>CM061747.1:221624096-222224096 GCA_030979885.1 Lolium multiflorum
TATGTCATCAGCCAAACATCTCCCTTTCTTCTGTTATGTATTATACTCCTGCAATGTCAGAATTTGAAATTTTCATCTCCAAGACATGTAAATTGTTCTGTAGCTGGAATTTGCAGCTGCTGATATCTATGGTGGAGCAAGTACATCTTTTTTTTGGCCGTGTTGACAATCTGCACACTTCTTTTTATCTTTTTGACATGCTGATCTGATGTAGGAAGTAAAGTTAGTTTCACGTATGTATAGTTTAGACCGGTTCAGATTGTTAGCTGGAAATGCACAAACCCGAACCCTATTCAAACGGTTGAAAACAATTGACTTGTTGTTAGTCGGCTGCCATTTCGTTTGGTTGTTGCAATTGGGCCAATGGTAGTTGCACTTGTCTGTCACATGTTTAAGAATCTCGATCTGTCAGAATTTATTTATTTCCTGATAGCTTGATAACCCACGATGTAGTAGCTATTCCACATACATCATAGGTAGATACATTCATGCATGGGTGCTATCGCTGTTGCCGTGTGTGTGCATAGTCCAAACCCTCCATCTAAATATATTTATCTACTATTGCGAAACTTGCTATAGAGGAGCTGACCATCATTTCTTGTTTTTGTCATTGGATAACAGGTAGCAGCTGGGGCCTGATGCATCGCTTGGAAGCAAGCTGGCTAGAAAGACCTTGGGGACAAGGATACGTCACCAAGCGATGTCTGTTGGTCCTGAAGCAGAAGATGGGCTCCTGGCAAGCACCTTGATTAGCTTGATGTATATGGTTGCAATGCATGGGCAACCTAATGCATGTGTGGTTTTTTGCTGATCGTCCCAAAACTGATTGTATGAGCTGTGCTGTATGCACCTCTATCTTTCTTCATATAAATGATTTGCTGTGTGATCTGGATGTCCGAAAAACAAAGGTGGTCATGCCAAAATTTTCAATTCTCTGTGATCTGATGTTGATTGCGTAACTATTTATCACGTTTTTTCCTCACAGAAAAATTTCCCTGGCTTTCCTGCAAAAAGAAAGCAGAGAAGAAAGCAGAAGTTGAGCTAGTTGTCCAAAACGCACTTAGGCCAAGTAGTAGTGCTAGCTAGTGTGTGGGCTGGGCTGGATTCCATCGTTTCAGCTCAGCTGCCTTGGCAATTTCCATTTCCCGCCAAGGTGTATCACCTACATTAGCTTGTATATGGTTTCAATGCATGGGCACCTGATGCATGTGTTGTTTTATTGATCATCCCAAGACTGATTGTATGATTTGTATGCACCTCTTATCTTTCTTCACATCTTATCTTCCTTCACATAAATTGTTTTCTGTGTGATTTGTCATGCAGGGCCTTTTCCGGACTCGCAGGTGCATGCGATGTCTGAAAAACAAAAGAGGCAAATGCCAAAATTTTCAAATTTCTTGCTGTGATCTAAAGTTTAGTGCGTAACTATTTCTTGATCATGGTTTTCCTCTTTAATTTTTTCCTCGACTCCTGTAAAAAAAAGCAGAGAAGAAAAGGAGGTTGAGCTAGCCGTATAACATGCACTTGGGCGAAGCAGTGCTAGCTAGAGTGTGGGCTAGCGACGGGAATTGGAAATTGCGTAGGTACCGTCTTCCCCTCCCCGTTAGGACCACGGACGGCAAGAATAAAAAAAGATGACAATAACAAGTGAAGCAACTCACCGGCCGGTTAATAAACAAAGAGCTAGCAGCTCTTCACCATGGCCGAAACGAGTCGCTGATGTATATGGGTGCATCTCACGATGCTAGCTCAGTTATGTAGCGACAACGATGGACCAAATAAAAGAAACCATGAGGAGCTCGTGTCGGACTCCATCGAAGGTGTAATAATTTGAATGTCTAAAAAAATACTCCCTCCGTCCATCATAAATAGATATCTTATATTTATCTAAATTTGAATGTATCTATACAATAAACAATGTTTATATACATCCAAAATTTGATAAATCTAAGACATCTATTTATGAACAGAGGTAGTAGGATATTTTTTTCCTAGACAAGTAAAAAAGTAGAATTTAACCTCCCATCGCGTCGCTCCCTCATAGCAGCTCGACGGCCCAAACCCTAGTGCCGCTCCTACACCTCCCCATCTTGCTGCCGCCGAGGTTGTCACTGCTCCACACTAAGGTGGGGGATTCTGGATCTAAGGCTACATGCTCACGCGAAGAGGGCGGCCCCGACCTAGTGATTGGCGGCCAACGTTAATGCTATATGATGTCATCTCGCCATGCTTGTGTTGCGAAGATTGCCCCAATGGGCTTCCGGCGCCACATCTAAACATGGCTGCTCCTCGGCCTGGATCTCCGCTACCTTGCCCCTTCTGGCGAGTGGTGGGTGTGGCCCGGGATTTGAAGTGTGGTGGCATGCTTGGGTCCTTATTTTATGCTAAGAGACGGTTGTTACCTATAATTTTTTGTGTCACCATCTTGACGTCGTGGTTGTTGGCAAGGTTTCAAGGAGCTAGGTCGTTTCACAGTTCTACTTTCTATTCTTCGTAAGTGCGCTGACCTAGGCGCTAGTAGAAAGGTAGTTTAGATCCTCAAACGACCCCATGTGTTTAATAGAACAGAAGTGATCAAACTAAATTGAAAATAGAAATAATCCTTCATGTGTGCCTTGTAGACAACGAGCCATGCCCGGCACATGATAGACTCTGAATGATCACACCGACATAGATTAGTTTTATTCTAGGAGACAAGGAAAGTGCTTGGTTGATCCGGGTGACATTTGCTCCCGGCGTAAGTCGGTTTTCCATTGATCCAGGTTGATTCCGGGACCTACGAGAGAAACAACCATTTTGTTTATTTAACTCCTAAGAGCAAGAACGATAGCATAGCTAGCTGCTAGTTATAGATGTGTACCACAGTCATTTACAGATAACTTAGAGCTAAATGTACAATACTAGTTAGCTACTACTTTATCAATATGTGGTTCACATTTCACTCTCACAAAATGTCTAGAAACACCTCGTCTTAAAGCTAGCTCTTGCAAAAGAGGCCACATAGTTTCTCTCTTCTTCTCACACCTCCAACTAAGCAATATAGTAATATTTTATGTAGTATAACCAGCTGAGTATATCTTATTATATTTACTCTAATACAAACGAGAATACTATGTCGAGTGGTTCCGTAATTAATACTACAAACAAGAATACTAAGTTGTTGGTCTGGGCTCGACGCTGACTTCCTCTATTCCTCCTCCGACTATGCCGTGAGCCGTGTGTCCTGAGATCCGAGACACGGTCGTGCCGATATGCCTCATTCGCGTGGCGCACGACGCGGAACTAGGCGAGAACGAGTTACTGGTGTGGAACCAGGGCTCGTGTTAGGCTGAGTTCTTGGCCTCTTGCTGCCGGCGCTCACCATGCATGTCTGAATGTCTCGGTGCCGCGTCGAGCCATCAGACCCACTCGGCCTCCGGGTGGGCGAGCATGGTGGAGCGCATGACGCCATGATGGGGATCTTGGCCTAATACGACCTCATCTGCTTGGAGCAACTTGAAGAAGCAGCAACAGAGATTTCAATCGATAGCTGAACTGAGCACTGAAATGGCGACGACCAACCTGTCCCCTATCTCGCCCGACGCCCATGCGGCCCGACGATAAGCGGCGCGTGCCAAGCTCATCGGTGGTCCTTCAAGGTGCAGGACAGCTCCACGGTGGAGGCGTACGAGCAGTACATGCGCCTGTCGGAGCTGCTGAGGTTGTGGGAGGGCGTGTGTTGCCTGTGCTGGGCCGACGAGAGCCTGGTCAAGCCCGCTCTGCAGGCGGTCAAGATCACCTTCCGCTTCGTCTCCGCCACGCACGCAAGCCACCGCGCGAGTCGCTGGCCACGCGGGAGGTGAAGCTGGTGGCCGCACTCTGCGAGGGCGAGCCGTGCATGCCGCTGGAAGAGCTGAGAGCGTTCGAGGGTGTGCTCCCACCCACGGGTGCGCATGGCGTCCGACGTTTGTCAGCTGCTCGGGAGCGCCGCCGTCGTGGTGTGCCACCCCAGCAAGGCCAGCCAGCTCCCGCGCCTCGCCGTGTGGGATGTTGGGGCTGCTCTCACAGCCCCTCTTCTTTCTTGCCGCAGCCCCCTCCTCACAGCTCTCTCACGAACTAGAAGAACACAAGTATTTTCCGGCGACGAACGCCACGCCGACGAACGGCGTCTTGTTGAGCTCAAACTCTAGCACACACTGTTTACAACGAGCAGTACAGAGAGGTTTTTATAGCTAGCTAGGGGCTGGCGCTGGAGCACGAACTCCACACCCTCCACGCTGCCGCTCTGATCCCCATACTCCGACCGGCATGCACGCACGACGTGGCTGCTCCAACAGCTCCAAATGGCGTGTCTCCAACGGCCCCTATTACATCCTACGTACAGAAAACTACATGAGTACAGACTCACGCACACACATGAGACACACGCGTGGTTTATTTCTAACAAGGGAGACGTCCGAGATCGTCGCCGCCAAGATCAGGTAAGCCATTGAGGGACAGATGCGGGGCTGCGCCTTCTCCCTCGGCCTCGGCGAGCCCAACCTCGCCGGCAAGCCTGTGCTAGAGCCTAGAGTACGACCGCACGAGCTGCATGCGCTCAAGCTCAGGGTAGCGCCGGAGCCCAAGACCGGGTACCGCAACCGGGAGAACGAGACGTTGTTCACCATCCAACAGATACTTACTTAGCTCCTCACCCGCCTGAACACCCAGATCGAAGCCTAGTACTGGGAGGCGGCCACGAGGAACTGCTAGCTAGATCTGGAGCTCGCCGACGGTACCAAAGCTTCTCCGCCTCGTCCATGCAGAACAGACACTCGCCGACGGGTATTAAGCACCGCGTCGCCCATCCATGGAGCACCGCACCAACACCTCGTCCATGGAAAACTGCCAACACGCATTACACAGTCAAGAAGATGAGCAGAAGACCGAGACATGTACCAACGGAGTACTTCAATTCTTCATTAACTCTTTCCATAAAGCAGGGTCCACACATGTATGATGCGTCTGTTGTGCCTTTAGACTACCCACAATGGAAGTATCATAGGTAGTATTATGCATCACATGCATGCAAAAAGCTAATGTGGCAGTGCAATTAAAGATGAGAGAGATGATACTAGTATCATAGGTAGATACTGTATCATAGCACGTTGCCCTAGAAAATTTAATGCCAAACAAATCTTGTACATATATTTGCATTGAGATTCTACAAATCAATTAATATAAGAAGATTATAATACTAGCATATGATACCATGCATTATGGACATAATAACATATAGTAGATCATACACATGATACTTCTATATGATACTATGCATTGTGACTAGTCAAAAAAAAAACCCCCTCCTGCTATGGTCCCATATACAAGTTTCTACACCAATGAAAGGCCGACTTAAGTCGGGATCACATGCCACCGGGTTCCATATATCCACTATCCTTAGGCGGAAATTATTAGAGTTCACAGGAGTGTGCATGCATCGATGGGAATGTAGACGAGCAACCATCTGCTGATCTGCACGTATGTAGGCGGCAATAATTGTGTGCATGCTAGTTTTGCTATGAACTAGACATTTGATTGATGAGCTAAAGGTGCATGCATGATAGCAAGTTCACGTTTAGTCAGCCAGTTCGAACAAGGTGTTACGTTGTTTGTGTATATGCTAAAATAGTGATAAATAAATATTATGTGTGTCAGATGATTAAGAAGCAGCCCTTCCGCTACCATCTCCAGGGGCAACTTTCATATATCGTTTTGTTTGGCTTGACCGGTACGCTGGCAGTTTGGACTTCCACTGGGGGTGGCTCGACCTAGGAGAAGCAGTGCCATCGACTCGACCTTCTCAAGCCGAGAAGAGGAGGCACGTCGGCGTGGGCATCGGGTGCTAGATCTAGTTGTAACGGCAAGGGAGGCGTGACCTGATGCACTTGATGTGTTGGCGGCGATGCAAGATGATTGCGCATTGTCGTTGAGTTTTCGTCATCTTACTAGACTGCTGGCGTCACTTCCGTTGGTGGTGATCCTCCAAGAAAGTGAGGAATTTAGTTAGATGGATGCAACCTTCTGTTGGTTTCAGCGATATCGGCCGATTGGCAAGACGGGTATGATGATCTTCCCTTGATTACCATTGTGACGTAGTGCGGGCATCCTGAATCGTCGTCCAAGCCTTTGTATGATATCCTCCTCAGGAAGAGGATCAGTAATGAAATAGATGAAGTTAGTTAGTGACTTGACCATGGTCGGGTATGGTTAAGAAGTGATAATTTAATGTCCAAAAAATAGGAAAGGTATCATGCCAAAATTCCCAAGACGGATAAAAAGTAGAATTTAACCTCCCATCGCGTCGCTCCCTCGGAGGCGGCTCGATGGCCCAAACCCTAGCGTCGCTTCTAGACCTCCCAATACCAGTCCTGCCGCCGCCAAAGCCAGGTGACAGGCAAACCCGCATGGACGCTAAGGAAGGTGGCAGCTGTCACTGCTCCACATTGAGGTGGGGGGATTCTGGAGGCTACAACCTCACACAGAGAGGGTGGCGTCGACCTAGAGATGGGTGGAAAGCGTCGGTGCTACATGCCATGTGCTTCTCTGCTACATGTGCAGCTAGGTGGTGGCCATGCTTGTAGTGCGAAGGTTTTCCCAATGGGCTTGTGGCACCATATCTGTGAAGGTGGTTGCTCTCGTCTCACCTCCACGGGCCTGGATCCTAACAAGCTTGCCCTTTCGTGCCATTGGGGGCAGCAGGGGGGTTGGCCCATAATTTAAAGTGTGGTAGCATGCTCGGGTCCTTATTTTATGGTAAGAGACGGCTATTACCTATCATTTCTTGTGTGATCTCGATGTCGTGGCGGCATGTAAGGGTTCGTATTTTCAGTGTTCCTATGCACTTTTTAGCTAGAATTCGCCAATTGGGGCATGGCTCCGATTTCTAACTTTTACGTGCAACCTCTGATCTAAGAGATTCCAAAGGTTTTGGCAAGGTTTCAGACAGCTAGGCTGTTTCACATTTCTACTTCCATAATTGGTCGTTTCCTCATAAGTGCGTTGACCTAGGGGCGAGCAGAAAGGACATTTAAGCCTCAAACGGCCCCATGTGTTTGATACAACAAAAGTGATCAAACTAAAATGAAAATTGAAATAAGCATTCATATGTGGTGTGTTGACCACGAGCCACGCCCCGACACACGATTAACTATGGTGATAAAACCGACAAAGATTACTTGTCATTTCATGTGCGTCAACATGGGGCATGCTGAGGGCCGGTCATTACTTTATGGTAGTACACGTCTATTACGTATAATTTTATGTGCCATCTCATTAATTGTTACATAGCTGGTACTTTTTATTATGTATACCGGGTGTAGTTACAATGTTCTTCAGTTTTTAACAAAATCACTATAATTTCATTTAGGGCTGAGGCAGAAGAGAGGAAATTTCAGAGAAAAAAAAGTAAAATGACTTTTTATATGCACATGAAGTAAAATGACTTTTATACTATGTTATTACAGGGTATATGTGACAACTATATCATAGAGTTCACGGGAGTGTGCATGTATCGATGGGAATGTAGATGTGCAACCATATGCATATATGCACCTCAGCTGGGGAATGTAGACGTGCAACCACAGATGGGAATGCCAATGATTTATGGTAGTACACCTCTATTACCTATATTTTTCGTGTGTCATGTTGTGTGCATGCTAGTTTTGCTATGAAGTTGGACATTCGTTTGATGAGTTGAAGGTGCATGCATGAGTACAAGGTCGTTTAGTCAGCCATCTCAAGCAAGTTCATTCAGATGCAGTCCCTCTGCCACCGTCTCCACGAGAGACTTTCATATCTCAATTCATATGGCCTAACCGGCACGCATGCGGCGTGTACTTTCAAGCCGGGAAGTGGAGGCACCATCAACTCGACCTTAGGGTGGCGCGACCTACAGGAAGTGGCACCATCGACTCGACCTTCTCAAGCCGAGAAGAGGAGGCACGGTGTGGGCATCAGGTGTCAGATCTAGTTGAGGGCGGCAAGGGAGGCGTGACCTGATGCAGCGCCTAGTGACGTGACTTGATGTGTTGGCGGCGATGCGAGATGATGGCGTGAGGGCGTTGAGTTTCTGCACCCTCTCACTGGACTTGTAGCGTCACTTCCATTGGTGGTGATTCTCAAAGTGGGAAATCCAGTTAGATGGATGCAGCGTTCTGACTCGTCGGTGACCAGCGAGACGGATCGACATGATGATCTTCCTCGGTGACCAGCGAGATACAGTGCGGGCATCCTGACTCGTCGTCCATGCATTTGTATTTGTACTTGCCCATTGGTCATGATAATATTATCCTCACATGCAAGCCTCGTAGGACACAAGCTGGAATGAAATGGATGTGGCATGCTGCATATTGCGTCCGCCAAGTCTCTTCTGCTGCACACCATGATCCACAGAGACACATGCAACCAAAATTATAAAGTCATTCATGCAATAACATACTGGAATGTGTGCATATACGCTTATGCACCAGCCAAACCAGCGCCTGGCCGTGACTCCATGAACGATCGGTGCAGAGATTGTGGCCCATTTTTTTTTAGACTGCATGGTGTCTATTAGAACTGATATTATTATTAGTTTTATTGTTAGATGATTAGATATGTTTTATCTTATATTTGTATCCTAACATGTAAAGTTGCGGCTGTGTATAGGAGACGTGATCATGTGTACACATCAAAGTTAGTTGTGTGTGTCAATGCAGACGCATGTATTCAAGTGGTTAGGCAAGTGGCGAAGGATAGAATTAATTTGACGTAGGACGAACTCTAAAAAAATGAAGTAAAGAACAAAATAGTCGAGATATATATAATGATATATATATATATATATGATTTTAATACAATCACATGTGAATTAAAATTAGAAACATATTTAATTATAAGTAGAACCTATAAATATTCCAATAATGCAAACTCAATGGCAAAGCTTTACCTTTCTAAAAAATCTTTTGTAATTTTATGGATCAAGATTTTTTGAATATCTCTTGGTCGGTTCAAAACTTGGTCTTCATGATATTTTCGCTGAGAAATCACTTTTAACTGTTGAGTTCGCCGTTGTTAAAAGCAATGCCATGATAGTGTTGTTGGAGAAACTTGATGCGCCTTTTGAAAATCAAGAAATATCTTAGGTCCCCAATTCTCCGTTATGAATAATGAATAGCTCCGGGTTGTCTTTTATATAGTAAGAGATATTATAAATCTCTATAAGAGAAACAATCTTGTTCACATCAAACCTAGAAAATGAGTCTATATTTTTTTGGTATGTAGTCTCTGTTTTTGGTTCGAAGTCGTGTTTGCGTAGTGCTTACTAAAACAAGCATAACTTTCTCATACGAAATCTGTTTTTGACGTATGACCAGCCAAATTGTTCAAAAAACATGTAAATCTCAATGTATTCACCAAAAGTTAAGGTGGGGCAGCTGACCTACCTTGCCCTAAGGGGAGCTTCCCCCTGGGTTAAGCGATCCATCCTGGTACTTGTATAGATAGTCTACGGGCAAGAAAAGCAAAATGTAATCACGGTGGCAACCAAGGAAGTGTATTGGTCTAGTGTGAGTGCGTGTGTTTTTCAAAAGAAGCAAGTGAGATTAGAGAGAAGAAGAGAAGCTGCAAGGTGCAAGCTGCACCACGACGATGAAGAAAGGTGTGTTGCCCGGTAAGTTGCACCACCGGTGGTAAGGAGGTGATGGCCAAGGTGTTGAGGCCATTTCCATGAGAACTTCATCGATCATGCATGCCCTAGTCGTCGACAAGATGCGGCATCAACGACAAGATGAAGGAAAGTCACCAGTGAGTTGTGGCACCGGTGACGAACATGAAGGCGGAGTGGCCGACGAGCTGCGTCATTGTTGGCAAACATGAAAATGAGTCACCGGTGAGCAGCGGCACCGGTCGCAAACTAGCCAACAAGATGCAGCATCAATGAAAACATGAAGGCAAGTCACCAGCGAGCGGTGGTACTGGTGGCGAACATGATGGTGAGTCGCCGTGAGCTGTGGCACCGGTGGCGAACGTGAAGGCGAGTCACCGGTGAGCTGCAACACTGGCGGTAACATGAAGGCGAGTTGCCAACGAGCTGCGTCACCCGTGGCGAACATGAAGGCAAGTCGTCGGCGAGCAGCGTCATTAAATTAGTTAGTGATTTGACCATGTGTGTGTGACTTGTATTTAGCCGAGTTAAGAAATGAGAAAAAAAGAAAAATATAGTCAAGGTGGAAACCAACCAGGAAAGTGTGTTTGGCAAAGCTCTTGTTCTTACTTGATGCATGGGGTGTGCGTGCATTGGTCTAGCGTGAGTGCATGTGTTCTTCAACTGAAGCAAGTGAGATTAGAAAGAAGAAGAGGAGCCGCAAGTTGCAGCTCCGAAAATGTCAACCAAACTTAGTAAACTAGAACTAGTTTGATAGTATTTTTTGTAGGAAGGAGGTGGTGGCGGCACAGTCACGATCCTCATTCGGACGGAGCTGGGAGACATCGATACCAGCGAAGCGTCACGTCGGGCGGTGTTCTTGGTACTGGTGGTGAATACGAGTATCGTAGAGTCTAAGGAGGGCATGGCGAAGGTGAGGGAGAGGTCGACGGAGGAGTACATGTACATAAGCGACATACGTATTATGAACCTGGGCATGGGCATGGATACTGGAGAAGCAAAGTAAGAGGGCGCATGTTCTTGCTGGAAAATAAATGAGAATAGTGTGCTTGATACTAGTACAGTGTCCCTTGCGTTTGCATGGTAGAAATATCATCCGATTATTTTATTGAGATAGCTAGCAAAGTGCACACTGTGCCTGCCAAACCCACACGGTGTCCGACAAACATCAGCCCAACAACGCTGGAACAAGTTTGGCCCAATAGTGAAACCGGGCAATTAGGTAGTGTGGTTGTTGAAGGAGTGCAATATTTAGTCCCACCTTGCTAAGCTAGAGAAGTTGAGAGCACCTTATAAGGGAGGCATGTTGTTGTCTTCTAGAGAGTAGTACAAGATGAAGTATACATCTATATAGCGCGTGCGCTCGCGTAAATATTCGCGACTTAAGACTTTGGACGCTTGGCGACGGCGCCGCTAGCCAACTACTTGATCGTTTGCCTGAGAGGAACACTTTTTCATGGACTGCAATGGTTGATGGTTATGTACAGGCTGGCAAGTTCAGAGAGGCATTGGAGTTTTTTTCGTGAGATGCAGTTTACCAAAGTGATGGAGATGAGTTCACCACGGTGAGCATAGTTCGGCTTGCTGCACCGCAGCCCTGCGATGAATCCACGTCCGGCGGCCGACTTCACTCCTGCTAGACGCCTAGCCCGCCTGGTCTTCTCCTCCTCTCCTTTCTCCCATCTTCCTCTTTGGCCCGTCTCTCGTCTGTAGCTGCTACCCCTGTCGCCGGCACCCTCTATACTCCAGTCCATCTCGCCGGCTGTTCCGTTCCGTGCCGCGATAACTGCAATTATGTGTCTAGGAGCGCGAGCGGAAGTCCTGTGCGTGAATGCTCCGCGCGCCGTCACGCGCCCGCGGCCTGTTCGATGTAATTCCTCGCCGGGGCACCTCGTTGTGGGGCTCGGCCGCCCGACGCAGGATGCTCTTGCGGGTGTACGCGGGAATTCAGGTGAGGAATGTGATGTCCTGGAAGTCAGTAATCTCTGGGTTTGTTACAGTAGGTTAGGTTGATCGAGCCATAGTACTATTTGATCGTTTGCCTGAGAGGAGCACTGTTTCATGGACTGCAATGGTTGATGGTTATGTAGAAGCTGGGAAGTTCAGAGAGGCATTTGAGATGTTTCGTGAGATGCAGTTTAGCAAAGTAGATGAGCTCACCACGGTGAGCATAGTAGCGCCATGATCACAGCTTGGTGCTGTAGAGGCAGGGCAATGGGCGAGGATTTGCATGGGATCAAGATGGATACTTTCGTTGGCACCTGGCAATGCACTCATAGAATTGAGCGGGCATCGGACATGTTCAAAGAGATGCACAGTACAGCTAAGTTTAGCTGGACCACCGTTATGCTTGAGCATGCGTGAAATGTCCATGCTGAAGAGGCTATCGATATATTTTACAAGATGCTCAGGGCGTTTGAAGCTCCAGATGGAGTGGCATTCTTTGGTGTTCTACCTGCCTGTGCTCATGCTTGCTTGGTTGACAACAGGTGAGACTTCTTTATCAGCATGATTGGGACCTATGTCATTGATCCTAATGTGATGCATCATGAATGCATAATCGACCTCCTTGGCCGAGCTAGGAAACTAACAGAAGCACTTGAAACAACTGGTCAAATTCCCATGAGACCCAACTCTGCAATTTGGGGGGCCTGCTGGCAGCTTGTAGGGTCCATGGTAACTCAGAGATAGGTGAATTAGCCGCAGAGAATCCCCTTGAATTTGATCCAGAAAAGAGCATGGCTTACATCCTTTTGTCCAACCCCTACACAAAGTCTAATACTCCCTCCGGTCCTTTTTAATTGACTCAAATTTAGTACAAAGTTGTACTAAATCCGAGTCAATTAAAAAAGACCGGAGGGAGTAGATGGGAAGATGTCCGGTGGCTTTAGGCAGGTAATAATGGAGAAAGGAATTAAGAAAAAACTTGGTTGCAGCCTTATTGAAATGAATGGCACAATTCACGAATTTGTAGCTGGTGATAGATGTCATCCTATGAGCAAAGAAATCTATTCCAAATTGGACAAGGTACTCACTGACTGAAGGATGCTGGGTATGTGCCTGATGTAACTAAGGTGTTTGTTCAACTTACAGAAGAAGACAAACAGAATGTTCTTTGTTGTTACAGTGAAAAGTTGTCAGTCGCTTTTGCATCACTCGGATCAGAATCTAGTTCGAAGATAAGGTTTGTGAAAAACTTGAGGATGTGTTTGGAACTTTGGATTGCCACAATGCAATGAAATTGATCTCCAAGTTGTATACGAGAGAGGTCGTTGTGAGGGACAGACACACTTCCATCATTTTAGACATGGACTCTGTTCTCGTAAGGATTACTGGTAACTCTCTATCCATCGATGATATAAAACAATGGAACATCTGTAGTAAGTCTTGGTGATGAATCAATGGTTAACTATTATTTCTCATTTCAATACTGCTGATTCGTAGTTCTGAGAATGAAAGTACAATCAACACAATATTCTCGCACCATTGGAAGCTACACATCTTGGTATAATCCTGTCCGTTGCTGAACGTTTATTGGGGCCACAGCTTTTATTTATAGAAGGTGAGGTCGTGAGGTACTGAGGTACATATTATTGTTGCATGTCATGCAGAAATCTGTATTTCTTTTGCTGGTTCTATATTAGTAACTTTTAATTTGCTCTTGTGAATAATTTATTGTTTCTTTCTCAGAGTATTATTTTTTGAGAATTCCGATTCAGAACTTAAATGTTATAAGTAACAAAATGTATTTGATGTCCTTCAGGTTACTTTACTAACGTGTCATACATGAATTCACTTATGAACTTACCGAGTTATCTTATACTTGGAACCTTTTCCAGATTTGCGTGTACTTCAACAGAGGAAATTCTGCAATAAATTGATCTATCTTCTTCCCCGAAGTTGATTATTTCGGTGCAACTGTGTTCTTGCGGAAGTTCTACTGTTTGGTGCTTAGCAAAACCAGGTTTTTTTCTATTCAAAGTCTGCAGCTTTCATTTGTTTGATCCTGTCGCCCTGTTGCCATTTGAGCCTGTAATGAACTCAAAACATTGACCTACTTTAAACATAGGGTGTTATAATTACATGCTTGCTTAAAATTTCTGGGTATATCTTGACATTTCTTACGGCATCCATTCCATTTATACGCTTTTATTTTGAAGTTACATTTTTTCACCAAGATACCATAGGGAGGCCCCTGCGGTTTAATTTTTTGAAATTATCTACATGTCCTTGTCCCATGTTTCTAAATAAATGCATATTTTCCCTATAAAATATTCAAAGACTAAACCACATATTTAGCACATTTTTTCGTACCACGAGAATGAAACTACACATTCAAAACCATGGGTTTCTTGATAGGACAACCGTTGTTTGAGGTGATGGTTGACCTCCTTTTAGGACGGGAGAGGTCCTTGTATTTTCTTGTTTGCCACACCATTAAGTCACAAGCTTTTTTAAATTCGTATGTGCTTTATGCTGGTTCCATTTCCTTCTCTTTGGGTTATTCACTTCTAATCACTCGCTCTAACTGTCGGTTTCCATACTGTGTACATTGTATTTCACGTTTTCTCCTTTACTGAATCTTAAAAACTCTGATAAGCAAGTTGTTGCAAAATGCAAGGGAGGGCATGCTATCTCGAAAAGCAGACCAATCTTTAACTTGTTAGAGAGCTAATTTTATGTACTAGGATTCATTGTATTTTCCTTAGTAGTCTGTTTTCTCTACTTGTACTTGTAACAGAGAGCTAAATATATTGGATTGAGGCCTGAGAGGTAACAGAACAAGCTGCTCCCCTCATAACATTGAACATTATGTTGACTGCCATGAAACATGCGGAAAAGTGTTCTCCTTGGCGAAAAGAAAGCGACATGGGCAACAATGGGGGCGACAGATATTGTCATTTATACCATGGCTGATCACTAAACAATCAAGCCACCCCCAGGGAACCTGCTACAATGTAAATTAAAACTCTCTACAATGGCATAAGTATGGTAGGGTCTTTCACTTTATGATTACACAAAAGTGACTGGTACAAGCTACCTGTTATCTGCAAATCACAACTCTTTATAATGATATAAGTATAGTAGGGGTTCTCACTTTATTTTTATATAAATAAAGGATTATTACCATCTGTGTCGACTAGATGCATTCGTCTTGTTTCCCATTTTTTTGAATCAATAGCATTACATTGTTATGTGACGAACATTCCTCATCAAAAGCCCTCTTTGCCTTAATGGCATAATCTTTTACTCACTCTGCAACTGCAAGTCCTTTTCACTCCAATCTTCTCCCTCCTCTATGCAGCAATACGAACGGAGGCTTCTGGGGGTCCACCAAATACAGGCGAAAGTTCCCTGGAGGCGATCACGGAGGCGATCGCGGTTAGGCTAGGGTTTTCTCCTTGAGGGTGGTGATCTCGACGGCGGCTACGATCTTGACGGCAAGATCCGATCCGCGCGACGGTGTGTATCCTCTCCCGTGCTCGACTGCTGCGGGGAGGGGAGGTTGAGCCATGGCGGCACGTTCCAGATCGGGTCCGCTGGGTGGCAGTTCGTCCAGAACACCGTCGCGCTCGCCGGCCAAGAGGGGAGGCGATGATCTAGCGGCTGGTTTGTCGGCGAGGATGGGTGATCTTTTGCTAACCGAGAAGGAGGCCACTAGGCTGGTGATCGGTGGGATGAGTTCATCGGAGACGCCGCGTCCGAGGTGGGCGGCGGTGGGAAAGGTATGTTCCTCGAGGAAGCTGGTGATCGGGGCTTTGGAGAGGGCGATGGATCGAGCGTGGGGCATCCATAGGCCTGCACAATTCAGAGATATTGGCAACAATAGGTTTGTGGTGAGATTTTCTTCGGAGGGGGACTGGAAGCATGCGATGAACAATGGCCCGTGGCAGTTTGACTTCGCTGCGGTTCTTCTGAAGAATTATGCAGGCTCGGTGAGACCATCAGACATGATCTTCGATTCAATGGATATCTGGATTAGAGTACCAGACCTTCCCATGGATATGATGAACAAATTATACGGCAAGCTCATTGGAAATTGGGTTGGGAAGTATATATCTGTTGATGTTGATTAGGATGGCATTGCATGGGGCAAGGACCTAAGGATTAGAGTGGAAATAAGAGTGGATCAGCCGCTCCCGAGGGGAGTGAGTATGAAGGAGAGGGAAGACGATGTCGAAGGGACCTGGTTTGACATCAAGTATGAAAGGATCCCTCACTTTTGTTTTGAATGTGGGTGCATTGTTCACCCGGAGGAGGGCTGTGCTGTGGAGAAGTCGGATATAAAGCAGTGGGGAGAGTGGCTTAGGGCCTCGCCACGCAAATCCCAGAAGCAACCTGCCCTGCTCGTCCCTCGAACTCATCTGGGAGCTTTTGCAACTATTCTATGGGGTCGGAGTCAAGAGGTTGGGGTGGTGTCAACATCAGAGATATTCCCCCTAGGAGGAACTTGATGAGAGATGAGACCTTCTCGGGTTCATCCCGCACTGGTGGGTATGAGGCGAGCTATGACAAGGTGGCATCTGCTAGCTTGGACAATCAGGATGCCAACATGACAAATAGAGATCTTCGCGGCAAGGAAGTTGGGGTGGTAGAAGGGAGGCCGAGGGTTGGCACTTTTTCGAGGCGGACTAGGAGTGCGCAGGCTGCACTGGCACCTGCAGCCAGTCGAGCACAAGAGATAGCCCCAAACCACGCACCACAGGGTGTGGGAGGTAGGAAGAGAGGCTCTAAGCAAGTCTGGGTGCCCATTCCGGTTCAAGTTGTAGGAGATGACGGGCTCTCGAATGATGGCAAGCGCCAGCGGAAAAACTCGGTTTTTGATAGGATGGAAGTGGAGAATACCAGGGATGTGACGGTGGAGCCTGTGGGGTCTGTCTTCAATAGGCTCGAGGCTCCAGCAAGGGGAGGGGGAGAAGGACAAGGCAGCTCAGTGTTCCAGAGGCTAGACACCCAATCGGCGACCCTGCGGCGCGGGGCCGCCGGGACCAATGAATCTCCTATGCCTCAACTGCCGTGGCTTGGGGTTGGACGCGGCAGTAGGCGAACTGAGGGACCTCCAGTGGTGGTGTTCTTGTCAGAGACAAAAATGAGAGCTAAGGCAATGGAGAGGCTCAGATGGAGCCTGGGTTTTAAACACGGGGTGGCGGTGGATTGTGTTGGTAGAAGTGGAGGACTGGCGTTGTGGTGGAGGGAGGAGGTGGATGTGTCAGTTAGACCCTGGTGTCTATCTTATATTGACGCCAAGATCTCTGTTGGTGGTAAGACTTGGAGGTTTAGTGGAGTTTATGGTGAACCAAGGGTAGATCAGCGTCAAAGAATGTGGGATAAGCTCAGATATCTAAGTTCACAGGATGATCTGCCTTGGTTATGTGCTGGTGATTTCAATGAAGTACTTTCTCAGGACGAGCAGTTGGGTGGCAATCCAAGGAGTGCTGCTCAAATTGAGGCGTTTCGAGATTGCTTAATGGATTGTGGACTATCGGATCTTGGGTATTCAGGATATAAATATACCTGGAGTAACAGGAGGGAAGGAGGGGATAATATACAGGTCAGATTGGACAGGGGGACGGCGACAGCGTCGTCCCTACATTTGTTTCCGTCCTCTCACGTAGAGCATATTGCGACGGAAGAATCGGATCACTCGGCTCTGGTTATTAGGGTTCTGGAGGCAATGCCAACTGGCCCAAGGTATCAGAAAAGAGGATTTATGTATGAAGAAATGTGGACCAAGCATGAGGATTACGAGCGAATGATTAAAGGGGCGTGGGATGAGAGGCAGCGGCATGACTTGGGTATTCAGGGGTTCTGGAGTCAGCTCCAAGATATGACCAGAGAAATGCAAAAGTGGAGTTTTCACACCTTTGGCTCTGTCAAGGCGGAATTAAAGGCCCTCCGAAGTAAGTTGGATGACGCCAAGACGGAAGCTTTAGTCTCAAATTCCTCACTGGAGGTTCGCGAGATCGAGGAGAAGCTGCATAACATATATGAGAGAGAGGAGATCATGTATCGACAACGCTCAAGACAGGAGTGGCTCAAGGCCGGCGACAGAAATACTAAATTCTTTCACAACCGAGCATCACATAGAAGGAGGAAGAATACGGTTAAGGGGCTGCGACGAGGTGATGGATCCCTATGCAACACGGATGAAGGCATGAGGGATATGGCGCTACAGTTTTATCAAGAGTTATATTCGTCTGAAGGGTCTGCACAGGCGGCCCAGGTCCTCCAGCTGATTAACCCTGTCATCTCGGAAGATATGAACTCGAAGTTCACTGGATCTTTTGCCGACAAGGAGATAGAGGAAGCGTTGTTTCAGATGGGGCCCACAAAGGCCCCCGGGCCAGATGGTTTGCCGGCGCTATTCTACCAACGACACTGGTCGTTGCTAAAGGATGCAGTTTGTGCAGCGGTTAGAGACTTTTTGTTGGGTAGGGGCTGCCCGGAGGGTTTCAATGACACCATTCTAGTCTTATACCTAAAGTAAATCATCCAGAGCTGTTGTCACAATTTCGACCCATTAGTTTATGTAACGTTCTGTACAAAATCGCTTCTAAGGTCGTTGCGAATAGGCTGAAGAGAATACTTCCGATCGTGTTGATAGCGTATGAGTGTGTTCACGCCATTCGGAAGAGAAAGAGAAAGAAACCTTTATGTGCAGTCAAGTTGGATATGATGAAGGCGTACGATCGAGTGGAATGGAGGTTTCTCGAAGAAATGATGATTAAGATGGGTTTCTGCCAGAACTGGATACATATGATCATGAGATGCGTTGGTACTGCCAGGTTCTCAGTGAAGTTGAATGGAGGGCTGTCTAAGCACTTTTCGCCATCTAGAGGGCTCAGGCAGGGGGACCCCTTGTCTCCTTACCTTTTCCTTTTCTGTGTCGAAGGCTTCTCGGCGCTCTTGAGGCAGGCGCGGGCGGAACGGAGGATTGAGGGGGTGGGTTTTGGTCGGGACAGCCCTACTATTACGCACCTTCTCTTTGCAGATGATAGCATCGTCTTCCTGGAGGCAAGCACGAGCAATCTGGAGGCCCTTAGAAGCATTTTGCAAATATATGAAGCGAGTTCAGGGCAGCGTGTCAACCTTCAAAAATCATCTATTTTCTTCGGTAAGGGGTGCCAGGAGGGATTGAAGGGTGAGCTGAAAGAAGTCATCAATATCCAGGGGGAGGCTTTGTCAGAGAAATATTTGGGTCTGCCTACAGTGGTAGGTCGCAGCAAGGAAGGGGTTTTCAAATATGTGTCAGATAGGTCTTGGAGCAAGGTAAAGGGCTGGAAGGGACAAGGCCTATCCATGGAGGGCAAAGAAACTCTGATAAAGTCTGTACTTCAGGCCGTCCCAACATTTCCGATGGGAGTCTTTCGGTTATCAAAGAAGACATGCGGCTCTTTACGATCAATTGCCTCAAGATTCTGGTGGGGTGCGGCTGATGGCAAAAGAAAAACACACTGGATAAGCTGTAGCAGAATGGGGAAGTCGAAGAGGACAGGAGGGATGGGGTTTCGGCACTTTGAAGATTTCAACCAGGCGCTCCTTGCCAAGCAAGCCTGGAGGCTAGTGACGAATCCTACCTCGCTGTGTGCTAGGGCCCTTAGAGGCCGGTATTGTAAGAAAGTTGATCAGCTGACAGCTGAATGTCCCAAAGGAGCCTCGTTTACATGGAGGAGTATATTGCATGGGAGAGATTTACTCAAACAGGGCTTGGTGTGGCGTATAGGGGATGGAAAATCTGTTAAAGTATGGGAGGACAATTGGATCCCGCGGTCAGGTCTGATGAGGCCACTGGGCCAAAAATCGGACCAAAATGTATCCAGGGTTGAAGAGTTGCTGCTCTCGGATGGGGCGGGGTGGGATGAAGAAAAACTGAAGGATCTGTTTTTCGATGGGGATGTCGCTGATATACTGCAAATTCCAGTGGGTCGTGCTGGCACAGGAGATTACATTGCATGGAACTACACCAAAAACGGAATTTTCACAGTTAAGTCGGCGTACCATCTTAATAGGCAGATACAGGAGTTGAGGCGAGGGAGGCCAGGGTCATCGGGGTCGTGTGAAGAGCATCGAGGGTGGCTTGCGCTCTGGGGAGCAGAGGTACCAGGCAAAGCAACGATACACACCTGGAGGCTGATCAAGAATGGGCTGGCGGTGGGAGAGGAGCTGAGCAGGAGGCACATAAAATATGGGGTGAACTGTGTGGTGTGTGGCCGAGAGGAGTCCCTGATTCACCGGTTTTGGGGCTGCCCACACTCAGCCGAAATTTGGGCCCAATGCCGGCGTTTGACGGGGTTCCCATTGACCAATCCCCACAGACGAGTCAGAAACTCTAGCGAGCTCCAGGGGTGGATGCTGGATTGGCTGAGTTCTCTAAAGGAAAAAGAACTAGCTGTCGGCATTATGGTGATCTATCAGAACTGGTTGGCAAGAAATGAGGCCAGGGAGGACGTCAAGGTCGAGGATCCGCAGTCTATTGCCCGACGATCGATTCACTTAGTGGATGAGTGGGCTAATAGCAGAACTGTATCATCAGTGTCTGAGGAGCACAGGGTGACAGAAGCTTGGTTACCACCTGATGCGGGTTGGCTCAAGGCAAATGCGGACGGGGCGTTCTTGAAGGAATCAGAAACTGGCGGCTGTGGCGTGGTGATCCGCGACCACCATGGTGAGTTCCTACTGGGTGCTAGCCGTTTTTTACGGTCTGTGTCTGATCCGGAGAGAGCCGAACTATTGGCGTGTAAACTGGCGTTGGAGCTTGCGAGGGACAGGAGGGTTGAGAAGATATGCCTGGAGTCAGATTGTCTCGCTGCGATTACGAAGCTTCGAAGCAACGACATGGACCGTTCGATACACGGGCCTCTCGTGGAAGAGATCAAGGATCTGCTGAAGAGTTTCGGGGAGTTCTCAGTATGTCACTCTCGTAGGTCGTCTAATGGCGTCGCGCATTGTCTAGCGCAAGTTGGCTGCATGAATAAAGTTTGTAACACCTGGATGGATCATCCACCAGAGTTGATTGTGAACCTCTTAGCACAAGAAGGTGCTAGTTAGTAATACAAATGCAGCAGGTTTTTCTCAAAAAAAAAAAAAAAAAACTGATCCACGAAGTGTGGCCATGTGATCATGGATACACCTGCACAGATGCCCTCTATTGTTGAGTTCCACAGATAGCTTAGTTTTTAATAGAACAACCTGGTTCAATCTGAAACAGGTTTAGAGATTGATCTTAGCTTATCTAAGGAATTGGATGGTGCAGTTCAAGGATTTGAGTTTTAAGGCGGTCGATCTTGCTACCCGATTAGATATTATAGAATGTTTAATTATAGAAATCTTTGCGAGAGCAAAGGCAGTTTCCAAAACCAGAAACCGAGAATGGGCAAAAAAGGTTAAGGCGCAACCGCTAGGTCTCCGTGGTCCTGACTTTGATCATGGATCTGTAGGCAAAGAAGCTCATGACACCCTTGATGCTAGAGGCAATTCGAAGTGCACTAAGCTTTGATTGGATATCTTCCTGGACTCCTGCAACGAAAATGCATCCAGGAACATCCGGAGGATATTCAATCCATGTCGTGCCGTGAAGCTTTGCTCCCAGTTTTCCAGCGCAGAGACGCTGTGTGCCTTCAGTTGTTCCCTCGTTTGATCAGCGCTTTGCCCGCGAGGCATTCTATACTCCCAGTTTCTATGGTTGAGTAGCTGTAGTTGATCTCTGTAGCTTTCTTCTTTAAAAAGTGGGACTTTGTTTTATTTTTGAAATGAAATGGAACCAGGGATGTACTCCCTGTGAATCTAAGAAAAAAAGCCCATGGCCTCCAAAACCTAGCAGCTGCCGCGCTTACTGCGTTGTCACAAAATTCTGCAGCGTTTAGCTTGCCGGCCCAATAACATGGGCAACGCTGTCGACGGAGCGTAACCACCGGCAGGTTACCAGATAGATAGATTCTTGTGTGCGTCCGTAATGTTTTAGGGCATTGCGTTGTTACAGAGGCTGGGTGTAATTGGTATCCTTCGATATTAATATATTCCCTTTATTGAAAAAAGATAGATAGATTCTAAATTTAGATATCACAAGTTCGTCTAAATTTAGAGTCCTGAGGAGTCCTGTTTCTGCCGGTGGGCAGTAGCACCGCTACTGCTGTGCGCAATTAAGCAAGAGCTCTACACTTGGGGATGAGGCGCAGAGGAGCCAGCGGCGGCGTGGTCAGCCCCGACGCCTCGCTCATGTCCAGATGCGTCCCGGCGGGAAGCTCCCAGTCGAAGTGGCGCACGAGGCTGGCGAGCGCGACCTCCAGCACTGGCATCGCGAAGCTGATGCCGGGGCAGAGCCGCCGACCGGCGCCGAATGGGAGGAGCTGGTAGTCGCTCCCCCTCATGTCCACGTCCGCTGCGCTGCCGCCGCCCAGGAACCGCTCCGGCCGGAACTCGTCCGCCGTCTCCCCCCACGCGGCTGGGTCCCTCCCGATCGCCCACGCGTTCATGAAGAGCGCCGTCTTTGCCGGGATCTCGTAACCCTGTACGACTGCTGCCGCCGTGGACTCGTGCGGGATGAGGAGCGGCGCCGGCGGGTGGAGCCTGAGGGCCTCCTTCAACACCGCCTTGAGGTACTCCATGTTGTTAAGATCGTCTTCCTCGATGGTCGCTTTGTCGCCGGTAGCTCGAGTTATCTCGTCCTGCAACTTGGTCATTGCCCGAGGGTTCCCGACGAGCTCCACCATGGCCCATTCTAGTGTGACGGAGGACGTCTCTGTTCCGGCGGCGATCATGTCCTGCACACGCACGAAACCAACACAGAGCAGAAGATTACTTCAAATTTCTTGAGAAATCTTGGGTGGAATTGCTATGATGTGATTGAGGATCTGATCACCTTGATGATGCTTTTGATGTAATCGTCGGTGAGCTCGAATCCAGCGGCGCCTTCTTCCCTCAGCCGCAGCAAGACGTCCAGGAAGTCCTCCTCCCCCGGGCCACCGTCTCCCTTCTTCTCCATGTGATCGGCAACTATCTCCGAAAGGAACTCGTCCCACGCCTCGACCTCACCGTCGAGCTTCTTCTCGAACCCCGTGGCCCACCTCACCACCTTCGCAGCCGCGCCTGGCATCACATCCTCTGCCTGGAGGCCCGACATGAACGCCGCGGAGTTCCCCAGCAGCCGCTTAATCCTCGCCGCCGTGGCACCCGCGGCACCGGTGGTCGCGCGGGTGATCACCGCGTTGCTGTACTCATAGAGGAGCTCCCTGAGCTCCACGGCGCCATCCCCTGCAGCTGCTGCCGCCATCTCGCGGCGGATCCCGGCAACGAGGGCGGCCGCCTCGGCGGCGCGCACGGGGGCGAAGGAATCGGCGCGGCGCGGGGAGAGGAGATGGATGACGGCCATCTTCTTGCTGCGGCGCCAGGCATCGCCGTGGGGCACGAAGGATATGCTGTTGCAGCCGTAAGTGAGCTTGCTCACCGCCGCGCTGGGCACGCGGGAGGCGAAGGCGAGGTCGTGGTTCCTGTACAGGTCCGCAGCTGCCGCCGCCGTGGACACCACCAGCGTCCGCCTGCGCCCGAGTTGCAGTAACAGGAGGCCGCCGTCGGTGCCGTACCGAGCGTGCAGCTCGCGCAGGGAGCGGTGCGGGAGGCGGCCCAGGAGGTGGAGGTGGCCGAGCAGCGGCCGCCAAGGAGGCGAGGGCGGGAGCTTGCGGTTGCTGGCTCGAGCTTTTCTGATGACATAGCAGAAGACGAGGAGAACGGCGGTGAGGACGGCGACGGCGTACGACGGAGACATCCTCCCGGCCTCCACCGGGTATTGTGTTGCCCGATCAACCTCAACTCACTCGGTGATAATAGTCAGAACTCGGATTGTCCTGGCTTGAAAGAATAGGGATCGAGTGGTAGACCTGCCATCGTGTGGCGTTTTTGTGAGGTTTAGGAGCAGCCACGACAGCGTTCGTCTCTTCAGATCACTCCATTTTGTCACTTGTGATTTCGTCCACGTGATGGCTCGCGTGTTAAATCGTGTCACGTATCAATTCAGATCGCGGCGACCTGGCGCGCAGTTGCGAAACGGGCCAAAATCCTCGCTCCCTCTCGCCCGCTGGCGAAACGCATCAGTCGCGCGACCACCTTCCGACCCAACGCCCTTTCATCGGCGAGCAAGTCCCTTTCCAACCCTCCCACCTGACCCAACCAAACCCTAACGCATCAGCCCGACAATGGCGGCGGCGTACCCAGGCAGCAGATCCCACGGCGCCGAGCCGGGCTTGCTCGCCGGCGCGGGCGTGCATCCCTTCCCTGCGCGCCGCTCCGTCGAGCTCGCCTCCCCGCGCCGTCGCGCGACTGGCCCTGCAGAACCAGGACGCGGCGGCGACCCATCCGCACCAAGGACCCGACAAAGTCCTTGACGCCGATGCTGCTCCTCGTCCCAGCCCGACTTTGCCGGCTGCGGAGTCACTCTCCATCTCACGACCCCTCCGTGGTAAGGCTACCTCCCAATCTGAGATCCCCTCCTCCGAATCCACACACACAAAAATGCATGATTTACTCCACTTATTTTTGTTCGACCGGACGGACCAACCAATCGGGCTGCTGCGAACAAACTCCCTCCATACCAAAATAGCTGTCGAAAATCTGTTTAGATTCGCATGTATCTAGATTCTAGAAGCGTTTTTCTGTCTAGAGATACATACGAGTCTAGACCAAATCAGCTGGCACTTATATTTTGAAACGGAGGAACTACTTTCTTTCTTCTTCTACTACTGACAGTAGTAATAGTCATCTGAGCACGTGCCAATTTGTAGGCAAAGGTTCCATTAACTTTGAATACCTGCTTCATGAACCATCTTGTTTTTTTTTTAACGTGTCACATGTCCTGTAACATTAACTTGTTATTATTCATGCTTTCCGTCCATTTTCCTCAGGTCGCTGTCCATTCCCGTTGCCGGCGCCCTCTGCAAGGTGCTGCGGTGGCGTTGCTCTCCACCAGAGCTACTGCTAGGTGCCTGCTGCCACTACATTCTTCGACTCGGACCTCCACCACAGCACCGCGTCCACAATCCGGGCAACAAAATCCAAGGTCTGAAATCGGCATATGACTTCCTTCCCCTCTGCATGCTTCTATATATGGCGAATCAGTCAGGTTATGCTCCTAGAATGGTGCCTCTAGCTAGAATCATTAGTGGTACCATGTGCGTGTGGTTAGTAAGTGGATGAATGCAGATTTATATGGGATATTGCTATTTGCACATCCAGTTCATATTACACATCTGAGTTGATTCAGTTTTGGTCAGGTTATGTTCCTGTACCGCTGCTGCTGATGCCGTCGTGTCACTCAGCTGCCTCAGTTTTCTTCGATTGGGACCTCCTACAGCACCGCGTCCCCGCTCGGTGAGTACGCATGACTGCGCGTCTTCCCTTGACCTCACCTCCGCTGGTCTATTGCTGATGCTGCGCTCCTTCTTTGTGCTTGTTCATTGCTACCAGCTGCTTGCTTTGTAATGTTTCAGCGGTCAAAAGGTTGGAACCACCACAACCTCTAGTGATTGTTCCCTTTCCATGTTATGTGATGTTTGTTGTTGACTTGCATCAGTCACTAGTCTTGGCTGAAACTTGTGATCTCCAGCCTGGGAAGTGGAACTATATATCCAGAATTGACAATTTATTATCAGCTATTTGCTGTTTGATCCAAAATCTCCAGAATATCAGTATTGGTCGTCAAATTTTTGAATGAAGTTGCTGACTAATGTTCCGGTGATATATGAGCTTAACCATGTCTTAGTTACTTGCTTCTTAGGATTCCCGAAAATGAACTTGCAGCAGCAAATTCGTCCTTGTTCCAATCTGAGCTCTCATCTGAGTCAGTCCAGGCCTCAATAATAAAAGATCTCGTCTTGTTCAAGCTCCTGCCTGCTCGTGCACATGAGAAGGAGCTCGGTCACTAGTTGATCTTGCTTTCTCTCGTGAGTCTGGACAAATGCAACACTCGTGTCCAATGCAACTAGCAAAAATATTTGAGATCCCACACATTCTCTGTACCTTGGATGTAAAATTAACCAGCTCTAAAAACATTTGAAGTCCTGTCATGCTTATAATACAGTGTACATTGGAAAACTATTTGAACAGAGTAGTGCTTCTCTCACTTGCAGCTCTCTAGTTGAGCTTAATCCGTGCATTTTGCATTAATTCCCTTTCAGTTTATTTATGTCTTCCTATTTCCTCCACCTAAACTGTATCATCATATTATTACTTCTGTCTGTAAAGAATGCAAATTTCCGTTTCACCCAGATGGTATTACAAGTTCGTTATACAGTTTGCAAGTCAATTTGAGTTCTTCAATTGGACACTGCCTAGCAAAATGCCTTGTTGTTCGTATTCTGTAAAAATAGCGTGTTACTCATGTTTTGATTCGATTTTGATCAGGTCACTGTCCTTTTCCGGTGGTGTTGCCTTCTGGTGGTGCTGTTGTACCGTGGTGGTGTTGTTCTGCAAGTGCTCCTGCTGTGCTGCCGGCGTCCACTAATGCCTGCTGCCCCTGGCTTCTTCGACTGGGGTCTATCCTACAGCACCGTGTCCCCCCCCCACCCACCTATCCGAAGATATCTCCTTCTCTCACAGTTACTCTCTATTTTTCTTGAACTGCGCCATGTATGTTTGCGTAGAAGTGAGGTTTGATTTTCTTTTTACTACCTTGTTAGTCTGTGGTGATGATAAATGTGTGAATATCTATTCCTTGTTGTATGTGTTTTGCTTCCAGAGCAAAACAATGCTATATTCCTTTGTTGCTCTTGATTGGCATGCCTTGATTGGTCTGGTTCTCACTAGACACTGCTCTTGTTTAATTTCGGTCTAGTAATTGTTGCTGTGTTTTGGTCTTGTTGACTTGAGTAGGTTATCTCTCCAGTATATTGGCTACTGTTTTGGTTTTATTTATGCATTAAAAGCATTGTTAGGTTGAACTGATCGATTGGTAGCAAAATATCGAGGATTTGCTCAGATACTAGTCCTGGGTAGGTTTGCTAGCTCTTTACTTGTTTTGCTGGAGTAGAATGATTATTCTTTAGTAGCAGCGAAGCAAATTGAGTTTATATATTGCAAAAGGGTTTATTTGTTGCCAATCACGTGGTTTCTTTTAAGAGACACGGATTTCTGGATTATTCAAATCATTTGACAAGTTCCAACCTATTTATGCTTGTATGAATTCAAACTTGTCTAGACTGATGTGTTGCTTTTGTTGGATAATACTAGCTCATTATTAATCAACCACTTGTTTACTACTATTGAGCATCTTATTTTGCAGCTAGATTAATTAAGTAACCGTGTGGAGATAGATTTCTCCCATTAATTTTTTGGAGAACCATTGGTAGCACATGCCTGTAAGGCTGTGAGTAGTAAGTGGATGAAAAGCAATAGCATGCAGATTTCATACACGATACTGCTATTTGCACGTCTAGTTTATATTGCAATTCTGAATTAATGATTCAGTTTTGATCAGGTTACGTTCCTGTAATGATGGTGCCCTCAGGTTGTGCTGGTGCTGCCGGCGTCCGTGTCGCCCAGCTGCCCCTGTTTTCTTTGACTGTGGTGATGCTGCTACTGGCACGGCTTCCCTAGCCTCGGATGTGCACCAGGTTGGTGTAGTTGGCAGTCTCGCTTGCCGACGGGACGTTGCCTCCCATCCTACTGAGACCAACATCGGCAAATAGATGGCTCAGGTCAGCGCTCCAGCTCCGTTCGGCTTAGCATGAAATTTTTAGATCGAAAGGAATGTCTTAAACCTTAAACCTGACTTCTATTCAATGTGTGTTGAACCTGGAGCTCGGAGCTTCAGTTACTCCTAGTATAAGATTTCTGTTTTAATGTAGAGCTTCTGTTTGCTGGTTGCACTAATGAAGCTTATCTGGACTACTGGATCAAAGTTGTTAATTTTTTGCGAGTCAACGTAATGCTGCCTTATAATGATGCATGAATTCTATTGTTTCTTGTTTGAAATGCCCGTCCCTGCTTATCTTGAAGCATTGATTGCTCTGCTGACCATTCTGTTTTTTGTTTGTTTTGAGGATTACGAGGAGTACTAAATGGCAACGGTGGCCTTCTTCGACTCACTGAGGTTTGGAGAGTTTCTTGTCCTCCCTTCTCTCCTTTGCATGCACTGTGATAACATTCCCATGGAGCTTTTTTTACTTGGGCAGACATATTTGCTTCTGTGTTTTTATGTCATCAGCCAAACATCTCCCTTTCTTCTGTTATGTATTATACTCCTGCAATGTCAGAATTTGAAATTTTCATCTCCAAGACATGTAAATTGTTCTGTAGCTGGAATTTGCAGCTGCTGATATCTATGGTGGAGCAAGTACATCTTTTTTTTGGCCGTGTTGACAATCTGCACACTTCTTTTTATCTTTTTGACATGCTGATCTGATGTAGGAAGTAAAGTTAGTTTCACGTATGTATAGTTTAGACCGGTTCAGATTGTTAGCTGGAAATGGATTTTGTACACCCACGCATGGGTGTGGGTGTTTCCGTCACCGTTCATTGTGCTTTAAGATTCGGATAAAAAGAGGAGAGAGAAAGGAATCTTTCTCTCTTCCATGGTGGGCACGAATCTCGAGGAATAAATGAACGGTGATAGAAACACCCACACCCATGCGTGGGTGTACAAAAGTATTTCCGCAAACCCGAACCCTATTCAAACGGTTGAAAACAATTGACTTGTTGTTAGTCGGCTGCCATTTCGTTTGGTTGTTGCAATTGGGCCAATGATAGTTGCACTTGTCTGTCACATGTTTAAGAATCTCGATCTGTCAGAATTTATTTATTTCCTGATAGCTTGATAACCCACGATGTAGTAGCTATTCCACATACTCCCTCCGTTCTCATCATAGGTAGATACATTCATGCATGGGTGCTATCTATACCTGGGCATGTGTCGGGCCGGGCCTCGGGCTGGCCCGAGGTAGGCCCGATGCAAAAAAGTCCGGCCCAAGCCCGGCCCGACCAAAATCCCACCAAGCCCGTCGGGCCGCGGGCCGGGCCGCAGTGTTAATGTGCATTTTCGGGCTGCCCAGGCCCGGCCCGGCCCGGCAGTCGGGCCAACATTTCTGGCCCAGGCCCGAGTTTTTCGGGCCGGGCTCGGGCCGGGCCGTCGGGCCGGGCTGCCCATGGCCAGATATAGTGCTATCGCTGTTGCCGTGTGTGTGCATAGTCCAAACCCTCCATCTAAATATATTTATCTACTATTGCGAAACTTGCTATAGAGGAGCTGACCATCATTTCTTGTTTTTGTCATTGGATAACAGGTAGCAGCTGGGGCCTGATGCATCGCTTGGAAGCAAGCTGGCTAGAAAGACCTTGGGGACAAGGATACGTCACCAAGCGATGTCTGTTGGTCCTGAAGCAGAAGATGGGCTCCTGGCAAACACCTTGATTAGCTTGATGTATATGGTTGCAATGCATGGGCAACCTAATGCATGTGTTGTTTTTTGCTGATCGTCCCAAAACTGATTGTATGAGCTGTGCTGTATGCACCTCTATCTTTCTTCATATAAATGATTTGCTGTGTGATCTGGATGTCCGAAAAACAAAGGTGGTCATGCCAAAATTTTCAATTCTCTGTGATCTGATGTTGATTGCGTAACTATTTATCACGTTTTTTCCTCACAGAAAAATTTCCGTGGCTTTCCTGCAAAAAGAAAGCAGAGAAGAAAGCAGAAGTTGAGCTAGTTGTCCAAAACGCACTTAGGCCAAGTAGTAGTGCTAGCTAGTGTGTGGGCTGGGCTGGATTCCATCGTTTCAGCTCAGCTGCCTTGGCAATTTCCATTTCCCGCCAAGGTGTATCACCTACATTAGCTTGTACTTCAATGCATGGGCACCTGATGCATGTGTTGTTTTGTTGATCATCCCAAGACTGATTGTATGATTTGTATGCACCTCTTATCTTTCTTCACATCTTATCTTCCTTCACATAAATTGTTTTTTGTGTGATTTGTCATGCAGGGCCTTTTCCGGACTCGCAGGTGCATGCGATGTCTGAAAAACAAAAGAGGCAAATGCCAAAATTTTCAAATTTCTTGCTGTGATCTAAAGTTTAGTGCGTAACTATTTCTTGATCATGGTTTTCCTCTTTAATTTTTTCCTCGACTCCTGTAAAAAAAAGCAGAGAAGAAAAGGAGGTTGAGCTAGCCGTATAACATGCACTTGGGCGAAGCAGTGCTAGCTAGAGTGTGGGCTAGCGACGGGAATTGGAAATTGCGTGGGTACCGTCTTCCCCTCCCCGTTAGGACCACGGACGGCAAGAATAAAAAAAGATGACAATAACAAGTGAAGCAACTCACCGGCCGGTTAATAAACAAAGAGCTAGCAGCTCTTCACCATGGCCGAAACGAGTCGCTGATGTATATGGGTGCATCTCACGATGCTAGCTCAGTTATGTAGCGACAACGATGGACCAAATAAAAGAAACCATGAGGAGCTCGTGTCGGACTCCATCGAAGGTGTAATAATTTGAATGTCTAAAAGAATACTCCCTCCGTCCATCATAAATAGATATCTTATATTTATCTAAATTTGAATGTATCTATACAATAAACAATGTTTATATACATCCAAAATTTGATAAATCTAAGATATCTATTTATGAACAGAGGTAGTAGGATATTTTTTCCTAGACAAGTAAAAAAGTAGAATTTAACCTCCCATCGCGTCGCTCCCTCATAGCAGCTCGACGGCCCAAACCCTAGTGCCGCTCGGCGCTCCTACACCTCCCCATCTTGCTGCCGCCGAGGTTGTCACTGCTCCACACTAAGGTGGGGGATTCTGGATCTAAGGCTACATGCTCACGCGAAGAGGGCGGCCCCGACCTAGTGATTGGCGGCCAACGTTAATGCTATATGATGTCATCTCGCCATGCTTGTGTTGCGAAGATTGCCCCAATGGGCTTCCGGCGCCACATCTAAACATGGCTGCTCCTCGGCCTGGATCTCCGCTACCTTGCCCCTTCTGGCGAGTGGTGGGTGTGGCCCGGGATTTGAAGTGTGGTGGCATGCTTGGGTCCTTATTTTATGCTAAGAGACGGTTGTTACCTATAATTTCTTGTGTCAACATCTTGACGTCGTGGTTGTTGGCAAGGTTTCAAGGAGCTAGGTCGTTTCACAGTTCTACTTTCTATTCTTCGTAAGTGCGCTGACCTAGGCGCTAGTAGAAAGGTAGTTTAGATCCTCAAACGACCCCATGTGTTTAATAGAACAGAAGTGATCAAACTAAATTGAAAATAGAAATAATCCTTCATGTGTGCCTTGTAGACAACGAGCCATGCCCGGCACATGATAGACTCTGAATGATCACACCGACATAGATTAGTTTTATTCTAGGAGACAAGGAAAGTGCTTGGTTGATCCGGGTGACATTTGCTCCCGACGTAAGTCGGCTTTCCATTGATCCAGGTTGATTCCGGGACCTACGAGAGAAACAACCATTTTGTTCATTTAACTCCTAAGAGCAAGAACGATAGCATAGCTAGCTGCTAGTTATAGATGTGTACCACGTCATTTACAGATAACTTAGAGCTAAATGTACAATACTAGTTAGCTACTGCTTTATCAATATGTGGTTCACATTTCACTCTCACAAAATGTCTAGAAACACCTCGTGTTAAAGCTAGCTCTTGCAAAAGAGGCCACATAGTTTCTCTCTTCTTCTCACACCTCCAACTAAGCAATATAGTAATATTTTATGTAGTATAACCAGCTGAGTATATCTTATTATATTTACTCTAATACAAACGAGAATACTATGTCGAGTGGTTCCGTAATTAATACTACAAACAAGAATACTAAGTTGTTGGTCTGGGCTCGACGCTGACTTCCTCTATTCCTCCTCCGACTATGCCGTGAGCCGTGTGTCCTGAGATCCGAGACACGGTCGTGCCGATATGCCTCATTCGCGTGGCGCACGACGCGGAACTAGGCGAGAACGAGTTACTGGTGTGGAACCAGGGCTCGTGTTAGGCTGAGTTCTTGGCCTCTTGCTGCCGGCGCTCACCATGCATGTCTGAATGTCTCGGTGCCGCGTCGAGCCATCAGACCCACTCGGCCTCCGGGTGGGCGAGCATGGTGGAGCGCATGACGCCATGATGGGGATCTTGGCCTAATACGACCTCATCTGCTTGGAGCAACTTGAAGAAGCAGCAACAGAGATTTCAATCGATAGCTGAACTGAGCACTGAAATGGCGACGACCAACCTGTCCCCTATCTCGCCCGATGCCCATGCGGCCCGACAATAAGCGGCGCGTGCCAAGCTCATCGGTGGTCCTTCAAGGTGCAGGAGAGCTCCACGGTGGAGGCGTACGAGCAGTACATGCGCCTGTCGGAGCTGCTGAGGTTGTGGGAGGGCGTGTGTTGCTTGTGCTGGGCTGACGAGAGCCTGGTCAAGCCCGCTCTGCAGGCGGTCAAGATCACCTTCCGCTTCGTCTCCGCCACGCACGCAAGCCACCGCGCAAGTCGCTGGCCACGCGGGAGGTGAAGCTGGTGGCCGCACTCTGCGAGGGCGAGCCGTGCATGCCGCTGGAAGAGCTGAGAGCGTTCGAGGGTGTGCTCTGTTGGCAATAAGCCATGTCCGGCATGGTGGTGACCGGTGTCTGTGCACCAGGTCGAAATCCATGGCGGGCAGGGCACGTAGGTGTGCATCAGTGCGTGTGTGTGTCGAGCGAGTCCGGCTCGTATGTGTGTGTGCGATCGTTGAGCAGGGAGCGGACCGGGTCCAGGCATAGCTAGCTGGCCGCGTTGATCGCGTCTGAGCGCGACATGGGCGCGAGCCGGAGCATGCAGATCCTGGCGAGGTGGAAGCGTTGAGCGCGTACGTGCGCGTCGTGAGCGCGGCCGTGGCTTCGTGAGTGCGAGCCCGAGCGGTTATAAAACCACACCTGTACTCCAGTGTTGATCGCTGAGTTTGGAGCTCGCATAAGTGAAAGAACAAGGCGTCTGTGCGCCGGGCGTCCGTGCGCCTGAAAATTGTGTGCCTCTTTTCTTCTACCTTTGTCCGTGAGTTGAGAGAGAGGAGAGCTAGCTAGTGCCAAAACCCACATTTGGTATCAGAGCGAGGTGATGGCGCTGGTTCCGCACGGTGGTGGCGCCGGGGGGAGCGCGATGCCGCTCTTCTGTCCGATGCTCACCCGCGACAACTACACCGTCTGGGCGATCAAGGTGGAGGCCAACCTCGACGTGCAGGGCGTCTGGGAGGCGGTGGTTCCGGCGGACCCGACGGCGGCGGTCGATCCGGAGAAGAACAAGAGGGCGAGGGCGTACCTGCTCGGCGCGCTCTCGGAAGATATTCTCCTGCAGGTGTCGTCGAAGAAGACGGCGGCGGCGATCTGGGAGTGCCTCAAGGCGCGGTTCGTCGGCGCGGATCGCGTCAAGGCAGCTCGGCTGTCGACGCTCCGCGGCGAGTTCGACCGGCTGATCATGGCGGAGGGCGAGGAGCTGGACGTCTACGCCGGCAAGATCGGCTGCATGGCCGCCAGGTTTGCAAGCCTCGGCGGGACGCTGAGCGACGCCACGATGGTGAAGAAGCTGCTCGACACCGTCCCGGACTCGCTGTTCGCGGCGGTGGCCGGCATCGAGCAGTTCTGCGACGTCGAGACCGTCTGCTTCGACGAGGTGCTCGGGCGTCTCAAGGCGTTCCAGGAGCGGACGGAGCGGCGCAAGGCGGCTGTTGGCGGAGAGCATCGTGGCGACCAGCTTCTGCTCACGGCTGCTCAGTGGGAAGCACGACGCCGTCAGCGCGGCGGTGGCCACGACCACGACGACGGCGGGAGCAGCGTAGACTCGGGCGCGAGAGGACGGCGCGGCAAGTGCTGGAATTGTGGCGTTCGCGGCCACTTTTCCCGTGACTGCCCGGAGCCGAGGAAGGAGAAGGCGCTGCTCGTCGATGTCGACGACGAGCCGGCGCTTCTGTAGGTCATGGCTTAGGGGGTGAATGTTGGCAATAAGCCATGTCCGGCATGGTGGTGACCGGTGTCTGTGCACCAGGTCGAAATCCATGGCGGGCAGGGCACGTAGGTGTGCATCAGTGCGTGTGTGTGTCGAGCGAGTCCGGCTCGTATGTGTGTGTGCGATCGTTGAGCAGGGAGCGGACCGGGTCCAGGCATAGCTAGCTGGCCGCGTTGATCGCGTCTGAGCGCGACATGGGCGCGAGCCGGAGCATGCAGATCCTGGCGAGGTGGAAGCGTTGAGCGCGTACGTGCGCGTCGTGAGCGCGGCCGTGGCTTCGTGAGTGCGAGCCCGAGCGGTTATAAAACCACACCTGTACTCCAGTGTTGATCGCTGAGTTTGGAGCTCGCATAAGTGAAAGAACAAGGCGTCTGTGCGCCGGGCGTCCGTGCGCCTGAAAATTGTGTGCCTCTTTTCTTCTACCTTTGTCCGTGAGTTGAGAGAGAGGAGAGCTAGCTAGTGCCAAAACCCACATGCTCCCACCCACGGGTGCGCAGGGCGTCCGACGTTTGTCAGCTGCTCGGGAGCGCCGCCGTCGTGGTGTGCCACCCCAGCAAGGCCAGCCAGCTCCCGCGCCTCGCCGTGTGGGATGTTGGGGCTGCTCTCACAGCCCCTCTTCTTTCTTGCCGCAGCCCCCTCCTCACAGCTCTCTCACGAACTAGAAGAACACAAGTATTTTCCGGCGACGAATGCCACGCCGACGAACGGCGTCTTGTTGAGCTCAAACTCTAGCACACACTGTTTACAACGAGCAGTACAGAGAGGTTTTATAGCTAGCTAGGGGCTGGCGCTGGAGCACGAACTCCACACCCTCCACGCTGCCGCTCTGATCCGCATACTCCGGCCGGCATGCACGCACGACGTGGCTGCTCCAACAGCTCCAAATGGCCTGTCTCCAACGGCCCCTACTACATCCTACGTACAGAAAACTACATGAGTACAGACACATGAGACACACGCGTGGTTTATTTCTAACAAGGGAGACGTCCGAGATCGTCGCCGCCAAGATCAGGTAAGCCATTGAGGGACAGATGCGGGGCTGCGCCTTCTCCCTCGGCCTCGGCGAGCCCAACCTCGCCGGCAAGCCTGTGCTAGAGCCTAGAGTACGACCGCACGAGCTGCACGCGCTCAAGCTCAGGGTAGCGCCGGAGCCCAAGACCGGCTACCGCAACCGGGAGAACGAGACGTTGTTCACCATCCAACAGATACTTACTTAGCTCCTCACCCGCCTGAACACCCAGATCGAAGCCTAGTACTGGGAGGCGGCCACGAGGAACTGCTAGCTAGATCTGGAGCTCGCCGACGGTACCAAAGCTTCTCCGCCTCGTCCATGCAGAACAGACACTCGCCGACGGGTATTAAGCACCGCGTCGCCCATCCATGGAGCACCGCACCAACACCTCGTCCATGGAAAACTGCCAACACGCATTACATAGTCAAGAAGATGAGCAGAAGACCGAGACATGTACCAACGGAGTACTTCAATTCTTCATTAATTCTTTCCATAAAGCAGGGTCCACACATGTATGATGCGTCTGTTGTGTCTTTAGACTACCCACAATGGAAGTATCATAGGTAGTATTATGCATCACATGCATGCAAAAAGCTAATGTGGCAGTGCAACTAAAGATGAGAGAGATGATACTAGTATCATAGGTAGATACTGTATCATAGCACGTTGCCCTAGAAAATTTAATGCCAAACAAATCTTGTACATATATTTGCATTGAGATTCTACAAATCAATTAATATAAGAAGATTATAGTACTAGCATATGATACCATGCATTATGGACATAATAACATATAGTAGATCATACACATGATACTTCTATATGATACTATGCATTGTGACTAGTCAAAAAAAAAACCCCTCCTGCTATGGTCCCATATACAAGTTTCTACACCAATGAAAGGCCGACTTAAGTCGGGATCACATGCCACCGGGTTCCATATATCCACTATCCTTAGGCGGAAATTATTAGAGTTCACAGGAGTGTGCATGCATCGATGGGAATGTAGACGAGCAACCATCTGCTGATCTGCACGTATGTAGGCGGCAATAATTGTGTGCATGCTAGTTTTGCTATGAACTAGACATTTGATTGATGAGCTAAAGGTGCATGCATGATAGCAAGTTCACGTTTAGTCAGCCAGTTCGAACAAGGTGTTACGTTGTTTGTGTATATGCTAAAATAGTGATAAATAAATATTATGTGTGTCAGATGATTAAGAAGCAGCCCTTCCGCTACCATCTCCAGGGGCAACTTTCATATATCATTTTGTTTGGCTTGACCGGTACGCTGGCAGTTTGGACTTCCACTGGGGGTGGCTCGACCTAGGAGAAGCAGTGCCATCGACTCGACCTTCTCAAGCCGAGAAGAGGAGGCACGTCGGCGTGGGCATCGGGTGCTAGATCTAGTTGTAACGGCAAGGGAGGCGTGACCTGATGCACTTGATGTGTTGGCGGCGATGCAAGATGATTGCGCATTGTCGTTGAGTTTTCGTCATCTTACTAGACTGCTGGCGTCACTTCCGTTGGTGGTGATCCTCCAAGAAAGTGAGGAATTTAGTTAGATGGATGCAACCTTCTGTTGGTTTCAGCGATATCGGCCGATTGGCAAGACGGGTATGATGATCTTCCCTTGATTACCATTGTGACGTAGTGCGGGCATCCTGAATCGTCGTCCAAGCCTTTGTATGATATCCTCCTCAGGAAGAGGATCAGTAATGAAATAGATGAAGTTAGTTAGTGACTTGACCATGGTCGGGTATGGTTAAGAAGTGATAATTTAATGTCCAAAAAATAGGAAAGGTATCATGCCAAAATTCCCAAGACGGATAAAAAGTAGAATTTAACCTCCCATCGCGTCGCTCCCTCGGAGGCGGCTCGATGGCCCAAACCCTAGCGTCGCTTCTAGACCTCCCAATACCAGTCCTGCCGCCGCCAAAGCCAGGTGACAGGCAAACCCGCATGGACGCTAAGGAAGGTGGCAGCTGTCACTGCTCCACATTGAGGTGGGGGGATTCTGGAGGCTACAACCTCACACAGAGAGGGTGGCGTCGACCTAGAGATGGGTGGAAAGCGTCGGTGCTACATGCCATGTGCTTCTCTGCTACATGTGCAGCTAGGTGGTGGCCATGCTTGTAGTGCGAAGGTTTTCCCAATGGGCTTGTGGCACCATATCTGAAGGTGGTTGCTCTCGTCTCACCTCCACGGGCCTGGATCCTAACAAGCTTGCCCTTTCGTGCCATTGGGGGCAGCAGGGGGGTTGGCCCGTAATTTAAAGTGTGGTAGCATGCTCGGGTCCTTATTTTATGGTAAGAGACGGCTATTACCTATCATTTCTTGTGTGATCTCGATGTCGTGGCGGCATGTAAGGGTTCGTATTTTCAGTGTTCCTATGCACTTTTTAGCTATAATTCGCCAATTGGGGCATGGCTCCGATTTCTAACTTTTACGTGCAACCTCTGATCTAAGAGATTCCAAAGGTTTTGGCAAGGTTTCAGACAGCTAGGCTGTTTCACATTTCTACTTCCATAATTGGTCGTTTCCTCATAAGTGCGTTGACCTAGGGGCGAGCAGAAAGGACATTTAAGCCTCAAACGGCCCCATGTGTTTGATACAACAAAAGTGATCAAACTAAAATGAAAATTGAAATAAGCATTCATATGTGGTGTGTTGACCACGAGCCACGCCCCGACACACGATTAACTATGGTGATAAAACCGACAAAGATTACTTGTCATTTCATGTGCGTCAACATGGGGCATGCTGAGGGCCGGTCATTACTTTATGGTAGTACACGTCTATTACGTATAATTTTATGTGCCATCTCATTAATTGTTACATAGCTGGTACTTTTTATTATGTATACCGGGTGTAGTTACAATGTTCTTCAGTTTTTAACAAAATCACTATAATTTCATTTAGGTCTGAGGCAGAAGAGAGGAAATTTCAGAGAAAAAAAAGTAAAATGACTTTTTATATGCACATGAAGTAAAATGACTTTTATACTATGTTATTATAGGGTATATGTGACAACTATATCATAGAGTTCACGGGAGTGTGCATGTATCGATGGGAATGTAGATGTGCAACCATATGCATATATGCACCTTAGCTGGGGAATGTAGACGTGCAACCATAGATGGGAATGCCAATGATTTATGGTAGTACACCTCTATTACCTATATTTTTCGTGTGTCATGTTGTGTGCATGCTAGTTTTGCTATGAAGTTGGACATTCGTTTGATGAGTTGAAGGTGCATGCATGAGTACAAGGTCGTTTAGTCAGCCATCTCAAGCAAGTTCATTCAGATGCAGTCCCTCTGCCACCGTCTCCACGAGAGACTTTCATATCTCAATTCATATGGACTAACCGGCACGCATGCGGCGTGTACTTTCAAGCCGGGAAGTGGAGGCACCATCAACTCGACCTTAGGGTGGCGCGACCTACATGAAGTGGCACCATCGACTCGACCTTCTCAAGCCGAGAAGAGGAGGCACGGTGTGGGCATCAGGTGTCAGATCTAGTTGAGGGCGGCAAGGGAGGCGTGACCTGATGCAGCGCCTAGTGACGTGACTTGATGTGTTGGCGGCGATGTGAGATGATGGCGTGAGGGCGTTGAGTTTCTGCACCCTCTCACTGGACTTGTAGCGTCACTTCCATTGGTGGTGATTCTCAAAGTGGGAAATCCAGTTAGATGGATGCAGCGTTCTGACTCGTCGGTGACCAGCGAGACGGATCGACATGATGATCTTCCTCGGTGACCAGCGAGATACAGTGCGGGCATCCTGACTCGTCGTCCATGCCTTTGTATTTGTACTTGCCCATTGGTCATGATAATATTATCCTCACATGCAAGCCTCGTAGGACACAAGCTGGAATGAAATGGATGTGGCATGCTGCATATTGCGTCCGCCAAGTCTCTTCTGCTGCACACCATGATCCACAGAGACACATGCAACCAAAATTATAAATTCATTCATGCAATAACATACTGGAATGTGTGCATATACGCTTATGCACCAGCCAAACCAGCGCCTGGCCGTGACTCCATGAACGATCGATGCAGAGATTGTGGTCCATTTTTTTTTAGACTGCATGGTGTCTATTAGAACTGATATTATTATTAGTTTTATTGTTAGATGATTAGATATGTTTTATCTTATATTTGTATCCTAACATGTAAAGTTGTGGCTGTGTATAGGAGACGTGATCATGTGTACACATCAAAGTTAGTTGTGTGTGTCAATGCAGACGCATGTATTCAAGTGGTTAGGCAAGTGGCGAAGGATAGAATTAATTTGACGTAGGACGAACTCTAAAAAAATGAAGTAAAGAACAAAATAGTCGAGATATATATAATGATATATATATGATTTTAATACAATCACATGTGAATTAAAATTAGAAACATATTTAATTATAAGTAGAACCTATAAATATTCCAATAATGCAAACTCAATGGCAAAGCTTTACCTTTCTAAAAAATCTTTTGTAATTTTATGGATCAAGATTTTTTGAATATCTCTTGGTCGGTTCAAAACTTGGTCTTCATGATATTTTCGCTGAGAAATCACTTTTAACTGTTGAGTTCGCCGTTGTTAAAAGCAATGCCATGATAGTGTTGTTGGAGAAACTTGATGCGCCTTTTGAAAATCAAGAAATATCTTAGGTCCCCAATTCTCCGTTATGAATAATGAATAGCTCCGGGTTGTCTTTTATATAGTAAGAGATATTATAAATCTCTATAAGAGAAACAATCTTGTTCACATCAAACCTAGAAAATGAGTCTATATTTTTTTGGTATGTAGTCTCTGTTTTTGGTTCGAAGTCGTGTTTGCGTAGTGCTTACTAAAACAAGCATAACTTTCTCATACGAAATCTGTTTTTGACGTATGACCAGCCAAATTGTTCAAAAAACATGTAAATCTCAATGTATTCACCAAAAGTTAAGGTGGGGCAGCTGACCTACCTTGCCCTAAGGGGAGCTTCCCCCTGGGTTAAGCGATCCATCCTGGTACTTGTATAGATAGTCTACGGGCAAGAAAAGCAAAATGTAATCACGGTGGCAACCAAGGAAGTGTATTGGTCTAGTGTGAGTGCGTGTGTTTTTCAAAAGAAGCAAGTGAGATTAGAGAGAAGAAGAGAAGCTGCAAGGTGCAAGCTGCACCACGACGATGAAGAAAGTTGTGTTGCCCGGTAAGTTGCACCACCGGTGGTAAGGAGGTGATGGCCAAGGTGTTGAGGCCATTTCCATGAGAACTTCATCGATCATGCATGCCCTAGTCGTCGACAAGATGCGGCATCAACGATAAGATGAAGGAAAGTCACCAGTGAGTTGCGGCACCGGTGACAAACATGAAGGCGGAGTGGCCGACGAGCTGCGTCATTGTTGGCAAACATGAAAATGAGTCACCGGTGAGCAGCGGCACCGGTCGCAAACTAGCCAACAAGATGCAGCATCAATGAAAACATGAAGGCAAGTCACCAGCGAGCTGTGGTACTGGTGGCGAACATGATGGTGAGTCGCCGTGAGCTGTGGCACCGGTGGCGAACGTGAAGGCGAGTCACCGGTGAGCTGCAACACTGGCGGTAACATGAAGGCGAGTTGCCAACGAGCTGCGTCACCCGTGGCGAACAAGAAGGCAAGTCGTCGGCGAGCAGCGTCATTAAATTAGTTAGTGATTTGACCATGTGTGTGTGACTTGTATTTAGCCGAGTTAAGAAATGAGAAAAAAAGAAAAATATAGTCAAGGTGGAAACCAACCAGGAAAGTGTGTTTGGCAAAGCTCTTGTTCTTACTTGATGCATGGGGTGTGCGTGCATTGGTCTAGCGTGAGTGCATGTGTTCTTCAACTGAAGTAAGTGAGATTAGAAAGAAGAAGAGGAGCCGCAAGTTGCAGCTCCGAAAATGTCAACCAAACTTAGTAAACTAGAACTAGTTTGATAGTATTTTTTGTAGGAAGGAGGTGGTGGCGGCACAGTCACGATCCTCATTCGGACGGAGCTGGGAGACATCGATACCAGCGAAGCGTCACGTCGGGCGGTGTTCTTGGTACTCGACGGTGGTGAATACGAGTATCGTAGAGTCTAAGGAGGGCATGGCGAAGGTGAGGGAGAGGTCGACGGAGGAGTACATGTACATAAGCGACATACGTATTATGAACCTGGGCATGGGCATGGATACTGGAGAAGCAAAGTAAGAGGGCGCATGTTCTTGCTGGAAAATAAATGAGAATAGTGTGCTTGATACTAGTACAGTGTTCCTTGCATTTGCATGGTAGAAATATCATCCGATTATTTTATTGAGATAGCTAGCAAAGTGCACACTGTGCCTGCCAAACCCACACGGTGTCCGACAAACATCAGCCCAACAACGCTGGAACAAGTTTGGCCCAATAGTGAAACCGGGCAATTAGGTAGTGTGGTTGTTGAAGGAGTGCAATATTTAGTCCCACCTTGCTAAGCTAGAGAAGTTGAGAGCACCTTATAAGGGAGGCATGTTGTTGTCTTCTAGAGAGTAGTACAAGATGAAGTATACATCTATATAGCGCGTGCGCTCGCGTAAATATTCGCGACTTAAGACTTTGGACGCTTGGCGACGGCGCAACTAGCAGATGATATAATCTACTTTTTCATAATTGTTTTTTTGTACCTAGATAATTTGCTTACCACTTGGACGTACATGGTGTTTGTTCATTAATTTCTTTATATAAACCCTCTCTAAGATTATCATCGACATATTTGTTCCACCCAAAATATAAGTATTGTACCGTATGGACTAGGATTATATAGACCTGAATCATCATGACTTCTCTTCCTGATTTTATTTTTTCTATTTGTACATTCTCTGAAAGGCCAGATTAGGAAGTACTGAAAGGGCGTTCGTTCTTGCATTTCGTCGAGTAGTTATATTGCCAAGCATCAGCATTTGCTCTGTGCAACTCTGAACAATACTGACACTTAAAACTCCCTTTACTATAACTGTCTTCTTAATTTCAAGTATAATAGTACCTTTCAAGTATAAGAGTTCTTTCTAGCGCTGGATCTAGCGGCGAGTCGACTCGCGCGGCGCTTAGACAAATCGAGTGACGTCCTCGACGGTGGCGGGTCGGGATAGGACAACCGTTGTTTGAGGTGATGGGTTTCTTCATTAGTTCTGAGTCTGATCCTTTTATTTTCATATAATCAGGATAGGACAACCGTTGTTTGAGGTGATGGTTGAACCTCCTTTTAGGACGGGAGAGGTCCTTGTATTTTCTTGTTTGCCACACCATTAAGTCACAAACTTTTTTAGTTTCGTATGTGTTTTATGCTGGTTCCGTTTCCTTCTCTTTAGGTTATTCACTTCTAATCACTCGCCCTAACTGTCGGTTTCCATACTGTGTACATTGTATTTCACGTTTTCTCCTTTACTGAATCTTAAAAACTCTGATAAGCAAGTTGTTGCAAAATGCAAGGGAGGGCATGCCATCTCGAAAAGCAGACCAATGTGTAACTTGTTAGAGAGCTAATTTTATGTACTAGATTCATTGTATTTTCCTTAGTAGTCTGTACCTCCTCGGCGAAAAGAAAGGAACATGGGCGGCAGATATTGCTGTCATTTATACCATGGCTAATCACTAAACAATCAAGCCACCGCCAGGGAACTTGCTACTAGTTGTCTGTAAATTAAAACTCTGTACAATGGCATAAGTATGGTAGGGTCTTTCACTTTATGGTTACACAAAAGTGACTGGTACGAGCTACCTGTTATCTGTATATCACAACTCTTTATAATGATATAAGTATAGTAGGGGTTTTCACTTTATTTTTATATACTATAAAGGATTATTACCATCTGTGTTGACTAGATGCATTCGTCTTGTTTCCTATTTTTTGAATCAGTAGCCTTACATTGTTATGTGACAAACATTCCTCATCAAAAGCCCTCTTTTCCTTAATGGCATAATCTTTTGCTCTCATTCTCAATTCCTCCGCAGCCTCCCCTGCATCCATTAGGGTGTATACAACTGTCTCCACAACATCTCTTGTGACCGTAACCTCATGTTTCTTTCTCAGAGTACTATTTTTTGAGAATTCCCATTCAAAACTTAAATGTTATAAGTAACAAAATATATTTGATGTCCTTAAGGTTCCTTTACTAACGTGTCATACATGAATTCACTTATGAACTTACCGAGTTATCTTACACTTGGAACCTTTTCCAGATTTGCGTGTACTTCAACAGAGGAATGTCTTAAACCTTAAACCTGACTTCTATTCAATGTGTGTTGAACCTGGAGCTCGGAGCTTCAGTTACTCCTAGTATAAGATTTCTGTTTTAATGTAGAGCTTCTGTTTGCTGGTTGCACTAATGAAGCTTATCTGGACTACTGGATCAAAGTTGTTAATTTTTTGCGAGTCAACGTAATGCTGCCTTATAATGATGCATGAATTCTATTGTTTCTTGTTTGAAATGCCCGTCCCTGCTTATCTTGAAGCATTGATTGCTCTGCTGACCATTCTGTTTTTTGTTTGTTTTGAGGATTACGAGGAGTACTAAATGGCAACGGTGGCCTTCTTCGACTCACTGAGGTTTGGAGAGTTTCTTGTCCTCCCTTCTCTCCTTTGCATGCACTGTGATAACATTCCCATGGAGCTTTTTTTACTTGGGCAGACATATTTGCTTCTGTGTTTTTATGTCATCAGCCAAACATCTCCCTTTCTTCTGTTATGTATTATACTCCTGCAATGTCAGAATTTGAAATTTTCATCTCCAAGACATGTAAATTGTTCTGTAGCTGGAATTTGCAGCTGCTGATATCTATGGTGGAGCAAGTACATCTTTTTTTTGGCCGTGTTGACAATCTGCACACTTCTTTTTATCTTTTTGACATGCTGATCTGATGTAGGAAGTAAAGTTAGTTTCACGTATGTATAGTTTAGACCGGTTCAGATTGTTAGCTGGAAATGGATTTTGTACACCCACGCATGGGTGTGGGTGTTTCCGTCACCGTTCATTGTGCTTTAAGATTCGGATAAAAAGAGGAGAGAGAAAGGAATCTTTCTCTCTTCCATGGTGGGCACGAATCTCGAGGAATAAATGAACGGTGATAGAAACACCCACACCCATGCGTGGGTGTACAAAAGTATTTCCGCAAACCCGAACCCTATTCAAACGGTTGAAAACAATTGACTTGTTGTTAGTCGGCTGCCATTTCGTTTGGTTGTTGCAATTGGGCCAATGATAGTTGCACTTGTCTGTCACATGTTTAAGAATCTCGATCTGTCAGAATTTATTTATTTCCTGATAGCTTGATAACCCACGATGTAGTAGCTATTCCACATACTCCCTCCGTTCTCATCATAGGTAGATACATTCATGCATGGGTGCTATCTATACCTGGGCATGTGTCGGGCCGGGCCTCGGGCTGGCCCGAGGTAGGCCCGATGCAAAAAAGTCCGGCCCAAGCCCGGCCCGACCAAAATCCCACCAAGCCCGTCGGGCCGCGGGCCGGGCCGCAGTGTTAATGTGCATTTTCGGGCTGCCCAGGCCCGGCCCGGCCCGGCAGTCGGGCCAACATTTCTGGCCCAGGCCCGAGTTTTTCGGGCCGGGCTCGGGCCGGGCCGTCGGGCCGGGCTGCCCATGGCCAGATATAGTGCTATCGCTGTTGCCGTGTGTGTGCATAGTCCAAACCCTCCATCTAAATATATTTATCTACTATTGCGAAACTTGCTATAGAGGAGCTGACCATCATTTCTTGTTTTTGTCATTGGATAACAGGTAGCAGCTGGGGCCTGATGCATCGCTTGGAAGCAAGCTGGCTAGAAAGACCTTGGGGACAAGGATACGTCACCAAGCGATGTCTGTTGGTCCTGAAGCAGAAGATGGGCTCCTGGCAAACACCTTGATTAGCTTGATGTATATGGTTGCAATGCATGGGCAACCTAATGCATGTGTTGTTTTTTGCTGATCGTCCCAAAACTGATTGTATGAGCTGTGCTGTATGCACCTCTATCTTTCTTCATATAAATGATTTGCTGTGTGATCTGGATGTCCGAAAAACAAAGGTGGTCATGCCAAAATTTTCAATTCTCTGTGATCTGATGTTGATTGCGTAACTATTTATCACGTTTTTTCCTCACAGAAAAATTTCCGTGGCTTTCCTGCAAAAAGAAAGCAGAGAAGAAAGCAGAAGTTGAGCTAGTTGTCCAAAACGCACTTAGGCCAAGTAGTAGTGCTAGCTAGTGTGTGGGCTGGGCTGGATTCCATCGTTTCAGCTCAGCTGCCTTGGCAATTTCCATTTCCCGCCAAGGTGTATCACCTACATTAGCTTGTACTTCAATGCATGGGCACCTGATGCATGTGTTGTTTTGTTGATCATCCCAAGACTGATTGTATGATTTGTATGCACCTCTTATCTTTCTTCACATCTTATCTTCCTTCACATAAATTGTTTTTTGTGTGATTTGTCATGCAGGGCCTTTTCCGGACTCGCAGGTGCATGCGATGTCTGAAAAACAAAAGAGGCAAATGCCAAAATTTTCAAATTTCTTGCTGTGATCTAAAGTTTAGTGCGTAACTATTTCTTGATCATGGTTTTCCTCTTTAATTTTTTCCTCGACTCCTGTAAAAAAAAGCAGAGAAGAAAAGGAGGTTGAGCTAGCCGTATAACATGCACTTGGGCGAAGCAGTGCTAGCTAGAGTGTGGGCTAGCGACGGGAATTGGAAATTGCGTGGGTACCGTCTTCCCCTCCCCGTTAGGACCACGGACGGCAAGAATAAAAAAAGATGACAATAACAAGTGAAGCAACTCACCGGCCGGTTAATAAACAAAGAGCTAGCAGCTCTTCACCATGGCCGAAACGAGTCGCTGATGTATATGGGTGCATCTCACGATGCTAGCTCAGTTATGTAGCGACAACGATGGACCAAATAAAAGAAACCATGAGGAGCTCGTGTCGGACTCCATCGAAGGTGTAATAATTTGAATGTCTAAAAGAATACTCCCTCCGTCCATCATAAATAGATATCTTATATTTATCTAAATTTGAATGTATCTATACAATAAACAATGTTTATATACATCCAAAATTTGATAAATCTAAGATATCTATTTATGAACAGAGGTAGTAGGATATTTTTTTCCTAGACAAGTAAAAAAGTAGAATTTAACCTCCCATCGCGTCGCTCCCTCATAGCAGCTCGACGGCCCAAACCCTAGTGCCGCTCGGCGCTCCTACACCTCCCCATCTTGCTGCCGCCGAGGTTGTCACTGCTCCACACTAAGGTGGGGGATTCTGGATCTAAGGCTACATGCTCACGCGAAGAGGGCGGCCCCGACCTAGTGATTGGCGGCCAACGTTAATGCTATATGATGTCATCTCGCCATGCTTGTGTTGCGAAGATTGCCCCAATGGGCTTCCGGCGCCACATCTAAACATGGCTGCTCCTCGGCCTGGATCTCCGCTACCTTGCCCCTTCTGGCGAGTGGTGGGTGTGGCCCGGGATTTGAAGTGTGGTGGCATGCTTGGGTCCTTATTTTATGCTAAGAGACGGTTGTTACCTATAATTTCTTGTGTCAACATCTTGACGTCGTGGTTGTTGGCAAGGTTTCAAGGAGCTAGGTCGTTTCACAGTTCTACTTTCTATTCTTCGTAAGTGCGCTGACCTAGGCGCTAGTAGAAAGGTAGTTTAGATCCTCAAACGACCCCATGTGTTTAATAGAACAGAAGTGATCAAACTAAATTGAAAATAGAAATAATCCTTCATGTGTGCCTTGTAGACAACGAGCCATGCCCGGCACATGATAGACTCTGAATGATCACACCGACATAGATTAGTTTTATTCTAGGAGACAAGGAAAGTGCTTGGTTGATCCGGGTGACATTTGCTCCCGACGTAAGTCGGCTTTCCATTGATCCAGGTTGATTCCGGGACCTACGAGAGAAACAACCATTTTGTTCATTTAACTCCTAAGAGCAAGAACGATAGCATAGCTAGCTGCTAGTTATAGATGTGTACCACGTCATTTACAGATAACTTAGAGCTAAATGTACAATACTAGTTAGCTACTGCTTTATCAATATGTGGTTCACATTTCACTCTCACAAAATGTCTAGAAACACCTCGTGTTAAAGCTAGCTCTTGCAAAAGAGGCCACATAGTTTCTCTCTTCTTCTCACACCTCCAACTAAGCAATATAGTAATATTTTATGTAGTATAACCAGCTGAGTATATCTTATTATATTTACTCTAATACAAACGAGAATACTATGTCGAGTGGTTCCGTAATTAATACTACAAACAAGAATACTAAGTTGTTGGTCTGGGCTCGACGCTGACTTCCTCTATTCCTCCTCCGACTATGCCGTGAGCCGTGTGTCCTGAGATCCGAGACACGGTCGTGCCGATATGCCTCATTCGCGTGGCGCACGACGCGGAACTAGGCGAGAACGAGTTACTGGTGTGGAACCAGGGCTCGTGTTAGGCTGAGTTCTTGGCCTCTTGCTGCCGGCGCTCACCATGCATGTCTGAATGTCTCGGTGCCGCGTCGAGCCATCAGACCCACTCGGCCTCCGGGTGGGCGAGCATGGTGGAGCGCATGACGCCATGATGGGGATCTTGGCCTAATACGACCTCATCTGCTTGGAGCAACTTGAAGAAGCAGCAACAGAGATTTCAATCGATAGCTGAACTGAGCACTGAAATGGCGACGACCAACCTGTCCCCTATCTCGCCCGATGCCCATGCGGCCCGACAATAAGCGGCGCGTGCCAAGCTCATCGGTGGTCCTTCAAGGTGCAGGAGAGCTCCACGGTGGAGGCGTACGAGCAGTACATGCGCCTGTCGGAGCTGCTGAGGTTGTGGGAGGGCGTGTGTTGCTTGTGCTGGGCTGACGAGAGCCTGGTCAAGCCCGCTCTGCAGGCGGTCAAGATCACCTTCCGCTTCGTCTCCGCCACGCACGCAAGCCACCGCGCGAGTCGCTGGCCACGCGGGAGGTGAAGCTGGTGGCCGCACTCTGCGAGGGCGAGCCGTGCATGCCGCTGGAAGAGCTGAGAGCGTTCGAGGGTGTGCTCTGTTGGCAATAAGCCATGTCCGGCATGGTGGTGACCGGTGTCTGTGCACCAGGTCGAAATCCATGGCGGGCAGGGCACGTAGGTGTGCATCAGTGCGTGTGTGTGTCGAGCGAGTCCGGCTCGTATGTGTGTGTGCGATCGTTGAGCAGGGAGCGGACCGGGTCCAGGCATAGCTAGCTGGCCGCGTTGATCGCGTCTGAGCGCGACATGGGCGCGAGCCGGAGCATGCAGATCCTGGCGAGGTGGAAGCGTTGAGCGCGTACGTGCGCGTCGTGAGCGCGGCCGTGGCTTCGTGAGTGCGAGCCCGAGCGGTTATAAAACCACACCTGTACTCCAGTGTTGATCGCTGAGTTTGGAGCTCGCATAAGTGAAAGAACAAGGCGTCTGTGCGCCGGGCGTCCGTGCGCCTGAAAATTGTGTGCCTCTTTTCTTCTACCTTTGTCCGTGAGTTGAGAGAGAGGAGAGCTAGCTAGTGCCAAAACCCACATTTGGTATCAGAGCGAGGTGATGGCGCTGGTTCCGCACGGTGGTGGCGCCGGGGGGAGCGCGATGCCGCTCTTCTGTCCGATGCTCACCCGCGACAACTACACCGTCTGGGCGATCAAGGTGGAGGCCAACCTCGACGTGCAGGGCGTCTGGGAGGCGGTGGTTCCGGCGGACCCGACGGCGGCGGTCGATCCGGAGAAGAACAAGAGGGCGAGGGCGTACCTGCTCGGCGCGCTCTCGGAAGATATTCTCCTGCAGGTGTCGTCGAAGAAGACGGCGGCGGCGATCTGGGAGTGCCTCAAGGCGCGGTTCGTCGGCGCGGATCGCGTCAAGGCAGCTCGGCTGTCGATGCTCCGCGGCGAGTTCGACCGGCTGATCATGGCGGAGGGCGAGGAGCTGGACGTCTACGCCGGCAAGATCGGCTGCATGGCCGCCAGGTTTGCAAGCCTCGGCGGGACGCTGAGCGACGCCACGATGGTGAAGAAGCTGCTCGACACCGTCCCGGACTCGCTGTTCGCGGCGGTGGCCGGCATCGAGCAGTTCTGCGACGTCGAGACCGTCTGCTTCGACGAGGTGCTCGGGCGTCTCAAGGCGTTCCAGGAGCGGACGGAGCGGCGCAAGGCGGCTGTTGGCGGAGAGCATCGTGGCGACCAGCTTCTGCTCACGGCTGCTCAGTGGGAAGCACGACGCCGTCAGCGCGGCGGTGGCCACGACCACGACGACGGCGGGAGCAGCGTAGACTCGGGCGCGAGAGGACGGCGCGGCAAGTGCTGGAATTGTGGCGTTCGCGGCCACTTTTCCCGTGACTGCCCGGAGCCGAGGAAGGAGAAGGCGCTGCTCGTCGATGTCGACGACGAGCCGGCGCTTCTGTAGGTCATGGCTTAGGGGGTGAATGTTGGCAATAAGCCATGTCCGGCATGGTGGTGACCGGTGTCTGTGCACCAGGTCGAAATCCATGGCGGGCAGGGCACGTAGGTGTGCATCAGTGCGTGTGTGTGTCGAGCGAGTCCGGCTCGTATGTGTGTGTGCGATCGTTGAGCAGGGAGCGGACCGGGTCCAGGCATAGCTAGCTGGCCGCGTTGATCGCGTCTGAGCGCGACATGGGCGCGAGCCGGAGCATGCAGATCCTGGCGAGGTGGAAGCGTTGAGCGCGTACGTGCGCGTCGTGAGCGCGGCCGTGGCTTCGTGAGTGCGAGCCCGAGCGGTTATAAAACCACACCTGTACTTGTCCGAGGTTTGACCACATCCGTATCTCCATACCTTGTTCAACCTCGTCTCCGACAAGTACTTGTTACTCGTACCGTGGCATGTCATCTCTTATGAACCATTCTTATGCTTGCAACCTAACTTCCATTTATTATCCCACCCCCGAGAGTCTTAGTATATCTATCCATCATCTAGATGGACAATATCCCACTCTTGATCCATATGCCTCAACTCATACTTTCCGAATGCTTAATCACACCTTTATAACCACCCATTTACGAAAGGGCGTTTGATGTAATCAAAGTACCTTCCCAGTATAAGTGATTTACATGATCTCATGGTCGAAGGACTAGGTAACTATGTATCGAAAGCTTATAGCAAATTGAACTTAATGACATGATCTTATGCTACGCTTATTTGGGTGTGTCCATCACATCATTCACCTAATTATATGATCTTGTTATTAATAACATCCAATGTTCATGATCACGAACCATGATCATCTATTAATCAACAAGCTAGTTATACAAGAGGCTTACTAGGACTCCTTGTTGTTTACATAACACACATGTATCAATGTTCGGTTAATACAATTATAGCATGGTATGCAAACATTTATCGTAAACACAAAGATATATAATAACCACTTTATTATTGCCTCTTGGGCATATCTCCAACAGAAAGCGCTACGTTGCTAGCTCCAGCTACTCTAGGCGCCCCAAGCGTGGTGCCTCATGTTTCTTGACCAGCTTGTGGCAGATGTGCAAAAACACCAATGATGTTGCTCATCAAAGCCTTGCCTTGAACCAGGAAACTAGGAGGCGCCAAAATGAGTTCATGGCTGCCAGAAACACCCCTGTTCCTCCTCCTAGACCTGAGATGGAGCCTGTGTATGCACCTACTTGGGAGATGCCTCCCATTGATGATGAGATGCTCCAGAACTTTGATCTCTCCATGTACACTCATGGTGGTCTTCCTCCTCGGTATGCTCAGGACCCTGATACTACTGGATATAGAGAAGATGATGATGATGGCAACGAACAGTATGATGAGGATGAGGATGATGAAGAGGGTGATGATGATGCTGGTGTTGATGGCCCTCCAAATTCAGAGACAGAGTTCTATTGATGGGAGCACTAGCATCCCTACTTCTTTCACTCTTTTGTTCCGATGCCAAAGGGTGAGAAGAGAGTAGAGTCTAGGATCACGGGGTTCCTTGGTTGCACAAGCCATGCTTGACAGTCTATTTGCTTCTTATTTGGCTTGTGCTTATTTGTTTGCTTTTTCATTCCAAGAACCATTTACTACTTTAAATAATTCGTGTATGGACAAGTACTTGTATGCTTAATCCCTATGTTAGGATGATTATGTGTTATGCTTATATATCTTGATATGCACATGTCCATACCATGCTTGTTTCCTAAAGATATTGGGGGAGCTTCTCATATTCCACAAATGGCGCACTTTGCATTCAAACGCAATTTCTCCAAGTGCACACATTATGGGGGAGTTGTCTTAATATATTATATGGAATCAAGGTTTAAAGTTTATCATAATATCTATATGTGACCCTAGCTCGGTTTGTCATCGTATACCAAAAGGGGGAGATTGTAAGGGTATTTTACCCTTATCCATTATTTTGGTAAATATGACACCCGTGCTAGAGTATTTGGTCTAATACATGTTTATGAGATTAATCTCAGGTATTAGCCAATGAGGTAAAAGGTGTATCAATGGAACAAGAAGGCACCTGGGAGACCCCCACTTCGATGAAAATCAACAAGGGTCTCTCCAGCACTGTCGCCGTAGGCCCGGTCGTACCGGCCTGCACCGGCCAGCTCGCATGACGGTCTCAGGACCGGTGCCGCCGGTAACATCCAAAAGAAGTGAAGAAAGCTCGATGTCTACGCACGCTTCTATTCCTCTAGACAGTGTTGGGCCTCCAAGAGTATAGGTTTGTAGAACAGCAGCAAGTTTCCTTAAGTGAATCACCCAAGGTTTATCGAACTCGTGGAGGTAGAGGTCAAAGATATCCCTCTCACAAACCCCGCAATTACGATACAAGAAGTCTCTTGTGTCTCAACACACCTAATACACTTGTCGTATGTATAGGTGCACTAGTTCGCGAAGAGATAGTGAGATGCAAGTGATATGGATGAATATGAGTGGTAATAGCAATCTGAAATAAAGATGGCAGCGAGTAAACATGCAAAAGAACAGTAAATAAACGGAGTTTCAGTGCTTGGAAACAAGGCCTAGGGATCATACTTTCACTAGTGGACACTCTCAACATTGATCACATAGCTGAATAGATAAATGCTACTTTCTACACTCTCTTGTTGGATGACAAACACCATTCATTGTGTAGGGCTACAAGAGCTCCCTCAAGCCGGAGTTAACAAGCTCCACAACATTCGGTGTTCATATTTAAGTAACCTTTAGAGTGCATAATAGACCATTGCAATTATACCGAGTACTAACATAGCATACACACCATCACCAATAGCTATGAAAGGGGGAATAGATCGCATTAATACTATCATAGTAATAGTTAACTCCATAATCTACAAGAGATTACAATCATAACCTATGCCAAGTACTACATGATGCACACACTCTAAGATTACATCATGGAGGAGGAATAGAGTACTTTAATAACATCACTAGAGTAGCACATAGATGATATTCAACTAGATCGCAAAGCTCATGATGATCACATAAAGATCACATGGGAGAGAGAGATGAACCACATAGCTACGGTAGAGCCCTCGGCCCCAGGGACTCCCTTCTCATCATGGGAGACAACAACGGCGAATGAAGATGGGGGTGGTGTCGATGGAGATGACTCCGGGGCAATTCCGTCCGCAGGTGCCGGAACAGAGACTCTGTCCCCCGACACGGAGTTTCGCGATGGCGGTGGCGTCCCTGGAGTCTTTCTGGTTTCACAATCCGCATAGGGTTTTTAGGTTCCGAGGGGTTAAATAGGCGAAGAGGCTGAGTCGGAAGGCTGAGGCTCCCTCCCCACAGGTCGGCGCCAGGGTGGAGCCCGCGCTGCCCTATGGTGTTGGGGCCCATGGGCCTCCTCTCCGGCTCCCCTTCGGTGTTCTGTCCGTCTCGGTGAATTAAGATATTTGGCTTTCGTCGCCGAATTCCGAGAATATTGCCCGAACAACCTTCCTGGAACCAAAAAACAGCAGAAACAAGAACTGGCTCTTGGCATCTTGTCAATAGGTTAGTGCCGAAAATGCATAATAATGACATAAAGTGTGTATAAAACATGTGAGTATCATCATAAGAAGTAGCATGGAACATAAGAAATTATAGATACGTTGGAGACGTATCAAGCATCCCCAAGCTAGTTCCTACTCGCTCGAGTAGGTAAACGATAACAAGGATAATTTCTTAAGTGACATGCTACCAACATGATCTTGATCATCATCATTGTAAAGCATATGAGATGAATGTAGTGATTCAAAGCAATGGTAAAGACAATGAGTAAACAACTTAATCATATAGCAAAGACTTTCATGAATAGTACTTTCAAGACAAGCATCAATAGGACTTGCATAGGAGTTAACTCATAAAGCAATAAATTCTTAGTAGAAAGTTTTGAAGCAACACAAAGAATGATTAAGTTTCAGCAATTGCTTTCAACTTGTAACATTTATATCTCATGGATAGTTGTCAACATAAAGCAATATAACAAGTGCAATAGGTGAACATGTAAGAATCAATGCACACAGTTGACACAAGTGTTTGCTTCTTAAGATAGAAAGAAGTAGGTAAACTGACTCAACATAAAGTAAAGAATGGCCCTTCGTAGAGGGAAACATGGATTACTATTTCTGTGCTAGAGCTTTTCATTTTGAAAACATAGAAACAATTTTGTCAATGGTAGTAATAATCAATACGTGTTATGCATAAGACATCCTATAAGTTGCAAGCCTCATGCATAGAATACCAATAGTGCTCGCACCTTGTCCTAATTAACTTGGATTTACATGGATTATCATTGCATAACATATGTTTCAACCAAGTGTTACAAAGGGGTACCTCTATGCCGCCTGTACAAAGGTCTAAGGAGAAAGTTCGCATTGGATTTTCTCGCTTTTGATTATTCTCAACTTAGACATCCATACCGGGACAACATAGACAACAAATAATGGACTCCCCTTAATGCATACATTCAACAACATATAATATTCTCATAAGATATTGAGGATTAATGTCCAACCTGAAATTTCCACCATGATTCATGGCTTTAGTTAGCGGCCCAATGTTCTTCTCTAACAATATGCATACTCAAACCATTTGTTCATGATAAATACCCTTACATCAGACAAGACGAACATGCATAGCAACTCAATATGATATTCAACAAAGGTGTAATAGTTGACGGCGCCATAAAACATGGTTACCGCTCAACAAGCAACTTATAAGAAATAAGATACATAAGTAAATATATTCAATACCACAATAGTTTTTAAGGCTATTTTCCATGAGCTATATATTGCAAAGATAGGGAATAGAATTTTAAAGGTAGCACTCAAGTAATTTACTTTGAATGGCAGAGAAATACCATAGTAGGTAGGTATGGTGGACATAAATGGCATGTGGCAAAGTTTTTGGCTCAAGGATTTGATGCACGAGAAGAATTCCCTCTCAATACAAGGTTAGCTAGCAAGGTTGTTTGAAGCAAACTCAAGTATAAAATGATGCAACCAAACTTACATAAGAACATATTGCAAGCATTATAAGACTCTACACCGTCTCCTTGTTCAAACACCTTAACCGAAAATATCTAGACTCTAGAGAGATCAATCATGCAAACCAAATTTTAACAAGCTCTATGTAGTTCTTCATTAATGGGTACAAAGTATATGATGCAAGAGCTTAAACATGATCTATATGAGCACAACAACTGCCAAGTATCAAATTATTCAAGACTTTGCTTTGCTGGAGCATAGAACAAAAACGGATTTGCATCCATTTATTAGCAACCTGATAGCTACCCTCTAGATATAGACCCCTTCTGTCACCTTTCTGTACCCCCCTGTGTACTTTTCTGAACTTCCTTGTGTAACAGATGTAACTGCTGGGTCCTTTGACCCCTGTGTTAATATATTAAAACAGTAGGAGCCTTTCCTACTGTTAAAGATTAAAAAACCATATAACAATGAACTGAGTGCTCAACCTTCGCCATGAACATTAAAAGAAGCCAAGAACACATGTGTTCATACGCAAAAAGCTGAGCGTGTATCTCTCCCACACAAGCATGAATTTAGTCGAGAATGAAAATAAAAACGAAATAAAAGCATACAGACGTTCCAAGTAAAGCACATAAGATGACGGAATAAAATATAGTTTCACTAGAGGTGACCCCGATAAGTTGTCGATGAAGAAGGATGCCTTGGGCATCCCCAAGCTAGATGCTTGAGTCTTCTGGAAATATGCAGGGATGAACACCACGGGGCATCCCCAAGCTTATACTTTTACCTTTTCTGGATCGTGTGTGCATTGCATATCCTCCTCTCTTTATCCTTGAAAACTTCCTCCACACTGTACTCAAAACAAACTCATTAGAGGGTTAGTGCATAATCAAAAATTCACATATTCAGAGGTGACACAACCATTCTTAACACTTCTGGACATTTCACAAAGCTACTGGAAGTTAATGGAACAAAGAAATCCATTCAACATAGCAAAAGAGGCAATGCGAAATAAAAGGCAGAATCTGTCAAAACAGAACAGTCCGTAAAGACGAATTTTTCTAGGCACTTAACTTGCTCAGATGAAAATGCTCACATTGAATGAAAGCTGCGTACATATCTGAGGATCACACACGTAAATTGCAGATTTTTCTGAGTTACCTACAGAAGGGCTGCTAAATTTCGTGACAGTAAGAAATCTCTTTCTGCGCTGTAATCCAAATCTAGTATCAACCTTACTATCAAAGACTTTACTTGGCACAACAATGCAATAAAATAAATATAAGGAGAGGTTGCTACAATAGTAACAACTTCCAAGACACAACAAAACAGTAGCAAAATAAAAACATGGGTTATCTCCAAGAAGTGCTTTCTTTATAGCCATTAAGATGGGCTCAGTAATTTTAATGATGCACTCATAAGGATGAGAGTTGAAGCAACGAGAGCATCGAAAAGCAAGTATGAAACAAATTTAAGCCTAACCCACTTCCTATGAAAAGAATCTTGTACACAAATAAATTCATGAAGAACAAAGTGACAAGCATAGGAAGAGGCAACACAAGCGCAACTTCAATATTTTCAACATAAAGAGGGGAAACTTAATATTATTAAGATGCATATAGCCATGTTTCCCTCTTCTCATAATAACTTTCAGTAGCATCATGAGCAAACTCAACAAAATAACTATCACATAAAGCATTCTTATCAGAGTCTCATGCATAAAATAATTACTACTCCCAACATAAGCATAGTCATTCTTATTAATTGTAGTGGGAACAAATTCAACAAAGTAGCTATCATTATTATCCTCATCGCCATAATCATCAAAGCATAGTATAATCATAATTAATTTTCTCCTCAATAGTAGGTGGACTGAAAATATCATAGTCATCATTGTAATCATCATATTTAGGAGGTAAAGTATCATCAAAGTAAATTTTCTCCTCCATGCTTGGGGGACTAAAAATATCATGCTCATCAAAACCAGCTTCCCCAAGCTTTGAATTTTCCATAGCATTAGCAACAATGGTGTTCGAAGCGTTCATACTAATATCATTGCTACTAGCATGCAAATAAGGTTCCATAGGTTTTTTAATTTTCTCATTAAACCATTCATGTCTTGACTCAGGAAATAGAATAAAAATCACTGTTATTTTCCATTATGCCTAACTAGTGAACAAGAAACAAAAAGAAGCAATTGCAGGATCTAAAGGAAATAGCTTCGAGCACTCACACACCGGCAATAGTACTAGGAAATAGCTTAGTAGTCGGAGGATGTGAAAAACGCAAATTCGTGACAGCTAAAAATAGCTTGATGTCTACGCACGCTTCTATTCCTGTAGACAGTGTTGGGCCTCCAAGAGAAGAGGTTTGTAAAACAGTAGCAAGTTTCCCTTAAGTGAATAACCCAAGGTTTATCGAACTCAGGAGGTAGAGGTCAAAGATATCTCTCTCAAGCAACCCCGCACCACACGATACAAGAAGTCTCTTGTGTCCCCAACACACCTAATACACTTGTCAGATGTATAGGTACACTAGTTCGGCGAAGAGATAGTGAGATGCAAGTGATATGGATGAATATGAGTGGTAATAGCAATCTGAAATAAAGATGGCAGCAAGTAAACATGCAACAAGAACAGTAAATAAACGGAGATTCGATGTTTCGAAACAAGGCCTAGGGATCATACTTTCACCAGTGTGGGCACTCTCAACATTGATCACATAACCGAATAAACAAATACTACTTTCTTACACTCTCTTGTTGGATGACAAACACCATTCATCGTGTAGGGCTACAAGAGCTCCCGCTTCTGAGTTAACAAGCCCACAACATTCGGTGTTCATATTTAAGTAACCTTTAGAGTGCATAATAGACCATTGCAATTATACCGAGTACTAACATAGCATGCACATCGTCACCAATAGCTATGAAAGGGGGAATAGATCGCATCAATACTATCATAGTAATAGTTAACTCCATAATCTACAAGAGATTACAATCATAACCTATGCTAAGTACTACATGATGCACACACTGTCAACATTACATCATGGAGGAGGAATAGAGTACTTTAATAACATCACTAGAGAGCCATATAGATGATATTCAACTAGATCACAAAGCTCATGATCACATAAAGATCACATGGGAGAGAGAGATGAACCACATAGCTACTGTAGAGCCCCCAGCCTCGGGGGAGAACTACTCCTTCTCATCATGGGAGACAGCGATGGCGCATGAAAGATGGCGGTGGTGTCGATGGAGCAGCCTTCCGGGGGCACTCCCCCGTCCCGGCAGGCTGCCGGAACAGAGACTTCTGTCCCCCGAAATGGAGTTCCGCGATGGCGGCGGCGTCCCTGGAGTCTTTCTGGAGTTTCGTCAATCCGTATAGGGTTTTTAGGTTCCGAGGGGTTAAATAGGCGAAGAGGCGGGTGACGCCGAGTCGAAGGGCGTCGTGATCCCTCCCCATAGGCCGGCGGCGTGCTGGGTGGGGGGAGCCCGCACGGCCCCATGGCTCAGGGCCCCGGCCTCCTCTCCGCTCCCGAGAATGCGCCTGTCCTCGATACGTCCCAAACGTATCTATAATTTCTTATGTTCCATGCTACTTTATTGATGATACTCACATGTTTTATACACATTATATGTCATTATTATGCATTTTCCGGCACTAACCTATTGACGAGATGTCGAAGAGCCAGTTGCTGTTTTTTGTTTCAGAAATCCTAGTAAGGAAATATTCTCGGAATTGGACGAAATCAATGCCCAGGTTCCTATTTTCAAGCTTCCAGAAGTCCGAAGAGGAAACGAAGTGGGGCCACGAGGTGGCCACACAACAGGGCGGCGCGGCCCAAGCCCTGGCCGCGCCGGCCTACTATGTGGGCCCCTCGTGACGCTCCCTTGACCTGCCCTTCCGCCTACTTAAAGCCTTCGTCGCGAAACCCCCAGTACCGAGAGCCACGAACAGAAAACCTTCCACAGACGCCGCCGCCAATCCCATCTCGGGATTCAGGAGATCGCCTCCCGCACCCTCCCGGAGAGGGGAATCATCTCCCGAGGTCTCTTCATCGCCATGATCGCTTCCGGATATGTGAGTAGTCCACCCCTGGACTATGGGTCCAGCAGTAGCTAGATGGTTGTCTTCTCCTTATTGTGCTATCATGTTAGATCTTGTGAGCTGCCTATCATGATCAAGATCATCTATTTGTAATGCCACATGTTGTGTTTGTTGGGATCCGATGAATATTGAATACTATGTCAAGTCGATTATCAATCTATCATATATATGTTATTTGTTCTTGCATGCTCTCCTCACTAGTAGAGGCCTGCCAATTTTATACTTTGCATTCCCAAGAGGGAGTATTTATGCTCAGTGGGTTCATGCCTCCATTAAACTGGGACAAAGCATTACAAGTTCTAAGGCTGTGGAATGATGCTGCTACTAGATAAAACATCGATGCTTTGTCTAAGGATATTTGTGTTGATTACATTACTTAATGTATTTAATGCAATTGTCTATTGTTTACAACTTAATACCGGAAGGGGTTCGGATGATAATCTGAAGGTGGTTTAGGCATAGATGGCGTCGGATAGCGGTCTATGTACTTTTTTCGTAATGCCCCGATTAAATCTCATAGTACTCATCATGATATATGTATGTGCATTGTTATGCCTTCATTTGTCAATTGCCCAACTGTAATTTGTTCACCCCAACATGCTTTTTATCTTATGGGAGAGATACCACTAGTGAATCAGACCCCCGCTCCTATTCTTTACATCTGGAATACAATCTACTGCACTGTTCTTCGCGAACAATCATCATCATCCACACTATACATCTAATCCTTTGTTTATAGCAAGACTGGGAGATTGACAACCTCACTGGTTACGCTGGGGCAAAGTATTGTGATTGTGTTGTGCAGGTTCCACGTTGGCTTCGGAATCCCTGCGCCGCACCACACTCCGCCGCCATCAACCTTCAACGTGCTTGACTCCATTGGTTCGATAACCTTGGTTTCTTACTGAGGGAAAACTTGCTGCTGTGCGCATTACACCTTCCTCTCGGGGTTCCCAACGGACATGTGTATTACACGCAATCAAGCTCTTTTTCTGGCGCCGTTGCCGGGGAGATCAAGACACGCTGCAAGGGGAGTCTCCACTTCCAATCTCTTTACTTTGTTTTTGTCTTGCTTTATTTTATTTACTACTTTGTTTGCTGCATTATATCAAAACACACAAAAATTAGTTGCTAGCTTTACTTTATTTACTGTCTTGTCTGCTCATATTGAAAACCCAAAAAAAATTAGTTACTTGCATTTAGTTTATTTTATTATCATGTCTAGCTCTGTACCTGTTACCTCTTCACCTGAGGAATTAATTTTTACTTTTAAACAAGGGGATGAGGAGAGTTTTAAAGATGCTTGGTCTAGAATTTTTTATTCTTATCGTAAAGCTGAACCTCAAATGACTCTAAGTTTGTTCCTTAGTAATTTTTATTTTGGGCTTATGAATCACTATAGATATGCCTTGGATGCTATAGTAGGAGGAGATTTCCTTCATTGCAATGGTGATCAAGCTTTCAATGCCATAAAAAAATTGGTTGCATCACATAGTTCAGCTAATAACTTTGATTCAGCTCTTATTAGCATTTATAATAGATTAAACACTCTTGAGACAAGTGCATCGTGCTTGAAAGAAAATTGTGGTTATGTTCGTAACCGTCTTGATCAAGTTTTAGTGAACTCTGAACCTTCAAAATGGGACCCTACTATTAAAGTTGTTATTGGTGGTGAAACTTTTCATGCCCATTGTGATATTATGTCTGAATTTTTCCTTAGCCTAAGAGTATTTATGAATCTTTGACACTTTGGGACTTGTGAAGGCGGAGAAGGAATAACTCTTATTGATAACTCGGTTATAATTCCTAAGAATAGCTGCAGGTGTGCATACAACTATTCTTGGAAGAACAGTATCCACTGATTGTCTTGTTATTGAATGTGTAGGAACAGGACAAATTACACTCGGAAGATCCCTGCAACTATTGGGAGCAATCATAAATGTGGGAGAAGGCACCCTAAAATTCACCTCTACACCTGGAGGTAGACATGTATTCCCTAAACCAAAGAGTAAGAAAAAGAATAAGAAGGGTATGCATAAATCCCGAGGTAATGTTGATGCTTCATCTCTTGATAATACTTGATTCACACTTTCTGCGCCTAGCTGAAAGGCGTTAAAAAAAAAGCGCTTATGGGAGACAACCCATTATTTTTTCTTCTGCACTTTGTTTTATATTTGAGTCTTGGAAGTTGTTACTACTGTAGCAACCTCTCCTTATCTTTATTTTATTGCATTGTTGTGCCAAGTAAAGTCTTTGATAGTAAAGTCAATACTAGATTTGAATTACTGCGCAGAAACAGATTTCTTGCTGTCACGAATTTGGGCAGGCTTCTCTGTAGGTAACTCAGAAAAATCTGCCAATTTACGGCGTGATCCTCATATATGGACGCAACTTTCATTCAATTTGGGAATTTAATCTGAGCAAGTCTGGTGCCTCAAAAAATTCGTCTTTACGGACTGTTCTCTTTTGACAGATTCTGCCTTTTATTTCGCATTGTCCTGCTTTGCTATGTTTGATGGATTTCTTTGTCCATTAACTTTCAGTAGCTTAGTGCAATGTCCAGAAGTGTTAAGAATGATTATGTCACCTATGAATATATGAATTATGCACTGACCCTCTAATGAGTTTGTTTTGAGTTTGGTGTGGAGGAAGTTTTCAAGGGTCAAGAGAGGAGGATGATACAATATGATCAAGAAGAGTGAAAAGTTTAAGCTTGGGATGCCCCGTGGTTCATCCCCGCATATTTTAAGAAGACCCAAGAGTCTGCTTGGGATGCCCAAGGCATCCCTTCTTCATCGACAACTTATCAGGTCACCCTCTAGTGAAACTATATTTTTATTCACACATCTTATGTGTTATTTACTTGGAGCGTCCGTTTGTTTTTAGTTTTTGTTTTTGCTTGAATAAGATCGATCCTAGCATTCTTTGTTTGGAGAGAGACACGCTCCAGTTTCGTATGAACAAATATGTTCTTAGCTTTATCTTTTAATGTTCATTGCGAAAGTTGACTATTTCATTCATTGTTATATGGTTGGAAACGGAAAATGCCGCATGTGGTAAATGGTATAATGTCTTGAATAATGTGATACTGGCAATTGTTGTGCTCATATAGATCATGTTTAAGCTCTTGCATCATGTACCTTGTACCCATTAATGAATAACTACATAGAGCTTGTTAAAATTTGGTTTGCATGATTGGTCTCTAGAGTCTAGATATTTTCTGGTTAAGGTGTTTGAACAACAAGGAGACAATATAAAGTCTTATAATAGTTACAATATGTTCATATGTGAGCTTTGTTGCACCTTTTATACTTGAGTTTTCTTCAAACAACCTTGCTAGCCTAGCCTTGTATTGAGAGGACTCTTCTCGTGCATCCAAATCCTTGAGCCAAAAACTATGCCATTTGTGTCCACCATACCTACCTACTACATGGTATTTCTCCGCCATTCCAAAGTACATTACTTCAGTGCTACCTTTAAAATTCTATTCTTTGTCTTTACAATATATAGCTCATGGGACAAATAGCCTTAAAAACTATTGTGGTGAAGAATATGTACTTATGTGTGTCTTATCTCTTAATAAGTTGCTTGTTGAGCGGTAACCATGTTTATGGGGACGCTATCAACTTTTACACCTTTATTGAATATCATGAGTTGCTATGCATGTTCGTCTTGTCTGAAGTAAGGGCGATTTTCATGATCAAATGGTTTGAGTATGCATAATGTTAGAGAAGAACATTGGGTCATAACTAAAGCCATGATTCATGGTGGAAGTTTGAGGTCTGGACAACTAATCCTCAATCTCTCATGAGAAAATTAATTGGTTGTTGACTGCTTATGCATTAAAGAGGAGTCAATTATCTGGTTGTCTATGTTGTCCCGTATGGATGTCTAAGTTGGAGAATAATCAATAGCGAGAAACAATGCGCAGTTTTCTCCTTAGAGCTTTGTACATGCGGCATAGAGGTACCCCTTGTGACATGGTTGAAACATATGCTATGCAATGATAACTGCGGTTAATCCAAGCTGATTAGGACAAGGTGAGAGCACTATTGGTAGTATAATATGCATGAGACTTGCAACTTATAAGATATCTTATACATAACACATATGCTTTATTACTACCGTTGACAAAATTGTTTCTTGTTTTCAAATGAAAAGCTCTAGCACAAATATAGTAATCCATGCTTCCCTCTGCGAAGGGCCATTCTTTTACTTTATTGTTGAGTCAGTTTGCCTATTCTTTCTATCCCAGAAGTAAACACTTGTGTCAACTGTGTGCATTGATTCTTACATGTTTACCTATTGCACTTGTTATATTACTTTGTGTTGACAATTATCCATGAGATATACATGTTGAAGTTGAAAGCAACCGCTGAAACTTATATCTTCCTTTGTGTTGCTTCAATGCCTTTACTTGAATTTATTGCTTTATGAGTAATTCTTATAAGTCTTATTGATGCTTGTCTTGAAAGTATTATTCATGAAAAGTCATTGCTATATGATTCATTTGTTTACTCATTATCTTCATCATTGCTTCGAATCGCTGCATTCATCTCATATGCTTACAATAGTATGATCAAGATTATAATAGCATGTCACTTCAGAAATTATCTTTGTTATCGTTTACCTACTCGAGGGCGAGTAGGAACTAAGCTTGGGGATGCTTGATACGTCTCAAACGTATCTATAATTTCTTATGTTCCATGCTATTTTATTGATGATACTCACATGTTTTATACACATTATATGTCATTATTATGCATTTTCCGCACTAACCTATTGACGAGATGCCGAAGCCAGTTGCTGTTTTCTGCCGTTTTTGGTTTCAGAAATCCTAGTAAGGAAATATTCTCGGAATTGGACGAAATCAACGCCTGAGGTACTATTTTTCCACGAAGCTTCCGGTGGTCCGAAGAGGAAACGATGGGGCCACGAGGTGGCCACACAACAGTAAGCGCCAAGGCCTAGCTCGGCCGCGTCAAGCTCATCGTAGGGGCCCCTGTGACGCCTCTTGGACCCGCCCTTCCGCCTACTTAAAGCCTTTCTGGTCACGAAACCCCAAAGATTGAGAGCCACGAGTACGGAAACTTTCCAGAGTCACTCTGACACGTCTCCGACGTATCGAGCAATTTCTTATGTTCTATGCCACATTATTGATGTTATCTACATGTTTGATACTTTATGTCATATTCGTGCATTTTCTCGGAACTAATCTATTAACAAGATGCCGAAGTGCCAGTTGCTGTTTTCTGCCGTTTTTGTTTTCAGAAATCCTAGTAAGGAAATATTCTCGAATTGGACGAAAAAGCCCAAGGGCCTATTTTCTCACGAAGCTTCCAGGTCCGAAGGAGAGACGAAGAGGGGCCACCAGAGGGGCCACACGATAGGGTGGCGCGGGCCCCCCTCTTGCCGCGCGGCCCTAGTGGGGGCCCCGTGCCGCCTCTGACCTGCCCTTCCGCCTATAAAAGTCTCCGTATAAACCCCCAAAGACCGAGAGCCACGATGACGAAACCTTCCAGAGACGCCGCCGCCGATCCCATCCCGGGGGATCCAGGCGCCTCCGGCACCCTGCCGAGAGGGGAATCATCTCCTGAGGGACTCTACACCGCCATGGTCGCCTCCGGGAGTGATGAGTGAGTAGTTCACCGCTGGACTATGTCCAGTGCGTAGGCTAGATGGTTGTCTTCTCCTCATTGTGCTTCATTGTTGGATCTTGTGAGCTGCCTAACATGATCAAGATCATCTATCTCTAATTCTATATGTTGTGTTTGTCGCGATCCGATGGATAGAGAATACCATGTCATGTTAATTATCAAGTTATTATACATGTGTTGTTTATGATCTTGCATGCTCTCCGTTTCTAGTAGAGGCTCTGGCCAAGTTTTTACTTTAACTCCAAGAGGGAGTATTATGTCTTCGATAGTGGGTTCATGCCCGCATTGACACCTGGGACTGACAGCAACCCCTAAGGTTGTGTTGTGCTGCTGCCACTAGGGACAAAACATTGGCGCTATGTCCGAGGATGTAGTTGTCGATTACTGATTACATTACGCACCATACTTAATGCAATTGTCTGTTGTTAGCAACTTAATGCTGGAGGGGGATGATAACTCGAAGGTGGACTTTTAGGCATAGATGCAGTTGGATGGCGGTCTATGTACTTTGTTGTAATGAAATCTCACTATACTTATCATGTCATGTATGTGCATTGTTATGCCCTCTCTATTTGTCAATTGCCCGACTGTAATTTGTTCACCCAACATGCTTTTATCTTATGGGAGAGACACCTCTAGTGAACTGTGGACCCCGGCCCATTCTTTTATACTGAAATACAAATCTGCTGCAATACTTGTTTTTACTATTTTCTCTGCAAACAATCATCTTCCACACCATACGGTTAATCCTTTGTTACGGAAGCCGGTGAGATTGACAACCTCACTGTTTCGTTGGGGCAAAGTACTTGGCTGTGTTGTGCAGGTTCCACGTTGGCGCCCAAACTCTGGTGTTGCGCCGCACTACATCCCGCCGCCATCAACCTTCAACGTGCTTCTTGGCTCCTCCTGGTTCGATAAACCTTGGTTTCTTTCTGAGGGAAAACTTGCTGCTGTGCGCATCATACCTTCCTCTTGGGGTTCCCAACGAACGTGTGAAATACACGCCATCAAGCTCTTTTTCTGGCGCCGTTGCCGTGGAGATCAAGACACGCTGCAAGGGGAGTCTCCACTTCTCAATCTCTTTACTTTGTTTTTGTCTTGCTTTATTTTATTTACTACTTTGTTTGCTGCATTATATCAATACACAAAAAAATTAGTTGCTAGCTTTACTTTATTTGCTATCTTGTTTGCTATATCGAAAACACAAAAAAATTAGTTTACTTGCATTTACTTTATCTAGTTTGTTTTATTTACTATTGCTAAAATGGCCAACCCTGAAAATACTAAGTTGTGTGACTTCACTAGCACAAATAATAATGATTTATTATGCACACCTATTGCTCCACCTGCTACTACAGCAGAATTCTTTGAAATTAAACCTGCTTTACTTAATCTTGTCATGCGAGAGCAATTTTCTGGTGTTAGTTCTGATGATGCTGCTGCCCATCTCAATAATTTTGTTGAACTATGTGAAATGCAAAAGTATAAAGATGTAGATGGTGACATTATAAAATTAAAATTGTTCCCTTTCTCCTTAAGAGGAAGAGCTAAAGATTGGTTGCTATCTTTGCCTAAGAATAGTATTGATTCCTGGACTAAATGCAAGGATGCTTTTATTGGTAGATATTATCCCCTGCTAAAATTATATCTTTGAGGAGTAGCATAATGAATTTTAAACAATTGGATAATGAACATGTTGCTCAAGCTTGGGAAAGAATGAAATCTCTGGTTAAAAATTGCCCAACCCATGGACTGACTACTTGGATGATCATCCAAACCTTCTATGCAGGACTAAATTTTTCTTCGCGGAATTTATTGGATTCAGCTGCTGGAGGTACCTTTATGTCCATCACTCTTGGTGAAGCAACAAAGCTCCTTGATAATATGATGGTTAATTACTCTGAATGGCACACGGAAAGAGCTCCACAAGGTAAGAAGGTAAATTCTGTTGAAGAATCCTCTTCCTTGAATGATAAAGTTGATGCTATTATGTCTATGCTTGCGAATGATAGGACTAATGTTGATCCTAATAATGTTCCATTAGCTTCATTGGTTGCCCAAGAAGAACATGTTGATGTAAACTTCATTAAAAATAATAATTTCAACAACAATGCTTATCGGAACAATTCTAGTAATAACTATAGGCCATATCCTTATAATAATGGTAACGGTTATGCTAATTCTTATGGGAATTCTTACAACAATAATAGAATACACCCTGGACTTGAAGCCATGCTTAAAGAATTTATTAGTACACAAACTGCCTTTAACAAATCTGTTGAGGAAAAGCTCAATAAAATTGATATTCTTGTTTCTAGAGTTGATAGTCTTGCCTCTGATGTTGATCTTTTGAAATCGAAAGTTATGCCTAATAGGGATATTGAAAATAAAATTGTTTACAGCAAATGCCATCCAAGTTAGAATTAATGAGAATATAAGATTAATGGCTGAATGCGTGCTAGGTGGGATAGAGAAAGAAAATGAAAAACTAGCTAAAAAGGAAAATGTAGCTAAAGTTTGGACTATTACCACCACTAGCAATGCTAATTCTTCACATGTTGCTGCACCTCCTACTATCAATGGTAAAATAATTGGTGTTGGCAATGTTTCTACTCCTAGTGCAAAGCGTACAAAACTGCCTGAAACTGCTAAAACTGCTGAAACCGCTTGTGATAAAACTGCTGAAATTTTTTCCAACCTTGGGGATGATAATCCCATTGCTTTAGATTGTAATGATTTAGATTTTGATGATTGCCACATCTCTGAAGTTATAAAGTTCTTGCAAAAACTTGCTAAAAGTCCCAATGCTAGTGCTATAAATTTGGCTTTCACAAAACATGTTACAAATGCTCTCATAAAAGCTAGAGAAGAAAAACTAAAACTTGAAACTTCTATTCCTAGAAAGCTAGAGGATGGTTGGGAGCCCATCATTAAAATGAGAGTCAAAGATTTTGATTGTAATGCTTTATGTGATCTTGGTGCAAGTATTTCTGTTATGCCTAAAAAAGTTTATGATATGCTTGACTTGCCACCATTGAAAAATTGTTATCTGGATATTAATCTCGCTGATAATGCTAAAAAGAAACCTTTGGGGAGAGTTGATAATGTTCATATTATGGTTTACAATAACCTTGTCCCCGTTTATTTTGTTGTCTTGGATATTGAATGCAATGCATCTTGCCGCATTATATTGGGAAGACCTTTTCTTCGAACCGTTGGTGCTACTATTGATATGAAGGAAGGTAATATTAAATATCAATTTCCTCTCAAGAAAGGTATGGAACACTTCCCTAGAAAGATAATGAAGTTACCTTATGATTCTATTATTAGAACAAATTATGATGTTGATGCTTCATCTCTTGATGTTACTTGAGTTACACTTTCTGCGCCTAGCTGAAAGGCGTTAAAGAAAAGCGCTTATGGGAGACAACCCATGTTTTTACTCCAGTATTTTTGTTTTACATTTGTGTCTTGGAAGTTGTTTACTACTGTAGCAACCTCTCCTTATCTTAGTTTTATGTTTTTTTGTGCCAAGTAAAGTCTTTGATAGAAAAGTAAGTACTAGATTTGGATTACTGCGCAGTTCCAGATTTCTTTGCTGTCACGAATCTGGGTCTATCTCCCTGTAGGTAGCTCAGAAAATTACGCCAATTTACGAGCATGATCCTCAGATATGTACGCAACTTTCATTCAATTTGAGCATTTTCGTTTGAGCAAGTCTGGTGGCCTAATAAAATCCATCTTTACGGACTGTTCTGTTTTGACAGATTCTGTCTTTTATTTCGCATTGCCTCTTTTGCTATGTTGGATGAATTTCTTTGATCCATTAATGTCCAGTAGCTTTATGCAATGTCCAGAAGTGTTAAGAATGATTGTGTCACCTCTGAACATGTGAATTTTTATTATGCACTAGCCCTCTAATGAGTTGTTTCGAGTTTGGTGTGGAGGAAGTTTTCAAGGATCAAGAGAGGAGTATGATGCAATATGATCAAGGAGAGTGAAAGCTCTAAGCTTGGGGATGCCCCGGTGGTTCACCCCTGCATATTATAAGAAGACTCAAGCGTCTAAGCTTGGGGATGCCCAAGGCATCCTCTTCATCGACAAATTATCAGGTTCCTCCCTGAAACTATATTTTTATTCGGCCACATCTTATGTACTTTGCTTGGAGCGTCGGTTTGTTTTTGTTTTTTTGTTTTGTTTGAATAAAATGGATCCTAGCATTCACTTTATGGGAGAGAGACACGCCTGCTGTAGCATATGGACAAGTATGTCCTTAGGCTCTATCATAGGTATTCATGGCGAAGTTTCTTCTTCGTTAAATTGTTATATGGTTGGAATTGGAAAATGATACATGTAGTAACTCTAAAATGTCTTGGATAATTTGATACTTGGCAATTGTTGTGCTCATGTTTAAGCTCTTGCATCATATACTTTGCACCCATTAATGAAGAAACACTTAGAGCTTGTTAATTTGGTTTGCATATTTGGTTTCTCTAGAGTCTAGATAACATCTAGTATTGAGTTTTGAACAACAAGGAAGACGGTATGGAGTCTTATAATGTTTACCGTATGTCTTTTATGTGAGTTTTGCTGTGCCGTTCCTCCTTGTATTTGTTTCAAATAGCCTTGCTAGCCTAAACCTTGTATCGAGAGGGAATACTTCTCATGCATCCAAAATCCTTGAGCCAACCACTATGCCATTTGTGTCCACCATACCTACCTACTACATGGTATTTATCCCCATTCAAAGTAAATTGCTTGAGTGCTACCTTAAAATTCCATCATTCACCTTTGCAATATATAGCTCATGGGACAAATAGCTTAAAAACTATTGTAGTATTGAATATGTACTTATGCACTTTATCTCTTATTAAGTTGCTTGTTGTGCGATAACCATGTTTCTGGGGACGCCATCAACTATTCTTTGTTGAATATCATGTGAGTTGCTATGCATGTCCGTCTTGTCTGAAGTAAGAGAGATCTACCACCTTCATGGTTGGAGCATGCATATTGTTAGAGAAGAACTTTGGGCCGCTAACTAAAGCCATGATTCATGGTGGAAGTTTCAGTTTGGACACACATATCCTCAATCTCATATGAGAATAATAATTGTTGCCACATGCTTATGCATTAAAGAGGAGTCCATTATCTGTTGTCCATGTTGTCCCGGTATGGATGTCTAAGTTGAGAATAATCAAAAGCGAGAAATCCAAAATGCGAGCTTTCTCCTTAGACCTTTGTACAGGCGGCATGGAGGTACCCCATTGTGACACTTGGTCAAAACATGTGCATTGCAAAGATCCGGTAGTCCAAGCTAATTAGGACAAGGTGCGGCACTATTAGTATACTATGCATGAGACTTGCAACTTGTAAGATATAATGTACATAACTCATATGCTTTATTACTACCGTTGACAAAATTGTTTCATGTTTTCAAAATAAAAGCTCTAGCACAAATATAGCAATCGATGCTTTCCTCTTTGAAGGACCATTCTCTTTACTTTTATGTTGAGTCAGTTCACCTATCTCTCTCCACCTCAAGAAGCAAACACTTGTGTGAACTGTGCATTGATTCTTACATGCTTGCATATTGTACTTGTTATATTACTCTATGTTGACAATTATCCATGAGATATACATGTTACAAGTTGAAAGCAACCGCTGAAACTTAATCTTCCTTTGTGTTGCTTCAATACCTTTACTTTGATTTATTGCTTTATGAGTTAACTCTTATGCAAGACTTATTAATACTTGTCTTGAAGTACTATTCATGAAAAGTCTTTGCTATATGATTCACCTGTTTACTCATGTCATTACCATTGTTTTGATCGCTGCATCCACTACATATGTTTACAAATAGTATGATCAAGGTTATGATGGCATACCACTTCAGAAATTATCTTTGTTATCGTTTTACCTGCTCGGGACGAGCAGAACTAAGCTTGGGGATGCTTGATACATCTCCGACGTATCGATAATTTCTTATGTTCTATGCCACATTATTGATGTTATCTACATGTTTTATGCACACTTTATGTCATATTCGTGCATTTTCTGGAACTAACCTATTAACAAGATGCCGAAGTGCCAGTTTCTGTTTTCTAGCTGTTTTTGGTTTCAGAAATCCTAGTAAGGAAATATTCTCGAATTGGACGAAATCAAAGCCCAGGGGCCCTTTTCCACGAAGCTTCTAGAAGTCCGAAGGAGAGACGAAGAGGGGCCACGGAGGGGCCACACTATAGGTAGCGCGGCCCCCTGGCCGCGCGGCCCTGTGGTGTGGGGCCCCGTGCCGCCTCTTGACCTGCCCTTCCGCCTATAAAAAGTCTCCGTGACGAAACCCCCAGCCGAGAGCCACGATACGGAAAACCTTCCAGAGCCGCCGCCGCCGATCCCATCTCGGGGATCCAGGAGATCGCCTCCGGCACCTGCCAGGGAATCATCTCCGGAGGACTCTACACCGCGCATGGTCGCCTCCGAGTGATGAGTGAGTAGTTCACCCCTGGACTATGGGTCCATAGCAGTAGCTAGATGGTTGTCTTCTCCTCATTGTGCTCATTGTTGGATCTTGTGAGCTGCCTAACATGATCAAGATCATCTATCTGTAATTCTATATGTTGTGTTTGTCGGGATCCGATGGATAGAGAATACCATGTCATGTTAATTATCAAGTTATTATACATGTGTTGTTTATGATCTTGCATGCTCTCCGTTTCTAGTAGAGGCTCTGGCCAAGTTTTTACTTTTAACTCCAAGAGGGAGTACTTATGCTCGATAGTGGGTTCATGCCTGCATTGACACCTGGGGGAGTGACAGAAAGGTTGTGTTGTGCTGTTGCCACTAGGGATAAAACATTGGCGCTATGTCCGAGGATGTAGTTGCTGATTACATTACGCACCATACTTAATGCAATTGTCTGTTGTTAGCAACTTAATCTCGGAGGGGTTCGGATGATAACTGAAGGTGGACTTTTTAGGCATAGATGCAGTTGGATGGCGGTCTATGTTCTTTGTCGTAATGCCCAATTAAATCTCACTATACTTATCATGTCATGTATGTGCATTGTTATGCCCCTCTATTTGTCAATTGCCCGACTGTAATTTGTTCACCCAACATGCTTTTATCTTATGGGAGAGACACCTCTAGTGAACTGTGGACCCCGGTCCATTCTTTTATACTGAAATACAAATCTGCTGCAATACTTGTTTTTACTATTTTCTCTGCAAACAATCATCTTCCACACAATACGGTTAATCCTTTGTTACAGCAAGCCGGTGAGATTGACAACCTCACTTCGTTGGGGCAAAGTACTTTGGTTGTGTTGTGCAGGTTCCACGTTGGCGCCGGAATCCCTGGTGTTGCGCCGCACTACATCCCGCCGCCATCAACCTTCAACGTGCTTCTTGGCTCCTCCTGGTTCGATAAACCTTGGTTTCTTTCTGAGGGAAAACTTGCTGCTGTGCGCATCATACCTTCCTCTTGGGGTTCCAACGAACGTGTGAAATACACGCCATCACCGCCGCCAATCCCATCTCGGGGGATTCAGGAGATCGCCTCCGGCACCCTGCCGGAGAGGGGAATCATCTCCCGGAGGTCTCTTCATCGCCATGATCGCCTCCGGATCGATGTGTGAGTAGTCCACCTGGACTATGGGTCCATAGCGTAGCTAGATGGTTGTCTTCTCCTTATTGTGCTATCATGTTAGATCTTGTGAGCTGCCTATCATGATCAAGATCATCTATTTGTAATGCTACATGTTGTGTTTGTTGGGATCCGATGAATATTGAATACTATGTCAAGTCGATTATCAATCTATCATATATGTTATTTATGTTCTTGCATGCTCTCCGTTGCTAGTAGAGGCTCTGGCCAAGTTGATACTTGTGACTCCAAGAGGGAGTATTTATGCTCGATAGTGGGTTCATGCCTCCATTAAATCTGGGACAGTGACAGAAAGTTCTAAGGTTGTGGATGTGCTGTTGCTACTAGGGATAAAACATCGATGCTTTGTCTAAGGATATTTGTGTTGATTACATTACACACCATACTTAATGCAATTGTCTCTGTTGTTTACAACTTAATACTGAAGGGGTTCGGATGATAACCTGAAGGTGGACTTTTTAGGCATAGATGCATGCTGGATAGCGGTCTATGTACTTTGTCGTAATGCCCGATTAAATCTCATAGTACTCATCATGATATATGTATGTGCATTGTTATGCCTTCTTTATTTGTCAATTGCCCAACTATTTTGTTCACCCAACATCTGTTTATCTTATGGGAGAGACACCACTAGTGAACTGTGGACCCCGGTCCTATTCTTTACATCTGAAATACAATCTATTGCAATTGTTCTTCACTGTCGCAAACAATCATCATCATCCACACTATACATCTAATCCTTGTTTACAGCTTGAGATTGACAACCTCACCTACGTTGGGGAAAAGTACTGATTGTGATTGTGTTGTGCATGTTCCACGTTGGCGCCGAACTGGTGTTGCGCACTTCACTCCGCCGCCATAAACCTTCAACGTGCTTCTTGACTCCTACCGGTTCGATAACCTTGGTTTCTTACCGAGGAAAACTTGCTGCCGTGCGCATCACACCTTCCTCCTCTGGGGTTCCCAACGGACGTGTGTATTACACGCAATCAACCGTCTCGATGAATTAAGATATTTGGCTTTCGTTTCGTCGAATCCCGAGAATATTGCCCGAACAGCCTTCCTGGAACCAAAAACGAAAACAACAACTGGCTCTTTGGCATCTTGTCAATAGGTTAGTGCCGCAAAATGCATAATAATGACATAAAGTGTGTATAAAACATGTGAGTATCATCATAAAAGTAGCATGGAACATAAGAAATTATAGATACGTTGGAGACGTATCAAGCCTCACCAGTTTGCGCCCGGTCCCAGGCCCGGTCTAGACCGGCTCCGTCCGGTCACTCGCTCGCCGGTGCCGGCCGAGCGCCTGGCGCCAACCGACCTCACGCCGTGCCAAACGGATGTCCAAGATGTCCCGAGCCCGCCGCCAGGGCCCGCCCACTCCGGTTTGGGGAAGGTGGCCCGGTCCCTGCCCGGGCCGTGCCATGGCCGACGTCCCGCCCCAGTCGGCTGACCGGGTTCCTCGAGGAAAATGTCAAGTGGCAAGTCATCAACGGCCATATTTCAAGTGACACTATATATACCCTTCATCTACCTCTGAAGGGGTAGGCACTGCACTACAAGTTGTTCTTGAGCTCTCTCTCATACTTCATTGTTAGAAACACCAAAGCCTGATCTCCCTCCTCCTCCACCCAAACTCAAATCCCTCCGGGAAACGATAGAGGAGGACCCGATCTACTGTTCTACCAAGCCAAAATCCCCCTTGTATTCATCAAGAAACTTGCTCTCTAGGGTTCCTTGGAAACCCTAGGTGGGCAAGAGAGGTCCGGAAGCATCCGGGCTGTGGATTTGCTCCGACAAGATTGTGAAGGTTTGGAGGCTACCCCAAAGTCTACCACAAGTGGAATTGACCGAGGGAAAGGCGGGGGAGAGGAAGAACACGAAGAACACGGCGAAGAACACGATGAACTCACGCAAACACACACCAACCCGATACAATTCCGGTTTACTCCTGATAGCCCGAACCACTATCCCGATAGAATCTCTTAAGGGAGAGACACGCGGTAGAATCCCCGAGAGGAAGATCGGTATACGATCGGTGGAATCACACGAGTGAGAGACCGGTGGTAGAATCACAAGTGTGAGAGACTAATCATATAAGGAGTGCCTTGTACAATAGATTTGGATAATCTAAGGAGGGGGTTTCCCTAATCCCAAAGGGATGGTGGAGGCATAAGCCAAGTTCTCACTCAAGTTATGTCTTAACCTAATGAAGGGGGAGGTGGGAGCCTATATATAGGGAGCCACTAAAGGAGGGGTAGTTTAGGCATACAAGGGGATACATGGGCCTTGGCCCGAATTGACTTGTGGCGGTCGCCTTCTCTCCTAGGCGATTAGGGCGCTCTTCTTCCTTCTTCTCTTCCATGCCTCCGTGACCTCGGCCTTGAGTGTGGTTCTTGTCGTTGAAGCACATGATGAAGCGAAGACCGTAGGTCGGGCTATCATCTCCCCCCACTTGAAAAAGAGTCGTCCTCGACGATGAGTCTTCATGAATGTGTAGAGGAGGTAGATGACACCAACGCTTGAATGTCCCTTCACTTGTCAAGAGCCCTATCAATAGCACAAGAAAAGCAAAGGAGCAATCAAAGCGTAGCCAAAGTTCAATGGATTTAGCAAGGGAGCGCAAGTAGAAGGAGGTCACCTTAGCAAGATCGGTGTGCTCTCATCGAGAGATCTTGTGGTCGACGTGTGGGGTTGAACCCATTCATGACGCTCATCCACAAGTCACTTGTACCTTCACACAACAAAGACCAAGCAAAGTATATGTGTGCGTGATAGAGGAGCATATCATCAACGACATGTCCATTCATGTTCACAACACCGTTAGCACAACACAAATATATCAAGAATAATGCATATGCAAGGTCAATGTGTAAGAACTCCGTATGAACATCTTCCAAATGTGGAAACACAAAAACTCCAAATTGTGAGACGACTATGATGTCCATCTCATGTAGAAACTCATGTGCATTATTGCACTCAAGGCATCGGAAAGAGAAATTGTTCAACATCCTTGAAGCAATAAGTGGAGAATTTGGCCAAAACGCATAAGAGGAAGTGTCCAAAATATCATCAACATGTGTGCACACAAACCATTGGAAAGAGAAATTGGTCCTCATATTTGGTGCAACACACAACATATCTTCCAAAAAGTTCACCAAAAAACATTTGCACAACCGTGCGTGCCAACAAACCAAATGAAAGAGCAATTGGTCAACTTGTTTGAGGCAACACCAACGGTAAGAATCACATCATCATGCTTGCAAAAGAACCACAAGAAAGAGAAATTGTTCGGCATGTTCAATGCAAAGCATGGGAAAGTATTAGAGCCGGGTTCGATCTTGAACTCACTTGTATTATGCTCTCAAGAGCTCGCTTTGTCAACTCGTGCTCAATCGAGGTTGACATTGGCATTCTTGTACCTACACACACAATAGGCAAAGCAAAGAACGTGTGTGCATGGTATATGAACACATCATCCATCATGATGGTCCATTTCTTTTGCACATCACCATTAGCATTAAGCAATTTATCATAGTAGATGTGGTGAATATGCGGAGTAAACATGGGAACATGCTCAACATGGATATATGCAAAGTCTCCAAAATGTGAGAGAGCTATGGGGGCAATCTCATTCACAAGCATATTAACATCATTGCAAACCAAGCATTGGAAAGAGCAAGTGTTCAATATTTTGGTTGCATTAATGGGAGAATATTGCAAGCATGTAGCACAAAACATGTTCAAGTTTGTATCATAGCATGGTATGGTCAAATTGTCACAAGCAACTAATTCCACATGATCAACAATAGTGGTATCACAAGTATCACAAGGGAAAGTGAAAGAAGCATATGACATAGCAATAGGATCATCCAACTCATGCAAGCACTCACAAATCATCATGTCCACTAGTGGGATCATGGCATCATCAACACCCATATAGGTACCTTTGTAGTCCCGCTCATATGAGGTAGGTGTTGTGGAAGAGGTAGGCTCGATGTGGCCTCCATGTTCATCTTCAAGTAAGCATGGTGTGATATCATCATCTTCATGCACCATGTACATCTTCTCCATGATCGGGTCGTCATCCATGGAACCTAATAAGACACAAGGAAACACACTAGAGGTAGAGGGTAAGTTGTTAGAATTCGAAATGGCCTCACATGACCTATCAACTACCACTCTCATCTCACTTGGTGTATCACTCATGCTCTCGAAGTGGAGGCACTCATCAAGCTCACATATAGTGGAGTCGCTCATCTCACATATAGTGGAGTCCCTCATCTCCATGGCAATGGGGTCGTCGATGTCCGAGCAACCTAGCAAAGAGGAAGACAACACAAGAGGAGTAGAGGTTAGTTGTTAGAAATCCAAGTGTCCTCACTCAACTCATGGGTGTGTCACTTTTGCTCTCAAGGTGTTTGAAGTATGTGTCGCACTCGGCTTTATCTTGGGAGGTCATCTTGGCTTCTCGAGCTTCTAGCTCCTATGTGTGATGCTCTGTTTTCGGCTTGTTCTTGTGGGGTCATATTGTATATCACTCACTAGGTAAGGTGTATGTATGTGGTGGAAGGAAAGCTACACAAGTATCCCACCTTTCAAGAAAGTATCTAAAATGGTTCAAGTCAAGAGCAAAGTCGAAATGTATCGGGGGTTACTCACACACACACACAAAGCACACGCAAAAGGCTAAGAAACACTATATGTAGTGGAGGGGTGGATAGCAAACTAAAAAGATTAACAGAAAAGTCTATTGTCAAATGTGGTAAGATCCAAAGTCGAATGTCAAGAGTGGTGATCTATGTCAAGGAAACACGTGAAACACACACAAGAAGATCAATGGGGTTAGCGCGACCAAGGAAGTGAGCAAGTGACAAAGATGGTCCTAACGAAGACTATATGCTCGGTGTCACGTCAACACAAGAGAGACCGTAGCTTGGTTGCACAAGAAAGAAGCAACAAGATTTGCACAAATGCCACTCTTCTCTTTTCTCTCTTAGTGCGCACAAGCTTTGCACTTCTCGGTATCGGTGGACACACACTCTTTTTCTATAAATTTTTCTTTTTCTCTTTTTTTTCACTTTTTTTTTTTTTTTTTAGAAGCTTTATTTTTCTCTATGTATATGTCACTCTTTTCTTCTTTTGTGTATCTTTCACACCGAGCTTAGCGCTGAGCTTCGTTCAACACAACGCATAATAATAAACCCTCCTCACTTGCCGTACACTGCAATGCTTCGCAACGCCGGAAAGCCACTCTCAATGGATAGGTACACAAAGGAAGAAAGGGGCTACAAGGGGTAGGGGGGCAAGTTATACCTATTGACGTTAGGCGGTGTCAAGCACACGAACTTGCGATGGCGAAGTGGTGGTGATGACGATGGCGAAGTTGCGCCGGAATCCGGGGTGCCAACGGTGTCGTCGCGGTGTTGATGTAGGCGCGGAGGTGGAGTAGACGACCGATGCACTCCAAATCGGAAACCGAGCACAAGTCAATGAAATGTTGGGTCAAAACGAGCGGTCAAAGTTGGGCTCCAAAAATCGTCAAAAATTGGACGTGGACTATGTGGAGTATTTGAAGATTGATGTTAAAATTTGGAGTCAAACGACAATAAAAGCTGGTTTGGGTAATTCGCAAAAAGATTTTCGGGCCAGAATTGCGTAACCTTGAGTCAAAATTGGGTCGAATCGTAGATAACCGGCAGTGCCGGGGTGGCCTGGCCGGTAGTGCCGACTGCGCTCAGCGGTAGTGCCGGTTGGATGAGCACGGCAGTGCCGGGGTGAGCTCGATGGCGCTCTTGGAGCTGGGTGTAGGCGACGCGAGCTGCGACCTGTGAGGAAATCATGGATTTAGCAGGCTGGGCCTTGTCTCACGCGTGCGAACGGAGTAGGTGGAGCTGCGCTTGGCCTGCTTGCAGCGGGAGGTGGTCAGGCGATGGGTTTCGTGCAGCGTGAGGAGCAATGGGGGCGAGCGGAGAGCGGCAGCTGAGCTGGCAGCGGCAGGCCTGGGTGGTTGACCCGCGGGAGCAGGGGCGGCGGGAGCTGAGCCCAAGCGGGGCAGCGCGTAAGTGGACGGCGTGATGCTGCGGCGCGGGCGTGCGTGGCCAGGAGCAGAGCGGCACGGTGGTTGCGCGAGCGAGCGCTGCTGATGCGGATCGTGGTGGCGTGGGGTGGCGAGCGGCGAGTCCAGGCGAGCGAGAGCAGCTGCGTGGTGGTGGCGGGCAGGCCAGGGGCCAAGGCGCTGCACGCGGGCGGAGTGGAGGTGAGGCCTGGCTGCTGTCGGCTGTGAGCGGAAGGCGACCAGGGGCGCGCGAGGCCAGGGGCGGTGGGAGGTTGAAGATGATGGGGGCCGGTAGTGCCGCCAGGAATCGGCCGGCAGTGCCGGTGAGCACGAACAGGACGAACTGTTCTTCGTGAGCAGCGGAAAATTGGCTAGAAAATCGTCGATTCTGATCGAAATACAACGAATTTGACGGTGAAATTTGGAGGAGATGTAGATCAACACAAGAGACAACAGATCTGTGGACCAAAACCACAAAAAACTCAACAAATCCAGATATCCAAATTCGAGCTATTTTTTGGGGCAAAATTTTATGTATTCCTTGTTCATATTGGTTGGTATGAGGTGTCATACGAAACAACGCAATACAAGAATAGAATGGCCTATGATGGGGCCTAAGACCACGGGGGTTGCCCGATCTCACGAATTGACCGAGGGAAAGGCGGGGGAGAGGAAGAACACGAAGAACATGACGATGAACACGATGAACACACGCAAACACACACCAACCCGATACAATTCCGGTTTACTCCTGATAGCCCGAACCACTATCCCGATAGAATCTCTTAAGGGAGAGACACGCGGTAGAATCCCCGAGAGGAAGATCGGTATACGACGGTGGAATCACACGAGTGAGAGACCTATGGTAATCACAAGCAAGGAGAGATTAATCATATAAGGGAGTGCCTTGTACAATAGATTTGGATAATCTAAGGAGGGGGTTTCCTAATCCCAAATGGATGGTGGAGGCATAAGCCAAGCTCTCACTAGTCTAGTCATGAATAATGAAGGGGGAGGTGGGAGCCCATATATAGGGAGCCACTAAAGGAGGGTAGTTTAGGCATACAAGGGGGATACATGGGCCTTGGCCCGAATTGACTTGTGGCGGTCGCCTTCTCTCCTAGGCGATTAGGCGCTCTTCTTCCTTCTTCTCTTCCATGCCTCTGACCCCGGCCTTGAGTGTGGTTCTTGTCGTTGAAGCACATGATGAAGCGAAGACCGTGGTTTGGAGGCTACCTCAAGTCTACCACAAGTGAGTGAGCTATTCCTTCATGGGATAGGCTCCGCGGAGAGTAGGGTGAGCCTTCGTGGCGTGGGAATCCTTCGTGGGACCTCCACCCCTCCAAACATGACGACCTCTTGCAAACTAAGGAAACACGGAATAAACCCTCATCTCCGCGTGCTATCGGTTATCTCCAACCGAACTCCTTACTTGTGATATAACCGCCCGTGAGAGCCTTCATGCTTGAGTTACTTGATCCTCATATAGGTTGCTTCACCTAATTTGGTATTAGGCTCATCTTTATATTCCGCAAAGCCTAATATTGCAAAGAAAGAATTAAAATCTGTAGAAACCTATTCACCCCCTCTAGGTTTACCATCTCTGAACTTTCAGAGACCAAGGTAGGTGAAGGGGTATTTTCCTTGCTTACATTTGAGCTTGTTAGCAATCCGCTCCTGGCCCAAGTCCAAGTACCCCAAGAACAGAACCTCACTCTTGTGAAAGTTAATCTGAAATCCTGTCATGTTCTCAAAGCACAACAGACAATCTTGAGATTCGCAAATCCCAAGCAGCCTGCTTGGATCATGATGATCGTGTCGTCCGCATATTGCAAATGAGTAACCCCCCGGGGATCAAGTGCGGCACCACCCCTTCGATGTGGCCGGCCTCATTGGCCTTAGACAGCATGGCTGCCAGGCCATCGACCATAAAGTCACCCTGACGCAACCCCCTTTGACCATTCCTGGAGAAGTTCGCCCCTAGAACAGACCGAGAGCCCGGTGTACCCAACCTGGGTCAAAGATTTTCCGAAGAAGGACCTCACAAAGAAAGTCCAAATTAACGCTATCATAGGCTTTCTCAAAGTCTAATTTTAGAAAAACTCCCGAGCTTCCTATATTTGGTCTCATGAATAATCTCTGAAGGGAGAGAACCCCTCATGGATCTACCGTCCTTGATGAACGTGGACTGGTTTCTACTAATCATTCTATGAGCAACGTGACAAAGGCGTAAGGCGTAAGATTTCGCAACAAACTTAGAAATAACGTTAATGGGCAAGATAGGCCTAAACGACTTAAGCTCATTCGCCCCTAACCTTCTCGGGATTAGGGACAATATCCCAAAGTTAAGACAGAAATATCCACCCTCCTTAGGGCAAAGCCATTAAGAATGGCAAGGATATCCAATCACCGATTTCGCTGAATGTGAAAAGAACATTGTATGGATAATGAGATAGGCTTTTTGTTCTATTTATAAATATTCTTATGCTTATATGAAACACGGAAAGTCTAGACGATCACTAGAAAACATACTCAAATATTCATGGATGATAATCGAATATTCATCCTCCAAAAATTGTCTACCTATGGCTCCTGCCACCATATCCACGCTTGCATACCCTGTGTTAGGATGACATCACTTAAATACTAATGGAAGGGATATCATTTACTCATATCAAGCCGGCATGCTTGTATTTTTGTTTTTTCGCATTGGGGAAGTTGTAGATGATCACCATGATAGGTACACACTACTATCCACACCATCTAAATGTACCATGGCGTGACTAGAGGGGGGGAGGTGAATGGTCGCTATACCAATTTTAGTGCAGGAATACAAAGAGAGTAAGTATAAAGGAAACGAGACAACCGGGCGGACGGTAGGGGAGACGAGACACGATTTGTTTTACCGTAGTTCCTCCCATAAAAGGGAGTACGTCCGTGTTGAGGAGGTGTGGTCCACTAAGGTGCCAACAGCCATGAAGGCTTCACCTTGTTCCTCGTGAAACCCCACAAAGGAGTCTTCACTTCTCCACTATCAAGACCGGTCGAGGCGGCGGTTCCTTCACACGAGGTTGGGGTGAGTTCCACAACACTGGAGGCTCCCAACACCCCATGGGGATAGCACATCACCAGGCTAGCCTCCATAGGGGCTCATCTCCAAGAGATCTCACAATAGGAACCCTAGCTACAAGATCCACAAAGGACTAGCTGTGATTAGCAAATCTTTCTTGGTGGAACTATAGATCGGGATCTCCTCCACCACTCCTAAAAGTTTGGGCTTGATTGGTAGGATGAGGAGGGAGATCCTCAAGATTTGAGCTCAGCAACAATGAAGGAAAGAGAAGAAAAGATCTAAATCGGTTGGGGAAGAAGACCCCTTTTATAGGGGTCTACGAATCCAATCGTTATCTTTAGGTTCATCAACCGTACTACCGCTTTCTCAAACGCTACTACCGCATTAGGTAAACTGGCCTTCGCAAAGGACACATGGGGCACAAACGGTACTCGGTGTCGGTATCGTCAAGGTACCGGCATTAGGTCTGTGTGCTCCGGACTCCAGGCCGGTACCATTGCGGTACCTGGTCGAAGTTCCGCACGTTTTTCTTAACCGGTACCTGACAGTGCACCTGGTCGAACTACCAGGTTTCACCATCAGGTGGTGACTCAAGCGGTAGTGCGGTTCAGGTACCGTCAGGTACCGCAAGTCTGTCGTGTGTTTTCCCATAAAGCGGTATCGCCAGCGGTACCTCGACGGTACTACAGTCCCGGAAGGGAGCGGTAGTACCGCTAGCGAGGTTCTAGGTTGATGTGTACCTGGTGCTGAACGCGGTAGCGTACTCACCGCTCTCAGCACTGCAGACTACTGGGCCAAAACATGTTTCTTTTCTTCACCTCTCCAACCACTGACTTACGACACACACACAAAACCAGAAAATCTATTAACTACTATCTTGATTCTTCCAATCTTGAGGTGTTCAATGAGAACACCGTGTACCTGCAAATCTTGAAAGCAACTATGCACACGGTGAAGTATATTCGAGTGTTGTTATCAAACACATACAATAATATAAAGAGACTTTGCTCTTTGACCATCCATTTGTCATGGTGCTCCCTCATGACTTTTCTTTTGCGACATGGTTTTTAAGCATGGGAACCGGGAACACCTACACTCTCACTTATTTTAGACACCACGATGTTGTTTTTTTACCTTTCCATTGCAAGCCCATCTCACCAAGCACTACAAAGATAGTCACTAGTAGAAAAAGGGGCAACAATAATGTTCCAGAGGGCCTTCTGACGGTTAAGCAACGGGTACAAAAGCCCCCCTTTGGTACCGGTTCCTTATGAACCGGTATTAAAGGGCCTCCACGTGGGCACCAGGAGAGGGCAGGGCTAGGGAGCTTTGGTACCGGTTTGTAATACGAACCGGTACCAAAGGTTCTGCCGCGACAGGGAAAATGCGAGAAATCTGCGCGGCAGAGAATTCAGGGTTTAGGGTTTTAGGAGGGGTTTAGGGGTATCGGACCGTTTCATATCGCGTCGATGCGCCTGAAACGCGTTTGGGTTTAGGTAGTACATGAAGATAAAGGTGATGCATAGCAACTTGGTGCATATAATATAACACATGTAATTGCATAAGATCGCAAACTAAGTAGTATGCATGAAGATCGATCTTCATGCATATATAGTGGTACTCTCCGAGGCATACTATCTATTACATGTAGAATAGTGGTACTCTCCGAGTCAAACTATATGTTACATGTACATCCTCATTCATAGTGGAACTCGTCCCGAAGGAAAAATCCCGCCAATTCATCGCCAATTGCTTTGAAGCGTTCCTCGATTGAGATCTTGTCCCGCTTTCTTTCCAACTGTAAAAGAATGAGATACAAATGAATACATGAGCTATGTGTGTGTGTATATATATATATATCAAATCACATACAAACAATTATTACCGAAACTAAGCACAACTTATGGTAACAAAATAAATTTGTGAATATTTTTTTCGTACCAATTTATTTCTTTGAATATTCGTTCTCTCACTGACAATTCTGTGGATGTACTCGCAAATGTAGTATCCACATAGATTAGTCCCCTCTGGTTGTTGCGGGCATTTCTGTACAAGAATATAATTCAATGAAACAATAATCAAGTATGATAAAGGTGTGTGGACCTAGGTAGTACTACTTACTTTGTTCGCATGCCATATCAGCTTCGGTTTCCATTCATGGGACCGATCTTCCTTGATGAATATTTCCCATACACTGCCCGACAAAAGAAAATGCATAAAAGAGTTACCAATTAGTTGATATCAGGAAATTACCGAAAAGACCGATAAGAATTAAAATTACTTTTTGAGCATAAAAAAACACGTCTTGTATAGTATAGCCTCTTTGCTTTGTGAGTCAAAGACTTCAACCTCTCCTTCATACATTTTAATGACGATAAGAACAAAGTGAAACCTGCGCACGTTTAAATATGCAGTGTCATACAACACTCACTTGAAGTTGTAAGGACAAAGTATTATCCTTTTGTCACGTTGTCGCTTCAAAAACCTTAGCAAAGTCTCCGGTGTATCCCTGTTATAGATGGGATCCTCTATGGTTTTTTCATGCATTGTATCCGGGTCAATGAACCCAATGTGCTTGATTTCATCCCTTTTGCATTCGAGCATCTTCGATCTGCATAATATAGCGCACAAAAGATTATAATTTGCAGACAATGAACGAGCTGAGCTAAAGACTTCTCAAATTACATAAATAAATCACTTACAGACAATAGCAACTGATGATTGATTTGTTGAGGACCCAGAGATTGTATAACTGAAAAAGTTCGCCGAAGTCAACGCTCGCAGAGTATTCTTGGAAGTAGTGCTCTTCCTTAACTTGCACCATGATAGACTCGATCCCTTTCTTTGTGGCATTACTATACCACGCATGCAAATTACGCATACTTGTTGGTAGCTTCCTGAGATTCTCGACCAAATCTTTCCCTTGAACAAATTTATATTCTACTTCAGCAAAGGGGTAATCGGTGTATTGTCGAGAACTTTGAACGGCCTTCTCGTCAAACACCATGAGAGGGGTGATACGTCCATTTTGCATCACTATTTTATATCGTAATTTGTTTTTATTCATTGATATATTTCATATTTAGAGATGATATTTATGTTATTTCACCTATTTTGCATGTTTCATGATTATTGGAGAATTACTCACCGGAGTCAGGATTCTGCTGGAAAAAGCACCGTCAGGATACAATATTTCTGAAGATCAACAATTGACGGAAAATATACCGAAGATCTTATTTTCGCAGAAGACGGAGCCAGCCAAAAGGGGAGGCCGAGGAGGGCCATGCTGTTGGCGTGGTAGTAGTTACACATGTCCGTTGGGAACCCCAAGAGGAAGGTGTGATGCGTACAGCAGCGAGTTTTCCCTCAGTATGAAACCAAGGTTATCGAACCAGTAGGAGTCAAGGAACACGTGAAGGTTGTTGGTGACGGAGTGTAGTGCGGCGCAACACCAGGGTGGCGCCAACGTGGAACCCGCACAACACAATCAAAGTACTTTGCCCCAACGTAATGTGAGGTTGTCAATCTCACCGGCTTGCCGTAAACAAAGGATTAGATGTATAGTGTGGATGATGATGTTCGTTTGCGAAGAACAGTAAAGAACAATTGGTAGATTGTATTTCAGATGTAAAGAATGGACCAGGGTCCACAGTTCACTAGTGGTGTCTCTCCCATAAGATAAATAGCATGTTGGGTGAACAAATTACAGTTGGGCAATTGACAAATAAAGAAGGCATAACAATGCACATACATATATCATGATGAGTACTATGAGATTTAATCAGGCATTAAGACAAAGTACATAGACCGCTATCCAAGCATGCATCTATGCCTAAAAGTCCACCTTCAGGTTATCATCCGAACCCCTTCCAGTATTAAGTTGCAAACAACAGACAATTGCATTAAGTATGGTGCGTAATGTAATCAACACAAATATCCTTAGACAAAGCATCGATGTTTTATCCCTAGTGGCAACAAGACATCCACAACCTTAGAACTTTGTCACTTCGTCCCAGATTCAATGGAGGCATGAACCCACTATCGAGCATAAATACCCCCTCTTGGAGTCACAAGTATCAACTTGGCCAGAGCCTCTACTAGCAACGGAGAGCATGCAAGAACATAAACAACATATATGATAGATTGATAATCAACTTGACATAGTATTCAATATTCATCTGATCCCAACAAACACAACATGTAGCATTACAAATAGATGATCTTGATCATGATAGGCAGCTCACAAGATCTAACATGATAGCACAATGAGGAGAAGACAACCATCTAGCTACCGCTATGGACCCATAGTCCAGGGGTGGACTACTCACACATCGATCCGGAGGCGATCATGCGCGATGAAGAGCCCTCCAGAGATGACTCCCCTCTCCGGCAAGGTGCCGGAGGCGATCTCCTGAATCTCCCGAGATGGGATTGGCGGCGGCGGCGTCTCCCGGGAAGGTTTTCCGTATCGTGGCTCTCGGTACAGGGGTATTCGCGACGAAGGCTTTAAGTAGGCGGAAGGGCGGAGTCGGAGGAGTCACGGGGGCCCCACACGCTAGGGCCGTGCGGCCTGGGCCTGGCCCGCGCCGCCCTAGTGTGTTGCCACCTCGTGGCCCCACTCCCGCTTCTCCCTCGGTCTTACGGAAGCTTCGGAAAAATAAGACTGCGGGCGTTGATTTCGTCCAATTCCGAGAATATTTCTATGTAGGATTTCAAACCAAAAACAGCAGAAAACAGCAACTGGCTCTTCGGCATCTCGTCAATAGGTTAGTACCGGAAAATGCATAAATATGACATATAATATGTATAAAACATGTGAGTATCATCATAAAAGTAGCATGGAACATAAGAAATTATAGATACGTTTGAGACGTATCAAGCATCCTAAGCTTAGTTCCTACTCACCCTCGAGTAGGTAAACGATAACAAGGATAATTTCTGAAGTGACATGCTATCATAATCTTGATCAACACTATTGTAAAGCATATGAGATGAATGCAGCGATTCGAAGCAATGATGAAGATAATGAGTAAACAAATAAATCATATAGCAAAGACTTTTCATGAATAATACTTTCAAGACAAAGCATCAATAAGACTTGTATAAGAGTTACTCATAAAGCAATAGATTCTTAGTAGAAAGCTTTGAAGCAACACAAAGGAAGATATAAGTTTCAGCAATTTGCTTTCAACTTCAACATATTTATCTCATGGATAATTGTCAACACAAAGTAATATAACAAGTGCAATAGGTAAACATGTAAGAATTAATGCACACAGTTGATACAAGTGTTTGCTTCTGAGATAGAAAGAATAGGTAAACCGACTCAACAATAAAGTAGAAGAATGGCCCTTCGCAGAGGGAAGCATGGATTACTATTTTTGTGCTAGAGATTTTCATTTTGAAAACATAGAAACAATTTTGTCAACTAGTAATAAATCATATGTGTTATGTATAAGATATCTTATAAGTTGCAAGCCTCATGCATAGTATACCAATAGTGCTCGCACCTTGTCCTAATTAGCTTGGATTAACATGGATTATCATTGCATAGCATATGTTTCAATCAAGTGTCACAAAGGGGTACCTCTATGCCTCATGTACAAAGGTCTAAGGAGAAAGCTCGCATTGGATTTCTCGCTTTTTGATTATTCTCAACTTAGACATCCATACCGGGACAACATAGACAACAGATAATGGACTCCTCTTTAATGCTGTTGACCGCCAAAACCCACCGTCTGGCAGCGACAGTCAGCACAGTAGAGCCGGGAAGAGCCTAGAGCTGCGGCTGGCCCTGAGACCCTCCGAGCGACGGCCCGCAATGCTCTTCTGGTCACACGCGGCGATGCGAAGTGCAGGAGCGTGCCACCTGACCTATACCCGGTCGGGAAGGTGATGGGGAATGCCTCGCTTAGTTCCTGCATGGCATACACGTAAACATTAAATACGAGCCTCGATCGGCTCGGGTTATCCTGTGAATCGGCTCGAAGAGCCGATCCACCCATGATCCGTACGGGTGCACGAATACTTGGCGATCCTGCTCGATCAAGATAAAGCTAATGAGATCTACGACGATTTAGGGTTTTCACCGCATAATCGGATCATCCTACTCCAGGTTGGGCCTCGCGGCCACGCACGGTGCTCATAAGCCGATCCTAAACAAGGCCAAAGAACCAACAATGTAGTTGATCCACGGAACATCCTGTTTAGGACTTGCGAACGCCACCCTACATGCCACTGGATCCTCCCCTCCTTTGTAAGGCCTAACTATTGCAGATATTAAACTAATCTTTAGCAAGGAGCATCGTAACGGATCAGATCTACTAAACGATGAACAGGGTGAGCCCCCATGCCTGAGATAGGCTGAGGACGGCCAGATAGCAAGGGTTGCACTACTAAGCATGTTTATACGAAGAACAATGCTAACCTAACACATCTATGATAACTACGTTGCCCGCCATCAAAGACGCTTCGCACGGCAACGCATGAACAACGTGGAGCTTGTGCCCAGATCGCAAGATGCGATCTAGGCAGCCGCTTACCTGATTGAAACCCTCGAGACGAAGGAGTTGGCGATGCGCCGAGATTGGTTTGTTTTGGGGTGAACGTTGTGTTGTTGTTTATTCCATAAACCCTAGGTACATATTTATAGTCCAGCGGACTCTCTAATGCGGGCGTGCACCAAACCGTGCACGAATAAGATTCTATCTCTAAACTAAGATACGATCTAATATGTTACGAGATACACGGGCAATTAAGCCCAACTTGGTAAAAAGGCCGATCTTCGTATTTTCTCCATATATAACCTTCAAGCTTATCTTGATCATGGCCCACCTTCGACTTGGTCAAATTCTGGTGATAACACATGCCCCCCTGGTTTTGGAAATGACATTTCCAAAATCATTATGCTTTCTCTCGTCGGGTCATGTCGTGGCAGAACCGTCGCAGTATCCTTCATCATGATGCCTTGCCTTCTCAACTTCTCCGTGATTTGGTAGTTTTCTTAGGCACCACTTCCTCGGAACCGCTGGACATTGAATCTCCACCGTATCCCTTTTATTTAACCGCTGCGAACAGTTCCCCTCTGCATCTTCTTCGCATTAGCACTCCAAAACCCCTCTGCCACCATGTCATCTTCCTCCTCTCGCTCCATCGGATCCTTCCAGCCGGTCCTCCACGTCGCCGGAGCACAACCCGGCGGAGGTCCACGCGGCCAACACCCGCCGCGCCATTGCGGCCGGGGAGGAGCAGACCACAACTTCTCCATCTGGTCCGAGGACGACCAGTCCTCAACGGACGGGGAGAGCGACCTCCGCTTCGCCGTTGGGGAGCGGAGGAGGAGAATGACGACGACAGCTTCTCCTGCGACTTCACCTCTTCCGAGGAGGAGGAGGAGCAAGAAGAGGAGGAGGAGGACGACGACGAGAGCTCCTCCGACGAGCCGCCGGCCAAGCGGTTCTGCCCTTGGCCGGGCAAGGAGCGACAGCGACGAGACGACGCGGCGACGAAGAAGATGAAGACAACGAGGGCCCGGCCGGCGGCCCGGGAGCGACGACGAGCCCGCCGGGAGCAGCGCCGACGGTGGCGACGACGGCGACGACGAGGGCAGTGATGGCCCATAGATAGGATCTCTAGAATAGGGCCAGTAGCAGTAGATGGGGCAATGGATCCCCTAGTATTTCCCTTTTGAGAGCAATTAGCTCTTTATGTAAGGAATCTCATCTAATCAACGAAGAACTTTTCCCCAATTTTGATTTTGCCGATTCCTTCTGCGTTTCAATTGAGCCGATTCCCTCTTCTGCCGACCTCGCCGATTCGTCCCTTTGCCAATGCGTAATGAGCCGATCGCACCGCATCGGTCCTTTGAAATTCACCCTTCTCTTCTTCAGCTGATGATTTTCTAAATCTGGTGGAAAATGCAGGATCCTCAGGAAAACCCTTTGAACTTTTCCAACCAAACCCAATAATCCCCTTCAGTACCCATCATGGTGAAGAAGGTTGCAATGAAGGATCAGCCGATGGTATCCCCATCGGCTCTTTAAACAGAGTATCCACTGGTCTGCCGTCCCCCCGGGCCTTACTCGAACCTGCTGCCCCCCGAGTCTCAGCCAAGGCAAAACAGAGACGAGGATACGCCAATTAGCTGTCTGGACCTGGTCTTGATCATGTCTGAGGGAGTTTCTTATGCAGAGCTAGCCGAGTCGAACACTAATCGGCTTCTCAAAGCAGAGAGCCTTCAAGGTGAGCTGCCCCCCGAGCTTCCTCAATTCTTGCAGGCCAGACCGGCTCCTTTCCTTTGGTGGCATTGCTCTTGAAGAGAGGATCCGAGCCTCCAAACTACTCCATTGAGGAGTTCCGTGATAAAAAATCTCCCTTTGCGCTCTATTGACCCTCTAATCATAACAGTTATCCCCCTTAAGTCGATGTCTGCTGCATCGGCTGTGCTCGAAAATTTTCGAACTTTTTTTTTTTTTTACGGCCGACCAGGTCCAGACAGCTAATTGGCGTATCCTCGTCTCTATTTTGCCTTGGCTGAGACTCGGGGGGCAGCAGGTTCGAGTAAGGCCCGGGAGGAGCCGGACCACAACTTCTCCATCCGGTCCGACGACCAGTCCTCAACGGACGGGGAGAGCGACCTCCGCTTCCTCGCCGTTGGGGAAGCGGAGGAGGAGAATGACGACGACAGCTTCTCCTGCGACTTCACCTCTTCCGAGGAGGAGGAGGAGCAGGAAGAGGAGGAGGAGGACGACGACGAGAGCTCCTCCGACGAGCCGCCGGCCAAGCGGTTTCTTAGCGACTTCGACAGCGACGAGGACGACGCTGACGAAGAAGATGAAGACAACGAGGGCCCGGCCGGCGGCCATTGGAGCGACGACGAGCCCGCCGGGAGCAGCGCCGACGGTGGCGACGACGGCGACGACGAGGGCAGTGATGGCCCATAGATAGGATCTCTAGAATAGGGCCAGTAGCAGTAGATGGGGCAATGGATCCCCTAGTATTTCCCTTTTGAGAGCAATTAGCTCTTTATGTAAGGAATCTCATCCAATCAACGAAGAACTTTTCCCCAATTTTGATTTTGCCGATTCCTTCTGCGTTCAATTGAGCCGATTCCCTCTTCTGCTGACCTCGCCGATTCGTCCCTTTTGCCAATGCGTAATGAGCCGATCGCACCGCATCGGTCCTTTGAAATTCACCCTTCTCTTCTTCAGCTGATGATTTTCTAAATCTGGTGGAAAATGCAGGATCCTCAGGAAAACCCTTTGAACTTTTCCAACCAAACCCAATAATCCTCTTCAGTACCCATCATGGTGAAGAAGGTTGCAATGAAGGATCAGCCGATGGTATCCCCATCGGCTCTTTAAACAGAGTATCCACCTGGTCTGCCGTCCCCCCGGGCCTTACTCGAACCTGCTGCCCCCCGAGTCTCAGCCAAGGCAAAACAGAGACGAGGATACGCCAATTAGCTGTCTGGACCTGGTCTTGATCATGTCTGAGGGAGTTTCTTATGCAGAGCTAGCCGAGTCGAACACTAATCGGCTTCTCAAAGCAGAGAGCCTTCAAGGTGAGCTGCCCCCCGAGCTTCCTCAATTCTTGCAGGCCAGACCGGCTCCTTTCCTTTGGTGGCATTGCTCTTGAAGAGAGGATCCGAGCCTCCAAACTACTCCATTGAGGAGTTCCGTGATAAAAAATCTCCCTTTGCGCTCTATTGACCCTCTGATCATAACAGTTATCCCCCTTAAGTCGATGTCTGCTGCATCGGCTGTGCTCGAAAATTTTCGAATTTTTTTTTTTACGGCCGACCTGTGCATCGGCCCCCATATTCCAATACCCATCACCAGAAGATGAGATGCTTCCGTTGCATATCCTCGTATTTTCATACACCTGGGTGCCCCCCGAGCCGATTCTGTCAAGAGAATTGATGGTATCGGCTATGTTGGATAACATGTTGAAACCGGCAGAATGGTGGGTGAGGATAATTTTGGCCGATTGCTTGAATCGGCCTCCACGCTGCTTGCTCGTTGAAGGTTTTGTAAGTTCCCTTCATAAGTTTTTTGGGGCCGATCACAAGGATCAGCCTCTCCTGGTTTGCTCATTGGTTTGATCTTGCTACTTGGTCAGGCTGGATAAAACCAACCCGACTTCTGACTTGATGCGCTTGCTGTCGTCCACCTTGAGTGCTCCGTAGAGTCGTGGAGCGCTACGCTCTGTCGGCAAGACGAGTACCATGTTCGTGCCAGCCGATGTCTCATCATCGGCTTTCCTCTGTTTGGGGCGCCACTCCATTTTTCGTGGACGACCCTCTTCATCCAGGGTTCGCTGAACCTTCGCAGCCGATCAGGCCGTGCCCTTAGCGTATGCAGGTATAACCTTTCGGCTTCCTCCAGGCCGCGCAATCGCTGAACCCTGCGTTTTTGGGAACGGCTGAGTCCGTCGGGCACCACCTTGGACGGTGGTACTGTCTTCTTCTTCTTCTTGTCCCTCGTCTTCGAATCCTCAAGATCTGCCAACGAGGTGACTCAACGCGTTTGCTTTGTGGTGGGAGAGGCCCCTGGCGCTCGAACACAGATACGTTGGCTGCCTCCTTCTCCTTCTGGTTGCATTCTGGGCAATTACCGATTGTGGGCAATCGCTCATTCCCGAATCCCAGCAGTGTCCGAAGAAAGGGCAAGTGTCCGGCGTTGTCATCTTGCTCCCTTGACTTGTCTGTGGCACGGCGCTCGTGCTCCTCCTCATCGCGATCCTGCCGACGATGTCTTCTGGCTTCTCTAGCCAGACGATCTCCTTTATCATCATAGTTGGACCGTCGGCGTTGGTCATACTGACTCACATATTTGTTGAGGAGGTGATCAGAGAGAGGTCGTTGATATCTTATGTTCTTCCCTTCTCCCTCTGTGACGTAGCGCTTGCCATCATGATGGAGCCGATCGCGTGGAGCGGCCTCCTCTGTGTCCTTGCTATGAGAGCAGCTGCCCTCATCTCCATCTTTGCCAGAGTGGTTCCCAGGTCCTACCATATTGATGCTGAACGATGGACCTGGCTGGCAACCCTCAGGGTGGGTGACTTCCACCATGTTAACGGCGGGGAAAGGCTGGGTGTCCCACCGGGCGTGCCAGAATGTGTTGACCGCCAAAACCCACCGTCGGGCAGCGACAGTCAGCACTAGTAGAGCCGGGAAGAGCCTAGAGCTGCGGCTGGCTGAGACCCTCCGAGCGACGGCCCGCAATGCTCTTCTGGTCACACGCGGCGATGCGAAGTGCAAGGGCGTGCCACCTGACCTATACCTGGTCAGGAAGGTGATGGGAATGCCTCGCTTAGTTTCCTGCATGGCATACACGTAAACATTAAATACGAGCCTCGATCGGCTCTCAGGTTATCCTGTGAATCGGCTCGAAGAGCCGATCCACCCATGATCCGTACGGGGTGCACGAATACTTGGCGATCCTGCTCGATCAAGATAAAGCTAATGAGATCTACGACGATTTAGGGTTTTCACCGCATAATCGGATCATCCTACTCCAGGTTGGGCCTCGCGGCCACGCACGGTGCTCATAAGCCGATCCTAAACAAGGCCAAAGAACCAACAATGTAGTTGATCCACGGAACATCCTGTTTAGGACTTGCGAACGCCACCCTACATGCCACTGGATCCTCCCCCCTTTGTAAGGCCTAACTATTGCAGATATTAAACTAATCCTTGCGGAGCAAGGAGCAATCGTAACCGGATCAGATCTACTAAACGATGAACAAGCGGGGTGCCGCCCCCATGCCCGAGATAGGCATGAGGACGGCTAGATATGCAAGGGTTGCACTACGTAAGCATGTTTATACGAAGAACAATGCTAACCCTAACACATCTATGATAACTACGTTGCCCGCCATCAAAGACGCTTCAGACGGGCAACGCATGAACAACGTGGAGCTTGTGCTGCCTAGATCGCAAGATGCGATCTAGGCAGCATGTCGCTTACCTGATTGAAACCCTCGAGACGAAGGAGTTGGCGATGCGCCGAGATTGGTTTGTTTTGGGGTGAACGTTGTGTTGTTGTTTATTCCATAAACCCTAGGTACATATTTATAGTCCAGCGGACTCTCTAATGCGGGCGTGCACCAAACCGTGCACGAATAAGATTCTATCTCTAAACTAAGATACGATCTAATATGTTACAGATACACGGGCAATTAAGCCCAACTTGGTAAAAAGGCCGATCTTCGTATTTTCTCCATATATAACCTTGAAGCTTATCTTGATCATGGCCCACCTTCGACTTGGTCAAATTCTGGTGATAACAAATGCATAAGCATTCAACAACAGATAAAATTCTCATAAGAGATTGAGGATTAATTGTCCAAACTGAAACTTCCACCATGAATCATGGCTTTAGTTAGCGGCCCAATGTTCTTCTCTAACAATATGCATACTCAAACCATTTGATCATGAAAATCGCCCTTACTTCAGACAAGACGAACATGCATAGCAACTCACATGATATTCAACAAAGGTGTAAAAGTTGATGGCGTCACCAGAAACATGGTTACCGCTCAACAAGCAACTTATTAAGAAATAAGACACATAAGTACATATTCTTCACCACTGATATGGGGTGGCCCGATCTTCTCAGTAAGCAACGGTGGTGATGATGATCACGGGGTGATGGCAGCGGAGAAACACGACGATATAGTGGATGATAACTTGTATGACGCAACGAGATCTCTCGATTGGTCCCTGTCGCCAATGCAACAGCTCTCAACCCCGCAAGATATTCGCAACTCCACACACTTGCGCACGTAGCCGCCGACCACGAAGCGGTAAGTTGCAACCGTCTAATTCCCAATGGAACAGCAGATCACACAAGACTTAAACAAGATCTACACAATATCCAAGCAATATGGTGTAGGGAATTCAATAGTTTTGCAGAGCAAACAACTAAGAACTAGGGTTTATCTTAAACGTGGTCTAAAGCAGCTAGGGGCGTCCTGGGCACTTATATAGGTGTCCGGACGAGTTCTGGTCGAAAAGATACAAAAATAACCGACCTGCAGATCTGGTCGAGACAGACTCGGACCGGTCCGGTCGGGATCCGTCAACCGGCCGTGGACCGGGCTGTCCGGTTTGTGGTCCGGTCAACGGGCCGGACCGGGGTCCGGGCCGGTCCGGTCGACCGGTCGGAAACCGGGAAATCGCGAAGTTTCCGGTCTCGCTCCGATACGATAAATTTCCTCCGGTTGGTGGCCGGTTTACGACGGTCGATCGGGCCGAGACCGGCGGTCCGGTCGGGGGCCGGTCAGACCGGGTTCCCGGCCTGGACTTCTTCTTCGCCTCTCGCGCATTCCTCCCGCTCCTCCCTCGCGCGTCCATGAGATATCTTCATGTCCAGCTCCATGTCCAGCCTTCACGGCCTTCTTGATGTCCGTCTTCACGTCCAGCTGCTCCTCTCCTCGTGCGATGCATGTCTCCTCTTGATACCTGATGATACATAAGTAATAGGACTTAGGCAGTTCTCATCAATCAAAGTACCGTTTAGAAACAAGTTCACCTGTTGTTTAAGTAGCTTCGCACGAGCTCTTGTAATTGGTCCAATCCGAACTTCATTGGACTTGAGCTTCACAGCAGGTTCATCTTCATTTGCTAATGACGGAGGTAGTAGTGAGGTAGGGATGTCCTCATCATCTCCCCCCTTCAAAAGGCGTCGACCCCGACGCTCCAAGGTCTTCTCCGTCATATGGTGTCAAATCAGCAATATTGAAAGAATTACTGACACCAAACTCATCAACTGGAAGATCTATCGAGTATGCATTATCATTGATCTTGGCAAGCACTTTGTAAGGACCAGCACCACGCGGCTTCAACTTAGACTTCCGCAGCTTCGGGAACCTATCCTTGCGAAAATGTACCCAAACCAAATCACCAGGCTTGAACAACATCTCTTTGCGCTTCTTGTTCATCCTTGCAGCATTGCTCTTGCCTTTCTTCTCGATCAACTCTTTAGTCTTCACATGGATCTTACGCACAAAATCTGCCCTCTTGGATGCCTCCATATTAACTCTCTCATGTATGGGCAAAGGCAACAAGTCAAGTGGAGTAATGGGTTTGAAACCATACACCACCTCAAAAGGACACAGCTCCGTGGTAGAATGTACCGCCCTGTTGTAAGCAAACTCCACATGCGGCAAACACTCTTCCCACTCCTTCAGGTTCTTCTTGATCATGGATCTCAATTGTGACAAGTTGTGACCACCTCAGTTTGACCATCAGTTTGGGGATGACAAGTAGTACTAAATAGTAGCTTTGTCCCGAGCTTTCCCCAAAGTGTCTTCCAGAAGTAGCTCATGAACTTCACATCACGATCAGAAACAATAGTCTTCGGGACTCCAGTCGTACAATCTCCCTGAAAAACAGGTTAGCAATATGCGACGCATCGTCGCTTTTGTGGCAGGCAATAAAGTGTGACATTTTAGAAAATCTGTCCACTACCACAAATATAGAATCATGGCCTCTTTTAGTACGCGGCAAACCCAACACAAAATCCATACTTATATCCTCCCATGGTGTAGTAGGTGCCGGTAAAGGAGTATACAAACCGTGAGGCTTCAGCTTGGACTTGGACTTGTTGCAAGTAATGCACCTCTTCACATACCTGTCCACGTCCCGCCTCATCTTTGGCCAATAAAAGTGATCAGCGAGCATGAGTAGCGTCTTCTCACGCCCAAAGTGACCCATCAAACCTCCAGATTGATTGCAATAAGAGCAAACGCACAGACGATTCTGGAACACATAATTTGTTAGCTCTAAACAAGAACCCATCATGTATGTGATATTTTTCCCATGCTTTACCAAGAGCACATAAGCGATATGGTTCAGCAAAATCATGATCAGTAGCATACAAATCACATAGTATCTCTAAACCAGGAATTTTAACATCAAGTTGAGTTAATAGCATATTCTTCCTAGATAGAGCATCAGCAACAATGTTATCTTTTCCCTTCTTATGTTTAATGATGTATGGAAAAGACTCAATGAACTCAACCCACTTAGCTAGACGCTTATGCAAAGTAGATTGGGCTTTCAGGTATTTTAAAGCTTCATGATCAGAATGTATGATAAATTCTTTTGGCCACAAATAATGTTGCCAAACCTCAAGAACTCTAATTAAAGCATACAATTCTTTATCATATATAGGATAGTTCAACTTAGCACCAGAAATTTCTCAGAAAAATATGCAATTGGGCGACCCTCTTGCATCAACACACAACCAATTCCAATACCACTAGCATCACATTCAATCTCAAATTGCTTATTGAAATCAGGAAGTGCAAGCAACGGTGCAGAAGTTAACAATCGTTTAGTTCATCAAAAGCATGATCTTGGGCAACGCCCCACTCAAAGACAACACCCTTTTTAGTCAATTCATTCAAAGGTGCAGCAATAGTAGAAAAATTGGGCACAAAACGGCGATAAAACCCAGCTAGACCATGAAAACTTCTAACTTGACTCACATTCATGGGAGTAGGCCAATTTGAATAGCTTCAATTTTAGACACATCTACTTCTACTCCATGCTTAGAGACAACATAACCCAGAAATATGACCTTATCTTTGCAAAATGTGCACTTCTCAAGATTACCATAGAGTTTATTATCACGCAACACTTGCAAAACATGTCGAATATGTATAGTATGATCAGATTCATTGCGGCTGTAGATTAATATGTCATCAAAATACACAACCACAAACTTGCCAATAAAATCACGCAAAACATGGTTCATTAGTCTCATGAAAGTGCTAGGTGCATTAGTTAACCCAAAAGGCATTACTAACCACTCATATAAACCAAATTTTGTTTTAAAGGCTGTTTTCCACTCATCCCCTTCTTTCATCCTAATTTGATGATAACCACTACGCAAATCAATTTTAGAGAACACAACAGCACCACTCAATTCATCTAACATATCCTCTAAACGGGGAATAGGATGACGATATCGAATAGTAATGTTGTTTATAGCTCTACAATCTACGCACATACGCCAAGTACCATCTTTCTTAGGAACAAGAATAACAGGAACAGCACAAGAACTAAGGCTTATGCGGATATAACCTTTGTCGAGTAGCGCTTGTACTTGCTTCTGTATCTCCTTCGTCTCTTCGGGATTAGTGCGATATGGCGCCCTATTGGGCAGCGATGCTCCGGGAATCAAGTCAATTTGATGCTCAATACCTCGCAATGGTGGTAGTCCTGCGGGTACCTCCTCCGGAAACACGTCGCCGAATTCCTGCAAAACACTAGAAACACCAAGAGGAAGAGGGGTCATGTCGTTAGAAACCAAAACCGTACCCCGTACAAAAGCACAAGAGGCATGGCCGTAGGATCCTCACTAAATTCTCTCATGTCTTCTTTGGTGGCTAATGAAACTAAGGAATTCACTCTCTCACTTTTCGTTATATCACTCACGACATTACAATTCTCTCGCCTATCTAGAGGTGCATCCTCCAAATTCACTTCAATCTTCTGACGAGACTCATTGACAATCTGTTGTGGTGACATAGGCTGTAAGTTAATTTTCTTGCCCTTGTACTCCAAGTGATATGTATTGGCGCGGCCATTGTGTTGCACAGAACGGTCATAGAGCCAAGGCCGACCCAATAAGAGGTGACAAACCGTCATAGGAACCACATCAAAATCAATGCAATCCTTATACGGTCCAATCTCAAACTCAACACGCACCATATGGTTTACCTTCATCTCACCACTGTCGCTCAACCACTGAATATAATATGGATGCGGGTGCGGTAGGTACTTCAACTTCAGCTTGGTACATAACTCCTTGCTTGCTAAATTGCGGCAACTCCCGCCATCAATAATGACCTTGCAAGCCTTGTCAGGACCAACCAAAGCTTTGGTTTGGAACAAATTGCAGCGCTGAGTAGATGCACTAGGCAACACATTAAGAGCACGCTGCGACACAACAATGGTACGAGCATCAGAAGGATATGCATCTTCACCATCGGTGTCATAGTCATCATCGTCTGGAGCATTTGGATCAACATCATCTCCAGTTTCATACTCATTGTCCTCATTGATAAACATGACTTTGCGGTTAGGACAATCTCTCTTGAAGTGACCCTTGCCACCACATGTATGGCAAAGCATATCGCGGTTGCGCGTTGTAGACACACTAGAACCACTCGTACTTGCAGCAGATTCGGACTTCTTTGCATTAGATACATTGGAGACCGGTTTGCTAGGCGGAGTAGAGTAAGGAACGGAGCGCGTCGACGGTGCCGGCGCCGTAGAGGGCGCGCGGGGTGTAAAACGCCCAGCTCCCGTAGCACGTCCTTTAACCTTTGCTTCTTCAGCCAACTGTGATTCAGCTTCTCTGCATGATGTAACAATTGATTCATATCGGTGTAGGTGTAATGACGAACAATGCCTTTAACATCATACTTCAATCCATTGAGAAAACGCTGCATTGTCATCTCGAGAGACTCACGGACACGACCACGCTGCATAAGCATCTCCATCTCCATGTAGTACTCATCAACAGTCTTCACACCTTGCCTCAATAGTGTTAGCTTATCAAATATATTCCGCATGTAATTTGTAGGCACAAAACGAGAAGTCATAACCTCCTTCATAGCACGCCATGTACGGATAGGTTGTGCACCATCTTCGTCGCGGTTACGAATCAAAGAATCCCACCAACGTAATGCATAACCATCAAATTCAGAAGAAGCAAGCTTGATCTTCTTATCTTCAGAGTAGTTGGGATGTAAGCTCCATAACTTCTCAATCTTGAGCTCCCAAGTGAGATATTCTTCAACATCAGCTCCCCCTTCAAACTTGGGTATGGAAAACTTGGGCTTACCCAATCCATCTTCTTCATCTTGCCCACGACCATTACGGCCAAGTGGAGCCCGACCACGCGGACGATGACCATGAGGCGCACCACGAGCATTGTGTGCGTCATCTTCAAGCTCAGGATCTTCATCATCGTCTTGTTGTTGTTGTGTAGTCAAATTCTCAATAGTGAGGCGCATATCGGCAAGAGTGCGCTGTATATCGGTCATTTGATCAGCCAATCCAGTGACGGTGATATTAGTAGCATCCAGCGTCTGTTTGATCTCGTCAACTGTATCCTTAAGCTCATCATCCTTAGTGCGGAATTCACGTCGCATCTCGTTACGAAGAGCTTCATACTCCCTCCATGTGACGATATCTGCCGAATTCTTGTTTTCCTGGTTAACAATCTTATTATCACTAGCAGACATGATTAGTAGGTTAGTGCACTAAATCAAGAATATATGGTGGTACTCTCACAACTCACTCAAAACTGATAAGAAAAGGAAATCTTACCGTTCCAAAGTAAATTAGTGTTGCTTACCACTTGTAGTAACAACTAGTGCACGGATGTAGCGAAGCGAATATCAAGGGTATAAGAACAATCACACGACAAAGCAGGATATATGTGGGGCTGTAGGTAGGCTACCTATTTGCACCAATAACAAGCTCTAGCGCTGACCGTAGACAACCAAAGATACTCACACAAGGCGATATAATGGGGCAATGCAACTATATGTGGGAAAGGTTGCAATGCACTAGAGAGACGCTAGCAAAGCTCAATGAGACAGGCACAAGATTGCTCAACTACGGGTGCAGTAAAGTAACTTAGGCCTTCACTTGATTCAACTAGCACAACACTTTTCTTTTTTATTTTTCTTTTTGTATAACACACGCAGCTATGTAGCTCTTTTTGCTTTTTTTTTTTTTGACTCAACTCCTTGATAACACGGCCAACAGAAATTGCAAAGCACCAAAACCCTAACGAGCAGCCTGTCGAGCGGTAAAACTAGTCTCTTCTGGGGAAGTTCCTAGTCACTTTATATCGATAGGCTGTGTCTATGGTTGGGAACAAGCACACTGTACGCTATGTGGACTCGGAGTAACAAAACTGACACACTATAATAAACTAGACACAAGATGATAGGGAAACGCAAACCCTAACAATTCTACTAGAAGAAAGATAAAGATACGCAAAAACAACTACGAAAAGCAACTAAAACTCGAAATTAGTGCAATCTAAGGCTATGGCAAACCCTAACCCTAATTTTTTTATGGCTTTTTCTGGATAGGAAAACACTCACAACTCAACTATGGGGTGGATTGTGGATGGCTTACCGAGGAAAACTGGAAATCTGATACCAAGATGATATGGGGTGGCCCGATCTTCTCAGTAAGCAACGGTGGTGATGATGATCACGGGGTGATGGCAGCGGAGAAACACGACGATATAGTGGATGATAACTTGTATGACGCAACGAGATCTCTCGATTGGTCCCTGTCGCCAATGCAACAGCTCTCAACCCCGCAAGATATTCGCAACTCCACACACTTGCGCACGTAGCCGCCGACCACGAAGCGGTAAGTTGCAACCGTCTAATTCCCAATGGAACAGCAGATCACACAAGACTTAAACAAGATCTACACAATATCCAAGCAATATGGTGTAGGGAATTCAATAGTTTTGCAGAGCAAACAACTAAGAACTAGGGTTTATCTTAAACGTGGTCTAAAGCAGTTAGGGGGCGTCCTGGGCACTTATATAGGTGTCCGGGACGAGTTCTGGTCGAAAAGATACAAAAATAACCGACCCAGAATAGATCTGGTCGAGACAGACTCGGACTGGTCTGTCTGGGATCCGGTCAACCGGGCCGTGGACCGGGCTGTCCGGTTGTGGTCCGGTCAACCGGGCTGTGGACCGGGCTGTCCGGTCAGGGGTCCGGTCGACCGGTCGGAAACCGGAAATCTGCGAAGTTTCCGGTCTCGCTCCGTACGATAAATTTCCTCCGGTTGGTGGCCGGTTTACGACCGGTCGACGGGCCAGACCGGGCGGTCCGGTCAGGCCGTCAGACCGGTTCTGGACCGGCCTGGACTTCTTCTTCTCTCGCGCATTCCTCCCGCTCCTCCCTCGCGCGTCCATGAGATATCTTCATGTCCAGCTCCATGTCCAGCTTCACGGCCTTCTTGATGTCCGTCTTCACGTCCAGCTGCTCCTCTCCTCGTGCGATGCATGTCTCCTCTGATATGATGATACATAAGTAATAGGACTTAGGCAGTATAAAGTTCTCATCAATCAAAGTACCGTTTAGAAACAAGTTCACCTGTTGTTTAAGTAGCTTCGCACGAGCTCTTGTAATTGGTCCAATCCGAACTTCATTGGACTTGAGCTTCACAGCAGGTTCATCTTCATTTGCTAATGACGGAGGTAGTAGTGAGGTAGGGATGTCCTCATCAACCACAATAGTTTTTAAGGCTATTTTTCCCATGAGATATATATTGCAAAGACAAAGGATAGAATTTTAAAGGTAGCACTCAAGTAATGTACTTTGGAATGGCAGAGAAATACCATGTAGTAGGTAGGTATGGTGGACCCAAATGGCATAGTTTTTGGCTCAAGGATTTGGATGCACGAGAAGAATTCCTCTCAATACAAGGCTAGGCTAGCAAGGTTGTTTGAAGCAAACTCAAGTATAAAAGGTGCAGAAAAGCTCACATATGAACATATTGTAAGTATTATAAGACTTTACATCGTCTCCTTGTTGTTCAAACACCTTAACCAGAAAATATCTAGACTCTAGAGAAACTAATCATGCAAACCAAATTTTAACAAGCTCTATGTAGTTCTTCATTAATGGGTGCAAAGTACATGATGCAAGAGCTTAAACATGATCTATATGAGCACAACAATTGCCAAGTATCACATTATTCAACACATTATACCATTTACCACATGCAGCATTTTCTGTTTCCAACCATATAACAATGAACGAAGCAGTTCAACCTTCGCAATGAACATTAAAGATAAAGCTAAGAACATATGTGTTCATACGAAACAGCGGAGCGTGTCTCTCTCCCAAACAAAAAATGCTAGGATCCGATTTTATTCAAACAAAAACAAAAACAAAAACAAACAGACGCTCCAAGTAAAGCACATAAGATGTGACGGAATAAAAATATAGTTTCACTAGAGGTGACCGATAAGTTGTCGATGAAGAAGGGATGCCTTGGGCATCCCCAAGCTTAGATGCTTGAGTTTTCTTAAAATATGCAGGGATGAACCACGGGGCATCCCCAAGCTTAAACTTTTCACTCTTCTTGATCATATTGTATCATCCTCCTCTCTTGACCCTTGAAAACTTCATCCACACCAAACTCAAAACAAACTCATTAGAGGGTTAGTGCATAATTGAAAATTCATATATTCACAGGTGATATAATCATTCTTAACACTTCTGGACATTGCACAAAGCAACTGAAAGTTAATGGAACAAAGAAATCCATCAAACATAGCAAAACAGGCAATGCGAAATAAAAGGCAGAATCTGTCAAAACAGAACAGTCCGTAAAGACGAATTTTTTAGAGGCACTGCACTTGCTCAGATGAAAATGCCCAAATTGAATGAAAGTTGCGTACATATCTGAGGATCACGCACGTAAATTGGCAGATTTTTATAAATTTTCTACAGCAGGGGCGGCTCAATTTCGTGACAGCAAGAAATCTGTTCCTGTGCAGTAATCCAAATCTAGTATTGACTTTACTATCAAAGACTTTACTTGGCACAACAATGCAATAAAATAAAGATAAGGAGAGGTTGCTACAGTAGTAACAACTTCCAAGACACAAATATAAAATAAAAGTGCAGAAGTAAAATAATGGGTTGTCTTCCACAAGCGCTTTTCTTTAACGCCTTTCAGCTAGGCGCAGAAAGTGTGTATCAAGTGTTATCAAGAGACGAAGCATCAACATAGGGGTTTGGAGTTTTCTCAACTATGCATTTTATCTTATCTATGTAAGTTTCAGAGGCTCCTTTTTCATTATTCTTAGGCTTGCTATCCTCGTCAAACAAATTTTCAGGAACAAGCCAACCATAGTTATTTTCTAGAGCTTCATGCATTCCTAGGAGCTTACAAGGTATTGTTGTCTTAATCTCCCCACCATAATTAGCAATTTTAGTGTACCTTATTCTATCCATGTCCATCTTTTCAAGGGTACTAGCAAAGTTGGTATAAGAGCCAAGCATCTTATATTTAATAAAGACCTTTCTAGCCTCTCTTGCTACACCACCAAATTCTTTAAGAAGGGTTTCTAAGACAAAATCTTTCTTTTCCCCTTCCTCCATATCACAGAGTGTAAGAAACATGTGTTGAATTATAGGATTGAGATTAACAAATTTAGTTTCCAACATGTGTACTAAAGAAGCAACAGCAATTTCATAAGTAGGAGCAAGTTCTACCAAGTGTCTATCTTCAAAATCTTGTACTAACATGAGTGAAAAAATCTTCTATATTATCTCTTCCAATTATAGACCCTCGTCCTACCGGTATGTCTTTTAGAGTGAACTTAGGAGGAAACATGATGAAATAAACGAAAGGTAAATAAAGTAAATGCAAGTAACTAATTTTTTTGTGTTTTTAATATAGAGAACAAGACAGTAAATAAAGTAAAACTAGCAACTAATTTTTTTGTGTTTTTGATATAAGAGCAAACCAAGCAGTAAATAAAATAAAGTAAAGCAAGACAAAAACAAAGTAAAGAGATTGGATGTGGGAGACTCCCCTTGCAGCGTGTCTTGATCTCCCCGGCAACGGCGCCAGAAAAAGTTGCTGGCGTGTAGTTGACGTGGGAGTTAGAAATCTTTGTGGTGTAGCTTTTCTTCAGTTCCCCGGCAACAGCGCCAGAAAAATTTGCTTGATGCGCGTGAGACACACGTCCGTTGGGAACCCCAAGAGGAAGGTGTGATACGTACAGTAGCAAGTTTTCCCTCAGAAAGAAACCAAGGTTTATCGAACCAGGAGGAGCCAAGAAGCACGTTGAAGGTTGATGGCGGAGGAGTGTAGTGCGGCGCAACACCGGATTCCGGCGCCAACGTGGAACCTGCACAACACAATCACAGAACTTTGCCCCAACGTAACAGCGAGGTTTTCAATCTCACCGGCTTGCTGTAAACAAAGGATTAGATGTATAGTGTGGATGATGATGATTGTTTGCGAAGAACAGTAAAGAACAATTGCAGCAGATTGTATTTCAGATGTAAAGAATAGGACCGGGGTCCACAGTTGGGCAATTGACAAATAAAGAAGGCATAACAATGCACATACATATATCATGATGAGTACTATGAGATTTAATCAGGGCATTACGATAAAGTACATAGACCGCTATCCAGCATGCATCTATGCCTAAAAAGTCCACCTTCAGGTTATCATCCGAACCCCCTCCAGTGTTAAGTTGTAAACAACAGACATTGCATTAAGTATGGTGCGTAATGTAATCAACACAAATATCCTTAGACAAAGCATCGATGTTTTATCCCTAGTGGCAACAGCACATCCACAACCTTAGAACTTTCTCACTGTCCCAGATTTAATGGAGGCATGAACCCACTATCGAGCATAAATACTCCCTCTTGGAGTCACACGTATCAACTTGGCCAGAGCCTACTAGCAACGGAGAGCATGCAAGAACATAAATAACATATATGATAGATTGATAATCAACTTGACATAGTATTCAATATTCATCGGATCCCAACAAACACAACATGTAGGATTACAAATACATGATCTTGATCATGATAGGCAGCTCAAAAGATCTAACATGATAGCACAATGAGGAGAAGACAACCATCTAGCTACTGCTATGGACCCATAGTCCAGGGGTGAACTACTCACACATCGATCCGGAGGTGATCATGGCGATGAAGAGACCTCGGGAGATGATTCCCCTCTCCGGGGTGCCGGAGGCGATCTCCTGAATCCCCCGAGATGGGATTGGCGGCGCGGCGTCTCCGGAAGGTTTCCGTATCGTGGCTCGCGTACTGGGGGTTTTGCGACGAAGGCTTTAAGTAGGAGGAAGGGTAGGTTTAGGGGCGACGCGAGGGACCCACACGCTAGGGCCGCGCGGCCCAAGCCGGCCGCGCCGCCCTAGTGGCGGCGTCGCTCGTCGCCCCACTCGTATCCTCTTCGGTCTTCCGGAAGCTTCGTGGAAAAATAGGCCCCCGGGCGTTGATTTCGTCCAATCCGAGAATATTTCCTTACTAGGATTTCTGAAACCAAAACAGCAGAAAACAGCAATTGGCTCTTCGGCATCTCGTCAATAGGTTAGTGCCGGAAAATGCATAAATATGACATATAATGTGTATAAAACATGTGAGTATCATCATAAAAGTAGCATGGAACATAAGAAATGATAGATACGTTTGGGACGTATCACACCTCGTCTCCGCTGTAACATCTAGGGTTGAATCTTGATTATTTCATAGGGGAAACTCTCCCGGTATTGATTACTCCTTGTTATTGATGCTATTGAGTGAAACCATTGAACCAAGGTTTATGTTCAGATTGTTATTCATCATCATATCACCTCTGATCATGTTCCATATGATGTCTTGTGAGTAGTTCGTTTAGTTCTTGAGGACATGGGTGAAGTCTAAATGTTAGTAGTGAACTATGTTGAGTAATATTTAATGGTTTGATATTTAAGTTGTGGTGTTATTCTTCTAGTGGTGTCATGTGAATGTCGACTACATGATACTTCACCTTTATGGGCCTAGGGAATGCATCTTGTATTCGTTTGCTAATTGTGGGGTTGCCGGAGTGACAGCAACCTGAACCCCCGTTGGTATATCGATGCAGGAGGGATAGCAGGATCTCAGAGTTTAAGGCTATGGTTAGATTTATCTTAATTACTTTCTTGTATTTGCGGATGCTTGCAAGGGGTTTAATCACAAGTATGTATTAGTCCTAGGAAGGGCGGTGCATTAGCATAGGTTCACCCACACAACACTTATCAAAACAATGAAGATTAATCAACTATATGAAGCGAAAGCACTAGACTAAATCCCGTGTGTCCTCAAGAACGTTTGGTCATCATAAGTAAACAAACCGGCTTGTCCTTTGTGCTAAAAAGGATTGGGCCACTCGCTGCAATTATTACTCTCGCATTTTACTTACTTGTACTTTATTTATCTGCTATATCAAAACCCCCTGAATACTTGTCTGTGAGCATTTACAGTGAATCCTTCATCGAAACTGCTTGTCAACACCTTTCGCTCCTCGTTGGGTTCGACACTCTTATTTATCGAAAGTACTACGATACACCCCCTATACTTGTGGGATATCAAGACCTTTTCTGGCGCCGTTGCCGGGGAGTGAAGCGCTATTGGTAAGTGGAATTGGTAAGGGTAACTTTTACTGTACGTGCTATTTTTATTTCTGCCTGCTGCTATAATTCATTATGGAGAGATCTTCTCTTGAATTCCTATTTGGAAAATCTACTACTACTGCAACGGTAGTGGATGAGGCGCCAGGTGAGAAAGAGATCCCATATAAAATACCTATGAAAGTTATTGAACGTGTTGTGGATAACCGCTATGAAGGGGATGGAACTGGAGATCATTTATTGTTTCTACATGAGTTATGCGGGTTATTCAAGTGTGCAGGTATTTCAATGGATGAAGTTAGGAAGAAACTATTCTCTATGTCGCTATCTGGTAAAGCGGCGTATTGGTATAAATTGCTGAAGAATGGGAACTCTCTTGATTGGAAGGATATTGTGCCTCTATTTTATTCTAAATTCTATCCTCCAAGTGAAATTCACAAAGACCGAACCGCATATATAATTTCTGGCCTCATGATGGAGAGAGTATTGCCCAAGCATGGGGGAGATTGAAGTCTTTAATGCTCAAATGCCCCATTCATGAGCTTCCTGGTAATATCATCATTGATAATTTCTATGCAAGACTTTCTTTTCAAGATAAAACCTTGCTGGATACTTGTTCTGGATCATTCACACGCAACAAAGAAGAGTTTAAATGGGACCTTCTTGATCGACAAAGGAGAATACTGAAGGATGGGAGAACGACAAAGGTAGAGAGTCAGGTATAAACTATGATTATGAATGCATTGAAACTTTTATGGATACTGATAAATTTCGAAATATGAGTGCTACTTATGGTCTTGATTCTCAAGTTGTTGCAAATTTTTATAAAGCTTTTGCCTCTCATTTTGAATTTCCTAGGAAGAACTTTGATAAATATCATGAACCTTATAAAGATAAAATTGATTCACCTATAGGTAAATGTGTTGAAATTAAAACTGTGGATCATATTCTTCCTGAAGCTTATATTGAAAAAACTCCTTTCCCTGCTAAAATGAAGGAGTATTCTGTTATAACTAGCGTGGTTAATAAAAGTGCGAAGAAACCTATAGAACCTGAGGAGCAAATAAATGTTGAACCTGCTATTGCAATAGTTAAACATCTTGTGACTGAAAATGTAGAAGATAGTCACATCATTTTCTGTGAAGATGCTTCTAATATTGTTTCACATCCTAGTAAGTCTAGGAAAGCTAGTGTTCCTATGCTCTCTGTTAGAATTGGTGATCATTGTTATTATGGTTTATGCGATATTGGTGCAAGTATTAGTGCCATTCCTTATGAGCTTTACAAGGAAATCATGCATGAAATTGGTTCTTGTGAACTTGAAGATATTGATGTGGTTATTCGGCTAGCTAATAGAGAAACTATCTCTCCTATTGGTATTGTTCGAGATGTGGAAGTTCTATGTGGTAAGATTAAATATCCTGTTGACTTTTTGGTACTTGGTTCTGCTGCTAGTAAGACTTGTCCTATCATTTTTGGTAGACCTTTTCTAAATACTTGTGGAGCTATTATAGATTGCAAGAAGGAGAAAATTGTGACAAAATTTGCTGGCGAAACTTATGAGTTTAATTTCTCTAAATTTGCCAAAGTTCCTTATGAAGCTGAACTGCCTAATGATGATTTTAGAGTTGAACAGTGTGCATCTATTGCTCTTGCTCCTAATAATCCTTTGCAGCAACATTTGGAGGATCATGAGAGTGCAGTCTTTAGGGAAGAAAGGAATGAGCTTGATGAAATTTTCCTTCGTCAACCTATTCTTAAACATGACTTACCGGTTGAAGATCTAGGTACAACACCACCACCAAAGGAAGATCATGTTTTTGATTTGAAACCATTGCCTGATAATCTTAAGTATGCTTATATTGATGATAAGAAAACATATCCTGTTATTATTAGTGCTAAGCTTTCAGATTTTGAGGAAGAAAGGTTATTGGAAATATTGAAGAAACACCGAGGAGCTATTGGCTACACTCTTGATGACTTGAAGGGGATTTCTCCCGCTATTTGCCAACATGCCATCAACATGGAAGATGATGCAAAGCCTGTTGTTGAACATCAGCATCGTCTAATTCCTAAGATGAAGGATGTGGTAAGAAATGAGGTATTAAAACTTCTTGAAGCTGGTATTATATATCCTATTGCTGATAGTAGATGGGTTAGTCCTGTGCATTGTGTTCCTAAGAAAGGAGGAATAACTGTTGTACCCAATAATAATGATGAGCTCATCCCTCAAAGAGTAGTTGTAGGGTACATAATGTGCATTGATTATCGAAAAGTTAATAAAGTTACTAAGAAAGATCATTACCCTTTACCTTTTATTGACCAAATGCTAGAAAGGCTATCCAAAAATACTCATTTTTGCTTTCTTGATGGTTATTCTGGGTTTTCACAAATTGCTGTTAGAGCTAAAGATCAAGAGAAAACCACTTTCACTTGTCCCTATGGAACTTATGCTTATAGGCGTATGCCTTTTGGTTTATGTAATGCTCCTGCTACTTTTCAAAGATGCATGTCTGCTATTTTCCATGGTTTTTGTGAAAAGATTGTAGAGGTATTCATGGATGATTTTTCTGTCTATGGGAATTATTTTGATAGTTGTTTGCGAAACCTTGATAAAGTTATGCAGAGATGTGAAGAAACTAACCTTGTTCTTAATTGGGAGAAATGCCACTTTATGGTTAATGAAGGAATTGTATTGGGACATAAAATTTCTGAGAGAGGTATTGAAGTTGATAGAGCTAAAGTTGAAGCAATTGAGAAGATTCCCTATCCTAGGGATGTTAAAGGTATTCGTAGTGTTCTTGGTCATGCTGGTTTTTATCGGAGATTTATTAAAGATTTCTCTAAAATTTCAAAGCCGCTTACTAATCTTCTTCAAAAATATGTACCTTTTGTTTTTGATGATGATTGTAAGGAAGCTTTTGAAACTCTAAAGAAAGCCTTAACAACTGCTCCTGTAGTTGAACCTCCTGATTGGAATTTGCCTTTTGTAATTATGTGTGATGCTAGTGATTTTGCTATTGGTGTTGTTCTTGGACAGCGAGTGGATAAAAAGTTGAATGGTATTCATTATGCTAGTAAAACTCTTGATGCTGCTCAAAGAAATTATGCTACAACTGAAAAAGAATTATTAGCTGTAGTTTTTGCTTGTGATAAGTTTAGACCTTATATTGTTGATTCAAAAGTTACAATTCATACTGATCATGCTGCAATTAGGTACCTTATGGAAAAGAAAGATGCTAAGCCAAAGCTTATTAGATGGATTCTTCTTTTACAAGAATTTGATTTACATATTGTAGATAGGAAAGGTGCCGATAATCTTGTTGCTGAAAATTTGTCTAGATTGGAAAATATCGCTTATGATCCTGTTCCTGTTAATGATAGTTTTCCAAATGAACAATTGGCTGTAATAAAGGTGAGCTCGCGAGATAGTCCTTGGTATGCTGATTATGCTAACTTTATTGTCTCCAAGTACTTGCCTCCAACCTTTTCAGCTCAAAGGAGGAAATTCTTTTATGACTTGAGGCATTATTTTCGGATGACCCACACTTATATAAAGAAGGAGTGGATGGTGTTATGCGAAGATGTGTCCCGAACATGAACAACAAGAGATATTGAGTAAGTGTCATGGAAGTGTTTATGGAGGACATCACGGGAGATAGAACCGCACAAAAGGTTCTACAGTCAGGTTTTTATTGGCCAACTCTCTTTAAAGATGCAAGAAAGTTTATTTTATCTTGTGATGAATGTCAAAGGGTTGGTAATATCTCTAGACGCAATGAAATACCTATGAATTATACTCTGGTTATTGAACCATTTGATTGTTGGGGATTTGACTTCATGGGTCCTTTCCCTTCTTCAGAAGGTAACACTCATATACTTGTTGATGTTGATTATGTTACTAAATGGGTGGAAGCCATACCCACAAAAAGTGCTGATGGTGAGACCTCTTTAAGAATGCTTTTAGATGTTATTTTTCCTAGGTTTGGAGTACCTAGATATCTTATGATGATGGAGGTTCTCATTTTATTCATGGTGGTTTAGAAAAACTCTTGCTAAATATGGCATTAATCATAGGATTGCTTCGCTTATCATCCTCAAACTAGTGGGCAAGTAGAATTATCAAATAGAGAAATTAAATCTATCTTGGAAAAGACCGTTAATAAATCTAGAAAAAATTGGGCTAGTAAGTTGAAGGAAGCACTATGGGCTTATAGAACTGCTTATAAAAATCCTATGGGTATGTCTCCTTATAAAATGGTTTATGGAAAAGCTTGTCATTTACCTTTAGAACTAGAGCACAAAGCTTATTGGGCTGTAAGAGAACTTAATAAAGATCCTAAACTTGCCGGTAAGAAAAGATTGCTACAATTGAGTTCTCTAGATGAATGGAGAAGTGAAGCTTATGAAAATGCTAAACTTTTTAAGGAGAAAGTTAAGAAATGGCATAATAGAAGGATTATTAAAAGAGAATTTAATGTTGGAGATAAAGTCCTATTGTATCGGTCTCGTCTCAGATTTTTTGCAGGGAAATTACTCTCAAAATGGGAAGGACCATATGTCATTGTGGAGGTGTATCGTTCAGGGGCAATAAAAATTGGTTCTCTGAAAGGTGATGCCACACAAGTGGTGAATGGACAAAGACTCAAGCATTATATTTATGGAGATTCTTATAATGAAGACATTGATGTTATTCAAGTGGTGACTCTGGAAGCTTTCATCAAAGATCAAATTAATAATTCTGCAGAGTTCGACTTCGAATAGGTAACAGTTCTGGTAATAAAAAGTCCGCGTTTAACTTTCCAAACAATGTTTCTTCTATTTTTAGAAAATATGAAAAATTACGAGATCGAATCGGAGCGGAGTAGACGCACGAGGGCGTGCCCCCATAGGCCGGCGCGGGCCCCACTCTTGCTGCGCCGCCCTATGAGGACTGCCCCTCAGAGTCCCTTTTCCACACGGTTTCGACCTGGTAGTCTCCTTCTGTCATGAAATTTTTTGCTTTATAATCCCTCGGATCCCCCGAGGTCCGTATATTGTTTTCTCGTCGTGTTTTGTTTCGAGCTGTTTTCTGCCAGATATTGTTTTCAGATCTAGAGTCACCATATCTTCGTCGGGAACTCCGAAGGACAGTTTCTTTGAGAACGTCGTCAACCCGTATATGAACGAGTTGAAGATGCATCCCAAGGAATTGCTGCTCGTAGATGGAGAGTTGCAGATTGAAGATGTCCGGGGCCCTAAAGGAGAAGGAAGCTTGGAGGACAGGATGGAGAAGCTAGAACAAGAGGTCTTCACCTACAAGAAGATGGCTGAACGTGAAGTGGACATCTTCCATAAGATTGTGTCCGAACTTATTGATGGACACAATAAGGAGACTGCAAAGTTGTGGGACGATATCCTCTCGCTTCACAACACCACCAACAAACTCCAACCGCAACTTTATGATGTTCAGAATCAAAACTGTGAGTATGAAAACAGTTTTAAACACATAATATCTATGCAGTTTAGGATTCCTGAGACCAAGATGACGTTTGTTGATGGAGAGCCTCTTCCTTGGAAGTCTGATGACGGGAAGAATTCACCACCACCACCACCGAAGGAGTAATTCATCATTGGTATTGGCACCCCCTTGGTTTGTTCCAAGCTTGGGGGGAGTGCCGCGGTATCACATCATCACTATCTTTTACCTTTTTACTATCAAGTAGTGTCATATCATGAGTAGGGAAGTTATCATATAAGATGGTTTGCAACGTGGAAGTATCTCTCTTTTAGTTGGTTATCTATGTATCCCTTGGTGTGAGTTATCATTATGAAATATTAATGAGAAGTTTTATCATTTACTTTTTGCACACCTTATTTTAGTTTGCAATTTCTGTTATATGATTAATCTTGTTGTTAGTATTGGTATCACTTTGGGAGAATTAAGTAAATCTATTTGGTTTTGGCAAACTTAGCATTGGTCAACAGTAACAATACTTTGAGATTTAAGTAGAAAAGAGGGAAATATATGTATATATATTATTTCATTATCTTTCTTTCTTGTTAGCTAATGAGCTTAGTATTCTGAAGTTAAAATTGTTTGTGCTTACAAGGAAGATGCATGATTGTTTCTATCACATGTATATTTGTTTGTTTTCCTCAACTCTTATGCTTGCTAACCAACCTTGCTAGCCAAAGACCTGTAGTGAGAGGGAATGCTTCTCGTGTATCCAAAACCTTAAACCCAACCTATGCCATTCGTGTCCACCATAACTACCTACTATGTGGTATTTCTATTCCATTCCAAGTAAATACTTCATGTGCTACCTTTAAACAATTCAAAGTTATTACTCCTTATTTGTGTCAATGTTTTATAGCTCATGAGGAAGTATGTGGTGTTTCATCTTTCAATCTTGTTGGGCAACTTTCACCAATGGACTAGTGGCACATCCGCTTATCCAATAATTTTGCAAAAAGAGCTGGCAATGGGGTTCCCAGCCCCAATTAATTAACTTTCATTAATAATTCTCTTCACATGTTTTGCCCTGATTCATCACTAAGCAACTTAATTTTGCAATAGACACTATTCCATGGTATGTGAAATGTTGGAAGGCACCCGAGGATTCGGTTAGCCATGGCTTGTGCAAGCAAAGGTTGGGAGGAGTGTCATCCATAAATAAAACTAAAGTACATGTGTAAACAAAAGAAAGATGGATGATCTACCTTTCTAGTAGAGATAACTTCCTTCATGGGAGCCGCTCTTTGGAAGTCTATTTGGCAAGGGGTTAGAGTACCCACTACCATTCGTTGACAACAACAAACACCTCTCAAAACTTTACTTTTATGCTCTCTATATGATTTAAAAACTTGAAAAGCTCTAGCACATGATTTAATCCCTGCTTCCCTCTGCGAAGGGCCTATCTTTTACTTTTATGTTGAGTCAGTAAACCTATTCCCCTCTATCTCAAGCAAGCAATTGAGTTGTTGTGATCCTACCATTTATATTGTGATCTATTTAATCATCTCTTTTATTCTTCTTTGTTTAGTACAAATTTTATCTGAATGAATATGACTTTGAGAGTTATCAATGATTATGAGGAGATTACTATGATTGAGCATATAAGATCTACCATACAAGCTCTAATATAAAGGCTTTACTCAAAATACAAGAACAATCTGTTAGTTGTTCCCTGACCAAGAACGAAGTTTGCCATCACCAATTATGATTTCCTATGCACCTTTATTTGTGATTGCCCTTTACTTGTTTCAAGTTGAGTTATATGAGGAAGTTGTCTACTAGAATGTCTTGCGTGAATTAATAAATGTGATGCTTCTTGTCCGTATTTTATTTATCGACTCTTCACTCTATAAACATGTGGTCTTGTTTACCGAGTTCAGTTTGGCTTGGGGACAAGAGAAGTCTAAGCTTGGGGGGAGTTGATACGTCCATTTTGCATCACTATTTTATATCGTAATTTGCTGTTATTCATTGATATATTTCATATTTAGAGATGATATTTATGTTATTTCACCTATTTTGCATGTTTCATGATTATTGGAGAATTACTCACCGGAGGCAGGATTCTGCTGGAAAAAGCACCGTCAGGATACAATATTTCTGAGTATCAACAATTGACGGAAAATATACCGAAGATCTTATTTTCGCAGAAGATGGAGCCAGCCAAAAGGGGAGGCCGAGGAGGGCCGCCATGGGCCCTCCCCATAGGCCAGCGCGGGCCCCAACCTGGCCGCGCCGCCATGTGGTGAGGGGGCCCACGACCCCCCTCGGTCGTCTCTCCTTCACGTACTTCATACCCCGAAAACCCTAAGGCGGGGGGATGCATCGAGAATAGACACAGCCGCCTCTGCGGGGCGGAAAACACCAGAGAGAAAAGAGCTCTCCGGCAGGCTGAAATCTGCCGGGGAAATTCCCTCCCGGAGGGGGAAATCGTCGCCATCGTCACCGCCATTGAGCTGGACTTCATTGGGGTCATCATCACCATCATCTCAACCACCTACACCATCATCTCCACCGCTGCACCTCGTCTCCGCTGTAACATCTAGGGTTGCATCTTGATTATTTCATAGGGGAAACTCTCCCGGTATTGATTACTCCTTGTTATTGATGCTATTGAGTGAAACCATTGAACCAAGGTTTATGTTCAGACTTTTATTCATCATCATATCACCTCTAATCATGTTCCATATGATGTCTTGTGAGTAGTTCGTTTAGTTCTTGAGGACATGGGTGAAGTCTAAATGTTAGTAGTGAACTATGTTGAGTAATATTTAATGGTTTGATATTTAAGTTGTGGTGTTATTCTTCTAGTGGTGTCATGTGAACGTCGACTACATGATACTTCACCTTTATGGGCCTAGGGGAATGCATCTTGTATTCGTTTGCTAATTGTGGGGTTGCCGGAGTGACAGCAAAACCCCCGTTGGTATATCGATGCAGGAGGGATAGCAGGATCTCGAGTTTAAGGTTGTGGTTAGATTTATCTTAATTACTTTCTTGTATTTGCGGATACTTGCAAGGGGTTTAATCACAAGTATGTATTAGTCCTAGGAAGGGCGGTGCATTAGCATAGGTTCACCCACACAACACTTATCAAAACAATGAAGATTAATCAACTATATGAAGCGAAAGCACTAGACTAAATCCCGTGTGTCCTCAAGAACGTTTGGTCATCATAAGTAAAAAAACTGGCTTGTCCTTTGTGCTAAAAAGGATTGGGCCACTCGCTGCGATTATTAGTCTCGCATTTTACTTACTTGTACTTTATTTATCTGCTATATCAAAACCCCCTGAATACTTGTCTGTGAGCATTTACAGTGAATCCTTCATCGAAACTGCTTGTCAACACCTTCTGCTCCTCGTTGGGTTCGACACTCTTATTTATCGAAAGTACTACGATACACCCCCTATACTTGTGGGATATCAAGGGGGGGCGATTGAACGGGTTGTTCTCCGAGGGCCTTATCTGGGGCGTTTAGTACCGGCTGGTGCGTGCAACCGGGACTAAAGCTGTCGGTGGGACAAGGACGCGTGGGTAACCTTTAGTACCGGCTCGTGGGTGCAACTGGGACTAAAGGTGGTTTTTGTGTCATCTAACAAAACTGTCGGTGGGATAAGGACGCGTGGGTAACCTTTAGTACCGGCTCATGGGTACGACCGGGACTAAAGGTGGTTTTTGTGTCATCTAACAAAACTGTCGCTGGGATAAGGACGTGTGGGTAACCTTTAGTACCAGCTCGTGGGTGCAACCGAGACTAAAGTTGGTTTTTGTGTCATCTAACAAAACTGTCGGTGGGATAAGGACGCGTGTGTAACCTTTAGTACTGGCTCGTGGGTGCAACCGGGGCTAAAGATGTCGGCAGGATAAGGACGCGTGGGTGGACGCACTGCTCGATGAGATAAAGCATGTAGCGCACGACGCCCTGTCGAGTAACAAGACAAAGCAGAAGCGGTGTCGTGCCTATAAAAGGAACACCGATATGCCTTGGCAAGCAGATGAGCAAGCAGATCAACAAGCAGGTAGGGAGAGTTTCATCCCCATGGATGGAGTAATGGTTGGGAAATCTCCCGTGGCGCAGCTTCTCGAAGATGTCGTTGGTGCACACACCCTACGGCATCTTCGGAAGCTGCACCTCAGAAAAATTTCCTTGCAACCCCGTGAAAGAATCCATCTACTCTAACGGTAATGGGGAAAGGGTTGGGAAATCTCCGTGGCAGCTTCTCGAAGATGTCATTGGTGCAAACGCCCTACGGCATCTTCGGAAGCTGCGCCTCGGAAAAATTTCCTGCAAGCCCGTGAAAGACTCCATCTCCATTGTTAATATCTTACATACAGTAACATCATTACACAAAAGTGATTTTCATATTGAGATACACAAGTTATGATCCCTATCTAGCTACTCTTCTGAGTTCTCTTCGTGTGTTTCCGTTTCTTCTGATTGGGACGCAACCATGGACAATCTTCATTATTTAAGATGATGCTTGGGTCAGTTTTTACCTTGAAGGGTGGAATATCATCAAACTTATTATAATCTTCTGACATGTCTTGTCCTCTACTCCCACGATGTTTCTTTTTCCTGAAAGAACTATGTGGCGCTTTGGCTCATCGTATGATGTGTCCTCTTGCCTTTCTTTTATTTTTTTCCGGTTTGGTAGACATGTCCTTCACATAAAAAACCTGAGCCACTTTGATGTCTACGCACTCTTCTATTCCTGTAGACAGTGTTGGGCCTCCAAGAGCAGAGGTTTGTAGAACAGCAGCAAGTTTCCCTTAAGTGAATCACCCAAGGTTTATCGAACTCAGGGAGGTAGAGGACAAAGATATCCCTCTCAAGCAACCCTGCAATCACGATACAAGAAGTCTCTTGTGTCCCCAATACACCTAATACACTTGTCAGATGTATAGGTGCACTAGTTCGGTGAAGAGATAGTGAAATACAAGTAGTATGGATGAATATGAGCAGTAGTAACGGCGCCAGAAAATAGCTTGCTAGCGTGCAGTTGATGGTAGTAATATTGCGGGAAGTAAAGATGCAGTAAAACGATAAATAAGCGATGAGTGCGGTATTTGGAAACAAGGCCTAGGGATCATACTTTCACTAGTGGACACTCTCAACACGATCACATAATAAAACCACTCTACACTCTCTTGTTGGATGACAAACACCATTAATTGTGTAGGGCTACAAGAGCACCTCAATGCCAGAGTTAACAAGCTCCACAACATTCGATGTTCATATTTAAATAACCTTAGAGTGCATGATAGACCAACGCAATTATACCGAGTACTACCATAGCATGCACACCGTCACCGACAGATTATGAAATGAGGAATAGATCACATCAATACTATCATAGTGATAGTTAACTCCATAATCTACAAGAGATTACAATCATAAACTACGCCAAGTACTACATGATGCACACACTGTCACCATTACATCATGGAGGAGAAATAGAGTACTTTAATAACATCACTAGAGTGGCACATAGATTAATAGTGATACAAAGTTCATCATATGAATCTCAATCATGTAAGGCAGCTCATGAGATCATTGTATTGAAGAACATGGAAGAGAGATTAACCACATAGCTACCGGTACAGCCCTTAGCCTCGAGGAGAACTACTCCCTCCTCATGGGAGACAGCAGTGGTGATGAAGATGGCGGTGGTGTCGATGGAGATGCCTTCCGGGGGCAATTCCCCGTCCCGGTGGCGTGCCGGAACAGAGACTTCTGTCCCCCAGATCCTGGCTTCGCGATGGCGGCGGCTCTGGAAGGTTTCTCGTATCGTGGCTTATTGGTGTCGAAGTTTTAGGTCACGACGACTTATATAGGCGAAGATTCGGAGTCGGAGGGGGTCTGGGGGTCCACAGGGGGGCGCGCCCCCCCTTGGGCCGCGCCGCCACCATGTGTGGTGCCCTGGGCCTCTCCTCTGGCCCCTCTCCGGTGTTCTGGAAGCTTCGTGGAATTATAAGATACTAGGCGTTGATTTCGTCCAATTCCGAGAATATTTCCTTACTAGGATTTCTGAAACAAAAAACAGCAGAAAACTGGCACTTCGGCATCTCGTCAATAGGTTAGTTCCGGAAAATGCATAAATATGACATATAATGTGTATAAAACATGTGAGTAGCATCATAAAAGTAGCATGGAACATAAGAAATTATAGATACGTTTGAGACGTATCACACTTCACTGGCTAGGACGAATGGTTTGGTGTCGTACCCTAAATTCTTGAGATCCACTGTAGTCATTCCGTACTGCGGGTCTACCTGAACCCCGTCTTTCAGGTTGAACCATTTGCACCGGAACAAAGGGACCTTGAAATTAGGTCCATAGTCAAGTTCCCATATCTCCTCTATGTACCCATAATATGTGACCTTCTTCCCATTGTCATCTGCTGCATCAAAGCGGACACCACTGTTTTGGTTGGTGCTCTTTTTATCTTGGGCGAACGTGTAAAATGTATTCCCATTAATCTCGTACCCTTGAAAAGTCGATATAGTCGAAGATGGTTGCTTGGCCAACAAGTATAGCTGCTCGTCATCAGTGACATTCATGAGACGTGTTTGCAACCAACCGCCGAAAGTCTTCATGTGTTCTCCATCAATCCAATATTCACGTTGCTCCGGGTATTTAGAGCGTCAGATATCCTTGTGTTCCTCTTTGTACGGAGCCACCAAGAATCATTAATTACACAACATCATGGATATATGAGTGACTAACTTAATTAATATTCAAGTTCATCACATAAAACTAAGGATTTTTATAAAAAAGAAGAGGCTCACCGAGGTGGTACGGTGTCGTCTAAGGGACGACGCTGGCGATCGACGGTGGTGAGGACGGGGATGATACTAAAACCTACAAAACATACTTCAATTTGAGCTCAAATTGCATATAAAAAAATAAATCCCTAACTTATGCATTTCATCGAACACCTTGCTAGCACTAGAAAAATAGTACGAGTTAAAACTACCAAAGAAATGAGCTAAATTAGGAACGCCGGAAGAAAGGATGGTATTGCTAACCCTTGGATAGATGGAGGTCGTTAATATTGTTAAAATGGTGGAGAAAAAATAAAAATTTGTTGGAGTGTGAGAGTTGCAAATTTTTTAGAAATGTGAGAGAGAGGAAAAAATGAGAAGGATCGGGTTGGGGGGGGGCAGGGATCATATAGAGGCACCCTTTAGTACCGGTTCTTTAGATGAACCGGTACCAAAGGTCCAGCCCTGGCCCTACCCGCGCGCCTGAACTTCAGCCGAAGACCTTTCGTACCGGTTCCTAACATGAACCGGTATGAAAGCCCCTAACAAACCGGTACCAAAGCTCCTCGCCCGCCTGAGCCCCTAAACCGATACAAATGACCCCTTTAGTACTGATTCGTAAAGGAACCGGTACTAAAGGCTTACATGGTTGCCCCATTTTCTACTAGTGAGTAAGTACGAAGATGTGTTTGGGCTAGAGGACTCTGCAAACATCCTCTCCGTCATCATAGTCTCATTAGATGTAGGCTTCCCAGTATTTGTCTATGGAAGGGTCATTGCCAGAGACAACATTGACTAAAAGTGCATTTATCTCTTTCACTGTCATATAGGCGATTGCCAACCCATCAATCCAGAGGTACATTCTCGTTCCAACGTTTGTTCTTATCGGTTTTTCTTCTATTAAAAATGCATCTAATATCAATTTTAATAAACATGTAAATGGAGTCGTCTTAGTACTATTTGTTATTGATGTGTATATTCATATGCATACATTACTTTAGTTTGTAATTATATTTTATATTCTGTTAAACACTTTTAATCACTGTTTCATCAGTGTTTATCTAAATATATTCTTATCGCTTGTGTAATTATTTTCATAGGATAAAATGCTGAATCTAAATGGCCATGTAGAGGTCTTGTATTGGTTGATTTTATCTTCCTTGAGATAGACCATAAGATCAAGGAGGATAAAGGATATACATATAGACAATTTAGCAAGGGTCTAATATCTTTTGATGGCCTAGTGCTACTTAGAGATAAAGATGGTTGTGATTAGAAGTTAAACCCTTGATCGCTGGCTTATCACTATGGATGGCACATCTGAAATCAAGCTCATAGAGGGGCGTTTCTCTGGGAAAATTACAGTTGGCATCACAAGCATCGAAAAAAATATATGATTCATGATAGCAAAATAGATGGCGTGGTGACATGTGATGAAAGTGGAATTTTCAAACTCCAACGTTGTGTCATGACTCTCTGTCTGGACAGCCTGCTGGTGTTTCACATTGACGAGGCTGCTGGTGGTCTAGAAGAAGGGACCATTCATTCCAATCAATTCCGCAACGGTGTAGATCAAGCGGAAATTTCTTGTAATGATGGAATGCTCCAAGTGAGGGTTGTCTGGTCCTTGGTGTACTTTAGGCCGTAATCATTTGAATTTTGCAATCAGAGTTTTGATGTAGTGAATCGAGTAATGACGTGGTGAGCTAAGTTATGCCATTAGTCATCATTTATGTAATGGATCAAGTAATAATTGTCAGATGTATATATTTGTATATTGTAGTTTCATCATATGTTAGGGAGCTTCCTGCATATTTGCACCTATACATGTATTATATATTGTGGCCTTTACCCCCCTTATAATACAACAAGTCTATTACCCTAACATGGTATCAGAGCGATAGGTTAGCTCCTATCCTCTCCTCGCAGCCGCTGCCGCCGCCCGCCCCGGCCTCCTGCCGCCGCGCCCGGCCACCGCCGCCGCCTCTCCTCGCGCAGCCGCCGTCCCGCCCCGCCTCTCCATCTCCGTCGAGCCTCCGCCGCCCGTCCCCCCCGGCCGCCGTCTGCCCCGGCCTCTGCCCGCCCGCCCGCGCCCGCCGCCCGCCGGGCCGCCCGCCGCCGTATCTCCGCCCTGCGACCTCGCGCCCGTCCGCCCGCCGCCTCCGTCTCCGGCCACCCCGCGAGTGGGCCACCTCGCGTCGATTCGATCGATTCCGTCTCGTCCCAGAAAAAAAAGAGCTATGTCTTACTCGTCGGGCTATCTTGCGATTCCTCGCTGCCCGGTGATTTTTGATGGCGCGAATTACCCTGATTTCGCTGCATTTATGCGCGTTCACATGCGCGGTCTTCATCTTTGGGGTGTGCTTTCTGGTGAGATCCCCTGTCCGCCGCGCCCCACTGCTCCTACGGAGCCTATTCCACCGACGCCTGTTGCCTTCGCCCCCGATGCTACTCAGGAGGTCAAGGATGCATCCAAGAGTGCTGATGATACTGCTCTGGCTGAGTATGACCGGAAGGTCCAGGAGTATTCTACTGCTGTTGCAACGTACCGGCTGGATCTGACTGACTCACTACTAGGAAAAGGCTTATAGCCGCACTCCTTACCTTCAGCGAGTACGATTTTAAGATGCCGGCGGTAAGGCCTTCCAGGGTGGCCTCACCTTACCGCGGGCGAGGTTGAACCGAAGTCGCCGGGGGTACTTGCATTATCGCCGGCAAATCCGATTCAAAGTGGCCGGAGGTAAGTTTGGCTGTAGCCTCAAAATGGGCCTCCAGTTAACGCTGGCACCTTCAGTTGTAATTCGCCGGGGGTAATACCCTTTACCGTCGGCACCTCAGAATGAAATTCGTCGGGGAAAACGTAAACTAGATGGGCCACATGGGCTGGAAACTACCGGGGGCGCCTGCAGATGGATTTCGCCGGGGCTAACCCCGCGGATCACCCTTTTGCCTCGCACGCGCCGTCGCCTGCTCCCCATCCACTCGATCCCCTCTGTCTCCCCACCATCCAAAACCTAGCCCCGCCCCGCTTCCCACGGGAGAATGACCGACGCCTCCGCCCTATCCGCCGCCGTCCTCGCCGCCGCCACGCCCCCGGCCGCCGTCGCCCTCATCCGCTTCATCTTCCCCTCCGATCGACTCCCCTACTGGCTCCGCGTCGCCCTGGCCGAGCCCCCCTCCGACGGCCTCCCCCTCACCTCCCCTCTCCTCGCCACCCGCCTCGGCTCGGACCTCCACCTCCCTCTCCCTCTTCGCTCCACACCAGAGCCCCGACGGAGGCCCCACGAATCACGGCATCAGCAACGGCGAGCCATCCGCAGGGAGCACGAGATGGCGGCCAAGTTCCCGGCGACGGTGGCCACGAGATCCAGGCACGCCTCCGGCCACCTCCCTTCATCCGCGACCGCGACCGCGTCCTCGACCCGAAGCCTCCCGCCCGCGAGTCCCCGCCGCCGTCCTTCCTCCAATCTGGTATGTGCTTACCGCGATGCTTCTCAGAATTAGTAATTTGGGATATAAATTGATCTTGGTTTGGGGAATTAATTCACAGTCCATGCCACTCTGGTTAATTGAATATATGTGTAGGTTCGATTGTATAATTGCTAAGGATCTCTGTTTCGTTCCTGATTGCAACCTGCTAAAAACATTGGGCCTAATTGCTTTAGAAATTCCTGGATCTTGACTTCTTGGGCTGTACATCTTGGATGCTAAGTGGAACTTCATGTCAGATCTGAAGGCATATGTGAGCAGCAGCACTTAATGCACTACGTTTTATAGATATACTAGACCATAATGGCGCGCGTTGCCGCGCCCGTCCATTTTGACGATCGTATTGAGAAACGAATCAAGCGAATCTGAACTTTTCAAGCTGTCTAGACATGTCTAAACTTGGAATGAAACATCCTGGAAGTGTAAACTGATCACTTAAGTGACCACAATTGGTTACTCCAGTCAGCTAATTAAATATGTGTATCCCAGTGATCACATGACCCTTGCATTGCAATTCAATCTTCTGAAGAACTAAATGTACAAAGTGCAGCATATCTCCCTGGGTGCTTACATATTACTGCAGAATATATGTTCCTCTAAAAGCTTAACTAACAAAATACACATCGGCAGATGAGGGTATAGAAGGGCGAATTGAAAATCCACATGCTATCATTGTGATATTGTGCAGCACCATAGACGTCAACACTTGCGGGAGCTATGACTGCATAATAGCGGATTCTTAGTCCTTATAGCTCTGAACCTGTCTATAAACACATGAGATGAGATAATACTTTAGATTCTGGCATATAATTTCATTACTCAAATTAACATTATCATCACATAGATTAATCGCATACAGAGTTATGACTAACAAACATAATAAGTGTACCGTGGACTAATAGTATTCCAGGATTGAATTGTTGGATTTCGTTCTCACTTCTAACAAAACACATATATATGACAACAATATTAATGCCCGAATGTATAAGCTATTCAAGAAAATGCAGAGAGCACTATCATGTTCCAACTGATTTATTGAGCAGGCTTCATGAATCCCCGACAATCTGATATAGAATGCAAAAAACTGAAGGTAGAAAAGATAACCAGAAGGTAGATTCCAGAATACAATCCTTCAGGAAGCAAGTCTGTAATGATTTGTTTCACCTCGTTGCTATGCTAAACAGGAAAGCCTGGCGGACTAAGGCTTGGACATATGAGTTGACACCAGCAAAGCATCCGTTGTGACACCTCCATCCTTCGGACCTGGCTACCAATATTACCACACCAGCCTCAGCAATAGCAGCCACAAGCCTGAAAAAACAAGTACACGCCTAAGTTGCCAATTATCATGATTAAGTAGTTGACCAGCTAAACACCCAAGAAGATAGGAGGACATGGAACAAATTAATAGACGTATTTGGATCTGGGCACAAATCAGGCAAATAGGACAGAGTACATAACCGGTCTGAAGGTAGTATCGACAGTAAGTAAAAATACATGAAACTGAAGGAGCGTGACTAAAATTGGATAAACAGGTGTAACTTGCCGGAAGACATTTTCGCATATGAGAGTTCACACCACCCTCTTAGCAGCTCCAGCACAGAAATCTAGAACCAGCGAGCACGGCAACTCAGAGCAAGTCAGTTGAAAGGATAATGGCAGACTCGTCGCTACGAACTACGAAATTAACACTACTCTAAGTACATCGAGATGGTAGGTCGACGGTACAACGAGATGGCAAAAGGAGAAAGATTATGCACAACTTATATGAGGAACGGTCATCAACAATAAAAAGAAAACATATGTAACGGAAGCGGCACACCTGCTATGCCATTAACCACACGAATCAATAGCAGCGGCGGCGCCTGTGATGTAGACTATTACGAAATATTGATAGGGGTAGGTAGTTCGAACATGTACATGACAGTAAGAATATGCAGCACGGAAATGCATGTAAATGTTTGAGATAGCATAGAACGGATTTATGTAAGCAAGAGTATAGATGTACAGAAAATTGAAGGAAGCATGTTTGAGTAAGATTACCTGTCCAGCTGCCTTGTTTGCAAATGATGGTTTCACAGGTCGTATGAGTACAGAAATTCCCGGACAAAATCCACTCCAGACAAATCCCGGAGAAACAATGAGGAGAATCCCTGAGGCAAATGAAGAGTGAGTCAATTATATAGGTAATGTTTGCGTCACTTGAACACCAGGAAAGATAAGTACGGAAACGAACCCTAAGCACCGAGCATGCTGTGATGACTGATGAACAATAGGAGGTCGACAGGGATGGATGGGGCAAGGAGATAGGATTGGCTGGTGCACATATTTATAGAAAGGAAACATTAGAACCGGCAGTAAGGGTCGAATTTACCACCATCATTAGGCTGCCGACGGTTTCAGTTCTGGCACAATGATGACTACGCCGGCGATTGAAACGTATGGCATCATGACCTGGCACTAGTGGAAAACAGGGCTTCCGTGGGAGCCTTTTGTCGCGGGCGCGCCTGCACCCGCGACAAATGGCCCGAAACCATGTGGAGCGGGCAGGGCCTTTTGTCGCGCCTTTTGTCGCGGGCCGTATTACAACCCGCGACAAAAGGGGTCCGAGGGCGGCGCCTGCCGGCACCCCTTTTGTCGCGGTCGTAATACGGCCCGCGACAAAAGGCCATGCCTATATATATAGAAGCAGCCAGCCACCCCCACCTCATTTTCCTTGGTGGTGAAGGTGGAGGTGTATCTAGCTCATTTCTCGACAGGTGATTGATGGTGAAGGGATGGATGGCTTGTGCACTTATTTATGTGATGCGCGCCAGACGGCAGTGGGTCGAATTTAACCACATTAGGCGCCGACGGTTTCAGTTCCGGCACAAAAGGACTACCGCCCGGAACAAAAGCCCTGTTATCTACTAGTGTGGGTCCACCCGGGAATCGATCAATCGGTGGATCGACGAATCGTACGGCGACCGTCCCGCTGTCTGTGGGTCTTCCAAATCTCGCCGGCGCCGTAACCGGAGAAGAAAGGGGCAGGTCTACGTTGTGGATAGAAGGAAGTTAATTTGATGGAGGAAATAGATACAGAACATGGAAATAGAACGGAAATTAAGGGAAAATCCAATCGGTTACCCATGCCGCCGGTAGCCTCCCGTCCTGGTTTTCCTGTGGCCGGCGGCGCTGTTGCAGGAGCATAGAAAGGCCGCATTGAGCACTGGCGGCGGAGAGATGGTCGGGAGGAAAGAAGGATGTCTCTTTTTTTTTCATTCGTTGAACGATGACTGCTCCCGTACCGCTTGTTGTACCAGAAAGCATAGAAAGGCCGCATTGCACGGCCCAGAAACAGTTTAACGGCCCGATTAATCTGGGGAGGGCCAGCTCGTTTTGTGGAGCAGCAGCCCAACAACGCAGATGGCCTCGGCCCAGACGCTCGACAAAGGCAGCAACGATGTGAGCCACGATTCGGGATTAGCCAACGATTGTGCACCTTTAGATCGTCTAATCGGATGGTCCAGACTCCCTAAGCGCTGTGGAGGCTCCTAGCTAGTCAAGTTATACTGTTACTTAATGTATGTTCATTGCCATGGAATCACTAGTGCTCTAGACAAGTCATTGCTTTTAACCTATTAGCTTGAGTATTCTTGAACTGTTTAACTTTCAACCCAGGATACTTTCATGTGCAGGGAGCTTTTATACCTCGCAGATTATTCTCAAAAGGATTTGAGACAATGCCCTACATTCAGTAAACTGAAGACTTTATCTGTCAAAGAGTGGAGTGTAAATGGTGAGCACAATACACTTTACAGTACATCGTCAACATTTGGTCAGGTGAAAATGCTGCATAGTACACCGGTGATAGATATTTGAGAAATACATTTATGCAATTTTTTAACTGTAAAAGTAACCTTTGTTGGTCCTATAACAGTTACATCATTGGCAATTTGTTTGTGCAATATAGCAAATTAGCAATAATTATTGTGTACCTTATCTGTGCAATTATGTATATAGAACATGATTTGGAGTTTGATTGCAAGGTGTTTGTGAATATACTTGTAGGAAGAACGTCGTGCGCACCATCGCTATGGACGGCCAGAAGTTCCTCAATACCTTGACCACTTGTCGTAGAAAATATTTCTGGTCATTTTGTTTGCTCCATGGTACTATCAATGGTTTAAATAGCAATATGTGTACACCTACTTTTGTAACATCCCAAAATTTTAAAACAAAGAGAAAATGAATTTCCCTATTTTTCCAAATTTTTGGAACCAACAAAAACTTTTATTAATCTAAGTAATATGCTTAGTATTCAAGCATGTAGGTGTGATCATTGCCATGATAGTTGCTTGATGTTTTGAATATGCTTCTGAACCCTAAATCTCACTCTTCTTTTCACCCTCTAAGATAAAAGCAAAATAAAAAGAAATTAAATTAAAAAGAAATGCCTATGTAAGCCTATGACTATTTTTGCAAATAATGAACTCGGCCATGTGCTACTTTGTAGATGATTTGAAAAGCCTCAACAAACCCAACCTATCACTTACCAACTAAATTCTTTGTGAAACAAAAATAAAATAAAATTATACATAGAGGCATATGTGGCATATAGCCATAATTGCAAATCTTGACCTATGCCCTCATCCCTTACCCAAATGGTTTGAAATCTTTACCAGACTCAATCTAACACTAAATAAACCCTAAACCATGCCTAAGTGAAGCAAAGAAAAAGAAAAGAAGAAAATAAGAAAAATGCAATTCTTCACATATGAGGCTATGGCCATTTTTGCAAACTTTGACCTAGGCCAATTTAGCTCGTGCCATTGGTTGGAGAATGTTATTAAACACTTAAGATCACTTTGGGAATCAAAGAAACTCAACTCAAATCAAATTTGAATTCAAATTGTGCTCACATGCACTAATGGTCAAAACTGAACTTTTTAACCTGATGCCTAATTTGAGCATCAGTATTAAGAGTTTTTCAAACCAAACATTTCCATATCTTTGCACCTCATCCAAGACCACATCAAGGTGAACAACTTTTGTAAAGCACACCCCTGCAAATACATGCTAGATCAAAAGTTATTATCCAGCAAAGTTGGAACTTTTTAACAGATTCTAGTTAGTGCCATTTTGAAATTTTCACAAACCATTTCAACTTTGCACACCACCACCACCATTGTGTGTCTTTGATCATTTGAATCAAGTCCAACAAATTTCATCCAAAATTTTGAAAATTCTTTTCATGCGGCCATTGTATCAAACACATGGTGAGCAAAATCAAACCAAATCACAAGCACTATTTGAAATAGCGTTTAGCCCAATTCTTGAACTCAACTTGCTTCACACTTGCGTCAGTGCATCACCTGCCCCCGTCTACTCCGGCCATCTCTCGCTCTCCCCTCTCTCCCACAGCTTCGCCACGATGCCACCTACCCGCCAGACACGCTCCCATGCCCGCGCGAGCGCTGTCGCCGTCGACATCATCGTCGTTCTTCCGCCACCATGCCGCACGGCATCGACATCTCCAGAGCTATCCCGACCACCCCCGTCCTCTCCATCACGCTCCACAGGACCTCCATGATGCCAGCAAGCTCAAGCCCACCTCACATTGCCCCTTCGTCATCCCAAATGTCGCCGCCATGCTCGACCTCACCGTGCGCCTCAGACTCGCTCGCCCTCTATAAATAGAGCCTCCCCCTTCACTCTCTGAGCACACCATCTCACTCCCCTCCCTCCCCTGAGCCTCCTCGAACCATTCATCCTCCACATTGCGCGCTAGCTAGCCTCAATTTCGCCGGAGTCCGCCGCGACAGTCGCTCGAAGACGCCGACGATCCCGAGCACCCCTGGAGCTGCCGCGACCCTCCTTCGACTCGCCGTTGTCGACAACGTCGATTGCCCGCCTCGACGGACCTGCTGGACGCCGGTAACCCTCCCCTCGCAACCCCCTGGCCGCCGGTAGGGTTTGCTCGCCGGCGAACCCTATCGAGGAAGGTGACGATTCGCGACCGTCGGAACATCTTTAAACCTACGCCCCTCCTAACCCCATACCGCTTCGCTGTTAAAACGCACTGACGGTGGGACCCACACTGTCAGGCGGCCCGCTGAGCACCAGAGCGAAGCTGGGCCGGCCCAGTTAGCTTCCCGCCAGTGTTTGAATTCAAATCTTGTATTAAATCTTTTCATTTAATTTACTTACTGGTGCTTTGCTAGAAATTAAATAACTTCAAATCCACTAAACCAAATTTGGTGAATTTTATATGGTTGGAAATCTTGTGAAAAGATCTATCCAACCTCACTGGTCTCATCATGAGATTCTTTGTATAGTTAATGTGACAAAAATAACAAGGCAGGGCCTTTTCAAAGTTCAAACTTTATTTAAAATTCAACCAAAAATGCTTTTGAGTTGATTCCAACTCTCATAAATCACGTTTCACATACTCTACATGTTTATGTAAAAATATCACATGGTTACTTTGTATGATCATGGGCTAGAAAAAATGGCTCTATGGCTATTTCTAGTCCATTTAAATTTTTCCAAAACTAGTTATTAAATCTTATGAGAGGTACTCCCTCATTTAAATCTTGTCTCAAGTAACTCAACATGAGTTACTGACCATGGTCTACCTAATCTCATATTGAATTATTTGATGATTTTAACTTATGAGTATGGTAGTGTTAAATTCCATGAGGTACTCTACCTCATTTAAATCATTCTCCCAAATGATAATTATGAATAGTTGACCTTGGTCAACATGGATTCATACATGATTTATTTGAGGAGATTAAATCTTAACAAGATTCAATGAGAGGAAAATATTTCTCCAAGAACTAAAGAGAAACCCTAATCAATATTTGTAACGAGAGGAAATTATTTTCTTAAGAAGAAAACAAAGTCAACCAACATGATAGTAATGTTGTGATGATAGATTAGCTTGTGTGAATCTTGTGTGTGCTTAGCCTAGCTCTTAAGCATGTTTGGTGATTGTTACCTCGTATCCGTTTTTAGACGCTAGTACAGAGGAGTACCAGGAGGAGGAGGTCTACTTCCAGGAAGAAGAGGACCACTTTGATCAGTACACCAACCAAGGCAAGCTAATATTCTTGCAAGTGCAAAGCTCTACTAGAGCAAGGCACCATTACACTTTTATTTTTTGTTCAATGATCCAATCCAAGTTTTTACCTTGCAAGCTTTTACCTTGTTTATCAAAAGCTTCCTTTTATAGTTAACTTTGGTCTAAGTATAGAGTAGAGCAAGAGTATCAAACTTAACCTAAAAAGCTTATGAGTTAGTTAGCACCCCTCATGACTAGTTGCTAGTGCTAACAAATAAAATTTGACTACTTTAGATGGGAACTTGTGAAGTGAAATGACTTTGAAAGATTTTGAAGGTGAATGTGACTTGAATGACATGGTGAATTTGATAAAAACTGATGGATGGGTTTGGATGTGATACCTTTCCAATGATTTAGTACCCCCACAATACCTGATTATGGGTAGGGCTTAACTGGAAGTTTATGCATCTTAGTATGGGTTCCCTCTAAACAAGCGTCATAGGGGTTATGCCGATGCTGCCTCCGTTGAAACTGAAGTGATGTGAAATGAGGTGAATGTACGGTCCAAGCCCTGTGCAGTTCCTAGGCTGACGGTTTGTTTTCACTGGGAGGCCAAGCTCATGGGGAGACGTACCTATACTAGGGTATGTAAGTGAAAGGTTATGGTTGATGATCCGCGTACTGAGTTACGATTATTCAGGGCTATCCCTGACGGATGTAATCAAATGTTGTGGCACAAGTGTGCAACCTCTGCAGAGTGTAAACCTATTCGAATAGCCGTGTCCAAGGTTACGGACGATTGGAAAGGTCATACTGTTCCATTGTCAGATGTTTTCATGGATGACTTGAATGGTGACTTGACTTGAATCACAACTGAGTTGTGGGAATGACACTAATGTTCCCACTTGAGTTAGTTAGCAATTGAAGAGTCTTTTATTAAATGCTTTTGAATTAAAATTGGCTTTATGCAAATAAACCTAGAGCTTAGCACCCTCTTAGTAGAATTGATAGTACTTACACTGGTATTAGTTTGCGAGTACTTTAAAGTACTCACGGCTGTGTCCCTGGCTATTCAAATGGCCAGACTATGAAGCGAGCAGCAGTACCAAGATGACGGCCAGCAAGACGTCTACGACAACTAGGAGTATCTTCAGACGTCAAGCGTTGGCCTGTGGATTAGATAGTCCACGTCTATTACGCTTCCGTATGTAATATGTTCGTTGATCATTAGATCAACTATTTGTGTAATATTGGATCATGTGATCTATATTTGTAAGACGACTATGGTTTGTAATGAATGATGACTTATGATATCAACTGTTATGTCTCGCAACAACAATTATCCTGGGATTGCGATGTATGGCATAATAGGCATCTTGACTTAAAAATCTGGGTGTTGACAACTTTCCACCAGCGCTCACAATATTCAAATGTTCATTCTTTTTGTTATAGTCATTTTCATTTTCTCGGCAATATGGGCGCAAGTATTACTGCATCACAACACATAGCTATTTGTTTCACTCTATCACACCTAAGTAGGGATTCAAATGCAGTAATTTTCTCTGCACACTTAAACCATTTCCCACTTGAATTAGCTTAAAGTTTCAGTAAACACTCCAAAGTAGGTATAATCTTCGCCGTCGTCTCCTGCCCTGCCGCAAACTAGCACTAACTGAATTACACAGACTAGGTCCAAGTGTTATGCAATTTTCAACTTGCAACTGATATGCTATTTTATGTCAATGCTCCACATTTTTCTGTCAACTGGTATGCAACTGATATTGCATTAGGAATATTTCTGTGACGGAGTACTCCGTTCCTTTCCTAGTGATGGAGTACTATTCAGTAGTAATAACCTGTGATGGTTTCTTACACAATAAAATGATGTCTTTGTGTGTATTTGCAGCTGCAAAGAGGTGCTATAATTTGAGATGATGTGCAAAGAGGCTATTTCTGTGAAGGAAGCTTTCAATATCAGGTACCTATGGTGCGATGCATGTGGCTCTGATTGGTAGGAGTACTTGGATCAAAATTTTGAGTATACTTGGAGTAAATTGGAGAAGTAATATGTATCTTGTTTCAGTATATTTATGAATATTTGGAGCAAGAGTATCAAGAGTATAGTTCCTGCGCAGTAATCTGTTTCAGTATTTGGAGACTAATGATGTACTAGTCCTTGCACTAGTACACAACAGATGTGCTGATGTGCTCTTGCTTGCACTGCTTGCACTACTGAATGAACTGTTGTTCCATGGTCACAGGATCAAATGAACAGTGAATTTGTTATTATTCTGAAGGTTTTGTGATTTCACGTCAATTTTTTTTAAATCCTAAAATACATACCGCTGGCGCATAGGGCTGTTTGCCGGCGGTAACTTAATACCCCCGGTGGTTTGGAAAGAGCCGGCGGTAAATAATACCCCTGGCGAGTTGGTTGAGGTGCCGGCGGTAATCTGGGTTACCCCCGGCGGTTTGCAATGTGCCGGCGGTAAGGGCTTACCACCGGCGAGGTGATCGCCGGCGAATACGAAAACGCCGGCGGTAAGCCTTTTCAGTGTGCCGGCGGTAAGCCTTTTCCTAGTAGTGGACTACACTCAGTGGATAGATAAGGATACTCGTGCTGCTGATGTTCTCACTTTCAGTGTTCTACCTCAGTATGCTGCTGAGTTCATGGGTCTTCCACAGTTCCTGCTCAGTGGGCTTTTCTTCGTCAACGCTATCAGCCGTCTGGGGATGCTATTTACCTGTCTATGGTTCGCCAGGAGCATGCTCTTCAGCTGGGTGATTCCACTATTGATGAGTTCTATACTCAGAGTGTTGCTATCTGGCGTCATCTTGATTCTCTTCGTACAGCTGTGTGTGCCACTTGTCCCTGTTGTCTGACTGTGCGCGCGGATCTGGAATTTCAGCGCGTATTTGAGTTCTTGTCGCAGCCCCTCAAGGAGTTTGAGCCTCGTCGTGCCCAGCTGCTTCCCCGTGGTCGTGTTTCGCTCTCTGAGGTACTGTCTGAGCTTCATGCTGAGGAGACTCATCTTCGTGGTGCTGGTCTTCTTGAGGTTCCCTCTGTACTTGCTGCTCGTGGTCCTCCTGTGCCGTCTGCTCGTGGCCCTCCTGTGCCGTCGGCTTCGTTACGGTCTCCAGTACCGCCGATACTTTCTACTCCTCCGGTCCAGGGCCAGAGTCAGCCTCAGCAGCCTCGTGGTATGACAACACCTCCTCGTCCTCTCCCTGCTCCTACTGTGGCAAGCCTGGCCACGATGTCTCTAGCTGCTGGAGGAGGGATCCCAGTTTACATCAGTAGTACCATGCTCGTAAGCAGGCTGGTTCTTTAGGATCTTCTGCAGTTGCATTGTCTGATCAGGACATTATCCGTGGTCTTCGTGGTCTGCTCGCGGCTACAGGCTCTTCCTCGTCGGGTACTGCTGGTTATGTGCCTAGCTCTTCTGGCACCGCGACCACCATCTTCTACACAGTCAGGTACGCCATCCCTGTGGTATCTGGATTCTGAAGCTTCTTTTCATATGACTTCTGCGTCTTCTATTCTTTCTGCTCTTCGCTCTGTTATTTCTCCTGTCCGTGTTATCGGTGATGGTACCTTTCTTCCTGTTTCAGTCGAGGCACCCTCTCTACTCCCTCTTTCTCTGTTTCCGACGTTTCTCATGTTCCTAGTCTTAAGATGAATCTTTTTTCTGCTAGTCAGCTTACTGATTCGGGTTGTAGCGTCATTCTTGACGCTGATTCTTGTGCTGTTCAGGACCACCGTACACAGGCCCTGGTTGGAGCTAGCCCTCGCAGCCTTGAGTCTCCGGGGCTATGGGAGTTAGACTGGCTTCGCGTTCCATCGGACACTTCATCATGCCAGTTCTCCGGCGGTTTCTTTCGTCATCCTGGCTCTTTTCAGCAGTGGCATCATCATCTGGGTCACCTTTGTGGCTCCCGTTTATCGTCATTAGTCTGTCGTGGTCTTCTGGGGTCTGTCTCCGAAGATGTGTCTTTAAACTGTCAGGGTTGTAGGTTAGGCAAACAGATTCAGCTTCCCTATCCTACTAGTGTGTTTGTATCTCAGCGACCTTTTGATATAGTTCATTCAGATGTTTGGGGTCCGGCTCCCTTTGCTTCAAAAGGGGTCCATCGATACTATATTTTATTCATTGATGATTTTTCACGGTACACCTGGTTGCTTTTATGCGCTCTCGTAGTGAGGTGCTGTCTACTTATCAGCGCTTTGCGGCCATGGTTCGTACTCAGTATTCCACGCCTATTCGTGTGTTTCGTGCTGATTCTACAGGTGAGTATATCTCCCAGCACCTGCGTGGTGTCCTTGCTGAGCAGGGCACCCTCGCTCAGTTCTCGTATCCTGGCGCGCATGCTCAAAATGGTGTCGTCGAGCGTAAGCATCGTCATATTCTTGAGACTACCCGTGCTATGATGATTGCTTCCTCTCTTCCGCCGCATTTGGCTGAGGCTGTGGCTACGTCGACTTACCTCATTAACATTCAGCCTTCTGCTGCTCTTCAAGGTGGCATTCCTCTCGAGCGTCTCTCTAGTAGTTCTCCAGCCTACTCGACTCTTCGTTTATTTGGTTGCGTTTGCTATGTCCTCCTACCTCCTCGCGAACGCACCAAACTGATTGCTCAGTCTGTTGAGTGTGTTTTTCTCGGATACAGTAGGGCTATCACTATTGGGACCCTGTTGGTCGTCGGATGCGTGATACGTCCAATTTGCATCACTATTTTATATCATAATTTGCTGTTATTCATTGATATATTTCATATTGGGACACAATATTTATGTTATTTCATCTATTTTGCATGTTTCATCATTATTGGAGGATCGAACACCGGAGCCAGGATTCTGCTGGAAAAAGCACCGTCAGAACGCAATATTTCGGAAGATCAACTGTGGAAGGAAATTATACCAAAAATCCTATTTTTCAAGATGACGAAGGAAGCTAGAAGGAGGAGCCAGGAGGAGCCGGGTGGGCCCACACCCTAGGCGGCGCGGCCAGGCCCCGGCCGCGCCGCCATGTGGTGTGAGGGCCGACCCCTTTCGCCTCCTTTTCTTCGCCAAACCCTTCGTCCCGAAGACCTAAGCCACGGGGGTACCTCACGAAGAGTTACGCCTCTGCGGGGCGGAGAACACCAGAGAGAAAAGAGCTCTCCGGCGGGCAGGAATCCGCCGGGGAAAAATCGACGCCATCGTCACCGTCATCGAGCTGGACATCATCTCCATCACCATCATCATCATCTCCACCATCATCACCGCCATCTCCTCCGCAGCACCTCGTCACCGCCGTAGCAATTTGGGTTTGATCTTGATTGTTTGATAGGGGAAACTCTCCCGGTATCGATCTATACTTGTTGTTGATGCTATTGAGTGAAACCATTGAACCAAGTTTATGTTCAGATTGTTATTCATCATCATATCACCTCTGATCATGTTCCATATGATGTCTCGTGAGTAGTTCGTTTAGTTCTTGAGGACATGGGTGAAGTCTAAATGTTAGTAGTGAACTATGGTTGAGTAATATTCAATGGTGTGATATTTAAGTTGTGGTGTTATTCTTCTAGTGGTGTCATGTGAACGTCGACTACATGACACTTCACCATTTATGGGCCTAGGGGAATGCATCTTGTATTCGTTTGCTAATTGCGGGGTTGCGGAGTGACAGAAACCTAAACCCCCGTTGGTATATCGATACAGGAGGGATCGCAGGATCTCAGAGTTTAAGGCTGTGGTTAGATTTATTCTTAATTACTTTCTTGTAGTTGCGGATGCTTGCAAGGGGTATAATCACAAGTATGTATTTAGTCCTAGGAAGGGCGGTACATTAGCATAGGTTCACCACACAACACTTATCATAACAATGAAGATTATTTAGCCGTATGTAGCGAAAGCACTAGACTAAAATCCCATGTGTCGAGAACGTTTGGTCATTATAAGTAAACAAACCGGCTTGTCCTTTGTGCTAAAAAGGATTGGGCCACTCGCTGCAATTATTTCTCTCGCATTTTACTTACTCGTACTTTATTCATTGTTACATCAAAACCCCACGAATACTGTGAGCATTTACAGTGAATCCTTCATCGAAGCGCTTGTCAACACCTTCTGCTCCTCGTTGGGATCGACATTCTTACTTATCGAAGATACTACGATACACCCCTATACTTGTGGGTCATCAAGACTATTTTCTGGCGCCGTTGCCGGGGAGTGAAGCGCTATTGGTATTGCTATGGATGAAGTGAGGAAGAAATTATTCTCTTTATCGCTGTCCGGTAAGGCGGCGCATTGGTATAAATTACTCGATAATGGGGATTCTCTTGAATGGAATGATATTGTGCCCCGGTTTTATTCTAAGTTCTATCCTCCAAGTGAAATTCATAAGGATCGGAATCGCATATATAATTTTTGGCCTCATGATGAGAGAGTATTGCCCAAGCTTGGGGGAGATTGAAGTCTTTAATGCTCAAATGCCCCATTCATGAGCTTCCTGATAATGTTATTATTGATAATTTCTATGCAAGACTTTCTTTTCAAGACAAGACCTTGCTGGATACTTCTTGTTCTGGATCATTACACGCAACAAAGAAGAGTTTAAAAGGGACCTTCTTGATCGAATCCAAGAAAATACTGAAGGTTGGGAGAACGACAAGGATAGAGAATCGGGTATAATTTATGATTATAAATGCATTGAAGCTTTTATGGATACTTATTTCGTAATATGAGTGCTACATATGGTCTTGATTCCCAAGTTGTTGTAAATCTTTATAAAGCTTTTGCCTCTCATTATGAATTGCCTAAGAAGAATTTTGATAAGTATCATGAACCATACAAAGATAAAATTGACTCATCTATTAATAAGTGTGTTGTTATTGAAACTGCTGATCATGTTATTCCTGAAGCCTATATTGAAAAAACTCCTTTCCCTGCTAAAATGAAAGAGTACTCTGTTATAAATAGTGCGGTTCATAAAAGTGAAAAGAAACCTAGAGAACCTGAAGAACAAATAAAAGTTGAACCTGCTGTTGCAATTGTTAAAGATCTTGTGACTGAAAATGTTGAGGATGGTCATATTATTTTCTGTGAAGATGCTTCTAATATTGTTTCACATCCTAATAAACCCAAACAAGCTAGTGTTCCTATGCTATCTGTTAAAATTGGTGATCATTGCTATTATGGATTATGTGATATTGGTGCAAGTGTTAGTGCTATTCCATATGAGCTTTACACGGAGATTATGCACGAAATTGATTCTTGTGAACTTGAAGATATTGATGTGGTTATTCAGCTGGCTAATAGAGAAACTATTTCACCAATTGGTATTGTCCGAGATGTGGAAGTTTTATGCGGTAAGATTAAATATCCTGCTGACTTTTTGGTACTTGGTTCTGCTGCTAGTGATTATTGTCCTATCATTTTTGGTAGACCTTTTCTAAATACTTGTGGAGCTATTATAGATTGCAAGAAAGAAAATTTTAACTAAATTTGCTGGTGAATCTTATGAGTTTAACTTCTCTAAATTTACTAAAACTCCTTATAAAGCTGATTTGCCTAGTAATGATTTTAAAATGGAGCAGTGTGCATCTATTGTTCTTGTTCCTAACAATCCTTTGCAGCAACATTTGGAGGATAGCGAGAGTGAAATTTTTAGGAAAGAAAGAGATGAACTTGAGGAAATTTTTCTTCGCCAACCTATTCTCAAGCATGATTTACCGGTGGAAGATTTGGGTACAACACCGCCACCTAAGGAAGATCCTGTTTTTGATTTAAAGCCTTTACCGATAATCTTAAATATGCTCATATTGATGATAAGATAATATATCCTGTTATTATTAGTTCTAAGCTTACAGAGTTTGAAGAAGAAAGATTATTGCAAATATTGAAGAAACACCGAGGAGCTATTGGCTACACTCTTGATGATTTGAAGGGGATTTCTCCATCTATTTGCCAACATGCTATTAATATGGAAGATGATGCAAAGCCTGTTGTTGAACATCAGCGTCGTCTAATTCCGAAGATGAAGGAAGTTTTGCAGAGATGTGAAGAAACTAACCTTGTTCTTAATTGGGAGAAATGCCACTTTATGGTTAATGAAGGAATTGTATTGGGACATAAAATTTCTGAGAGAGGTATTGAAGTTGATAGAGCTAAAGTTGAAGCAATTGAGAAGATGCCCTATCCGAGGGATGTTAAAGTTTTCCAAATGAACAATTGGCTGTGATAAAGGTGAGCTCGCGAGACAGTCCTTGGTATGCTGATTATGCTAACTTTATTGTTTCCAAGTACTTGCCTCCAACCTTTTCAGCTCAGCAAAGGAGGAAATTCTTTTATGATTTGAGGCATTATTTCTGGGATGACCCACACTTATATAAAGAAGGAGTGGATGGTATTATGCGAAGATGTGTTCCCGAATATGAACAACAAGAGATATTGAGTAAATGTCATGGCAGTGCTTATGGAGGACATCAGATAGAACCGCGCAAAAAGTTCTACAATCAGGTTTTTATTGGCCAACTCTCTTCAAAGATGCAAGGAAGTTTATTTTATCTTGTGATGAATGTCAAAGGGTTGGTAATATCTCCAGACGCAATGAAATTCCTATGAATTATACTCTTGTTATTGAACCGTTTGATTGTTGGGGATTTGACTTCATGGGACCATTTCCCTCTTGAGAAGGTAACACGCATATACTTGTTGCTGTTGATTATGTTACTAAATGGGTGGAAGCCATACCTACAAAAAGTGTTGATGGTGAGACCTCTTTAAAAATGCTTTTAGATATTATTTTTCCTAGATTTGGAGTGCCTAGATATATTATGACTGATGGAGGTTCTCATTTTATTCATGGAGGTTTTAGAAAAACTCTTGCTAAGTATGGTATTAATCATAGAATTGCTTCCGCTTATCATCCTCAAACTAGTGGTCAAGTAGAATTATCAAATAGAGAGATTAAATCTATTTTGCAAAAGACCGTTAATAAAACCAGAAAGAATTGGGCTAGTAAATTGAAGGATGCACTTTGGGCTTATAGAACTGCTTATAAAAATCCCATGGGAATGTCACCTTATAAAATGGTTTATGGGAAAGCTTGTCATTTACCTTTAGAACTAGAGCACAAAGCTTATTGGGCTGTTAGAGAATTAAATAAAGATCCTAAACTTGCCGGTGATAAGAGGTTGTTGCAATTGAGTTCTCTAGATGAATGGAGAAGTGAAGCTTATGAAAATGCTAAACTCTTTAAAGAAAAAGTTAAAAAATGGCATGATAGGAGGATCATCAAAAGAGAGTTTAATATTGGGGATAAAGTCCTATTGTATCGGTCTCGTCTCAGATTCTTTGCAGGGAAATTACTCTCGAAATGGGAAGGACCATATGTTGTCGAGGAGGTGTATCGTTCAGGAGCAATCAAAATTAGCTCTCTCCAAGGCAATGCTACGCAAGTGGTGAATGGACAAAGACTCAAGCATTATATCTCGGGTGATTCTTATAATGTTGATGTTGATATTATTCAAGTGGACACACCGGAAGCTTTCATCAAAGGACAAATTGACGGTCCGCCAGAACTCGACTTTGAATAGGTAACAGTACTGGTAATGAAAAGTACGCAATTTACTTTCCGAACAATATTTTCGCTGTTTTGGAAAATATGAGAAATTACGAGTTCGAAACAGTGGAAAGGACGCACGGGCGTGGCACCATAGGCGGCGCGGCCTAGCCAGGCCCGCGCCGACCTAGGGTTTGCCGCCTCGCCCCTTTCCGACTCTGGTTCGATCTGGTACTTTCCTTTTGTCGAGAAAATTTTTGCTATATAATCCCTGGACCCCTGGAGGTCCGTATATCGTGTTCTCGACGTGTTTTGTTTCGAGTTGTTTCTGCCAGGATTTGCTTCGGATCTAGAGCCACCATGTCTTCGTCGGAAGCTCCGAAGGGCAACTCGCAAGGATGTTGGCAACTTGTACATGGAGGAGCTGAAGATGCACCCAGGGAGTTGCTGCTCGTTGAAGGAGAACTGCAGGTCAAGGATGTCCAGGGTCCTAAAGGAGAAGGAAGCCTGGAAGACAGGATGGAGAAGCTAGAACAAGAGGTTTTCAAGTACAAGAAGATGGCTGAGCGTGAGGTGGATATCTTCCACAGGATTGTGTCCGAACTCATTGCTGAACATGAGAAGGAAACTGGAAAGCTTTGGAGCGACATCCTCTCACTTCACGACACCACCAACAAGCTCCAAGCACAACTCTATGACGTTCAAAATCAAACTGTGAGTATGAAAACAGGTTTAACTACATAAGCCGTGCTGCCAGTTTCAGGATTCCCGAGACCAAGATGTCGTTTCTTGATGGAGAGCCTCTTCCTTGGAAGTCGATGACGGGAATTCATCACCACCATCTCCTCAGGAGTAATTCATCATCGGTATTGGCATCCCCTTGGTTTGTTCCAAGCTTGGGGAGTGCCGCGGTATCACATTATCACTACCTTTTACTTTTATTGTCAAGTAGTGTCATATCATGAATAGGGAAGTTATCGTATAAGATGGGTTGCGTTTGGAAGTATCTCTCCTTTAGTTGTCTATGTATCCCTTGGTGTGAGTTATCGATATGGAATATTAATGAGAAGTCTTATCATTTACATATTGCATATCTTATTTTAGTTTGCAATCTCTATGATTCATCTTGTTGTTAGTATTGGTATCACTTTGGGAGCATTGAATAAATCTATTTGGTTTTGGCAAACTTAGCATTGGTCAATAGCAACAACACTTTGAGGTTTAAATAGAAAAGAGAAATACATGTAGATGTTTCATTGTCTTTCTTGTTAGCTCATAGTTCATTATTCTGAAGTTAAAATTGTTTGTGCTTACAAGGAAGATGCATGATTGTTTCTATCATATGTATATTTGTTTGTTTCCCTCGACTCTTATGCTTGCTAATTAACCTTGCTAGCCAAAGACCTGTACTGAGAGGGAATACTTCTCGTGCATCCAAACCTTCAACCAAACCTATGTTATTTGTGTCCACCATACCTACCTACTACATGGTATTTTCTACCGTTCCAAGTAAATACTTCATGTGCTACCTTTAAACAATTCAAAACTTAGTATCTCTTATTTGTGTTAATGTTTTATAGCTCATGAGGAAGTATGTGGTGTTTTATCTTTCAATCTTGTTGGGCAATTTCCACCAATGGACTAGTGGCTTCATCCGCTTATCCAATAATTTTGCAAAAGAGCTGGCAATGGGATTCCCAGTCCCAAATTAATTAAACTAAATAGACACTCCTCCATGGTATGTGATTGATGGACGGCACCCGAAGGATTCGGTTAGCCATGGCTTGTGTAAGCAAAGGTTGGGGGAGTGTCATCATCATCATAAAGCTAAAATAAAAAGGCACTCCTTCATGGTATGAGATTGTTGGTAGGCACCCGAGGATTCGGTTAGCCATGGTTTGTGAAAGAAAGGTTGGAAGGAGTGCCACACAAAAGGAAAATATTATGGGAGCCGCTCTTAGGAGTTTGTCTGGCAAGGGGGTTAGAATACCCGCTACCAGTCGTTGACAACAACAAACACCTCTCAAAATGTTACTTTTATTATCTCTATATGATTTCAAAATTGAAAGAGCTCTAGCACATGATTTAATCCCTGCTTCCCTCTGCGAAGGGCCTGTCTTTTACTTTATGTTGAGTCAGTAAACCTATTTCTCTCCATCTCAAGCAAGCATTTGAGTAGTTGTGATCAAACCATTATATTGTGATTTGCTACATCATGTCTTTTATTCTTCCTTGTTTAGTACAAGTTTTATCTGAATGAATATAGCTTTGCAAGTTATCAATGATTATGAAGAGACCATTATGATTGAGTATGCAAGTTGTGCATTATAAACTTTAAACATGAGAGCGCTGCTCAAGAAGATAAATAGAATCTATTAATTGTTCTCTGACCAAGAACGAAGTTTGCCATCACCAATTATGATTTCTCATGCACCTTTACTTGTGATTACCTTATACTTGTTTCAATATGAGTTATAAGAGGTTGTTTACTATAATGTCTGTGTGAATGAATATGATGCTTCTTGTCCGTATTCTATTTATCGACTCTTCACTCCATAAACATGTGGTCATGTCTATTGAGTTCAGTTTCGCTTGGGGACAAGCGAAGTCTAAGCTTGGGGGAGTTGATACGTCCAATTTGCATCACTATTTTATATCATAATTTGCTGTTATTCATTGATATATTTCATATTGGGACACAATATTTATGTTATTTCATCTATTTTGCATGTTTCATCATTATTGGAGGATCGAACACGGAGCCGGATTCTGCTGGAAAAAGCACCGTCGAACGCAATATTTCGGAAGATCAACTGTGGAAGGAAATTATACCAAAAATCCTATTTTTCAAGATGACGAAGGAAGCGAAGGAGGAGCCGGGAGGAGCCAGGGTGGGCCCACACCCTAGGGCGGCGCGGCCAGGCCCTGGCCGCGCCGCCATGTGGTGTGAGGGCCCACGACCCCTTCGCCTCCTTTTCTTCGCCAAACCCTTCGTCCCGAAGACCTAAGCCACAGGGGGTACCTCACGAAGAGTTACAGCCGCCTCGCGGGCGGAGAACACAAGAGAGAAAAGAGCTCTCGGGCAGGAATCCAGGAAATTCCCTCGGAGGGGGAAATCGACGCCATCGTCACCGTCATCGAGCTGGACATCATCTCCATCACCATCATCATCATCTCCACCATCATCACCGCCATCTCCTCCGCAGCACCTCGTCACCGCCGTAGCAATTTGGGTTTGATCTTGATTGTTTGATAGGGGAAACTCTCCCGGTATCGATCTATACTTGTTGTTGATGCTATTGAGTGAAACCATTGAACCAAGTTTATGTTCAGATTGTTATTCATCATCATATCACCTCTGATCATGTTCCATATGATGTCTCGTGAGTAGTTCGTTTAGTTCTTGAGGACATGGGTGAAGTCTAAATGTTAGTAGTGAACTATGGTTGAGTAATATTCAATGGTGTGATATTTAAGTTGTGGTGTTATTCTTCTAGTGGTGTCATGTGAACGTCGACTACATGACACTTCACCATTTATGGGCCTAGGGGAATGCATCTTGTATTCGTTTGCTAATTGCGGGGTTGCCGGAGTGACAGAAACCTAAACCCCCGTTGGTATATCGATGCAGGAGGGATCGCAGGATCTCAGAGTTTAAGGCTGTGGTTAGATTTATTCTTAATTACTTTCTTGTAGTTGCGGATGCTTGCAAGGGGTATAATCACAAGTATGTATTTAGTCCTAGGAAGGGCGGTACATTAGCATAGGTTCATCCACACAACACTTATCATAACGATGAAGATTATTTAGCCGTATGTAGCGAAAGCACTAGACTAAAATCCCATGTGTCCTCGAGAACGTTTGGTCATTATAAGTAAACAAACCGGCTTGTCCTTTGTGCTAAAAGGATTGGGCCACTCGCTGCAATTATTTCTCTCGCATTTTACTTACTCGTACTTTATTCAACTGTTACATCAAAACCCCTGAATACTTGTCTGTGAGCATTTACAGTGAATCCTTCATCGAAACTGCTTGTCAACACCTTCTGCTCCTCGTTGGGATCGACATTCTTACTTATCGAAGATACTACGATACACCCCCTATACTTGTGGGTCATCAATGCGCATCTCTCGTGATGTCACGTTTGATGAGACGCGTCCCTTCTATCCTCACCCCACCTCTGGTACTTACCCGATGGATGATATATCTTTTCTTCTATTTCCTGATGCACCTCCCGGTGTCCCTTCTCCTCGACCTCTTAGTTCTAATGCACCCCCTTCGACCTCGGCGCCATCCTCTCCTCCATCTAGTTCCCCTAGTTCTCCTCATTCTCCGGCTTCAGACCCTTCCTCTGTTGTTCCTTCTTCCTCTTCTTCTGATGAGTCGTCTTCCGCCGATGAGCTTCCCTCTTCACGGCATGTTCGTCAGCGTCATGCTCCATACCATTACTCTCCTAGTCAGTATGGTCTCTCTGTTGTCTCTGAGCCGACTTCTTATCGGGATGCCGAGCGTCATCCTAAATGGCAGCTTGCCATGGCTCAGGAGATTGCTGCGCTTGAGCGCACTGGCACCTGGGATCTTGTTTCTCCCCCTTCTGGTGTTCGTCCTATCATGTGTAAGTGAGTCTATAAAATTAAGACCCGCTCTGATGGATCTCTTGAGCGCTATAAAGCGCGTCTTGTGGCTCGTGGCTTTCAGCAGGAGCACGGTCGTGACTATGATGAGACGTTTGCCCCTGTGGCTCATATGACCACTGTGCGTACTCTTCTTGTTGTTGCTTCTGTTCGATGCTGGTCTGTGTCCCAGCTTCATGCTCAGAACGCTTTTCTTAATGGCGAGTTGAGTGAGGAGGTTTGGATGCAGCCTCCTCCTGGGTATTCTGTTCCCGATGGGACGGTTTGTCGTCTTCGGCGTTCTCTTTATGGCCTGAAACAGGCCCCTCGTGCCTGGTTTGAGCGTTTTACCTCTGTGGTGACTGCTGCTGGTTTCTCTCCTAGCTTTCATGATCTAGCGCTATTTGTTCACACTTCTCCTCGTGGACGCACTCTTCTCCTTCTCTATGTTGATGATATGACATTATTGGTGATGATCCTGCGTATATTGCCTTTGTCAAGGCTCGTCTTCGTGATCAGTTTCTTATGACTGATCTCGGTCCTCTTCGCTACTTTCTTGGGATTGAGGTCTCCTCCACTTCTGATGGCTTTTCTATCTCTCAGGAAAAGTATATTCAAGATCTTCTTACTCGTGCTGCTCTTGGAGATGAGCGCACTGTTGAGACTCCTATGGAGCTTAATGTTAAGCTTCGTCATACTGATGGTGATCCTCTTCCTAAACCGACAGGTTATCGCCATCTTGTTGGGACTCTTGTTTATCTTGCTGTCACTCGTCCTGATATCTCTTATCTTGTTCATATTCTGAGTCAGTTTGTCTCAGCTCCTACCACCGTTCACTACGGTCATCTCCTCCGTGTTCTTCGTTATCTTCGTGGCATGATCACTCGTCGCCTTTTTTTTCCTAGTTCCAGCTCCAGTGCTACTCGGATGCTACGTGGGCGAGTGATCCTACGGATCGTCGTTCACTTTCTGCTTACTGTGTGTTTCTTGGTGGTTCGCTTGTTGCTTGGAAGACGAAAAAATAGGTAGCGGTTAGTGTTGAGGCTGAGCTGCGGGCTATGGCTTTGTTGATTGCTGAGGTGACCTTGTTATGGTGGTTGCTTGCAGATTTTTGGGTCTCTGTTGTGACACCCACTCCACTTTTATCAGGTGCTATCAGTATTGCAGGTGATCCGGTCAAACATGAGCTTACCAAGCATATTGGTGTTGATGCTCAGGTGCAGGCTCAGGTTGTTGCGCTTCATTATGTGCCTTGAGATTTGCAGTTGGCGGATTTCTTTACAAAGGCACAAACCCGAGCGCAACATGACTTCTTACTCTCCAAACTCAGTTTTTTTTGATCCACCATGAGTTTGAGGGGGGTGTTAGATGTATATATTTGTATATTGTAGTTTCCACATATGTTAGGGGGCTTCCTGCATATTTACACCTGTACCTGTACTATATATTGTGGCATTTGGCCCCTGATAATACAATAAGTCTATTACCCTAACAATAATGATATAGTGAACCGAGTTATGTGTTGATGAACTACTTAGCAATATCTAATTAAGGCTGGACTGGTTGCATGAAAGCAGTCTTTGTCCATTTAGGTGCATATGATGAAGCCTTGCGGGATGTCTTATTGTGTGCATTACAATTTCTAAATGGTAGTGATTATAGATCATGCTTCGCTCATGAGCAAACACCATGTGCAGTTGTCATGCTGGAACAGAGTTGGGACAACATGAGCAAACACCATATATATCTCGAGACCCTCGCAAATTCCACATGTAAATATGTACAAACTAATAATTGTACTCAACAGAACAGATTAATTTTGTAGTCTCTGAGCAGCTCTCTAGAAAACAGATTAAATGCAAGGAAAATGAGATTAGTGCTGGTAAAAGAACAACCTAGCTGGATCATCTATCGCAGGACAACAGTGGTGGTCTTTTTGGACCGGTCTCGGGTTTCCCTCAGAAGGTCCCCAAATCTTGGCTTGCCGCCGTAGTGGCGAGCCGGCTTCTTCGGCGTCTTCAGACCTGCGCTTGCTGCTCCGTTGAGCACAAGAACGACATCCCACATAGATGGCCGGTCAGCTGGGTCCTCCTGGACGCATAACAGGGCTATGTGCGCGCACCTCGTCATTTGCTTCATTCGGCGAGGATTCTCGTCACATAGCGAAGGGTGAACCAGATTCTCCAGTGCCTTCTCCATGAATACCATGTCCCATGCCTGCACGGACCACATGAAAGTGTTATCCTAAGATTGTCATATAAATGTCTGCTTTTCATGGTATGCATTCCACCTCACGTATAGAACATATTGTGCAGTTCAGTTAAATAAGTGGACTAGAAATCACAAAAAGTTATACTCGAGTATTTAGGTTCCCATGAATAGTACGAAAAGCCACAAGAAAGAAACCCCTATCGTTGCCCTCGAGGAAGCGCAAGGAAAAGATTGGTGTTGATGGCTAATTAGGGTTTTATAATCCTGCAAGGTACCGCCCATCAGACTGACACAAAGGAGTTTTCCCGTGGGAATAAAATTAGAGCCTCCTTGTACAGACTAAGCACGCATTGGTCAACTCACATATTCATGAAGGCTCAAGTAACTCCTTTCCCTGATCGAATATGACGTGCAATTCCTTTTTCCAGTTAGCATCTCAAGAAGCAGGCTGCCAAAGCTGAACACGTCCGTCTTGCCCGAGAAAACACCTTTATTCGAATATTCGGGAGCCATGTAACCACTGGAAAAGTTATGTTGCTTGTTAATTTACTGTACAAGCAGACATATAAAAAACATAAATATGTAAATCCAGCTTCTTACCGTGTTCCTGCAATCACGTCTGCCTTGTGACTCTTGTCGGGAGGACACGCTCTTGCTGTGCCAAAATCAGAAATCTTGGGATTCATTTGAGAATCCAACAAGATATTGCTGGGCTTGAGATCCCTGTGGATAATATCTAGCCCCGAGTGCAAGTGAAGATAAACGACTCCCTGAGCTATACCTTCAATTATCGCGAACAGCCTATCCCAGCTTAGAGACCCCCGGTTTCTCGTCCCTGAAATGTGAATGTTTAACGGATTGATTTTTTTTTTTGGCAAGGGGGAACAGAGCCCCAGCCTCAGCATCAAAGTAAAGTAATGCATACGGCCAGGGCATACATTGCAAAACTCGAAGCCACCACACAACACCTACAAACCCTCCCTCAAAAAAAAAAAAACACCTACAAACCCAACAATAGATGAAGAGATATGTCATCATAGCTTATGCCCTAAAAATAGAAACAAACACCCATCAACTAAAAAGCAACGGGAGCCTCACCGAGTCACCCTATGACGAAACAGGAGCACCCGGCTAGTGTAGCAGACTCTCCGCGAGCGCCTCATGCTCTTACTTCAGAAGCCGTCACCTCCATCAACCGCTTGTCCATCTTCAAGGTAGAGCTCCGCATATCCCCGGGTAGACCGCCTAGCACCACAGTCTGGCAGCTGCTCCCAAAAACAATGCCCTCATGAGGAAGATCGACGCCTACTGCGATGCCATTGTCCGATCCGGGGTATCTAGGTCTACAGTTTCCCCCGGAAGCAACTCGAGTAGAGTGGAAGCAGACCGCAATGACAACGCCGTCAACAAGAGAACGGTGCATACACACCACCATCGCCCGCCCAAACTAGAGTCGGAGCACAGTTTTCACGGGCGGCCGCCACACCAGTCATCACCGGAATAATCAGTCGACCACCTCCGGCATAAGAAGAGACCACCACAGAGCCACTAACTCGTTGACGAGGCCACCGCCACCACCTCTCAACACCAGAGCAAACCCTAACGTGACGGAGAGGACTTCCACCCAGAGGGAGGGGCGCCAGGGCCTACCGGCCACCGCCACTCGATCATGGCCGCGCCGCCAAGGGATCCAGATCAGCAGTCATTTGGGTCTCCCCCGCCGACAGATGCTTCACTAGCCGCCGCCCAACCGCCATGAACCTCCGCCATGGGGATTGCCCCGATCGGGTGCAACGCGCCGCAAACCACCTGCCCAGGGCCGCCACCCCGGTACCCGCCCAAGATCCCGACGTACCACTCCTGGACCAGCCTCGACACCAGCCAAGGGAGGCAGAGCCATAGATTAAGGGATCCTCTGCCTGTGTGATGCAGGAAGGGAGGCCCGCCGCCGCCAAAAGCCAAAGGCTTTGCCCAAGCGCACGTGCCGGCTGCGACGGGAAGGAGGAAGGGGACGGAGGAGGTCTGGGTCGGCGACGACCTGGGGCGCCGCCCATGTCGCCCGTGCGGGGGATGACGCGGGGGAGGTCTCCTCCACATAATGTTTAGTAAAGGCAAATTAACTATTCCGGCACATTCACTCTTTAACGGATTGATGCATGGGCTGTTACTTGTTAGTTTTTTTTTCGAAATGGGGGTATATTCCGGCTTCTACATCATGACGATGCACACGGCTATACTGTTACTTGTTAGTACGTAGATGAAACAAATAGAAAGTTGAATATATATGTGTGTACTGTAACTGTGTATATATATGCGATCCTATTGAAGAGTCAGAGTTTGCGACTGCGACGACATACCAAATATGAATTTGTCGAGGCTCTTGTTCATCATGTACTCATAAACTAGGATCCTTTCTTTTCGATGAATGCAGTATCCCTGAAGCTTCACGATGTTCCTGTGTTGAAGCTTCGGAATGAACTTAATCTCATTTTCGAAGTCCGACAAACGCTCTGGGCTAGATTCCACGAAGCATCTCTTGATAGCAACTTGAAGACCATGAAGTTGTCCCTGGTAAATTAATAGGGAGGATACCAAGAGATGTTTCTTTTTCAGTTGATTTTTTCCAACATTCTCAATTATACAACATGAATCTAACTAAAATTTTATACCCAAAAAAACATCACTATTACCACCGTTCAATTTGGTTAATAGTATCATCAGAAGCCTAGTAAGGCTGATAACTTCTTGGTTTTATGCCCTTCTTCAAATTGATTTTGTGGTTATACATCTCTAGTTAGTGTTGTAACAACAAAAATGTATGATTACCTTATAAACGCGACCAAATCCACCCTCACCAATCTTGCATACCACTGAAAAGTTACTTGTTGCATTTGCCAATGAAGAAAATCCAAACAAAGAAAACCCTTGTGCTGTAGAAATGGGGTAGTTCATTAAAAAGGTGGATAATAAGAGAACAAGAACATGTAAAAGAGGATATATTCTGAGAAGTTGCCAAAACATTTCTTCCTGATAGAATTAGTGAAACTCCTAGCACTCCTAATAAATTAGAAACCTCCAAACTAAGTATGTGAGCTTTCACTTTCTTATACATGGCATTTAAACATGTCTTGTTGTGCTGACCCTGCACATCATGACATGTTGCACTGCATAAAACATTGATATAACACTCCGGAACATCGTTCCACAAATGGTACATCCCGCGGAATGGTACAACAGAAACACCCATGTCCAATATTACACATTTTATAATACAAGCCAAAAGATTGCAAAGTCATCAAGATCCTCCTCGGAACAACTAAGATTATTAGCATAAAAGCTCATCAACTGACTAATAAACTATGTACGGCTGGTTGCCCAGGTCCACACTATTCTAAAGGGTCTAAGTCTCACCACTAGGGAAAACCCTACCGCTGGTGCAGCTAATTTCCCCATTGCCGGTGCACATGCGCGTGCTGGTGGTAGCCGGTTATCGCAGCGCACCAACCGGTGCGCCGGCGGTAGCTCTCTTATTGTCGGCGCACCAGTCGTGGTGCACCGGTGGTATTTTTTCCAGAATTCAAAAAAAGCCGACCTAGATATAGATCTAGGTCGTGGCCGTGGGAGATGCATCTCCATCTTCGTGTTCATCACTGTGGTCGTGGTAGTCACTGTGGGCGTCGCACATGAAGGAAGTAGAGGAGGTGGTTGCGGAATATCTCGCTGCAGGTGGTCGCCAGTGAGTAGGTTGAGGAGGTGCTCGCCGTAGGGAGGAAGATGTCGAAGGAGGTGGCCGGAGGAAGCAAGAAGGAGGATCAGGAGGAGGAGGAGGGGGAGGAGGAGGAGGAGGAGGAGAGGAAGTGAAAGAGGAGAGAAGGGAGAAGTTGGGCCGGAAGGAGGAAGAAGGAGGCGGAGAAGTGAAAGAGGAGAGAATGGAGAAGGTGAGCCGAAGGAAGGAAGAAGGAGGAGGAGGAGGAAGAAGAGGACGAGGAGAAGGGAGAAGTCGAAGAGAAGTAGAAGGTCGGATGGCTGTCCTCGATATATACACTAGGTTACCACTGGCGCACCAAGATGGTGGTGCGCCAGCGGTAATTTCTTTTAAAAAAATCATAAAAATTTAAAAGATGAAAAAACTTATGTTTCCTTTTTGATATTGAGGAATTTTTAAAATGGCAAAAGGCCTTTAGCGGTTGAAATCAGATGTAAAATTGTCCATAGATATATTTTTATATAAAAAAAAATTCATCGTAGGTCGTATGCAACTAGAAAAGTCATTTTACCAAACCATGACGCCATTTTGCAAAAAAAAAACAAAATTCATGTTTGTTAATTTTCGTTTAAACTAGATAATATAACACAAGGGGATCTCGAAGATTTTTTTTTGAAATTTCTATCATTTTCTTTATTTTTTTGAACACTGAAAAGGCGATGGGGGGGTCAGAGCCTCCCTTACCGTCGCTGCACCACTTCCTTGGTGCGCCGGTGGTAATTCGACCCTTATCCCTAACACACAAATTCTTCATTGCGCTAGAGGTATTTGGGCACCTCCGGCACCCATAAAATAGGCATGCCGGCGTAATATAGCGTCGGCGGATGACAATTTGGGCGCGCCGGGGGTAGCTCGGGGCCTATAACTGTTTTCCTAGTAGTGTCTCCAACTGCACCGGATAAGTTTAGCTCTTCATTGTAGGAAGCAACGGTTTTGATAAGGAACGAGTTAGTATAGTGTACTTAGCAAGTTTGATTAAGTGTTTGAATGCTCTAGCTACATCCAACAATGTAGTCCATTTGCTAAAATTCATATTTTGTTATCATTTGTTTGATAGTCTTCATCATCCACGGGAAGTAGAGAACTTCATGGAGTTCCTTCCCCACACGATCGTAGTTCTCTCTCGAAACAAGAAGTGAAAATCCATCATCACATATAGTTAATAGAGGTGCACTAGTTAACCACATAGTCCATTCATACTTGTATGAAAGTAGGAGTTCATTTCAATGCAGGTAATAAAATAGTATAGATACATTCAAAGTAACTTAATAAAAGTACTTGAAGTAGAACATGATCAATAATGAACTTGCTTTGAAACTTTTAGATAATGTGGGTAAGATCTTTGACTTGGTCCTACACACCTCGGGTTCTGAAAGTTGCATTCATAATGATGTTTTTTTGAATAGTTGGGTTCATGTTATTGTGCATACTAGTTTTTGTGCATTTAGGATTAAATTCTCATTTAACCCCACATTAGGTTTTATAAAATAAATCAATCTTGAATTATTATACAATTTCCACCAATTTTTGGAATATTGATATTTGATTCATTTAAGAGTAATACAATTTATTAATTTAAATGAATGAAATTTCACATCTTGTAAATAAGAATCATGTCTAAAATAATATTAGATATTGAAATGTAATTTTCGCGTAATATTGTGTTTCGAATATCCAATATATTATTTCTTGCATTAAACTTCTTATCATAAACACATTAAAAATCATATTATAAATCTTTACTCCTAGAAATGAATAATTACTATTTTATCATTTTATGTGTTTTTCTAATTTTACTTATGCAGATAATTAATGTTTACTCTTAGAAATAAACTTCTTTACAATTCATTTGTATTTACATATTTTCTCTCTTTTTCAAAGTAGGAATAGATAAAATTTGAGAAAGTTGGCCTTGGGCCCACTGGTGACCCACTGCAACCCCCATCGGCCTAGCCCACGTGGTTAGGTCAGACCCGATGCACAGGCTTAAATCAAATGTTGTCTTTATAACTATAGTGGCCTTCAATGCCCACATGGGTTCAATTAAGAAAACTCATGAGCTTTATTAAAAGGTTGCTAAATAGAAAAGAGGGATAATTTGTTGGGTAAATTGAGTATGTTGTCGAGCTCAACTAGATCATAAAAAAGTTGTGTATGCCCCTTTGAATCATGGATCATATCAGTGATGCGTTTGCGGCTGGTTGCCTTCAACTTATGCAACATGATCCAATTATCCATTTGTTGTTTTACATGATCCAATCAACCATTTTCATCACCTTAAACAAATTTAAATACCTCTAAGTACTAACTAGATATCAAAACCAACTTTTGATTCCCATTCTAACTTTCAATAACAAACAATATATGTCACCCATTGTGAGAGAAACATTATAACACCAATGCAAATGTTGTTTTTACTTTCTCTCTATTTTGCAGGTATGAAGAAATAGAAGATCAATATCAAGATTAGTGCAGAACTTGTATATTTCTCTTTGTAATTTTTCCTTTTTAACATTTAAGAAAGCATGAAAAATTATTATCCTTGTAATAAAGAATATTTTCTTCTATGGAATCCATAATTTTATTCAGTTTTACCATGTATACTTGACCTACTTTTGTAATTATTGAATTCAATTTGAATATAAGATCCAAACTCCTTTTTGAATTCAAAGGATATATTTGATTTGATCATATGATTATGCGTGATGTTTATCTCATAATTTTCAATTATATCCCATAACTCCAAAATAAGAAAAAGTCATGCAGAAATCCATCACACTCTCTTGATGACTCTGTATCATCAAGTAGTGAGAAACCCTGATCTCCTTGCCCCTTATTAAAAAAAATCAAATATCCCCGCCTTTTCATATGTTTGAATGCAAATGCACAAGTTATAATTATACCTTAATGAGACAAAATACTATGGGATCTTACAATTACCGTAAGTACTAAATAGTTCATATTTATTTTTCATACTTATTCTGAAACAAGAGATTAAAAATGAAGTTATAAAATATTAACTACTATAGTTTTGTGATGCAAACATTTTGATATTAGCATGAACACACCCCTGGTCAATAGATGTGGATATTCTTACCGGTAATACCTTCGGTGTTTATCAATTGATGGCCATCATCATCTCTTCTTGTTGATGATCTCACTTCCTTGACTATATCAACTGCACAATGATATATGGGATTTTTTCAAGTAATTCGATGCATTATAATGAAGTAATAAAACATATAACAGTGTAGTACACACCCATTATTTATTAATAGTAGTCACAAATTTTTATTATTATCAAAATGCACTCCTATGAATATCACATGTTAGACCTTATACGTGGGGGGGGGGGTCATGCTCAAGAAATAGAATCCTATATGAAAATAGTTTCCGTAATAATGTAAAGGCATTAACATTCGGATGCATAAAAAACATAGTAAAATGACTATGTACTCCTAGGTGTATGTACTCTTATGTTCAAATATACCATATAAATGAATAAACTATACTACCTTATTAGTTCTGTCAGATACTGGATACCCCACAGTGAGTTTTATGGAACTTTTTATTTTAGTCTACATATTAGTTTGTGACATTTGCAGATATACTACATTTGTATACGTAAAATTTATATATTAAAAGAACTAAGGCCCCCGATGATTTTTTTCGTGGTAATTGTATTGAGCTAGATTGACATAACTAGTGTTGTATATTCAAAATGATAAAGAGATACAATACACTTGTTTAAAAGGTGCATTGCATTTGGGAGTACACCAGAGAGTACATAAAAGTAGTCCCACGTAGGAAAATTACTTTGGACTTATATTTAAGGTGAACATTGCATGTGCCTCGAGCATTCATTCATCGATTTTATTTTAGTATAGTTATTCTAATTATATTCCATTTTATTTATATTGTGTAACTCCTATGGTTGTTCAATAAGATAATATCATCTACCAAAACACACTTCTAGTGTTGCACCATTAGCCATTTTTTCCGGTAGATCAGTAATTAACTAGCGTTTACAACATTTTGGGTCCCATAATAAGTATAGGTGTTCTTGGATTCATATTTTGCGATATCCATGAATAATTTCAAGAAAACTGTCAATCTCCATGGGACTCACACGAGAACTCACAATAACATGACCTAAATTAATTCCATCTAGTCAACACATGCATTTGTACTCCGGAAAACTACTACAAAGATCACAAGCAACCAAGTGAAATATAGATATACTCATGAGTTAGATATTTCAACTATCTTCAATTTAATTATGTGAATACAAGGAGTAAGGGATCGCTGAATAAAACTGCATGGATATATTTTTAAACAATATACTACCTCCATTCCGTTTTAATTAACGCATGGAGATAAGACACACGAGCTAGCAATGGTTTCGATTGAAGTCAATTAAATTGAAACAGATGGAGTACTTAGTACGTACAAATCACGATGATAGAAAAAAAACTTATTGTATCTTCCATGCATTAAAAAAACATGTGTGGATGTCATTACTTGAATAAACATGAAAAAAATAGAAAAAAAATCAAAAAACTATATGGTTGGCCCATTCGTAGGTTGGAAGACATGCTATATTATTCCTGTGGTGCTACAACTTTCTTCTAAAAATGATTTGAAAAATGTTAACCATCAAATAAGGATGACATGATGTGAATGGAAAACAGCTTTCTAAACCAAGTTTGGTCTTCATGGGTAGCTTGTTTTGTCTTTTATTTTTTCCAGTGCTCCTAGTAGATTTATGTGCTAGATGAATCAAGGTTTGATCTGTTTTGCTGGGAAACGTCTTGTGGGGTTGCATTTGATGACATACTCTTTTATATAAAATCAATATATGACCACACGTATCATGTTAATAAAATTCTACCAGTGCCATGGAAGGAGATTAAATGTTATTTGAGAAATGCACCTTTTGCACAAAAACAATAATTACTTTTTTTGTATTTGATGTGTCCTATCATGTCATTGAAGTTGATGAATGTAAATCTACGCGATTAAGAATTTTGCAAACCCTACTTATGTGAGTTAAGTAAAAACGTTCGATGGGTTTTATTGTTTATCGCAATTTGTTAAGTATTTTACTACCATTGCATCACCCCTAAATGTTTTTACTAGGAAAATGTTTCCTTTGTGTGGGGGAGAATCCTATAACATGCTTTTCAAGAGATAACAAACCCTTACCTGAGGTACTTCAACTTGCCCTTATTGATTTCACTAAAACTAATAAAAAAAATTGGTAGTAGTGGAATCCATAGATGGTTCTTATGGAAGGTGGTATGCTTGTAACATACTATAGTGAGAAAATAAATGTCGGTCAACTAAGTTAAACCATCTGAGGTGCTTGTGGTTTGACAATAGCATCCTTGGACAATATTTTTCTCCGCTATCAGTTCTTACATTATCTCAAGGGACAAACCAACTTGAATTATAGGCACAAGAAATGGGTTAGGATTCATTGAGCCTTTCCCTTATGAAGTAAAGTACAAATAGGGACACAAAATATTTTGTTGGATCCTCTTTCCAACAAGATGACCCATTTTAACCTTCATGAGTTATAGTGCTGGGTGTTGAATGTGTGGATGAGTTTTGTTATTTTGATCCTACTTTGATATTCCTTTGGCACATTACTAAGATAACTAGGGTTGGGAGCACTATTATCCGTATGAGGTTTTCCTATTTTGAGCTAACAAACTCTGCATCCCCGAGCCATGTCCATGCATGTTTCCTACTTTTGTAGGGTTCTGATGGTGTACGCTTAATGACATGTTAAATCGTGCATTATTTGCCACAAAGCAAGTCTAAACTCAACTACATGGTCTCTACGCCAATATTCCATTTCTTAGTGCGCCTCGCAAGGATATTACCATGAATTTACAGTTGGTTATCCTAGAAATTAAATGTTAACAAGTTTTAGATTTTGTTGTTGTTAATAGATTCTCCAAGCTAGAACATTATCCTATGGCACTAGAGTGACAATACCTAACATATTACTGACTTGTTTTCAAGGAAATCATGAGGATTTATGGAGTACCCAGGACTATCGACTCTGCTACAACATCACGTTTCTAAGATACTTTTGGATAACATTGCTGGTGCAAGTTTCTTTGCGGATGACATTACTGGTGCAAGTTGGGAGTGAATATTCTCTATTCAAAAGCACGCCACACAAATTGTCAACTGATTGTCAACTGATTCATCTCCAATCCACTCCGATTTTTTCTCATGAAGAATTTGGTCGATGCAAGAAGAATGCTTGTCCCATGTTGAGTTCACCTACAACTGGGCAACACATCTGATGCCAAACAAGGGTAGATCAGGCATGTACTATGGCTTCAAGCAAACGAAAATTTTCTCCGCACCCAACGACCTCTTTTGGATTCATCTACGCAAGGAACGTTTCCTTACAGAAAGGAAGTCCAACTCAGGCCGGCCTGTGGGATAGATTTTCAAGTCCTTGTACTGCTGGGAGACAACACCTACAAGATTGACCAATTTATGGAAGGATAAGTATGCCGTGGGCAATCTCTTCAATGTCACCGCACCATGTCACTGTGTGATGGACATTTAGAGTTGAAGATGACTTCTTTTTAAAAGGGGCAGATAACACAGAGGGATTCACGGACATTACCATGTTAAACTCACTTTCAACTTCTCTAGCGTGCATATAAGGGCTCTAGAGACATCACCATTTTAAAGTCACCGACACGTTCTCTTACCTCTATATGAGGTTTCCAGTAGAGATATCAAATATGCTTAGCGGGTCATATAATTAGTGCTGCATTTTATTTGTGCAACACTACTATTAATAACACGCACGTTGCAAATTTTCGATCACCACCATTAAGTGTCTACTTGTAGCTTTGTGTCCGGAAAGTAACGCCACCATTATGTGGGACCCAGCATGCCACCTGTCAGAATGTAATAGCACCACCAAACACACTCTCCTCTGCTATTATCAATCTATCCTCTTGCGTTCTCTCCCACGCTTCGCGAGTGCCGCAGCCTCCTCTTCCTGACTCGGATGCCACCACCGCATCCTCGGGATTGTTGGTGCCTAGACGCCACTGCCTTCACGAGTTTGACTCGTCCGGCTCCTCTGTCGTGGGTGAGTACTGCCACCCCCTACTTCCCCACCAACTTAAGATTCAATTTTTTTTGTCCCGCCGCCCCCCTCTCGTTTGATTAGAGTTTTAATACTGTTTTTCCGGATTTGCATTCAGGTGATCACCGTAGCTATGCGCTATGCACTCGCCAGCCTCATTAGAACTTTTTTTTAGGATTTGCATTCAGATCGCTACCCTAGCACTGCACTCAATCGCCGAACTTACAGGCCCGAGTTAGAACTCTTTCCCAAGATTTGCACTAAGGTCACTGATACGTCTCCAACGTATCGATAATTTCTTATGTTCCATGCCACATTATTGATGTTATCTACATGTTTTATGCACACTTTATGTCATATTCGTGCATTTTGTGAAACTAACCTATTAACAAGATGCCGAAAGGCCAGTTGCTGTTTTCTGCTTTTTGGTTCCGAAAGGCTGTTCGGGCAATATTCTCGGAATTGGACGAAATCAACGCCAAACCTCCTATTTTTCCCGGAAGGCTCCGAACACCGAAGAAGAGTCGGAGAGGGGCCGGGGCCCCACACCATAGGGCCGCGCGGGCTGGCCTCGGCGCGCCGGCCTAGGGTGAGGCCACCCTGTCGACCCTCCTGCGCCGCCTCTTCGCCTATATAACCCCTTTCGACCTAAAAACACAGTACCAATTGACGAAACCCACGAAAGACTCCGGGCGCCGCCACCGTCGCGAAACTCCAATTCGGGACAGAACTCGTTCCGGCACCTGCCGGGACGGGGAAGTGCCCCGGAAGGCTTCTCCATCGACACCGCTGCCATCTCCATCGACACCGCTACCATCTCCACCGCCATCTTCATCACCGCTGCTGCTCCCATGAGGAGGGAGTAGTTCTCCATCGAGGCTCGGGGCTGTACCGGTAGCTATGTGGTTCATCTCTCTTCCATGTACTTCAATACAATGATCTCATTGAGATTCATATGAGTTTGTATCACAATTTATCTATGTGCTACTCTAGTGATGTGTTATTAAAGTAGTTTTATTCCTCCTGCATGTGTGCAAAGGTGACAGTGCGTGCACCGTGTTAGTACTTGGTTTATGCTATGATTATGATCTCTTGTAGATTATGAAGTTAACTATTGCTATGATAATATTGATGTGATCTATTCCTCCTACATATGCATGAAGGTTACAGTGTGCATGCTATGCTAGTACTTGGTTTAGTCTGTTGATATATCTTACACTAAAGGTTACTAAAACATGAGCATTATTGTGGAGCTTGTTAACTCCGGCATTGAGGGTTCGTGTAATCCTACGCAATGTGTTCATCATCCAACAAAAGTGTAGAGTATGCATTTATCTATTTTGTTATGTGATCAATGTTGAGAGTGTCCACTAGTGAAAGTGTAATCCCTAGGCCTTGTTCCTAAATACTGCTGAGTTACTACTGCTTGTTTACTACGTGTTTTATGAGTTACTACGCTTGTTTCTTTTTTACGTTACTACTGCTGCAATACCACCACCATCAACTACGCGCAAGCACTTTTCTGGCACCGTTACTACTGCTCATACTTATTTATACCACTGTATTTCACTATCTCTTCGCCGAACTAGTGCACCTATTAGGTGTGTTGGGGACACAAGAGACTTCTTGCTTTGTGGTTGCAGGGTTGCATGAGAGGGATATCTTTGACCTCTTCCTCCTGAGTTCGATAAACCTTGGGTATCCACTTAAGGGAAACTTCTGCTGTTCTACAAACCTCTGCACTTGGAGGCCCAACACTGTCTACAAGAATAGAAGCTCCGTAGACATCAAGCACTTTTAGCCGTTGCCGGGGAGGAAAGGTAAAAGGTACTCACACTCCTCGGCTACCAAGCTATTTTCCGTCATTGTAAGTACTCGAAGCTATTTCCTTTAGATCCTGCAATTGCAACTTTTTGTTTCTTGTTTACACTAGTTAGGCATAATGGAAAACAACAAAAAAATTAGTGAGCTTTTTAATCTTTTTCCTGATTTAGAATTGTTTGATGCGAAAATTAAAAAACCTATGGAACCTTATTTGCATGTTAGTAGCGATGTTATTAGTATGAATGCAATTACTGCTAATGCTATGAAGAAGTCTAAGCTTGGGGAAGCTAGTTTTTGTGGTCTTTTTAGCTTCCCATCTTTAGGGGAGAAAATTTGTTCTAATAATGCTTCTGATATTTTAAATCCACCTGCTGAAAGTATTCCGTATAAAATACCCATGAAAATTATTGAACGTGTTATGGACAACCACTATAAAGGGATGGAACTGTCCATCCTAGAGATCATTTACTGTTTTTGCACGAATTATGTGGGTTATTCAAGTGTGCAGGTATCTCTATGGATGAAGTGAGGAAGAAGCTATTCTCTTTCGCTGTCTGGTAAAGCAGCGCATTGGTATAAATTGTTGGAGAATAGGCATTCTCTTGGTTGGGAGGAAATTGCATCTCTCTTTTATTCTAAATTTTATCCTCCGCATGAAGTGCATATTGATAGGAATTATATTTATAACTTTTATCCTCGTGATGGAGAGAGTATTTCTCAAGCGTGGGGGAGATTGAAATCACTAATGCTCAAATGTCCCATTCATGAGCTCCCCCGTAATGTTATTGTTAACAATTTTTATGCGAGGCTTTCAGGACAACACAAGGACTATCTGGACGCGTGTTCGGAGGGATCTTTCACAAGCAAGGAGGTTGAAGCTAGGTGGGACCTCCTTGATCGGATTGAGGACAACGCTGAAGGATGGGAGAACAATGAAGGTAAAGAGTCGGTATAAATTATGATTATGAATGCATTGAAGCTTTTATGGATACCGATGAATTTCGAAATATGAGTGCTACTTATGGTCTTGACTCTCAAGTTGCTGCAAATCTTTATAAAGCCTTTGCTTCTCATTTCGAATTGCCTAAAAATAATTTTGATAAGTATCATGAACCTTTTAAAGAGGCTTGCATGAAGAATGAAATTGTTGTTAATTATTGCAATAAGCATGCTCAAACTCCTAAGAATGCTATTTCCTATAAGCATGTTAATTTTTGTGGAATACATAGACCTTGTGGAATTAATCAAATCAAAGATGAATATTGCATCCATCATGCTAATGAAAAAACTAGAAAGTGGTTTAGGGCTCTAGATGATCTTGGTAAAAAAGTTTGTGCCCTCTATCCTTTTATTTGTGAAGTTTGCCATGAAGTGGGTCATTTTAATTTTCAATGTTCCTCCAGTGATATTTTGAACCCAATGAGTGCTGCAAATTTGTATTGTGATGATGAAATTACTCCTAATCAGCATGATGAACTTACTTTATTTTGGGGTGTGAAGAACTGTCGAGAAAAATCTCTTTGTTGCATATGAGTGATCTTGATATTGATGATGTCCTGCATGGGTGTTTTTCTTATTGCATTGATAATAGCTATACAAATACTTACATACAAAATATTTTAGAAGATGACACCTTGCCAAAATATGATAGGACCTGTGTGTTTTCAACTAATTAATGAAAAGGAGGAATCCTCCCAAGTTTCTTCTATTGTTTCGAAAGTAAATCAGGATATGCGGACAAGCCACCCTTCAAGCCTCTCCCTCCTGAAGAAGGGAATGAAGAGAAGGAGAAGAAGAAGAAGAAGAAGAAGAAGAAGAAGAAGAAGAAGAAGAAGAAGAAGAAGGAGAATAAAAAGAAAGAGGTAACATCATATCCCCGCGTATATGAGATAACAATAGGTAACCGTAAGTATGTTGCTCCTAATGATTATTGTGATAATGAATCTGAATATGATGATCTTCCTATGCCCTTTACATACATTAGCAATCATGATTTGAATGAGCACACTACTCTTGATATTGCAAATCTCTGGGAAATTAATTCTGAAAATGATGACAATGTGCCTCCGATCCCTAATGATTATTATAAAGAATGCTATGATATAGGTTCTAACTATCCTTATGAAACTTGTCATAGTCATGATTGGGTTACTAAAAACAATTCCCTTAATAGACAACTTGTTTACCATGTTCAAATTCTTGATAATAATCTTGCTCCAATTACTATTAATGAGAATAACTCTTCTTACGCCAAATTTAATGATACTTCTATGCGTATGAACCATGATAAGAATGGTTTAAGTGATGGGTATATTGTGGATTTCATCAATGATGCTACTGAAAGTTATGAGAGAGGGAAATATGGTTATATGCATCTTAATAATATTAAGTTTCCCCTCTTTATGTTGAGAATCTTGAAGTTACTCGTGTTTTATCCTCTTATGCTTGTCACTTTGTTCTTCATGAATTCATTTGTGTACAAGATTCCTCTTCATAGGAAGCATGTTAGGCTTAAATGTGTTTTTAATTTGCCTCTTGATGCTCTCTTTTGCTTCAATACTATCTCTTGCGAGTGCATCATTAAAACTGCTGAGCCCATCTTAATGGCTATAAAGAAAAGAACTTCTTGGGAGATAACCCATGTGTTATTTTGCTACAGTACTTTGTTTTATATTTGTGTCTTGGAAGTTGTTTACTACTGTAGCAACCTCTCCTTATCTTAGTTTTGTGTTTTGTTGTGCCAAGTAAAGTCGTTGATAGAAAAGTAAGTACTAGATTTGGATTACTGCGCAGAAACAGATTTCTTTGCTGTCACGAATCTGGGTCTAATTCTCTGTAGGTAACTCAGAAAATTATGCAAATTTACGTGAGTGATCCTCAGATATATACGCAACTTTCATTCAATTTGAGCATTTCCGTTTGAGCAAGTCTGGTGGCCTAATAAAATCCATCTTCACGGACTGTTCTGTTTTGACAGATTCTGCCTTTTATTTCGCATTGCCTCTTTTGCTATGTTGGATGAATTTCTTTGATCCATTAATGTCCAGTAGCTTTATGCAATGTCCAGAAGTGTTAAGAATGATTGTGTCACCTCTGAACATGTTAATTTTTATTGTCCACTAACCCTCTAATGAGTTGTTTCGAGTTTGGTGTGGAGGAAGTTTTCAAGGGTCAAGAGAGGAGGATGATATACTATGATCAAGAAGAGTGAAAACTCTAAACTTGGGGATGCACCCGGTGGTTCACCCCTGCATATATCAAGAAGACTCAAGCGTCTAAGCTTGGGGATGCCCAAGGCATCCCCTTCTTCATCGACAACATTATCAGGTTCCTCCCCTGAAACTATATTTTTATTCCATCACATCTTATGTGCTTTTTCTTGGAGCGTCGGTTTGTTTTTGTTTTTTTTTGTTTGAATAAATGCTTGTGTGGGAGAGAGACACGCTCCGCTGGTTCGTATGAACACATGTGTTCTTAGCTTATAATATTCATGGCGAAGTTTCCTCTTCGATAAATTGTTATATGGTTGGAATTGGAAAATGTTACATGTAGTAATTGCTATAATGTCTTGGGTGATGTGATACTTGGCAATTGTTGTGCTCATGTTTAAGCTCTTGCATCATATACCTTACACCTATTAGTGAAGAAATACATAGAGCTTGTTAAAATTTGGTTTGCATGAGTGGTTTCTCTAGAGTCTAGATATTTTCTAGTAAGATGTTTGAACAACAAGGAAGACGATGTATAGTTTTATAATGCTTGTAATATGTCTTTTATGTGAGTTTTGCTGTACTAGTTCGTGCTTGTGTTTGCTTCAAACAACCTTGCTAGCCTAAACCTTGTATCGAGAGGGAATACTTCTCATGCATCCAAATCCTTGAGCCAAACAACACTATGCCATTTGTGTCCACCATACCTACCTACTACATGGTATTTTCTGCCATTCCAAAGTAAATTGCTTGAGTGCTACCTTTAAAATTCCATCATTCACCTTTGCAATATATAGCTCATGGGACAAATAGCTTAAAAACTATTGTGGTATTGAATATGTACTTATGCACTTTATCTCTTATTAAGTTGCTTGTTGTGCGATAACCATGTTCTGGGGACGCCATCAACTACTCTTTGTTGAATTTCATGTGAGTTGCTATGCATGTTCGTCTTGTCTGAAGTAAGAGCGATCTACCACCTTATGGTTAAGCATGCATATTGTTAGAGAAGAACATTGGGCCGCTAACTAAAGCCATGATCCATGGTGGAAGTTTCAGTTTTGGACATATATCCTCAATCTCAAATGAGAAAATTATTAATGTTGTTACATGCTTATGCATAAAAGAGGAGTCCATTATCTGTTGTCTATGTTGTCCCGGTATGGATGTCTAAGTTGAGAATAATCAATAGCGAGAAATCCAATGCGAGCTTTCTCCTTAGACCTTTGTACAGGCGGCATAGAGGTACCCCTTTGTGACACTTGGTTAAAACATGTGCATTGTGATGATCCGGTAGTCCAAGCTAATTAGGACAAGGTGCGGGCACTATTAGTACACTATGCATGAGGCTTGCAACTTGTAAGATATAATTTACATGATACATATGCTTTATTACTACCGTTGACAAAATTGTTTCATGTTTTCAAAATCAAAGCTCTAGCACAAATATAGCAATCGATGCTTTTCCTCTATGGAGGACCATTCTTTTACTTTCAATGTTGAGTCAGTTCACCTATCTCTCTCCACCTCAAGAAGCAAACATTTGTGTGAACTGTGCATTGATTCTTACATACTTGCTTATTGCATTTGTTATATTGCTCTGCATTGACAGTTATCCATGAGATATACATGTTACAAGTTGAAAGCAACCGCTGAAAATTAATCTTCCATTGTGTTGCTTCAATACCTTTTACTAAGAATTTATTGCTTTATGAGTAACTCTTATGCAAGACTTATTGATGCTTGTCTTGAAAGTGCTATTCATGAAAAGTCTTTGCTATATGATTCACTTGTTTACTCATGTCATATACATTGTTTTGATCTGCATTCACTACATATGCTTTACAAATAGTATGATCAAGGTTATGATGGCATGTCACTCCAGAAATTATCTTTGTTATCGTTTTACCTGCTCGGGACGAGCAGAACTAAGCTTGGGGATGCGATACGTCTCCAACGTATCGATAATTTCTTATGTTCCATGCCACATTATTGATGTTATCTACATGTTTTATGCACACTTTATGTCATATTCGTGCATTTTGTGGAACTAACCTATTAACAAGATGCCGAAAGGTTCTTTTTTTGCTGTTTTTGGTTCCGAAAGGCTGTTCGGGCAATATTCTCGGAATTGGACGAAATCAACGCCAAACCTCCTATTTTTCCGGAAGGCTCGAAACAGAAGAGTCGGAGAGGGGCCGGGGCCCCACACCATAGGGCCGCGCGGGCTGGCCTCGGCCGCGCCGGCCTAGGGTGAGGCCCCCGACCCTCGCGCCGCCTCTTCACCTATATAACCCCTTTCGACCTAAAAACACAGTACCAATTGACGAAACCCACGAAAGACTCCGGGCGCCGCCACGTCGCGAAACTCCAAGGGACAGAACTCTGTTCGGCACCCTCCGGACGGGAAGTGCCCCGGAAGGCTTCTCCATCGACACCGCTGCCATCTCCATCGACACCGCTACCATCTCCACCGCCATCTTCATCACCGCTGCTGCTCCCATGAGGAGGGAGTAGTTCTCCATCGAGGCTCGGGGCTGTACCGGTAGCTATGTGGTTCATCTCTCTTCCATGTACTTCAATACAATGATCTCATTGAGATTCATATGAGTTTGTATCACAATTTATCTATGTGCTACTCTAGTGATGTGTTATTAAAGTAGTTTTATTCCCTGCATGTGTGCAAAGGAGACAGTGCGTGCACCGTGTTAGTACTTGGTTTATGATATGATTATGATCTCTTGTAGATTATGAAGTTAACTATTGCTATGATAATATTGATGTGATCTATTCCTCCTACATATGCATGAAGGTTACGGTGTGCATGCTATGCTAGTACTTGGTTTAGTCTGTTGATATATCTTACACTAAAGGTTACTAAAACATGAGCATTATTGTGGAGCTTGTTAACTCCGGCATTGAGGGTTCGTGTAATCCTACGCAATGTGTTCATCATCCAACAAAAGTGTAGAGTATGCATTTATCTATTGTTATGTGATCAATGTTGAGAGTGTCCACTAGTGAAAGTGTAATCCCTAGGCCTTGTTCCTAAATACTGCTGAGTTACTACGCTTGTTTACTACTACTGCGTTACTAGCTGAGTTACTACTGCTTGTTCCGTTTTTCTGCGTTACTCTGCAATACCACCACCATCAACTACGCGCCAAGCACTTTTCACCGTTGCTACTGCTCATACTTATTTATACCACCTTATTTCACTATCTCTTCGCGAACTAGTGCACCTATTAGGTGTGTTGGGGACACAAGAGACTTCTTGCTTTGTGGTTGCGGGGTTGCATGAGAGGGATATCTTTGACCTCTTCCTCCCTGAGTTCGATAAACCTTGGGTATCCACTTAAGGGAAACTTGCTGCTGTTCTACAAACCTCTGCACTTGGAGGCCCAACACTGTCTACAAGAATAGAAGCTCCCGTAGACATCAGTCACCGCCGTAGTTCTAGAATCGTCAGCCCCTAATACTCAAATCGCCGCTGATTTGTGTCATGTAGGTTATGGTGCCATGTTAGACATGCAAGAGCGATTGCGCCGGTAGCTTATTAACCGGCAAACTGTTCTCCATCAACATGTCTTAGGCCTTCAAGGACGCAACAATACCTATTATTGATACTCATACATTGTAACCTTTTATTGGGTGCTTGTAGGTTTTTAATCATTTATATAGCGTATTCTTCTTTTGTTTGTGTGCATATTATCCCTTGCCACGGAGGCTCTCGTTCGAAAGCGAGGTAGAAGATGTTGTTTTTATTTGAGAGGCGACACTCTGAAGATAAGTGTTGTCTATATCAGTGGTGGAGAGGAAGACCCATTTGAGTCTACTATTATTGCCCAAAGATCCAACACCTCACCGACAAAGAAAATAACTGACTCTTGGATATCCTACAACCTACCAATTTTTTTATGGTGTGCCACTTGCGATTCATTTGACAAAGTCCAACTTTGTCAAGAACATTATGGTATGTTCCTCAACCTCTTTCAGGAATTCCTCCATGCTTTGTGATGGTCTTCTTGACTACATTTATCTATATTTGTCTTGCATAAATGGAGGCATCTTAGAAATTTCTGAAGAAGATGTTTGTGTCAATGTCACAAATATGTGATCAACGCTTAGCTTGAGCATGTCGTGCAACCGGTCCTGTTAGCACCGTTGCATTCAAGAAAGACCCAGATGGTGGTTTATCCTTCACCTAGGAGTTGTGGAGGGTCAGAAATGATATAAACCTTGGAAGTAGATAGACAATCTAAGGCTTTTATCTGGTTGGGGTTTCTGCTTTATGTTGGTCTATTTGGAGGGTCAGAAATGATATAATTTTTAACAAAAAAGTCTCTTTTCATTTCTTGCAGATTATCCATATGGTCTCCCATTGGGTCCAACTTTAGGCTCTACTCTCACCGGAGGGACAGCGGGATGCCATGGCTTCTGGATGCACACGTCTGCTGATGGTCGCTCAGGATATCTTCTGCTAGGCTGGTTGGCGATATACTAGAAGGCTATGTTGATGTGTAGTCATAGTATGAGTTTTTTTTGATGGTTGATTTTTGTATCGATCCTCGGTGATGCGTGAGTTGTAAACGAGATACTACTTTAAACCTTCTTATAATAAATGGCCGTGTGCATCATCATGATGCAGAAGCCAGGGCACATCCCCATTTCAAAAAAAAAAGGAGTTGTGGAGGGACTTCCACATGGGTGAAGAAGGTCTACAGGCGGGACAAGCTCTTGTCATGACAATAAACACCACCAAGAGGCCCAACCTGCACTTAATCTTTGTGTTCAGCGTCATTTAGTGATGTCTACTTTTATAAGTAAATAAGTACTTTGTATGCATCTTATTTTTTTTGGATGTGGTGAACAATTATCCTTCTATCGGTTTGAACCCTTATATATATAAATATTAGCTTGCTGCAATTCGTGATTTAGTTCACAGTTTTGTTTTATTTATATAATTTTTGCAAAACGCAGCGAGAATTGTGCTGCCACAACGAAGTGGAAGAGAACTAATAGCTTATTTTGAATAGTGGTGTGGAGTGTTAATGCCGCTACTTGTTTCCAGTAATGGTGACGTGGCCGCGCCATGCCGCAAGTAGGAGGTGTACTGAACTCCACCAACTTCAAAACGCAACGCCACTGATGTCCTATTCTCTAATAGTGAGGAACATCACCATGTTAAACTCACCAGCAAGTTCTCCAACCTCTATATGTGAGCTTCAGAGACATCACAATGTTAAACCCACCGGCAAGTTCTCTAACCTCTATATGATGGCTCTAGGGGCACCACCATGTTAAACTCACTGCCAAGTTGTATAACCTTCATTTAGGTATCCACAGACATACCCAGGTCAAACTTACCGCCAATTTCTCCAACGTCTAGTAGCCGTTACCACCAATGGGCTCTAGAAAAGGGCATGGGCTAGAACATTTTAACAAGAGGTGAATCATGTATGTGTTGTTTGCCCATGCTATATACAACTGTGAAGCTCTTTCAATCTTTCAGTTCTTCAAGAACTTGTCAACCAAATATATAGTAACATTCTGTGTGGGTTATCTTGTAGTATATATGTGAAAAAAATTCATATGAATTTTTGTTTGTTAGAAATTTAAATCGAACGAAAAGAGGCTTCCTTAGGATTCACAACGATAATGTTAGAACAAAATAGATTTCCTTAGGATTCGCATGGATAATGATAGCAACTAGAATGGAAGAAAGATAGACTTTCTTAGGCCGGATTCACATGGAAAATGCTAGCAACTAGAATGTTAAAAAAATGGCTTTCTTGGCATTCACAAGGATATATAATGTAAGCAACTAGAAAGGAACGAAAATAGACTTTCTTAGGATTCACATGGATTTGTCATAATTTTTCAGGTAGACAATGTTGGTGGAAGCTTAACTTTAGAGATCATTTTTTTGTAACACCGCAACAACTCTAGGGCTGGGCGGCTGGCAGCCGTTACCCGAGGGGTCAACTTCTTAGTCCATCACATATCAAATTATTCCAGTCAAGCACCGTTAACCTAGAAGTTGTTTGGAAATGAGTTTCCAAAAAAAGATTCATCTTTTTTATATTAGTGTCCAATCAATCATATCATGTCCTAGGCCCAGAATGTCGCACTTTCTTATTGCTAATAGAAATCATTTAGAGTAATAGCGGTACCTGCAACCATATCCATTGCAAAACTCTCAGTTTTGGCATGAGGTTTTTTATATGAGTCATCTTTGTTGATAATAGACCTGCAATCATGAACAAATGTTCACGAATAGATGATTAAAACAAATAATAAGAATTATTTAGTGAACCTTTGATTTTAGAACATGAAGAAAAGAAATTGCTAGCTATTAATTTCTTTAATCGATTTTGGATGGTATAGTGTCCTATACGTGTTTACCTGTGGAACACTCTATTCAATGTTAGAGTCTAATAGTAACAAAGGATGGCCGTTGAATAAAGGAAATAAGTGGATACCCAGGGGTACTTACCTATGGGGCTGCGAGCCGTCCGATCAACAAGCAGACCATTTGACAGATGGAAACTAAGCAGTTTGTAAGTGTTATTATCTGTACACATGCGCCATGCATAGGTCAGCTAGGGGTTGTACGTGAAGGCTCAGAGGAAGGCCAGGCTCAGGCGCCAGGTGAAGCCTGTAGTCTATTTAATGCAGTTTCAAATTTAAATGTTAATGTGCAGCACCGAAGGTACAACAATATGTCGCATATTTGAATTCAAATGTTGGGTTTGGGTCGCAAGCTAGACGTATGTTTCAGATTTTCATCCGAACAGCGCACAATTGCGAACGTTCGGTAGGACTCGATCCATGCCGGCTGATCGTTGCGGGCGGTACCAATAGGCCCGTTAGGAGGGAGGTTCGGTCGTGAATACCACACGCGTACTACTACAGCTAGAATTTTACCAAATACGCGGCGGACCAAAGACCGTGGACGCTACGAATAGGTCCGTTAGGAGAGAGGTTCGGTCGTGAACGTCAGAAGCGTACTACCAGGGACACGATTTTACCAAATACACGGCGGACCGAAGCGGGATGGCGGTACGAATAGGCCCGTTAGGATAGAGGTTCGCTCGTGAACGCCAGACGCGTACTACCAGGGCCACGATTTGACCAAATACACGGTGGACTGAATACCGTGGGCAGTACAAATAGGCCCGTCAGGAGAGAGGTTCGGTCGTGAACGCTAGACGCGTACTACCAGGGCCACGATTTTACCAAATACAAGGTGGACCGAAAACCGCAGATGATACGAATAGGCCCGTTAGGGTTCGGTCGTGAATGCCATGCGCTTAATACCAGGGCCACGATTTGACAAATACATGGGGGCCAAAGACCACGGGCGGTACGAATAGGCCCGTTAGGAGATAGGTTCGGTCGTGAACACTAGACGCATACTACCAGGGCCACGATTTTACCCAATACACTGCGGACCGAAGCGGGATGGTGGTACGAATAGGCCCGTTAGGAGAGAGGTTCGCTCGTGAACGCCAGACACATACTACCAGGGTCACGATTTGACGAAATACATGGCGGACTGAATACCGTGGGCGGTACAAATAGGCCCGTCAGGAGAGAGGTTCAATCGTGAACGCTAGATGTGTACTACCAAAGCCACGATTTTACCAAATACACGGCGGACCAAAAACCGCGGGCGATGCGAATAGGCTTGTTAGGAGAGAGGTTCGATCGTGAACGCGTACTATCAGAGCAACGAGAAGTGATTCACAGCCCGCGCAAATGCTCATGAGGTGGAAAACACGTCGGTCCGTGGGTGCAAGTGCTGCGGAGTTGCAACATCTCTCCACCTGGTAGCACCATCTGTGGACTATGCACGTAGAGCGGAAAAAAGTGTACCCAGGGCGGCAAGTTTACGTCTAATCGCTCTTATAATCCATCGCAAAGGCATGTCAGCAAGATTTGCCCCCGAATCTGGATGCGCCTTCCTACGGCGCGATGGCGGGGGTGCAAAACGCACATGGTTAGCAACTTCACTCTCTTGAATAAAACTGTCGGTACGGTCCATACAATCCCTCATGTTCAAAACGTACGACGGGGACCCCCTTAGGTAGTCCATTCTTCCTTTTGGGTCCCTGACACATGGGCATTAGATGTGGGGCCTACCTATGAGTGACCCAAATTTTGAGTATAGCAGCTATCTGAGAGGATGGATCATGTCTGTTCAAAACTAAAAAAAAAAAATGGCTGTATACTTTTTAGTGGGTAACTACCGATCCTTGAAGACAAATTGAACTAGTAAAGCAAAAGTTACTTAGAAAGTAGGATAACTGACCGTGATGCAAGAGGGCCCGAATGGTTGGACGGGGATCGCGGCGCCATGTTCTGCATGCACAGATGTTTGACAAGAGTGAGGCAAATTAATAGTTGAGAGATGGGGAGAGTTTACATGACAGTTAGTACCTGAGTTTGAGGTGACTCGACGCCGTCGAGGAGTATCTTGAGGCGGCGCGTGGTGTCGATGTGGCTGATGACCGGGAAGAGCTGGAGGTAGAAGTCGATCTTTTCCTTGATTCGCTGGAATTGCTGGGCCTGCTTGCCGCTCCGGACGAAGCGGCGGAAGTAGCTGCTCGCCTGGCAGGAGGAGACGAGCACGCAGGCCTCCCGGAGCGTCGCCTCCAGCTTCCCCACCATGCCGTCGATCTCCGGGTGCTCCCTCAGCACCTGGCGCAGGACGTCGCCCATCGTCTCCGCGTGGTTCGCCAGCTGCCGGCACTCGTACCTGTTGCGCTGGACCGTCTCCGCCCGCTGCACGATCATCTTGATCAGCCCGTACGCGTCCACGCCAACGATCTGGGCAACCGTGGCCACCGGATCCACGCTGTTCCATGGTGCTGGCATCTCTCGATCGGTCCTCGCAGCTCGTCGCACGTCAATATCTTCCAGTGGTGGACTCAGATGGCAGGCGCTTATATGTTTCCTCCATTCCTCCTTCTTCCGATTTTTGTATGTACAGAGAAAAAGCTAACCGGTTGATGAATGCATAAAATAACTAACAGCCTTCAAAATACCATACGGTCGCCGTCATCACCTGATTGGGACGGGCCATCGTCATATGTCTCTTTCGACTTCAATCAATTGGAAGTGTCCGAACATTTTTCCTTCTTCATTTTTGTATTATATTATCCGTGCATCCGTGTATTGCCGGACCTTAGCGCCGACATAAAATAACTGAAAACGTCAAGCAGTGAACGCGTGATACATTAATTAGTAGTAGACCGTTCAAAACTTGATTCAGGGGCAACTTGTGTTTGTCTGGGTTTACTTTAGAAGATAATAACACTAGTGATTCAATCATGTGATTTTTTTCTTCTTTGCATACAACTCAAAAGGGTCGTTACTTGTTTTCCCATACAATCAGCCTTTAGGCTGTTATAACAAGAAATAAAGTGCTCTCATCGAGTGGTCCCACATGACATGCTCAACTCTCCCAAGTATATTATGCCCATGATGTTGACTTGCCAGTTGCCCTTGAGCGGTCTCAACCAATATGCTAAAGTCACACCGAAGTTCTCCGCTGGCCTTCCCAAACCAAAGGTATGTTTTTCATGACTTCTAAAAATCCAATTTCATATTGTTCTACTTTCTCTCTCCTTTTTTTGACACCGAACACGTCGATTCCATTAACACGGCTCAGCGGACTCGCTGGCCACAATAAAACTTACAACGTCAGGTACATCATCTGACCAAAGAAGCCAAACTTCTTCTTGGTTCAAACCAATAGAAACTCTATCTCTCTTTTAACCATGCTTATCTCTTTTATATCAGCCGGAAGGAGGATATATATATAGCGGGCAGATCTAGGGGACAGATGATGGCAAGCAGAACCGCTGCACCGAGGACCGTGCACAAATCCGCGTTGAGGTCGTCAGCACATGCCACACGAGTGATGGCGTGCAGATTCTGGTCGATGTCAAAAGCATCATGTAGATAGTATTACACCAAGAGACGATGCAAAAAATTATGTAGAACAGAGAGGTACTCAATATTTCCAAGAACAACTAGGAGTTTTCCCCCCTAACACTAATAGAAAAAGGGCCTCTATCCCCGGTTGGGAACTGGCTCTAGTCTGGTTATCTAACCGGGACTATGTAATTGGGACTAAATGCACCTTTCTTTAGTCCCGGTTGTCCGCAAACATGACTAAAGGCCTCCACGCGGGGAGAAGTCGAGGGCTGTGGCTAGAGGACCTTTAGTCCCAGTTCACCAACCAGGGCTAAATGCCTCTACGTGTCAAGTGCGGTCTAGCGCTGGAGGACATTTTTTGTGTTTTCCTCTCAAAAAAATCTATTGTTTTTAGAATTTCTAGTATTTAACTTATTTGATCAGTTTAGTCTATTACTATAGCTAATCTCTAGTCAAAGTACTTAATCGTGATCAAACTTCCCGAATGCTCACCCATCCTCAAACTACTCCAAGTACACCAGCACAACTGATATTAGTATCATATCAATCCTATTAACCTCTTGGTCACGATGTCACACTTCTATTAATCTCTTGGTATGATATCAATCATATTAACATCTTGGTAACGATGTCACACCACACCTTATTGATATTAGTATCATATCAATTTATAATTTTTTAGCAAAACCTAAAATCTGAATTTTTCATATTTTCGTTTGGCAGTTTGAGAATCTAAAAATTGGCTAAATAACCGAAGGTGGTTGAATTCGTATGTAATTTAGGTAGATAATTTTTTATGTATTAAACATTTTTTCGAGTTCGTATGCAAAAGTTATAGCCATTTTACCGAAAAATACAGATTTTGTGCAAAAAAATTCCAAATTCATGTTGGTTATTTTTCGCAATAACTAGATCGCCTAACCTACCTACATTTGCAAGAATTTAAAATTTTAAAATAGCTATCATTTTCTTTTCTATTTTACAAAGCTAAAAAAGGTGATGCACTGAGGGTGGAGCCAAAAAAAACCTAGAAAATCTTTAGTCCCATTCGGTGTCTCCAACCGAGACTAAAGATAGACCTTTAGTCCCGACTGAGGATAACAACCAGGACTAAACAGGTTCGCACCGGTTGCAACCTGCCGATATCTCCAACCAGGACTAAAAGTCCCGTTTGACCCAGGACTATGCATTAGTCCCGGGCCCAAACACGGGCTGGACTAAAACTCCGGACGGAAGCCCCTTTTTCTACTAATGTTAATATGTGTACACTTTGGCCCCAGAAGTGGTCCCCATCTTTTTTTTGAGTGAATTCCACATTTTGCCCAATTGGTATGCATTTGTGATACTAGTTGCATTGTCGAGTGAAAATTCATGTATACTACCTATTTTAAAAGCTTTGGACCCTTGTTTTCGGATGTGTATCCATTGGGCAAGGTGGTAGGTGATGATCGGGGTCGAAAACATCAAGACAATAGCGAGGAATGGAACATATGGGTTAAAGAACTTTGGACATAAATGTCCATGAGGCCCTCCGATATTTACTATTTTGTGCCTCCTCACCGACATATCTTTCCTATCCTATCTAATAATAACAAGAAAAATGCTAAATTGGGACTAAACCATGTTTAAGGTATCCTAAATGAGATATTTTGATAGAAGTTCCAGTAAATCCGGTAATATGTGTTGGAGATATGCCCAAGAGGCAATAATAAAATGGTTATTATAATATATCTTTGTGTTTATGATAATGTTTACATACCATGCTATAATTATATTAACCGAAACATTGATACATGTGTGTTATGTGAACAACAAGGCGTCCCTAGTAAGCCTCTTGTATAACTAGCTTGTTGATTAATAGATGATCATGGTTTCGTGATCATGAACATTGGATGTTATTAATAACAAGGTTATGTCATTATATGAATGATGTAATGGACACACCCAATTAAGCGTAGCATAAGATCACGTCATTAAGTTATTTGCATAAGCTTTCGATGCATAGTTACCTAGTCCTTTCGACCATGAGATCATGTAAATCACTTATATCGGAAAGGTACTTTGATTACATCAAACGCCACTGCGTAAATGGGTGGTTATAAAGGTGGGATTAAGTATCCGGAAAGTATGAGTTGAGGCATATGGATCAACAGTGGGATTTGTCCATCCCGATGACGGATAGATATACTGGGACCTCTCGGTGGAATGTCGTCTAATAGCTTGCAAGCATATGAATGGTTCATAAGAGACCCACGGTACGAGTAAAGAGTACTTGTCATGAGACGAGGTTGAACGAGGTAGAGATACCGATGATCAAACCTCGGATAAGTAAAATATCGCGTGACAAAGGGAATCGGTATCGTATGTAAATGGTTCTCGATCACTAAAGTTATCGTTGAATATGTGGGAGCCATTATGGATCTCAGATCCCGCTATTGGTTATTGCTCGAGAGAAGTCTCAACCATGTCTACATAGTTCGCGAACCGTAGGGTGACACACTTAAGGTTTGATGTCGTTTAAGTAGATATGGAATCTGGAATGGAGTTCGAAGTTTTGTTCGGAGTCTCGGATGGGATCCAGGACATCACGAGGAGTTCTGGAATGGTCCGGAAAATAAGATTCATATATAGGAAGTCACTTTCCATGTTTGGAAATGATCCGGTGTATTTATGGAAGGTGGTTTATAGAATTATCCGGAATAAATCACTATGGAAGGAGGAGTCCCGGAGGGACTCCACAAACCCTAACCAGCCAACCAAGTGGGAGGGTGGAGTCCATGATGGATTCCACCTCCTTGGCCGGCCAAGAAAAGAGGGAAGGGGAGAGTCCCTGTCCCTCTAGGTTTCGTCCATATGGCAGTTTTTCTGTTGGGGTCTTATTCGAAGACTTTGGGCAAACCCTTGGGGTTCCACCTAGATAATGAGGAGGAGAGGGAGAGGGGCAGCCATGGCTTGGCCGCACCACCCCTGCCCCCTTGAGGCCGGCTCCCATAGCCCCCTCTCCCCAAACCCTAGCCTCCCCTCCTCCACATACAAACTCCCGCAGCGCATAGGCGAAGCCCTGCCGGAGTTCTCCACCACCACCGCCACCACGCCGTCGTGCTGCCGGGATTCCGAGGAGGATCTAATACTTCCGCTGCCCGCTAGAACGGGGAGAAGGACGTCGTCTTCATCAACACCGAACGTGTGACCGAGTACGGAGGTGCTGCCCGATTGTGGCACCGTCAAGATCTTCTACGTGCTTTTGAAAGCGGCAAGTGATCGTCTACCGCAGCAACGAGAGCCTCCTCTTGTAGGCTTTGGAAATCTTCAAGGGTTAGTCTCGTTCATCTCCTCGTTGCTCCCATCTTCTAGATTGCATCTTGGCTTGGATTTTCTCGCGGTAGGAAATTTTTGTTTTCTATGCTACGAATCCCTACAGTGGTATCGAGCGTGTCTATGCATAGATGGTTGCACGAGTAGAACACAATTGTTTTGTGGGCGTTGATGCTTATGTTATCTTTAGTTTGAGTACTTTGCATCTTTGTGGCATAGTGGGATGAAGCGGCTCGGGCTAACTTTACATGACCGCGTTCATGAGATTTGCTCCACGCTCGACATGCAACTTGTATTGCATAAGTGGCTTTGCGGGTGTCTGTCTCTCCTACTATAGTGAAGATTCAATTTACTCTTCTATTGACAACACTAGTATCACCGTTGTGGTTCATGTTCGTAGGTAGATTAGATCTCACTCGAAAACCCTAAACCACGTAAAATATGCAAACCAAATTAGAGACGTCTAACTTGTTTTTGCAGGTTTTGGTGATGTGATATGGCCATAATGTGATGATGAATATGTATGAGATGATCATTATTGTATTGTGGCAACCGGCAGGAGCCTTATGGTTGTCTTTAAATTTCATGTTGAGTAGTATTTCAAAGTAGTTGTAATAGTTGTTACATGAGGTGAACAACCATGAAGACGGCGCCATGGACACGCTACGCCGACGATGATGGAGATCATGCCCGTTGATGATGGATATCATGTCCGTGCTTTGGAGATGAAGATCGAAGGCGCAAAGACTAAAGGGCCATATCATATCACATATGAATTGCATGTGATGTTAATCCTTTATGCATGTTATTTTGCTTAGATCGCGACGGTAGCATTATAAGATGACCCTTCACATTAATATCAAGATAATAAAGTGTTCTCCCCTCGTATGCACCGTTGCACAGTTCGTCGTTTCGAAGCATCTCGTGATGATCGGATGTGATAGACTCAACGTTCAAATACAACGGGTGTAAGCCATGTTACACACGCGGAATACTAGGGTTTGCTTGACGAGCCTATGTATGACATGGCCTCGGGACAACGGAAACCGAAAGGTTGAACACGAGTCATATGGATGATATGATCAATATGTTGATGTTCACCATTGAAGCTACATCATCTCACGTGATGATCGGTTTTGGTGTAATGGATTTGGATCGTGTACCACTTAACAACTATGAGGGATGTTGTATTAAGTGGGAGTTCATTAGTAATTAGATTAAAACATGAACTAATTATCATAAACATAGTCTGAGTAGTATTTTGAATTAATTTTGTAGTATTGGCATCCGTTTTCTACCATGCGCTAGTCTTGTAATTGAGATAGAAATACTGTTAAAATCTGACAAGAAACTTTACGGATTGGTACCGTATTGTTAAAGAATCAAGAAATGATTAAGTCCTATTGCAAACTTTTAGTAAACCTCACATTGTTGATTCAGAGAGCTATGGTTTCAATTAGTACCTAAAGTTATCTTGTCTCCGTGAAACTTGAAGTTCAAATCTGTTTCAAAAGTAAGGAGCTGAAAATTTAGTTTTCAGAAATAATCAATGTATGAGATATATATGATATCTAAGACCTTATTGCAAGATGATAGAATATAATTTGGTGAGACTACATAAACTCATAAGTTTTATGGGAATGTACGAAGGTTGAAGACGCAAGTTGTCCCAATCCTCCAACTATTGAGGCACTAACAATATTCGCATATCCATGAAGTGATCGTCCTTAGTATGCACCGTTGCTAAGACTCGTCGTTTCGAAGCATCACGTGATGATCGGGTGTTATAGATTCTACGTGTGCATACAACGGGTGCAAGCCAGATTTGCACATGCGAATACTGAGGTTATACTTTACGAGCCTAGCATGTACAGACATGGTCTCGAAAAGTCTTCATGAATCATGATATGATAATATTATGAGTGAAATTGTTCATCATATTAAAAAGGTTACTAATAGTGAAATCCGAAACACTTGTCATATGATGATCAAACTTCAAAGTAAGAACCTCAATGTTATTGGTATTTGACCAACAAACCTAGAAGTTATTGATGTTGAAGTGTTTTTCTGAATAATGAGGAAAGCTAAAAGAGAAACTATAAAAAGATTATTGGCAGAAAAGACTAGAAAGTCTAGCTCAGGTGTATATAAATGATATACATGTTATGAATGTATTCCTTGTTTAGTCACACAATGAAATTCTTGGGTATTAGTACCATATTGGTTGGTATGAAGTGTCATACAAAACAACGCAATACAAGAATACAATGGCCTAAGTGACTGACAAGGAATATGATAGGAATGCACGTCTGGAACAAAAATAAAGTGTTATTATGTTCATCGTTGGCATTCTATCTAGCCCTTAGAATTTATAATAAAGAACTTAATAATTGTTATTTTGCTCTGGTCAAATGAAAAAAATGAGTTGTTCAAATTATGACATTACTCCATGTACGATGGATAAGTTATTATAAATCTTAATAGTGAAACACACATACATAACACTGACGCTAAAATGCCATAAGGCAATTGATTTGAATTCCACTTATTTGTGGAACCGCCATTTAGGTCATGTTAGAAAGGAACGCATGAAGGAACTCAATGCAAATGGATTTTTGGAGTCATTTGATTTTTGAATCGTTTTTGCAAATCTTTTCTAAAGAGAATGACTAAAATACCGTTCATAGGCCAAGAGTTGAACGGGCAACTAACTTAGTGGAAAAATACATGATGATGTATGTGATTCACTGGGCATAGTTGTGTGCGGGAGATTCTTCTACTTCATGGAAACTTCCAACGATGAATTGAGTATATATGTGTGGATATATTCAATAAGGAAGAAGTTTGAAACATTTGAATAGATTCAAATAAATTTCAGCATGAAGTGAAAATCATCGTAATAGAAAAATCAAATATCTATGATTGGATCATGGTGGAAATATTTGAATTACGAGTTTTAGTGAACATCTAAGAGAGTTATGAAATTGTTCTACAACTCATGTTTCTTGGAGTATCATAGTGATGATGAAGTATCCGAGAGATGTATCCAAACCTTGTTGGATGAATGATGAGATAAAATATTGATGCCATTATATTTTTGTGGATTATGCTTTAGAGACTACCACTTTTACACTAAATAGAGCATCATCATGATCCGTTGAAATGACATCATACGAGTTATGACATGGGTATGAACCCTAATAGTCTTTTCTTAAATTTTGGTATGCATAGCATAAGTAAATAAGTTTACAACCAAAATCAGATGAATGTATTTGTTGGTTATCCCAAAGAATTGATAGGGAATTCTTTTCACTATGAAGTAAAAGACAAAAGTGTTTGTTAATGTTACTTGCTTATTTCCAAGAAATTGTTTTCTAGCGAAGTATTTGAGTGGGAGGACAATAGAACTTGATAAGGTTTATGAACCTGAGCAAAATGATCAGAGTAGTACAGCATCGGAAATGGTTTCGGAAGCGGCCACGACGATCATGGCTCCCATGACTACAAAGTGTTTTAGCCATGGAGATCGAAGTACATATTGAACCTTGTAGGTATGGTTTACTTTGTGATCAAATAAATGATTTGTGGACAAAGGATTGATTTTGAACAATGATAAACCAACTACAAACAAAGAAGTTATGATGGGCCCTGACTCCGTTAAAATGGCTATACGCCATGAAATCCAAGATAGATAAATACTTTTTGAAAGTAAATGGATCTATAGAATTGATGGACTTGGATGAAATATCCTTGAAGAAGCTCGACTTGTCGAAAAGTTGTTTACGACAAAGTTCAAAGAGTTGACTACGATAAGATTAGATCTTCCGTAGCAATGCTTATAGTCTATGAGGATTATTCTAGTAATCGCTACATATTTCTTTTATGAGATATGCTAGTAGGATGGCAAAATACACTTAACAGAAGTGTGTAGTAAAGGTGTATACAAGATACAACCAAGAGTTTTGCTGGTCCGTGGAATACTAGATAGGTATACAAACTTCAATTGGATGAAGTGAGTATCGCGGAGTTGGAATCTTCACCAGATGAAATAGTCAAAGAGTTTTTGATTTCATCAGAGACGATGAAGAGGCTTGCATTTGCAAGAAATTAAGTGGGAGCGTTGAGACATATTTATAATACTTTATGTAGATGACATATAGTTGGTTATAAATGATGTAATTATACACTTGATTAAAAAGGTTTCATTGAGAAATTAACTTCAATGAAAGGATATGGACTGAAACAAATTTAGTGTCAAGATCTATGAAGATAGATTGAAACACATAATAAAGTTTAAGTCAAAGTACATAGAATGGATATTGAAGTAGTTCAATATAGAAATATTAAGAAAATGTTCTTGTCATGTGAAAGTTTAACAAGACTTGAGTGTGTCTGACACTCAATGAGTAAAAACACATGAGTGATTATAGATCACGAATAAAATGTACACAATCAGATGTCCTGTGCTCTAAAAATGTTATGAGCATGTACAATGATTCATATGATAATCATTGAAAAACAGGAATATTCTTGAGTACTTAAGAAGAACCAAGGATATATATTTTTGTATGGAAAAATGACAAACAAATCGCTGTAAGTTGTTGCACCGATATTAGTTTGGTCACATATAAAAATGAATTTCAAATCTAAATTAGGCTAAGTGTTGATTAAAAGGTAGCACAATGAGCTAAGAAGTTGTCTATGCTAGATTTAGAAGAGTTCTAAAATATTGTGACGGATTCTACAAACAAAGGCAAAGTATGTCATTGTTTTGACAATGAATGAGGATGTTAAGTTAAGAGGTTCTTTGAGAACTTGGTGTAGTTCCGATAGTGTCAGAACTTTGAAGCTATATTGTGTATGACAATATTAGTGACATATTTCAGACCGCTGAATTAAGGTTCCACCAGAGGACTGAACATATAAAAATAAATGCCGACTGATACGTCTCCAACGTATCGATAATTTCTTGTGTTCCATGCCACATTATTGATGTTATCTACATGTTATATGCACACTTTATGTCATATTCGTGCATTTTCCGGAACTAACCTATTAACAAGATGCCGAGTGCCAGTTCTGTTTTTTGTTTTTGGTTTAGAAATCCTAGTAACGAAATATTCTCGGAATCGGACGAAATCAACGCCCGTGTTCCTATTTTACCCGGAAGCATCCGAACACACGGAACCGCGGAGAAGGGGGCGGGCCACCACACCACTCCGCGGCCAAGGGGGCGCGCCGCCCTAGGGTGTGGGCCCCCAAGCCCTCTGCGCCTCCGCCTATATAAAGCCCCGACCTAAAAACCTCGGGCGTTCGACGAAAGCCAGAAACCTTCCCGAGCCGCCGCCACGCGAAGCCAAGATGGGGGACAGAGAGTCTGTTCGGCACCCTGCGGACGGGGAAGTGCCCGGAAGGCTTCTCCATCGACACCGCTGCCATCTCCACCGCCATCTTCATCACCGCTGCTGCTCCCATGAGGAGGAGTAGTTCTCCATCGAGGCTCGGCTGTACCGGTAGCTATGTGGTTCATCTCTCTCCTATGTGCTTCAATACAATAATCTCATGAGCTGCCTTACATGATTGAGATTCATATGATGATGCTTGTAATCTAGATGTCGTTATGCTAGTCAAGTGAATTTTACTTATGTGATCTCCGGAGACTCCTTGTCCCACGTGTGTAAAGGTGACAGTGTGTGCACCGTGTGGGTCTCTTAGGCCATATTTCACAGAATACTTATTCACTGTTGAAGAGCATAGTGAGGTGCTTATTTATATCTCTTTATGATTGCAATGTGTTTGTATCACAATTTATCTATGTGCTACTCTAGTGATGTGTTATTAAAGTAGTTTTATTCCTCCCGCACGTGTGCAAAGGTGACAGTGTGTGCACCGTGTTAGTACTTGGTTTATGCTATGATCATGATCTCTTGTAGATTGCGAAGTTAACTATTGCTATGATAATATTGATGTGATCTATTCCTCCTACATATGCATGAAGGTGACAGTGTGCATGCTATGCTAGTACTTGGTTTAGTCTGTTGATCTATCTTACACTAAAGGTTACTAAAATATGAGCATTATTGTGGAGCTTGTTAACTCCGGCATTGAGGGTTCGTGTAATCCTACGCAATGTGTTCATCATCCAACAAAAGTGTAGAGTATGCATTTATCTATTCTGTTATGTGATCAATGTTGAGAGTGTCCACTAGTGAAAGTCTATTCCTTAGGCCTTGTTCCTAAATACTGCTATCGCTACTTGTTTACCGTTTTCCGTGTTACTACTGTGCATTACTCGCTTGTTTATCGTTCGGGCAAAGCACTTTTTCGGTGTCGTTTGTTGCCCTGCTTATTCATATCACCCGTATTTCACTATCTCTTCGCGAACTAGTGCACCTATTAGGTGTGTTGGGGATACAAGAGACTTCTTGCTTTGTGGTTGCAGGGTTGCATGAGAGGGATATCTTTGACCTCTTCCTCCCTGAGTTCGATAAACCTTGGGTATCCACTTAAGGGAAACTTCTGCTGTTCTACAAACCTCTGCTCTTGGAGGCCCAACACATAAGAATAGAAGCTCCGTAGACATCAAGCACTTTTGGCGCGGTGCCGGGGAGGGAAGGTAAACGGCACTCACACATTGGCAAGCCCGGCAACTAAGCACTTTTCCTCCCTCGTCAACTACGCGCAAGTACTTTTCGGCGCCGGGGAGGAAAGGTAAAAGGCACTCATACTCCGGTCCCAGGTAAAACTTTTCTGGCGCCATTGTGTTTGTGCTCGAAGATATTTCCTTTAGATCCTGCAATTGCATCTTTTTGTTTCTTGTTACACTAGTTTGGCATAATGGACAACAATGAGCTTCTTATTCTATTTCCTGATTTAAAACATGGATTGTTTGATGCGAAAATTAAAAAACCTATGAAATCTTATTTGCATGCTGGTAGTAATATTAGTATGAACGCTTTGAACACCATTGTTGATAAAGATATAGAAAGTTCTAAGCTTGGGGAAGCTGGTTTTCATGATCTTTTTAGTCCCCCAAGCATTGAGGAGAAAATTTTCTTTGATGATACTTTGCCTCCTATTTATGATGATTATAATAGTGGTCTTTTGGTACAACCTACTATGGAGAGTAAATTTTGTTGTGATTATACTATGCCTCCTACACTTGATGAGAATAATAATGATAGCTACTTTGTTGAATTTGCTCCCACTACAACTAATAAAATTGATTATGCTTATGTGGAGAGTAATAATTTTATGCATGAGACTCATGATAAGAATGCTTTATGTGATAGTTATATTGTTGAGTTTGCTCATGTTGCTACTGAAAGTTATTATGAGAGAGGAAAATATGGTTGTAGAAATTTTCATGTTACTAAAATGCCTCTCTATGTGCTGAAATTTTTGAAGCTACACTTGTTTTATCTTCCTATGCTTGTTACTTTGCTCTTCATGAACTTGTTTATTTACAAGATTCCTATGCATAGGAAGCATGTTAGACTTAAATGTGTTTTGAATTTGCCTCTTGATGCTCTCTTTTGCTTCAAATACTATTTCTTGCGAGTGCATCATTAAAACTGCTGAGCCCATCTTAATGGCTAAAAAGAAAGAACTTCTTGGGAGATAACCCATGTGTTATTTTGCTACAGTACTTTGTTTTATATTTGTGTCTTGGAAGTTGTTTACTACTGTAGCAACCTCTCCTTATCTTAGTTTTGAGTTTTGTTGTGCCAAGTAAAGTCTTTGATAGTAAAGTAAGTACTAGATTTGGATTACTGCGCAGAAACAGATTTCTTTGCTGTCACGAATCTGGGTCTAATTCTCTGTAGGTAACTCAGAAAATTATGCCAATTTACGTGAGTGATCCTCAGATATGTACGCAACTTTCATTCAATTTGAGCATTTTCGTTTGAGCAAGTCTGGTGGCCTAATAAAATCCATCTTTACGGACTGTTCTGTTTTGACAGATTCTGCCTTTTATTTCGCATTGCCTCTTTTGCTATGTTGGATGAATTTCTTTGATCCATTAATGTCCAGTAGCTTTATGCAATGTCCAGAAGTGTTAAGAATGATTGTGTCACCTCTGAACATGTTAATTTTTATTGTCCACTAACCCTCTAATGAGTTGTTTGAGTTTGGTGTGGAGGAAGTTTTCAGGGTCAGAGAGGAGGATGATATACTACGATCAAGGAGAGTGAAAGCTCTAAGCTTGGGGATGCACCGGTGGTTCACCCCTGCATATATCAAGAAGACTCAAGCGTCAAAGCTTGGGGATGCCCAAGGCATCCCCTTCTTCATCGACAACATTATCAGGTTCCTCTCTTGAAACTATATTTTTATTCGGTCACATCTTATGTGCTTTACTTGGAGCGTCTGTTTGTTTTTGCTTTTGTTTTGTTTGAATAAATGCTTGTGTGGGAGAGAGACACGCTCCGCTGGTTCATATGAACACATGTGTTCTTAGCTTTATCTTTTAGTGTTCATGGCGAAGGTTAAAACTGCTTCGTTCATTTTTATATGGTTGGAATTGGAAAATGCTACGTGTAGTAATTGGTATGATGTCTTGAATAACTTGATACTTGGCAATTGTTGTGCTCTTATTTAAGCTCTTGCATCATATACCTTGCACCTATTAGTGAAGAAATACATAGAGCATGCTAAAATTTGGTTTGCATATTTGGTTTCTCTAAGGTCTAGATAATTTCTAGTATTGAGTTTGAACAACAAGGAAGACGGTGTAGAGTCTTATAATGTTTTCAATATGTCTTTTATGTGAGTTTTGCGCACCGGTTCATCCTTGTGTTTGTTTCAAATAGGCCTTGCTAGCCTAAACCTTGTATCGAGAGGGAATACTTCTCATGCATCCAAAATACTTGAGCCAACCACTATGCCATTTGTGTCCACCATACCTACCTATACTACATGGTATTTTCCCGCCATTCCAAAGTAAATTGCTTGAGTGCTACCTTTAAATTTCCATCATTCGCCTTTGCAATATATAGCTCATGGGACAAAATAGCTTAAAAACTATTGTGGTATTGAATATGTACTTATGCACTTTATCTCTTATTAAGTTGCTTGTTGTGCGATAACCATGTTCCTGGGGACGCCATCTAATCTTTGTTGAATATCATGTGAGTTGCTATGCATGTTCGTCTTGATAGTAAGGGCGGTTTTCACAATCAAATGGTTTGAGTATGCATATTGTTAGAGAAGAACATTGGGCCGCTAACTAAAGCCATGAATCATGGTGGAAGTTTCAGTTTGGACATAAAACCTCAATCTCTTATGAGAATATTAACTGTTGTTGAATGCTTAAGCATTAAAAGAGGAGTCCATTATCTGTTGTCTATGTTGTCCCGGTATGGGTGTCTAAGTTGAAGAATGATCAAAAGCGAGAAATCCAATGCGAACTTTCTCCTTAGACCCTTGTACAGGCGGCATAGAGGTACCCCTTTGTGACACTTGGTTGAAACATATGTTATGCAATGATGATCGGTGTTAACCCAAGCTAATTAGGACAAGGTGCGGGCACTATTAGTATACTATGCATGAGGCTTGCAACTTGTAAGATATAATGTACATAACTCATATGCTTTATTACTACCGTTGACAAAATTGTTTCATGTTTTCAAAATAAAAGCTCTAGCACAAATATAGCAATCGATGCTTTCCTCTTTGAAGGACCATTCTTTTACTTTTATTGTTGAGTCAGTTCACCTATCTTTCTCCACCTTAAGAAGCAAACATTTGTGTGAACTATGCATTGATTCTTACATATTTGCATATTGCACTTGTTATATTACTCCATGTTGACAATATCCATGAGATATACATGTTACAAGTTGAAAGCAACCGCTGAAACTTAATCTTCTTTTGTGTTGCTTCAATAACTTTACTTTGAATTATTGCTTTATGAGTTAACTCTTATGCAAGACTTATTGATGCTTGTCTTGAAGTGCTATTCATGAAAAGTCTTTGCTTTATGATTCACTTGTTTACTCATGGCATACACATTGTTTTGATCGCTGCATTCACTACATATGCTTTACAAATAGTATGATCAAGTTTATGATGGCATGTCCCAGAAATTATCTTTGTTATCGTTTTACCTGCGGGACGAGCAGAACTAAACTTGGGGATGCTGATACGTCTCCAACGTATCGATAATTTCTTGTGTTCCATGCCACATTATTGATGTTATCTACATGTTATATGCACACTTTATGTCATATTCGTGCATTTTCGGAACTAACCTATTAACAAGATGCCGAAGTGTCGGTTCATGTTTCTCTTTTTTGGTTTCAGAAATCCTAGTAACGAAATATTCTCGGAATCGGACGAAATCAACGCCCGGGTTCTATTTTGCCGAAGCATCCGAACACACGAGCCGCCGAGGGGGCAGGGCCACCATACCACACCCCCGGCGCGGCCAGGGCCGCCTGGGTGGGCCCCAGGCCTCTCGCGCCGCCTCTCCGCCTATAAAGGCCCCGACCTGAAAACCTCGGGCGTTCGCAGGCTCCGCCACTTCGAGCCGCCGCCATCGCGGGCCAAGATCCGGGGACAGAGTCTCGTTCGGCACCCTGCCGGAACGGGAAGTGCTCCGGAAGGCTTCTCCATCGACACCGCTGCCATCTCCACCGCCATCTTCATCACCAAGTTGCTCCCATGAGGAGGAGTAGTTCTCCATCGAGGCTCGGGCCTGTACGGTAGCTATGTGGTTCATCTCTCTCCTATGCTTCAATACAATAATCTCATGAGCTGCCTTACATGATTGAGATTCATATGATGATGCTTGTAATCTAGATGTCGTTATGCTAGTCAAGTGAATTTTACTTATGTGATCTCCGGAGACTCCTTGTCCCACGTGTGTAAAGGTGACAGTGTGTGCACCGTGTGGGTCTCTTAGGCCATATTTCACAGAATACTTATTCACTGTTGAAGAGCATAGTGAGGTGCTTATTTATATCTCTTTATGATTGCAATGTGTTTGTATCACAATTTATCTATGTGCTACTCTAGTGATGTGTTATTAAAGTAGTTTTATTCCTGCACGTGTGCAAAGGTGACAGTGTGTGCACCGTGTTAGTACTTGGTTTATGCTATGATCATGATCTCTTGTAGATTGAAGTTAACTATTGCTATGATAATATTGATGTGATCTATTCCTCCTACATATGCATGAAGGTGAGTGTGCATGCTATGCTAGTACTTGGTTTAGTCTGTTGATCTATCTTACACTAAAGGTTACTAAAATATGAGCATTATTGTGGAGCTTGTTAACTCGGCATTGAGGGTTCGTGTAATCCTACACAATGTGTTCATCATCCAACAAAAGTGTAGAGTATGCATTTATCTATTGTTATGTGATCAATGTTGAGAGTGTCCACTAGTGATCTATTCCCTAGGCCTTGTTCCTAAATACTTCTATCGCTACTTGTTTCTTGTTTCTTTGTGTTACTACTTGCTACTACTGTTTGTTTCTTGTCTGGGCAAAGCACTTTTCTGGTGTCGTTGCCGTTGCTACTGCTTATTCATACCACCTGTATTTCACTATCTCTTCGCCGAACTAGTGCACCTATTAGGTGTGTTGGGGATACAAGAGACTTCTTGCTTTGTGGTTGCAGGGTTGCATGAGAGGGATATCTTTGACCTCTTCCTCCACTGAGTTCGATAAACCTTGGGTATCCACTTAAGGGAAACTTCTGCTGTTCTACAAACCTCTGCTCTTGGAGGCCCACCAACACTGTCTACAAGAATAGAAGCTCCGTAGACATCACCGACTCATTTGGAAAATAAGTGATGCGTTGAGACGCAAAAATGAATTGCAAAATACATACGTTTCTGAGCGTGTCGATCCGTTGACTAAAACCTCTCCGGTGAGCAAAACATGATAAAGCACGAGAAGGCAAGGTGTTATATCTTTACATATGTAAACTAGATTATTGACTCTAGTGCAAGTGAGAAGTATTGGAGATATGCCCAAGAGGCAATAATAAAATGGTTATTATAATATATCTTTGTGTTTATGATAATGTTTACATACCATGCTATAATTATATTAACCGAAACATTGATACATGTGTGTTATGTGAACAACAAGGCGTCCCTAGTAAGCCTCTTGTATAACTAGCTTGTTGATTAATAGATGATCATGGTTTCGTAATCATGAACATTGGATGTTATTAATAACAAGATTATGTCATTATATGAATGATGTAATGGACACACCCAATTAAGCGTAGCATAAGATCACGTCATTAAGTTATTTGCTATAATCTTTCGATACATAGTTACCTAGTCCTTTCGACCATGAGATCATGTAAATCACTTATATCGGAAATGTACTTTAATTACATCAAACGCCACTGCGTAAATGGGTGGTTATAAAGGTGGGATTAAGTATCCGGAAAGTATGAGTTGAGGCATATGGATCAACGGTGGGATTTGTCCATCCCGATGACGGATAGATATACTTTGGGCCCTCTCGGTGGAATGTCGTCTAATAGCTTGCAAGCATATGAATGGTTCATAAGAGACCACATACACGGTACGAGTAAAGAAGTACTTGTCATGAGACGAGGTTGAGCAAGGTATAGAGATACAGATGATCAAACCTCGGACAAGTAAAATATCGCGTGACAAGGGAATCGGTATCGTATGTAAATGGTTGATCGATCACTAAAGTCATCGTTGAATATGTGGGAGCCATTATGGATCTCCAGATCCCGCAATTGGTTATTGGTCGGAAGAAGTCTCAACCATGTCTACATAGTTCGCGAACCGTAGGGTGACACACTTAAGGTTTGATGTCGTTTAAGTAGATATGGAATATGAAATGGAGTTCGAAGTTTTGTTCGGAGTCTCGGATGGATCCACGACATCACGAGGAGTTCCGGAATGGTCCGGAGAATAAGATTCATATATAGGAAGTCACTTTCCAAGTTTGGAAATGATCCGGTGTATTTATGGAAGGTGGTTTCTAGAATTATCCGGAATAAATCACTATGGAAGGAGGAGTCCCGGAGGGACTCCACAAACCCTAACCAGCCAACCAAGTGGGAGGGTGGAGTCCATGATGGATTCCACCTCCTTGGCCGGCCAAGAAAAGAGGGAAGGGGAGAGTCCCTGTCCCTCAGGTTCGTCCATAAGGCAGTTGTTCTGTTGGGGTCTTATTCGAAGACTTTGGGCAAACCCTTGGGGTTCCACCTATATAATGAGGAGGAGAGGGAGAGGGGCAGCCATGGCTTGGCCGCACCACCCCTGCCCCCTTGAGGCCGGCGCCCATAGCCCCCTCTCCCCAAACCCTAGCCTCCCTCCTCCACATACAAACTCCCGCAGCGCATAGGCGAAGCCCTGCCGGAGTTCTCCACCACCACCGCCACCACGCCGTCGTGCTGCCGGGATTCCGAGGAGGATCTACTACTTCCGCTGCCGGCTGGAACGGGGAGAAGGACGCGTCGTCATCAACACCGAACGTGTGACCGAGTGCGGAGGTGCTGCCGTTGTGCCGTCAAGATCTTCTACCTGCTTTTGAAGCGGCAAGTGATCGTCTACCGCAGCAACGAGAGCCTCCTCTTGTAGGCTTTGGAAATCTTCAAGGGTTAGTCTCGTTCATCCCTCGTTGCTCCCATCTTCTAGATTGCATCTTGGCTTGGATTGCGTTCTCGCGGTAGGAATTTTTTTGTTTTCTATGCTACGAATCCCTACAATATGTGTCACAAATGCACAACTACAGGGCAGAAACTAGAATTCACTCTTTTTTGGTACACTTTGGTCTAGATGGAAGGATTTCTTGAGTCTCTAACCCAATGATCCTACCTACAAGTTGACAACTGAGATATCCATTGTTAGGAGGGTTTGTATAGAGTTCCTACATCAAAGAAATATAATATTTTATTTATGGGCATCCAAATCCTCAAAACTGGTACAACAAAACATAAAACTAAAACAAAATGACACTTAAATATCTAGCACCACAAATGTGCATATATGCAAATATACATACAATTTTCTACATTTTCAAAGAAAAATTAGTTTAATTATTTTCCATTTTTGTATTAATTAGATGTATTCTATTATCAATTAAAATTGAAATATTATTATTTACAAATAGTAAATTCTCAATTTCATGACTTAATATAATATTAGTATGCAGCGCAGGCATTTGCCCATACCCATGTGCTATTAAACAAAGAGCATTACAATATGATCTGGACGAGTTCTAATGAGCCGCGCACAATAAAAGATTCACTAGTGATGCCTCTATAGATTCCTTAGAAGATTAAAAATGTCTTAAATTGCGAAAAAAAAAATTTGGAGCAACCGGCAGGAGCACTGCCTTTTCATATAAGCAAGGGCGAAAAAGAACCACTGTACAAAGATAGCATGTTTGGTTTTAAGTGTTAAACATGCCAGAAACCACAAAGGTAAAAGAACACAGCGAACTGCCTAGTCAGGTTCCGCTGGGTGGGTTACTCTAGCAGGTGCAAAAGCACGGCTTCTCTGCGCGATGTCCTCCCTAGCAATCGAAGCCACCTCAATGTAGGTAAGACGTGGCCTGTGAAAATCCGTCTGTTCATATAGGAAGCGACCACTGAGATGCCGCCTGTCCGACAGTGACTTGCCCTCGATGATGTGATCCCACCAAGCGTCCAGGGAAGCAAAATTCTGGCCATGCGTGATAGGAGCCTGGGCGTCTTCCTGGTAGATGGTGCTCCATATGGCGGCCGTAAAAGGGCAGTCTTTACACAGGTGGGCCGCCGTCTCATGTGAGGATAAACAAAGTGGGCAAACCGGATCATGCGGCCACCCTCTGATAGCCAGCATGTCAGCGGTGAGGAGCCTGGCATGAAGAGCAAGCCAAGCAAAAATCTTGCACTTCGGCTCGGCGTGGGCACGCCAGATCTTGTCGGCATTAAACCTGGGGAAGCTGCCGAGGAACTGAAGGTGGTATGCGGATCCAGCAGAGTATGCCCCCTGCGAGTTGGTGGTCCAAGCAATGGTGTCCGCCGTATCAGGGTCCAGCTGGATGGTGGCCACCACATTCCAGATTTCCAGGAACTGCGCCAGCTGGACCGGTGTGTCGAGTCTAGCAATGGAGCGGATCCAGTTGTCGTCGAGGAGCTCTTTGGCGACGTTTCTCGTTTTCCTCGTGGCGACCTTGAACAGGTCCGGAGCCCACAGCCTAAGAGGCCCACGCTCAGTCCAGGAGTCATACCAGAAGGAAGTGTAGTCCCCATTCCCAATGGTGATCTTTGTTGTGGCTCTGAATAGGTCCATATCAGCTTCATCACACGGAAGCTTGGAGCCAACCCATGATCTGTGGGGGTCAGTCCACCTTAGCCAGGGCCAGCGCAGTCTAAGTGCACGGCCGGAGCGTTTGAGGTCAGGCAAACCGAGGCCCCCAGATCTTTGGGCCTACACACCGTTTTCCAGTTGACCAGTGCGTGCCCACCCGAGGCATGTTCAGCATCATCCCCCGCCCAAATGAAATTCCTGGCAATCTTGTTGATCTTGTCTCGAGCCCATTTAGAGAGAGGCAGGACTGTAGCGTGTGATACGCATAAAGCACACGCCCGTTGGGAACCCCAAGTGGAAGGTATGATGTGTATAGAAGCAAGTTTCCCTCAGTAAGAAACCAAGGTTTATCGAACCAGCAGGTTGAAGGCTGATGGCGGAGGAGTGTAGTGCGCGCAACACAATTCGGGCGCCAACGTGGAACCTGCACAACACAATCACAGAACTTTGCCCCAATGTAACAGCGAGGTTGTCAATCTCACCGGCTTGCTGTAAACAAAGGATTAAACACATTGTGTGGAAGATGATGATTGTTTGCGAAGAACAGTAAAGAACAATTGCAGCTTTGTTTCAGATGTAAGAATAGGACCGGGGTCCACGGATCACTAGCGGTGTCTCTCCCATAAGATAGCAGATGTTGGGTGAACAAATTACTTGGGCAATTGACAAATAAAGAAGGCATAACAATGCGCATACATATATCATGATGAGTACTATGATTTAATCCGGGCGTTACGACAAAGTACATAGACCGCTATCCAGCATGCATATACCTAAAAGTCCACCTTCGGTTATCATCCGAACCCCTCGGATTAAGTTGTAAAGCAACAGACAATTGCATTAAGTATGGTGCGTAATGTAATCAACACAAATATCCTTAGACAAAGCATCGATGTTTTATCCCAGCAATAGCACATCCAACCAGAACTTTCTGTCACTGTCCAGATTTAATGGAGGCACACTATCTGAGCATAAATCTCCCTCTTGAGTGTAGTATCAACTTGGCCGGAGCCTCTACTAGCAACGGAGAGCATGCAAGAACATAAATAACATATATGATAGATTGATAATCAACTTGACATAGTATTCAATATTCCTTGGATCCCAACAAACACAACATGTAGGATTACAAATAGATGATCTTGATCATTATAGGCAGCTCACAAGTCTGACATGATAGCACAATGGGAGAAGACGACCATCTAGCTATTTTGCTATGGACCCATAGTCTAGGGGTGAGCTAATCACACATCGATCCGGAGGCGATCATGGCGATGAAGAGACCTCGGGAGATGATTCCCCTCTCCGGTGGAGTGCGGAGGCGATCTCTGAATCCCGAGATGGGATTAGGCGGCGGCGCTCTCTGGAAGGTTTCCGATCGTGGCTCTCGGTGCTGGGGTTTCGCGACAGGCTTTAAGGCGGAAGGGCGGAGTCGGGAGAGTCACGGGGCCCACACGCGGGGCGCGCGGGGCCCCTTAGGCCGCGCCGCCCTAGTGTGGGGCGGCCGTATGCTCGTCTCCCTCGGTCTTCGGAAGCAAAAATGGGACCACAGGCGTTGATTTCGTCCAATTCGAGAATATTTCGTTACTAAGTTTAGAAACCAAAAACAGCAACTGGCTCTTGGCATCTCGTCAATAGATTAGGTTAGTGCGGAAAATGCATAAATATGGCATATAATGTGTATAAAACATGTGGGTATCATCATAAAAGTAGCATGGAACATAAGAAATTATAGATACGTTTGGGACGTATCAGCGTGGTAGACAGCCGTGGCCATGAGGACCGATTTTGCAAGTGTGATTCTTCCAGGGCGAGCCAGGTTTTTACCGAACCATCCCGGCAGCTTTCCGGCGATCTTGTCGAGGAGCGGTTGGATATCCACTTTGCGCAGGCGGCGGAAATGAAGGGGTAGCCCTAAATACTTTCCGGGGAAGGCCATGATCTTCGCAGGGAAGCCGTCGAGGAGGTCATGAAGGTTAATATCGCCGCAACGCACCGAAAAGACCTCAGACTTTGCCAGATTTGTGACGAGGCCACTCGCCTTGCCAAAGCACTCAAGAATTGCAGATACAGCATGTAACTCCTCCTTAGTCGGATTTACGAAGATGCCCGCGTCGTCGGCGTAGAGGGAGACTCTGCATTGCGTCATCCGCGACCTAATGGGGCTGAGGATGCCACGGCTGGTCGCCAATTGTAGAATGTGCTGCAGCGGATCAATGGCAATGATGAACAGCATGGGGGATAGCGGATCCCCCTGACGTAGACCTCTTGCGTGCGGAAAAGGTTTGCCCGGCTCCCCATTAAGGAGGACGCGTGAAGAGGCCGAGGCCAAGGACATGCAGACCCAATCGCGCCAAATTTGGCCAAAACCCAGCGCACGCATGACCTCAAGAAGATAGACCCAGCCGACGGAGTCGAAAGCCTTGGAGATGTCGAGCTTAAGGAACAAACAAGCGATCTTGGAGGAGTGCAATTCCTTAATGAGGTTCTGAACGTGCAAGAAGTTATCGTGGATGCTCCTTTGTTTGACGAAAGCGCTTTGATATTTGGAGACGAAGTCCGGTAGAATCGGCGCGAGCGCGCGCGCCACAGAGCGCTGGTTTCGCTGAAGGATCTGAAACATGGGCTCGGCCCGTTTAGTCCCGTTCAGCTGGTTCGATCCTGATGGATTTCTCGTTCTCAGGTTGACTGCAGCCCGTCCGCGCGATGATTGAGAAGCCACGTCGAAGGAGCCATGTGCAGCCAATCACAGTAAAGTAGTGCTGGTTCATTCGTTCATTTGTGTGTGAGAAGCGTGGCCACGTCAGCGATTAGATGTCATGCCACCTCCAACAATTAAACGTAGCACATGGTCGTAGTATAGTTGAGTACTTACGAGTGAGCATTTGGTGCACATGAGCACCGGTGCTCTCGGTTTTTTAAATATTAAAAAAATTATGTATCTATGTTTTAAAAAATCATCACATTTATTCCATGAATACATATATATGTTCTGAATACTTGTGAGAAGTTTCGCTAGAAGTTGCTTTGTATTTTGAGCTACAGGAAAAAAACAAATTTGCGAATACGTATAGGGACGTATATTTGTCAGAAATTTGTCTTTTCTGTATAGCTCAAAGTATAGTATGATCAAGGTTATGATGGCATGTAACGGAATGCTTTGTTATCGTTTCTGCTCGGGACGACAGAACTAAACAGGGATGCGGTACATCTCCGACGTATCGATAATTTCTTATGTTCCATGCCACATTATTGATGATATCTACATGTTTTATACTGCCCATGTCGTATTCGTCGTTTTACGGAGCCAACCTATTAACAAAATGCGAAGAGCCGGATTCTTGTTTTATTGCTGTTTTTGGTTTTTAGAAATCTAGTAAAAATATTCTCGGAATTGGACGAAATCAACGCCCGGGGTCCTATTTTACCACGAAGCTTCCGAGAAGACCGAAAGGGATACGAAGTGGGCGACGACGCCGCCACCACATGGGCCAGCGCAGCCGGAGGGGCGCGCCGCCTATGGTGTGCCCCTCGTCAGCCCTCGACTCTGACCTTCCGCCTGTATAGCCTCCGTCGCGAAAGTCCCGAAGAACCACGATACGAAAACCTTCCGAGAGCGTCGCACGCGCCAATCCCATCTCGGGATTAAGATCTCCTCGGCACCATGCCGGAGAGGGGATTCATCTCCCGGAGGACTCTTCACCGCCATGGTCGCCTCGGAGTGATGAGTGAGTGATTCACCCACGGACGGTCCATGGCGTAGCTAGATGGTTGTCTTCTCCTCATTGTGCTTCATTGTTGGATCTTGTGAGCTGCCTAACATGATCAAGATCATCTATCTGTAATACTATATGTTGTGTTTGTCGGGATCCGATGGATAGAGAGAATACCATGTTATGTTAATTATCAAGTTATTACCTATGTGTTGTTTATGATCTTGCATGCTCTCCGTTATTAGTAGAGGCTCGGCCAAGTTTTTGCTCTTAACTCCAAGAGGGAGTATTTATGCTCGATAGTGGGTTCATGCCTACATTGATACCTGGGACAGTGACAGAAGGTTCTAAGGTTGTGTTGTGCTGTTGCCACTAGGGATAAAACATTGATGCTATGTCTGTTATCACCAGAATTTGACCGATCAGAGGTGGGCCGCGATTGAAGATGGATTTGAAGAATATACACGAAAGAAGTGCATGAATCGGCCTTTTATACCAAGTTCGGCTTAATTGCCCGTGTATCTGTAACATATTAGATCGCATCTTAGTTTAGAAGTTAGAGTTTTGCCCGTGCACGGTTTGGTGCGCCTGAATTAGAAAGTCCCACGGACTATAAATATGTATCTAGGTTTATGGAATAAACAACAACCAACGATCAACACAATCTGGCGCATCGCCAACTCCTTCGTCTCGAGGGTTTCTTCGGGTATCATGCTGCCTAGATCGCATCTTGCGATCTGGGCAGCAGAAGCTCCACTGTTCATGCGTTGCTCGTAGTGAAGCCTTTTTGATGGCGAGCAACGTAGTTATCATATGCGTTAGGGTTAGCATTGTTCTTAGTATCATATGCTGTCGTAGTGCGACCCTTATGTATCTAGCCGCCCTTACACCTATCTTAGGTGTAGGGGCAGCACCCCGCTTGATCATTGTTTAGTAGATCCGATCCGTTAGTTGCTCCTTGTTCTTCAAGGATTAGTTTAATATCCAATAGTTAGGCCTTACAAGGGTTGGAGGATCCAGCGGCGTGTAGGGTGTAGTTTGCGGCCCTAGACAGGATGTTCGAGGATCAACCTCGTGTTGGTTTTCAGGTCTGCCTAGGATCGGCTTACGATCACCGTACGCGAGGCGAGGCCCAATCGTGAGTAGGATGATCCCGATTATGCGGTGAAAACCCTAAATCGTCGTCAGATCGCATTAGCTTTATCTTGATCAAGCAGACCACCATATATTCGGACACCTTGTACGAATCATGGGTGGATCGGCTCTTTGAGCCGTTGCAGGATAACCCGAGAGCCGATCGAGGCTCGTATTTAACGTTTATGTGTGCCTGCAGAAACTAAGCGAGGCATCATCCAACACCTTCCCGACTGCATAGGTCAGGTGGCCCTGCGACGCATCGGCGTGTGACCAAGGCTTTGGGTCGTCGCTCGAGGGATCGGGGCCAGCCGCAGCCTAGTTGTTCCCGCTCTACGGTGCTGCTGGGTCGTTGCTCGACGGTGGGTTTCGACCGCAACACATTTCTGGCACGCCCGGGGACCATCTTCACATCCACCGCATCGCCATCTACATCCGAGATGGCGGAAAGCACTCCGGTCAAGAAGTGCGAGGATCGCCGACGGCTCAAGAAGAAACATGACGAGATCAAAGCGGTCCTCGAGGCCGACCTCATCGCTCTTTCCAGAACCCGCTCCCATGTCATGTGGAAGGGGTTCTCACCCGAAAGCGCGCTCGATGGAGTGGACCTGTCCTCCCCGTCGAAGAACGCACCTGTGTCGGCGCGTCGGAGATCAACTTCATGGTGGCTCATTCGCCGCACCGCCATTCTGAGAGCCTGGTGAACACTTTGGAGCGTGACTCGTCGCGTGATCCAGGAAATCATGAGCCATCGCTCTCGTCAGACCGGCTCGGGAACATACCAAGGGAGATGCCACTTCACTCCCGTCCACGCGCCGTTCGCAGCAGCGCCGTAAGCGCCAACGCATCGCCTACGTCGTCACAAGATTGGTGGTGACCCAAGTGACTACCAATTCATGCATGAGGCGCCCAAGGAGATCCCGCACGATACACGTGCGCATACGTGCCGGACTGCATCGGACACTCTCGAACCAGCTGCAACGGCAGGGGCCTCGGAACAGCCAGAGAACGTCGAGCGGATCTTGAGAAGCAAACATGGATAGCTAAGTACGCCACTCCGACAAACCTCCGGAGCTCAGCTCCTGCAGTTGGCTCAGAACCGGAAAAGCAAGCATGGCTGGCCAAGTATGCCACGGCGAATCTTCAGGGTCCAACGCCTTCGGCCATCACCGCGGATGAGATTTGTACGATCCTAAAAGATTGCCGAAAAGGAGGACAATCGGCTACCAAGCCGTACCCCAACGAGTACGAGTTGATTCCGCTACCTCCCAAATATCGGCTCCCCTGACTTTACAAAGTTTAGTGGATCGGATGGTTCCAGCTCCATCGAGCATGTGAGCCGATATTTGGCACAGTTGGGCACTATCTCAGCATCGACGAGCTGCGTGTGAGGTTCTTCGCATTGTCGATACGTCTCCACGTATCGATAATTTCTTGTGTTCCATGCCACATTATTGATGATACCTACATGTTTTGGGATTTCTATTTTCGTGCCCTGGTTCGTTAGTTGTACTCCTTTCCCCAGCCTTAGTTTTTCCTCAGTTTTCCCCTCCCTCTAGTTTGAAACCCCGTCGCGGACGCTCGGGCGGGAGGTTGCCGTCTGGTCGTGAGGCCTTCACGGGTGCAGTGACGCTAGGGAGCCGTTGGTGTTGAATCGCCCTTCTTTGAACTATGTTGTCGTTGACTCGAGGAGCTCACCCAAAGATTTCCACTCCGCCCGACTGGAGGAGCTCACACACGCCCCTCCGCCGCCACGCCGTCCGCCCTCCTACCTTATGGCGTCGTCCGCCGCCGAGCCGCCCCCGCCACCACCACCCCCGGGAGGCGGAGAGGGGTCCGCCTCCACCAGATCTAAATCTACCCCTATCGCGGTAGAATTTGTATATCCGTCTGGTGTACCGCCTCCTCCCGTCAGCCGCGAGAAGATTGGGAATCTGAGGGATCTAACGCATGGATTCCATCTCGGTAAGCATCGCCTATGTGAATAACGTAGCAGTTTTGAGCGCCAATCGTTGTTGCTCAACTAACTGCGTTGCTTTTCGAATAGGATTGATCCAGCGCTGGCTTTTCGGCTGGTGGTTAGGCTGGATTCTAGCTTTACGCGTGATTCTAAACGCCAAATGAATGGGTTTTACTTCCCTGCGGTGGTTGCAACCACCATCTCGTTGAGGGATTTGAAAGCTAACATCGTCGATAAGTACTCCTGGAGCCCTCGCGATGCAGTTCATTTCGAATATTTCAACAGCACGGAGCGAAGATTGGTTCCACTAATTTCCGACGATGATCTGGGAATTCTTTTTGCTTTGAATGCTTCTTGCCGTTTCGGTAAAATTCGTGTCCATGTGGACATTGGCCGCATCATCGGTGTTGGGGCATCATCAGTGGTCGGGCATCATGTCTCTCTCTGTTGCTCTGCTAATGGTGTGTGCTGGCCCTCCTTGTGGGTCCACAAAGAGGCAATTCATCCCTAGTGCGAGTGGTAGCGATCGTTCCTGTGGTCGTGTGGAAGGACGATGCAGAGATTGGGGATCGTGTCCGAAGATGATGAGGATGAGTTAATGTTTCGAATTGGTAGATCGATGCAAAAGCGGGCAATGGAGGATCACATGGAAGATATTGCTTTTGGTGCCAGATTTGATGAGACCGATGATGAAGAGAAGAATGAGAACGATGACAGCCTCGTTTTAGCCGATTACGAAGGTGAAGACTTGCCAACAATTGAGTGGAACAGGGAGGATCCTCAGCTTGCAAAAGGCACCGTGTTTCAAACGATGATGGACTGCCGTAATGCAATTACTACATATCACATTCTCACTAAGAATAATTATGAGGTTATTAAAAGTGAGCAGGTAGGTTCACAATCAAATGCCCATACCCAAGGTGTAGGTTTAGGCTGCATGCATCCACAATGCGCGGAAGCAGCTTGGTTCGGGTACTACGCCAACCAGTTGTGTATTTAGATCACGGTGTAAAATTTGTTATCTATTACTGACATCCCTTATCATTATGTTTCAGATAAAGAATAATAACGAGATCCATAGGTGTCCACCTCTAGGGGGAGAGCCTGACCTGAACACAAAGCTAGCGAAGACAAGGTGGTTGGCAGATATAATCCTAGATTGGCTGAGAGAAACTCCTTCACTTGGTCCAACAGCACTCCAGAAAAAGGTGGCTGAGAAGTATAAAGGGATGAAAGTACCTTACATGAGGATGTTCTATGCAAAGGAAATGGCTCTTGACAAGATCAATGGTCCATGGAATGAAAGCTTTCAGTTGCTTTACACTTTCAAAGCGAAGTGGAGATGGCTAGTCCAGGCAGTGTTGTAGCAATAGACAAGCATACAGTTCCCTACAAATTGAAGCGGGAAGGTAATGCACAAGGAATTTTTTAGAAGGGCTTTTGTTTGTTTCAAAGCTTGTTTGGAAAGCTTTTGCCGGATTTGGCCGTGGATGCATCAGCTCTTCATGGCAGGTTTAAAGGACAACTAGTTGCCGCTACTGCAGTTGATGGACATAATTGGATGTTCTGTTGCTTATGGGGTTTGGAGGTTGAGTGGAGGAAAGTTGGACTTGGTTTCTGCAGAATTGCGCGACCTTATGGGTCATCCACCAGACTTGTTATCCACACACGACGCTTGCAAAGGTTTGGAGAGTGCGGTAGAAGCAATATTCCCAGGTGGAGCATAGGGAATGTATGTGACACGAGTAATTTTACAAAGAAATTCAAGGTAAAGTTTTTACCGACAACCTATGGCCAGCTTCATACACATGCGGCTCTAGGAAGCATATGTTTCATTTGGATGTGTTGTATAAACAAAAACCTGGGGTGAAGGAGTACTTGGATGAACATCATGGTAGGGTGTGGTCAAGAAGCCAATTCAATGAAATTTGCAAGATAGACTATGTAACAAGTAACCTTGCGGAGAGTTTCAATTCAAAGGTCAAGTCATTGAAAGGGCTTATGCTGTGGCAAATATTTGATAAGATTAGGCAGATGATCATGATAAAGATCGATCTGCGTCAAAGAATTGCATCCACAAATTATGTTGGCCATCTCATGCTCCCATCTTTGATTAAGTCTTTGCATGAGAGGGCAAAACAATTGAAGATGCAATGCGTCAGAAAAGGAATGGAGGTGACAGTAAAAACATGCAGTGGAGGTATCCAGTGAGTTTGGTTGATAGGACATGCCATTGTAGGGGATGGCAGATCCGTGGGATACCCTGCATACACGCATTGTTTTTCATGAGTGTTATAGGGGGTGAAGAAGGTGAAGTTGATCAGTATGTGTCGTATTTCTCTGTTGCCAAATTTAGGCTGCATATGCTATGAATGTTCCTACCTTGTTGGGAAAAGACCAATGGATGAAAGTCGATCCAGGCTTCAAACTGTATTCTAGTGACTAGACCGGCAGTAGGCGAGGAAGAATAGGATCGAGCTAGTAGGGTGGTGCACCGATTGACGTAAGTGCAAACGTTGTGGAATCCCTGGACACATTAGGCTTTGTAAAATGATGTTGATCCGCTTTTGGAATGGAAGATCAAAGGGAGCAGAAATGCAGAGGAGAATAAGAACGAATTCAACTTGAGATTAACGACAGTTCAACATGAAGCGAATAGAGGAGATTGTGCAGCAATTCAACATGAGGAGATTGCAAGCAGCAGAGGAGATTGAAGCGGCCATTCAACATGTTGAGATTGAGAGACAAATGCAGAAGGAGATTGAAGCAGCAGTTAACATGAGGAGATTGAACCGATGGATCAGAGGGAACAGATGGATGTAGAATGGCTTCAACCGATGAGTCTAGAGGAGAGGGAACAGTATAGTCGAGAATGCCTCGAAAGTTGTAAGGCCATGACAGATGCTTTTGAAGAGTACATGGCAGAAGAAAAAGCACAAGCTTGCAGAAGAAGAAGAACAAGAAAGAGGGCAAAAGGAAGGTAGGTAATATCCCTGGTAGGGTTACCCGGAGTAAGGTGGTGGCCCCGCGAGTCACACCAGAGCAAGAGAAAGATTTTATTCTGAACAACTAATTTGAATTTGTATGAACAATTTGTATCGGGGTTCCCTTTGTATTATCCCTTTGTGCGTGCGGCGGCTAGCATATTTGCGTGCGTGTGGATCTAAGAGTGCCGGTGAGGATCTAACCGTCGAAATAGTTGAAATGTCTCTCTCTGTCACTTTCGATTCTATTCTCAGATATGTTGAATGATGAAGAACACCAACGGCGGCCGTGCCGACAGTGGTCATCGATGCCACGAACATTGAAGCCATCGCCACAACATCGCTTTCAACGGCGCACTCCAGCCTTCAATGTCGAACTTTGTTGATGTCTCAGCGGTGCCGAGAGTGCGAATCGATGCCAAGACGATTGAAGCCATCGTCTACAACCGCGTGCAAAGCCGCCGATCCAGCCCTCCGCAGATCCGTCGATGAAGTACCAAGACAGCGGCGGTTCCGACACTGGTCATCGATGCCACGAACATTGAAGCCATCGCCGATAACATCGCTTCAACGTTTGATGGCGCAGATGACCACCCCTCAGCCGCCCGTCGTCCCGGCCTTTCTTGCCCATCGCTGCGCGACCGTGTTAGAATGGACTATTAGGGTTTATACCCATGCCATAACGCCGCAAATTGGGATAAATTATTGTAAATTTGTATTTTTCAATTTCCAAATGGGATAAAATTGTTCGAACTACTACCTCCGTCTCAAAAAAAGCTTCTTCACGTTCTTGATGTGTCCATGTACATCCGTATGTATGATTTGAATTCTATCCCAACTTGATTGGGAAGATATTGATATGTGTTGATCCGGAGGCTGGTACATGCTTTCACTTTGGGATCCCTTCACTTTTATAAAATGTTCATGCATGCTAAAATTATCGTGCACATTACTTAGCACAAGTAGGAAATTGTACACCGAAATACAGTGCTTAGAGCCACAACAAAGTACAGTGGTTAGAGCCATCTACTGAATAACAATTCTATACTAAATCGTCTACCAGAACACATAACTGCTAGGACAGGGATGACACCTAATAAAACTGCACAGATGAATCTACTTTTCTCCTCTCCCATCACTTTAAGTTCATGTTCTAGATTTTCTACCACTTGATCAAATACGGCAAGATCTGTCTCAACTCTCAACTTCTCCTTGCGAATAAGCTCTGAATTCTTCTTTTCTTCCTCCCACAATCGAATATCATCAATTTTTACGCCAATTCATCACCTAAATTGGCCACATTCTCCTCCTCTGGCTACACCACTGGGTTGATTCATCTTGGTATGCAATGTACCATGGATCACCGGCTTGCCTGGCTAACTGTAACAATAATGGAAAAAAGAACAACTTAAATCACCCCAACAGGCCATGGCGGAACTTCAAATTCAACGGTAGTACAGAGAGCTGAAGCTATATACCTGCACTTCCGACGAGGTAGGAGAAGTAGAACGTGGCCACGACATGATCGAATCCCCACCCTCGCCGGTGTACCCGCTACGACGAGACATTGAGGACTATTTCGTACCGCAAACTCCAATAAATTACGAGAACCGAATCGATTAGGGGGCGGAGGCAGAAGGTCTACCAATTGGTGCGCGGAACAAATCCCGGTCATCGTGGGCGGCGGATCTTTGCGGGGACTCTGCGGTGGGTACAATGCGTGCGACGAAACAAGTGCGGAGCCGTGGTTGACGTGCGCCGCCGCAGCTCGTCCGACGCCGGGGGACAGGCCGGCGACGCGACGAGGCGCTGGCGATGGCCTCCGGCACGCACTGCGACGACAAGGGGAACGAGCTGCCGGTTCTCCGGCCTAGCTTAAGAATAATTAATTAGCGAACTTGTTGCTTCTCTCTATGATATTCTCTAAAGACATATATCAGCGGCAAGATATGATTTTTTCTCTCTAAATAAATAGACGACACGGTCATTGGGTGCGGCAGCCCCACAAAGCGGCAATATATGTCTTTCCTGAAAAATAGACGACCCCACCTGGCTGCGGAGGCCCCACAGAGCGGCAATATATGAGTTTCTCTAAATAAATAGACGACCCCACCGGTCATTGGGGCGGCAGCCCCACATAGCGGCAATATATGTCTTTTCCTGAAAAATAGACGACCCCATTGGTCATTGGCTGCGGAGGCCCACAGAGCGGCAATATATGAGTTTCTCTAAATAAATAGACGACCCCACCGGTCATTGGCTGCGGCGTCATAAGCGGCAATATATGTCTTTTCCTGAAAAATAGACGACCCCACGGGTCATTGGCTGCGGAGGCCCCACCGGCAATATATGAGTTTCCTAAATAAATACGACCCCACTGGTCATTGGTGCGGCAGCCCACGAGCGGCAATATATGTCTTTCCGAAAAATATACGACCTTGGCGGTCATTGGCTGCGGCAGTCCTATAGAGCGCCCCATTTGTCATTGGCAACACCGCGTATAAAATCATGAAATAAAACGGCCCACACGTCAGCGATAGATGGATGGCTGCTCGACGTGTCTCCGACCCTACCGTCGCACGAGACGATGTCAGGAGGAGCGCCCGCAAGGCCCCACCCGGTCGACTAACGGTCAAGGCTCGACTGACGGCTCTGGCTTCCAAAGCCATGCGTGTTTCAAACTAGAGGAGGAAAACGAGGAAAAACTAAGGGGGGGAAACCAGGTACAACCTACGAACCGGGGCACGAAACTAGAAATCCCCATGTTTATGCACACTTTATGTCATATTCGTGCATTTTAGGAACTAACCTATTAACAAGATGCCGAAGTGCCATTCCTGTTTTTGGTTTCTTGGTTTAATCCTAGTAACGAAATATTCTCTAATCGGACGAAATCAAGACCGAGGTTCCTATTTTCCTTGAAGCATCCGTAACACCCGAGAAGGACCCGGAGGGGCCACAGCCACCCGGCCCTTGGGCCGGCGGCCCGTGCCCCGGCCGCGCCGCCCCATGGTGTGGCCACCTTCGACCCTCCCCGCCGCCTCTTCGCCATATGGGGCCCCGGATCGAAAACCCCGGGACGAAGAACCACGATACGGAAAACCTTCCAGGGCCGCCGCCATCGCGAAGCCAAGATCTGGAGACAGTCTGTTGCACACCACGCCGGAGCGGGGAAGTGCCCCGGAAGGCTTCTCCATCGACACCGCTGCCATCTCCATCGCCATCTTCATCACCGCCGCCGCTCCCATGAGGAGGAGTAGTTCTCCATCGAGGCTCGGGGCTGTACCGGCTATGTGGTTCATCTCTCTCCTATGTGCTTCAATACAATAATCTCATGAGCTGCCTTACATGATTGAGATTCATATGATGATGCTTGTAATCTAGATGTCATTATGCTAGTCAAGTGAGTTTTACTTATGTGATCTCCGGAGACTCCTTGTCCCACGTGTGTAAAAGGTGACAGTGTGTGCCGTGTGGGTCTCTTAGGCTATATTTCACAGAATACTTATTCTTGAATGGCATAGTGAGGTGCTTATTTATATCTCTTTATGATTGCAATGTGTTTGTATCACAATTTATCTATGTGCTACTCTAGCAATGTTATTAAAGTAGTTTTATTCCTCTGCATGTGTGTAAAGGTGACAGGTCGTGCAAGTGTTAGTACTTGGTTTATGCTATGATCATGATCTCTTGTAGATTGCGAAGTTAACTATTGCTATGATAATATTGATGTGATCTATTCCTCCTACATATGCATGAAGGTGACAATGTGCATGCTATGCTAGTACTTGGTTTAGTCTTTTGATCTATCTTACACTAAAGGTTACTAAAATATGAGCATTATTGTGGAGCTTGTTAACTCCGGCATTGAGGGTTCGTGTAATCCTACGCAATGTGTTCATCATCCAACAAAAGTGTAGAGTATGCATTTATCTATTCTGTTATGTGATCAATGTTGAGAGTGTCCACTAGTGATGTAATCCTAGGCCTTGTTCCTAGATATTGCTATCGGGCTTTTTGTTACCGTCACAACGTTACTACCGCTGCATTACTACTGCTTGTTTATTGTTCGGGCAAAGCACTTTTGGTGTCGTTGCTACTACTTATTCATACCACATATTTCACTATCTCTTCGCCGAACTAGTGCACCTATTAGGTGTGTTGGGGACACAAGAGACTTCTTGCTTTGTGGTTGCAGGGTTGCATGAGAGGGATATCTTTGACCTCTTCCTCCCCGAGTTCGATAAACCTTGGGTATCCACTTAAGGGAAACTTGCTGCTGTTCTACAAACCTCTTGGAGGCCTTTGGTCTCTACAAGAATAGAAGCTCCGTAGACATCAAGCACTTTTCTGGCGCCGTTCTTGGTATGTAAACGGCACTCACACATTGGCAAGCCCGGCAACTAAGCACTTTTCCTCCCTCGTCACCTACGCGCCAAGACTTTCGGGCTGCCGGGAGGAAAGGTAAAAGGCACTCATACTCCTGTCCAGGTAACAGTACTTTTCTTGCGCCATTGTGTTTGTGCTCGAAGATATTTCCTTTAGATCCTCGCAATTGCATCTTTTTGTTTCTTGTTTACACTAGTTTGGCATAATGGACAACAATGAGCTTCTTATTCTATTTCTGATTTAAAACATGGATTGTTTGATGCGAAAATTAAAAACCTATGAAATCTTAGTTGCATGCTGGTAGTGATATTAGTATGAACGCTTTGAACACCATTGTTGATAATGATATAGAAAGTTCTAAGCTTGGGGAAGCTGGTTTTCATGATCTTTTAGTCCCCAAGCATTGAGGAGAAAATTTTCTTTGATGATACTTTGCCTCATATTTATGATGATTATAATAGTGGTCTTTTGGTACAACCTACTATGGAGAGTAAATTTTGTTGTGATTATACTATGCCTCCTACACTTGATGAGAATAATAATGATAGCTACTTTGTTGAATTTGCTCCCACTACAACTAATAAAATTGATTATGCTTATGTGGAGAGTAATAATTTTATGCATGAGACTCATGATAAGAATGCTTTATGTGATAGTTATATTGTTGAGTTTGCTCATGATGCTACTGAAAGTTATTATGAGAGAGGAAAATATGGTTGTAGAAATTTTCATGTTACTAAAATGCCTCTCTATGTGCTGAAATTTTGAAGCTACACTTGTTTTATCTTCCTATGCTTGTTACTTTGCTCTTCATGAACTTGTTTATTTACAAGATTCCTATGCATAGGAAGCATGTTAGACTTAAATTTGTTTTGAATTTGCTTCTTGATGCTCTCTTTTGCTTCATACTCTATTTTTCATGTGAGCATCATTAAAACGCTGAGCCCATCTTAATGGCTATAAAGAAAGAACTTCTTGGGAGATAACCCATGTGTTATTTTGCTACAGTACTTTGTTTTATATTTGTGTCTTGGAAGTTGTTTACTACTGTAGCAACCTCTCCTTATCTTAGTTTTGTGTTTTGTTGTGCCAAGTAGTCTTTGATAGTAAAGTAAATACTAGATTTGGATTACTGCACAGAAACAGATTTCTTTGCTGTCACGAATCTGGGTCTAATTCTCTGTAGGTAACTCACAAAATTATGCCAATTTACGTGAGTGATCCCCGATATGTACGCAACTTTCATTAAATTTGTAGCATTTTCATTTGAGCAAGTCTGGTGCCTTAATAAAATCCATCTTTACGGACTGTTCTGTTTTGACAGATTCTGCCTTTTATTTCGCATTGCCTCTTTTGCTATGTTGGATGAATTTCTTTGATCCATTAATGTCTAGTAGCTTTATGCAATGTTCAGAAGTGTTAAGAATGATTGTTTCACCTCTGAACATGTGAATTTTTATTATGCACTAACCCTCTAATGAGTTGTTTCGAGTTTGGTGTGGAGGAAGTTTTCAAGGATCAAGAGAGAGTATGATACAATATGATCAAGGAGAGTGAAAGCTCTAAGCTTGGGGATGCCCTGGTTCACCCCTGCATATTCTAATAAGACTCAATCTAAGCTTGGGATGCCCAAGGCATCCCCTTCTTCATCGACAACATTATCAGGTTCCTCCCCTGAAACTATATTTTTATTCCGTCACATCTTATGCACTTTGCTTGGAGCGTATGTGTGCTTTTGTTTTTGTTTTTGTTTGAAAAATGCTTGTGTGGGAGAGAGACACGCTCCGCTGGTTCGTATGAACACATGTGTTTTTAGCTTTTAATGTTCATGGCGAAGGTTGAAACTGCTTCGTTAAATTGTTATATGGTTGGAATTGGAAAATGATACATGTAGTACTTGCTATAAATGTCTTGGATAATTTGATACTTGGCAATTGTTGTGCTCATGTTTAAGCTCTTGCATCATATACTTGCACCCATTAATGAAGAAACACTTAGAGCTTGCTAATTTGGTTTGCATATTTGGTTTCTCTAGAGTCTAGATAATATCTAGTATTGAGTTTTGAACAACAAGGAAGACGGTGTAGAGTCTTATAATGTTTACAATATGTATTTTATGTGAGTTTTGCTGCACCATTCATCCTTGTGTTTGTTTCAAATAACCTTGCTAGCCTAAGCCTTGTATCGAGAGGGAATACTTCTCATGCATCCAAAATCGTTGAGCCAACCACTATGCCATTTGTGTCCACCATACCTACCTACTACATGGTATTTATCCGCCATTCCAAAGTAAATTGCTTGAGTGCTACCTTTAAAATTCCATCATTCACCTTTGCAATATATAGCTCATGGGACAAATATTTAAACTATTGTGGTATTGAATATGTACTTATGCACTTTATCTCTTAATAAGTTGCTTGTTGTGCGATAACCATGTTTGGGACGCCATCAACTATTCCTTGTTGAATATCATGTGAGTTGCTATGCATGTCCGTCTTGTCCTGAAGTAAGAGAGATCACCACCTTTATGGTTGGAGCATGTATATTGTTAGAGAAGAACTTTGGGCCGCTAACTAAAGCCATGAATCATGGTGGAAGTTTCAGTTTTGGACACACATCCTCAATCTCATATGAGAATAATAATTGTTGTCACATGCTTATGCATTAAAGAGGAGTCCATTATCTGTTGTACATGTTGTCCCGTATGGATGTCTAAGTTGAGAAAAAGCGAGAAATCCAAAATGCGAGCTTTCTCCTTAGACCTTTGTACAGGCGGCATGGAGGTACCCCATTGTGACACTTGGTTAAAACATGTGCATTGCAAAGATCCGGTAGTCCAAGTTAATTAGGACAAGGTGCGGGCACTATTAGTATACTATGCATGAGGCTTGCAACTTGTAAGATATAATTTTCATAACTCATATGCTTTATTACTACCGTTGACAAAATTGTTTCATGTTTTCAAAATAAAAGCTCTAGCACAAATATAGCAATCGATGCTTCTCTTTGAAGGACCATTCTCTTTACTTTTATGTTGAGTCAGTTCACCTATCTCTCCACCTCAAGAAGCAAACACTTGTGTGAATGTGCATTGATTCTTACATACTTGCATATTGCGTGTTATATTACTCTATGTTGACTATTATCCATGAGATATACATGTTACAAGTTGAAAGCAACCGCTGAAACTTAATCTTCCTTTTGTGTTGTTTCAATACCTTTACTTTGATTTATTGCTTTATGAGTTAACTCTTATGCAAGACTTATTGATGCTTGTCTTGAAGTACTATTCATGAAAAGTCTTTGCTTTATGATTCATTTGTTTACTCATGTCATTACCATTGTTTTGATCACTGCATTCATTACATATGTTTACAATATGATCAAGTTTATGATGGCATGTCACTTCAGAAATTATCTTTGTTATCGTTTTACCTGCTTCGACGAGCGAACTAAGAGGGATGTGATACGTCTCGACGTATCGATAATTTCTTGTGTTCCATGCCACATTATTGATGATACCTACATGTTTTATGCACACTTTATGTCATATTCGTGCATTTTCTGAACTAACCTATTAACAAGATGCCGAAGTGCTTTTTGTCACTGCTTTTTCTTAAATCAGTAACGAAATATTCTCTAATCGGACGAAATCAAGACCTGTGTTCCTATTTTCACGGAAGCATCCAGAACACCCGAGAAGGACCCGAGGGGGCCACACAGCCACCCACCATAGGCGGGGCGGCCAAGCCCGGCCGCGCGCACCCTATGGTGTGGCCACCCTTCGACCCTCCGTCGCTCTTCGCCTATATAAAGCCCCTGGATCGAAAACCCAGGACGAAGAACCACGATACGGAAAACCTTCCAGCCGCCGCCATCAGAAGCCAAGATCTGGGGGACAGGAGTCTCCGTTCCGGCACCCTGCCAAGCGGGGAAGTGCCCAAGGCTTCTCCATCGACACCGCTGCCATCTCCATCGCCATCTTCATCACCTGTTGCTCCCATGAGGAGGGAGTAGTTCTCCATCGAGGCTCGGGCTATACCGGTAGCTATGTGGTTCATCTCTCTCCTATGTGCTTCAATACAATAATCTCATGAGCTGCCTTACATGATTGAGATTCATATGATGATGCTTGTAATCTAGATGTCATTATGCTAGTCAAGTGAGTTTTACTTATGTGATCTCCGGAGACCTTGTCCCACGTGTGTAAAGGTGACAAGTGTGCACCGTGTGGGTCTCTTAGGCTATATTTCACAGAATACTTATTCACTGTTGAATGGCATAGTGAGGTGCTTATTTATATCTCTTTATGATTGCAATGTGTTAGTATCACAATTTATCTATGTGCTACTCTAGCAATGTTATTAAAGTAGTTTTATTCCTCCCGCACGTGTGCAAAGGTGACAGTGTGTGCACCGTGTTAGTACTTGGTTTATGCTATGATCATGATCTCTTGTAGATTGCGAAGTTAACTATTGCTATGATAATATTGATGTGATCTATTCCTCCTACATATGCATGAAGGTGACAGTGTGCATGCTATGCTAGTACTTGGTTTAGTCTTTTGACCTATCTTACACTAAAGGTTACTAAATATGAGCATTATTGTGGAGCTTGTTAACTCCGGCATTGAGGGTCGTGTAATCCTACGCAATGTGTTCATCATCCAACAAAAGTGTAGAGTATGTATTTATCTATTCTGTGTGATCAATGTTGAGAGTGTCCACTAGTGGAAGTGTAATCCCTAGGCCTTGTTCCTAGATATCGCTATCGTCGCTTGTTTATCGTTCGTCTACACTGCTCGCATTACTACTGCTTGTTTATTGTTCAACAAGCACTTTTTCGGTGCCGTTGCTACTACTTATTCATACCACCTGTATTTCACTATCTCTTCGCCGAACTAGTGCACCTATTAGGTGTGTTGGGGACACAAGAGACTTCTTGCTTTGTGGTTGCAGGTTGCATGAGAGGGATATCTTTGACCTCTCCCCGAGTTCGATAAACCTTGGGTATCCACTTAAGGGAAACTTGCTGCTATTCTACAAACCTCTGCTCTTGGAGGCCCAACACTGTCTACAAGAATAGAAGCTCCCGTAGACATCAAGTCCCTCACAGGATCGGCTTTCGGGTGGTACACATCGCTGCCACCGAATCCCGATGACGAAGCAAGAGGTTCCACCTACGTATCACTCGAAGCTTCCGAGGCTGGTATTGCCGATCTTTGAAGAATGCATGCAGCGGGGAAACAAGGCATCACATCCGCTTCCAGACCATTGGGAACCGATGCTATTCTGTTCACGTAAGTGAAAAGAAGTAGTTGAGTTGGCGGTGGTGGGTCTCTCATCATCTATCAAGGACTTGGCCTCCCAAGCTCACCCTCGTTGGCGCACATGGTGCGCTGTCAGCATATGAACAGCACCACCGAGATGTTTACCAGGACAAATTCAAGTGCGGTGGTCCTGGTTGAGGCAGACGAGGATGAAGGTGCTATGGGAGATCAGAGGAGTAGAAGTGTCTGAATGGACCCACAAGCCCCGTGTCCCGTAAGTGGGTTAAGCCACAAGTTCCTCCGAAAGGGTTCGACTTCACGTGACAAAGCTGAGCAGATTTTCGACCTCTTACTCGGAGAAGCAAGAAGGTACCCGAAGGCCACAAGATCCCCACGGTGCGGGAGCGAACGGAAAGCCATATTGCAAATGGCATAACACGTTCTCCCACACCACCAACGACCCAGGGTGTGGCGTCAGCAGATCCAAATGGCGATAGAAAAGGACGGCTAATTTTTAACCAGTACGCCATGAAGGTCGACACACACCCTTCCCCCGCCGTTAACATGGTGGAGTATACTTACCATGGAGGGTGCCAGATCTCTCGTGCAATATCAACATGGTGGGACCTGGGCACCACCGGTAAGGATGGAGACGAGGGCAGCTGCTCTCATAGCAAAGACACGAGGAAGCCGCTCCACGCGATCGGCTCGCCACGATGGCAAGCGCTAATCACGCGAGGGAGAAGTGAAGAACATAAGATATCAGCGACCCCTCTCGATCACCTCAACAAGTATGTGGTCAGTATGACCAACGCCGACGGTCCAGCGATGATGATGACAAAGATCGGCTGGCTAGGGATGACAGGAGACGTCGTCGGCATGATCACGACGAGGAGCGATATGAGCGCTACGCCAAGGAGAAGCCGAGGGAGCAAGACGACGTGGATAGGCATTGGGACTGCCCCTTCTTCAGACACTGCTGGGATTCAGGAATGAGCCGATTGCCTAATAATTGCCCAGAATGCAAACAAAGGAAGAGGGATACAACTAACGTGTTCGTGTTCAAACGTCTAGGGCCTCTACCGCCTCGGAACAAACAGGTTGAGCCTGCTCGGGTGGAAGATCTCGAGGAACTAGAGGACGATGATGAAGAAGACAGGTATCATCGGCCAAGGTGGTGCCCCGATGGGCTCAGCCGTTCCCAAAAGCGAAGGGTTCAGCGACTACGTGGATTGGAGGAAGCTGAAAGGTTATACCTACACACGTTGAGAAAGGGGCGGCCTGATCTAGCCGCTAAAATTCAGCGAACCCTGGACGAAGAAGGTCGGCCACAAAGAAAAGAGTGGCGCCCAAGCAAAGGAAAGCCGATGATGAAACATCGGCTGGCACAAACATGGTGCTCGTCCTTCCAACGGAGTTTGGTGCTCCGGGATTACACGAGGCACCCAGTTTCAACGACGGCGAGCACATCTGAAAGATCGAGATGTCGCCTAGAGGGGGGGTGAATAGGCAATTAAAAACTCTTACGGATTTGTCTTGTAATAATGCGGAATTAAACTATCGTTTAGTTTGCAAGCACAACCCTAAATATGCTAAGCTCAACTAGGTGTAACAATAGCAACTAGAGCTAAGCAAGATAGGCACAAGATATATGTAGCACAAGTGATAGCAAGATATATGTACTTCAAGCACGATGGCTATCACAAGGAAAGAGAGCTCGGGTATAGAAATAACCGAGGCACGCGGAGACGAGGATGTATTCCCGTGTTCCCTGCTTTGCAACAAGGTACGTCACGTTTGGAGGGTGGAGGTCCCACGAAGGATTCCCCGCGCCACGAAGGCTCACCCTATTCTCCGAACCACACCCACGAAGGATATGGCCCTTTCCTTATGGTTAGCTTTTCCTCCGCTCCGAGAGATGGCAAGCTCCACAACCACTTCACAAGCTCCACGAAGGAGAGGCCGGGCCTCTTCACAATCTTCTTGAAGAGATCACCGGAGCACCAACCGCCAAGCCAACTAGGAGGTTTCCCTCCAAGATAACAAGCTCACGGCTCTCACTCGAACTAATCGTGGTGGAGAGCTCAACACTATGCAATGATGCAAAGCAAGAACACTAGAGGTGTTCAAATCTCACACTCAAATCCCACCAAAGCAACGAATGCTAGGATGAGATTGGAGAGGAAGAACAAAGAGGAAATCAACAAATGACTCCAAGATCTAGATCCAAGGGGTTCCCCTCACTTAGAGGAGAAATGGATTGGTGGGGATTGTAGATCTAGATCTCTCTTAGATCCCTCAAGAATGAGCAAGAATCATGGGGGAATCAAGAGAAGGGCAAGATTTTCAAAGGCAACAATGGAGGAGAGAGAGTGGAAGAACTAACTCAGCCCAAGGTGGAAGAAGGGCTATTTATAGCCCAAGAGCAAATATAACCGTTGGGGAAAAACGGAAAGCCGCGAGAAGCCGGTCAGCGGGCCGGGCGCCGTCAGGCCAGGACAGACCGGCAGCCCGGCCAGGTCGGACGGGGAGGAACCGGACCGACCGGGGTCACTTTGCGTCTCCAGAGCTCATCCGGTGGCGCGTCCGGTTGTCGCACGGCCGACCGACGATACGCCGAGCCCAGGCAAGGTCCCACAGACGGCAGGCATCGATCGCCCACGCACAGTTGGCGCCTCGTTGCCGACGGTTGACCGGTCGGCACGCCGGGCCGGTTGGTAGGCCGGCTGACCGGGCGGCGAGCCGAGCTAGTCCGGCGCACGGGCCGGTCCGACCGGGTCCCAAACCGGGTGAGCAGAAAACATGTTTATACAAAAATCGTGATAACTTTTGTGTCCGACCCCGATTGACATGAAACCAATTTTGTTGGAAAGATAACGACGAATAGAACCCCAACAAAAACTGGAAATATAGAGACTCCTCACAGAACATTTTTAGATGATTTTAGAGAGAGAGTCTCCCACCGTCAAGAAACGGTGAAGACGTCCAAATTCGAAAACGCAATAGAAGATGCATGCGGATTCCGTTTTCGATGAACTTGGGCTTGTTGTAAAGCTAGCAACAAGCTCAAGAACCTCACACAGAGAAACACCAAGAAGCAATAAGAATATGCAAAGCATGCAAAGGATTGAGCTCCCTAAGACGATGAGATCAAGTTACCCAACCGAAAGCCCCTCTTGATAGTGCGGCTATCTATCCTATAATCCGGTCTCCCAACATCCACCTTGAGACCGATAAAAGGAAAACCTAGCAAGGCCATACCTTTGCCTTGCGTATCCCGCTTGATCTTGATGATAACTCTTCAAGCTCTACACAAGCCGGAATGCCTCACTTGATCAATGTTGCTTAGTGAAGACTCACAAATACCCCCATACACTATGATGGGAAAGCTCCATTGATGCACATCTTCACATGTCCATTATCACCAAATGGACGGCAAGCTTCAAGCATGTGATCCACTTGAGATGCTCATCTTGAACTTGCCCAACTCAATCTTGTATCTTCTCATACTCACTTGAGATAGAGCATGGCTAATATTGAGTTCCACATAAGAACTCCATCTTCATTTCTTCTTCTTGATCATATCTCAAATATATCTTCATACCGATGATCTTGATGCCAAAACACAAGGTATATCTTTATCTTCATGGCATCCATACTTGAATCCAACACATGGAGAGCAAGTAGTACCTATGGAATATTCCTTCATATAAACTCAATGAAAACATTAGTCCATAGGGGTTGTCATTAATTACCAAAACCACACATAGGGGCAATGTACCCTTACAACATCAATGTGACACAGGATGGGACCAGGTTGGTCTCACCCACGGACCCGACTGTGTAGCGAAACGCAGCGTCGATGGACAAACGTGGCGATGCCGATCCAGGAGATCGGCCCCAAAGATTTCTGAAGGAAGCAACAACCTTCATCGAGCAAGCAACGTGGAGGCCGATTCCAGCAATCGGCCAAAATTATCCTCACCATCCATTCTGCCTGAATTCAGCATCGATCTAATAGGCGATGGATTTACGTCGGCTGATGAGCTGGAGAAGTCCACACCTAGGAGCCGACGTTCACATAGAGTGCCTTACACATAGAGCCGATTCTGCACAGCAGATCGGCTCTGGGCACCCAGTGGATAAAACACGAGGATACGTAGGAAAGTGTCTTCCCAATGCCCAGCAGCTCAAGATATCCTTCGATGATGGGTATTGAAGTATGGGGGCCGATACATAAATCGGCCGGTAAAAAATTCAGAAATTTTTTAAGGATGAAAAGCACAGCCGATGCGCATACATCGACTTAAGGATGAAAAGCCGATGCATGGCCATCGACTCAAGAGGTATAACTGTTATAAGCGGAGGGTCAATGGAATGGGGATTACGACCCTGACCAATGCCAAGAGCAGCTTGGACATGCAGATCAGGTTAAGGGTGGGTTACATCAAATCCGCCAAAGGAAAGAAGCCGACCTGACCAAGTAAGGCGCAAGAAGCGGACTGAAGAAGCTCGGGGGGCAGCTCACCCTGAAGGTTCTCTGCTCTAGGGAGCCGATTTCGTTGAAATCGGCTGGCTCTGCATCACGACTTGGAAACCGATGGCGACATGTTTGGGTGGCTCACTGCTATTCTCGCCTTGTGGAGGCTCGGGGGCAACCGACTGCGTACTGGGGCTCTCTTAAAGGCGTTGATCTTCCACATTGTCCACCAGGTCTCGAAATCATCGGTGGAGGAGTTGAAGGGTGGATTTGAAAGGGCCGATGCGTTGCTATCGGCTCATTACGCATTGGCTAAAGGGGCAAATCGGCAAAATCGAATTGGAGAAACTCCTTCATTAAACAGGATTTCTTACAAAGAAAGAGCCGATTGCTCAGAGAAGAAAGAACAAAAGAAGGGTCTATTGACCAATCTACTACTGCTAGGCCTATACTAGTAGATCCTAATCTACGGCCATCGCTACGTCGTCATCCTCGGAACTCTCATCGACTGCCGATGGCTCCCTCGTCGCTACTCCCGTAGCCTTATGGGAGCTTCATCCCCGTCTTCATCGCACGTCGTGCGTCCCACCACATGCGGAGGCGTTTCGCGGCGGGTAGCCCTCGAGGGAGTCATCGTCGTCGGTGCCTTCCTCTTCCTCTTCTTCGCAGGTGGGGCAGCCGTCCGTGGAACGTCGCTCGCTCCGACTCAGCCTCCGTCGGCGAGGAACGAAGGTCTTCATCCCCGGTCGTGGACCGGTCGCTTCGGACCAGATGGAGGAGGCGTGGTCTTCCAGGTCCCATTCTTCTGGCGCGGCCGGGCGTCTCGCGGGAAGAGGAGGACCCATAGGAAAGGCCGGAAGAGGAGGAGGAGGAAGAAGACATGGTGGCGCAGGAGGGTTTTTTGGGTGCTAATGCGAAGGGGATGAAGAAGCAAAACTATGTAAAACGGTTAAATAAAGGGGATATGGAGGAGATTCAATGCCACAGCAGTTCCCGAGGAAGTGGTGCCCGGCAGAAAAATTTCGCAGGCCGCGTGGAAGCGGAAGGGGCAAGGCATCATGATGAAGGATACTGCAACGGTTCTGCCACGACATGACCCAACGAAAGAAAAGCATAATGATTTTGGAAATGCCATTTCCAAAACCAGGGGGGCATGTGTTATCACCAGAATTTGACCGATCAGAGGTGGGCCGCGATTGAAGATGGATTTGAAGAATATACACGAAAGAAGTGCATGAATCGGCCTTTTATACCAAGTTGGGCTTAATTGCCCGTGTATCTGTAACATATTAGATCGCATCTTAGTTTAGAAGTTAGAGTTTTGCCCATGCACGGTTTGGTGCACGCCTCAATTAGAAAGTCCCCTGGACTATAAATATGTATCTAGGGTTTATGGAATAAACAACAACCAACGTTCAACACAACCAATCTCGGCGCATCGCCAACTCCTTCGTCTCGAGGGTTTCTCCGTAAGCACCATGCTGCCTAGATCGCATCTTGCGATCTAGGCAGCAGAATCCATTGTTCATGCGTTGCTCGTTCGTGAAGCTTTTTGATGGCGAGCAACGTAGTTATCTTAGATGCGTTAGGGTTAGCATTGTTCTTAGTATCATATGCTGTCGTAGTGCGACCCTTATGCATCTAGCCGCCCTTACACCTATCTTAGGTGTAGGGCGGCACCCGCTTGATCATTGTTTAGTAGATCCGATCCGTTACGGTTGCTCCTTGTTCTTCAAGGATTAGTTTAATATCCGCAATAGTTAGGCCTTACAAAGGGTTGGAGGATCCAGCGGCGTGTAGGGTGTAGTTTGCGGCCCTAGACAGGATGTTCCGAGGATCAACCTCGTGTTGGTTTTTAGGCCTGTCTAGGATCGGCTTACGATCACCGTACGCGAGCGCGAGGCCCAATCGTGAGTAGGATGATCCGATTATGCGGTGAAAACCCTAAATCGTCGTAGATTGCATTAGCTTTATCTTGATCAAGCAGACCACCATATATTCGGACACCTTGTACGAATCATGGGTGGATCGGCTCTTTGAGCCGATTCAGGATAACCTAGAGCCGATCGAGGCTCGTATTTAACGTTTACGTGTGTGCCTGCAGGAAACTAAGCGAGGCATCATCCAACACCTTCCGACCAGGTATAGGTCAGGTGGCACGCCCTTGATACGGGCGTGTGACCGTAGGCTTTGGGGCCGTCACTCGAGGACCGGACCGACCCTAGTTGTTCCGGCTCTACGGTGTTGCGCCGTTGCTCGCGGGGTTTGACCGCAACAATGTCTAAGGATGTAGTTGTTGATTACATTACGCACCATACTTAATGCAATTGTCTTGCTTAGCAACTTAATACCTGAGGGGTTCGGATGATAACTGAAGGTGGACTTTTTAGGCATAGATGCAGTTGGATGGCGGTCTATGTACTTTGTCGTAATGCCCAATTAAATCTCATTGTACTTATCATGACATGTATGTGCATTGTTATGCCCTCTCTATTTGTCAATTGCCCGACCGTAATTTGTTCACCCAACATGCTTTTATCTTATGGGAGAGACACCTCTAGTGAACTGTGGACCCGGTCCATTCTTTTATACTCGAAATACAAACTGCCAATACTTGTTCTTTAATGTTTTCCGCAAACAATCATCTTCCACACAATACGGTTAATCCTTTGTTACAGAAGTCGGTGAGATTGACAACCTCACTGTTTTCGTTGGGGCAAAGTACTTTGGTTGTGTTGTGCAGTTCCACGTTGGCGCCGGTCTGTTGCGCCGCACTACATCCCGCCGCCATCAACCTTCAACGTGCTTCTTGGCTCCTCCTGGTTCGATAAACCTTGGTTTCTTTCTGAGGGAAAACTTGCTGCTGTGCGCATCATACCTTCCTCTTGGGGTTCCCAACGAACGTGTGAAATTACACGCCATCAGTGAGGACCAGGGTTTGGTCGGTCACGGGCTGGCCGACGTCGCGAAGAGCGTCGGAGAGAGCCTTGAGGCGGTGGAAGTAGGCGGCGATGGTGCGATCGCCCTGTGCTAGGGCACGAAACTCCGCCTCGAGGTAGACCGCGCGAGTGAGCTGATTGTCGAGGAAGAGGTTGCGGATCAACGTGTAGGCGATGTAGGCGATCTGGTTCGGGCCCATGATGGTGTCGAGGATGTCGTCGCTGATGGAGCCGTACAGCCACGAGCGGACAATGAAGTCCTGGTGCAGCCATTCAGCACCGCGAGCAGCAGCCGGGGTGTCGACAGAGATGTGGTCGGTGAGCTCGTACCTTCGAGGAGAACGCCGAGGAGCATGTCCCACTTGGCGAATTTGGAAGCCTGGAGGTCGAGGACGATCGGGATGTGCGTTTTCATGTTGGCGACGTTGACGGTGAGGGAGGCGCGATGGCGGGCGCCGCGGTGTCCGTGAGGACGCCGGCCGTCATGGTCCCGAGGGAAGCGAAGGTCTGGGCGGGGCTCGTCATGGCGGCGGTCTAGGGCAGACGGCGGCGGCCATATGAGATCAGGAGGGTGCGGCGGAAGCGGTTTAGGGTTTAGGAACGAAAAACTGATACCATATAAACGAGAATAGATTTAAGGGAAGACATCTCTCAGTGGGGTGATCGGATCAATATATATACGAGAATTACAAAGCCTTGGAAACCAAGTAAACTACCAATACACGTATCAATCTGCAGCTATACATGTATAATACGATCGGTAGAACTATACAAGTTTATACTTTAACAGAATCCTATGTATCAAAGAGGCTCTTAGTTTATTGTTCTCTTTTTGTTTTCTTTGCAAGACATATAAAACTAAAAAAGGAAAAGAAAAGAAAAGGAAATGAAATGTTTGAGCCTTGGTACGATGTTGGCCCATTACTACCACCCATAAGCAGGCCAAAAGCGACTAGGCTTTGTAGCCTCGGACAAACAAAGTTGCAGTTGCAGTTCCGACCACCATTTGCGTTTGCTCCTCTCCTCCACCACCGAGCCAGAGGTGAGACAGATCGCGGTGACTCGGCACAGTCGCCATGGGCGCCACAAAGGCTGCTGCCGCCGCTTTCCAATACGCCACGGGTCACCTGTGATCCCAATCAACCACCTTGCGCCGCCCCAACCGCGCGCGAATCGCCGGACCGGGATGCCACCGCCGGAGACCGAGACTGAGCCGGAGTTCGCCGAGGTCGACCCCACCGGCCGCTACGGACGGGTAACGAAATGGCCCCTCTCTCTCTCGATTAGATTCGCCGGACGTCCACCGTGCCCATTCTTTCTCCCCTTATTACTCCGACTCTATCAACTCTGAACGAATCCGGGCGTCCCCTGTTTGCTATTGCAGTACACGGAGGTTCTCGGCAAGGGCGCGTTCAAGACGGTGTATCCTTTTCCCCATAGATCACAGGATTCTTCCGGGCATTGACGCGCGATTCCGAATCCTTCCGATTCGTTTGACTCGCCGCGATTGGTTCAAGATTCGGTCCACTGAGGGCTCCGCCATTTGAAACAGTCTCAAGGCTGCTATCTTGAATTTTGTTTGCCGGAGTTTTGGTAGCAGTTCTGCCTAGTATTTCGGAGGGAGGATTTGAAGGCCATCTCCTCTGGATAATCTGGCCTCCCTTCTTCTTCTTGTTGTCGCTGTTGTAAAATTGCGAGTTTAATTAGCTGCCGTTGACCTGCTGTGGTTCCTGGATGCACTGTCACTTTCAAAGTTTTCCATTTCCCCTGCACCTGCTGTGCATTGGCTGGCGTACACCTGCTGCTGTCCTTCTATGGACCATGTGCCTGCCAATCTAATTTCGATTGAATTTGTCGACTGAGTGGAGAGATGCACAAATACTTTATGCGTGTAGCTGTTCACCGCTGTTTGTGAAATTGAGATGACCTATAGTAGAATGTGCCGTTTTTATGTGTGTTATGAGTGATACTCGTATGCAGGTTTGGTTGCAGTTTGTTTAGTTGCGCATTCTGCAGTTCGTTTGGGCACAGTCTGCAGTCCTGTTGCAAAAGCCAGACACATATTTCTAGATGTTTACTGTGTGCCATGTCCCGAATCCGTAAAATAGTTATTTATTGATCACATACCTTTCGCAACTTCTACTTTCTAATTCTGTCTGCCCATATCTTTATATGGACTTGGATTCCTTAATTCAGATTCGATTGTCATAGTTACAAGGCTTTTGATCAACTAGAAGGGCTAGAAGTTGCGTGGAACCAGATCAAAGTGGGCGACATATTAAGGAACAATGATGATTTGGAGAGGCTGAGATCAGAAGTGCGGCTGCTCAAGACCCTCAAGCACAAGAACGTAATCAAGTTCTACAATTCATGGCTTGACAAGAAGAACAACAAGATAAATTTCATCACAGAAGTCTTCACGTCAGGAACACTGCGCCAGTTTGTGCTCTCTTGCCCCTCTTTATTACAGTTACAATATTTCAAGAAATTTGAACACGTGTTAGCTGCTGACGTCACATGGTTAAAGACTAGTGCCATTGTTCAGTGATAGATGTCAGTGCTAAGATGTAGAGGAAATATAGCCTGTTCCCAAACACATACTTTGGATCCTAGCATGGATGCAGCGAAAACCAAAGAAACCAACATTGGTAGAAACTAACTCAACATGTTTGGTAGAAACTAATTTAACAGAATGAATGCATCTACATTTTTCTGGCGCCTAAGCCCTTACTGATTTTTTTTTCGATCATGTTATCTTTTCTAGGTACCGAATTAAGCACAGGAAGGTAGACATTAGAGCTTTAAAGAAATGGTCAAGGCAGATCTTGAGTGGTTTGGTCTACCTCCATGGCCATGATCCACCAGTCATCCACAGAGACTTGAAATGTGATAATATATTTGTGAATGGAAACCAGGGCGAAGTTAAGATTGGAGATCTGGGGTTAGCAACCATTCTAGACAATGCACGATCGGCTCACAGTATCATCGGTAAGCAATTCGTTTTCTTAAAATCTTCTGTTATTCCTTCTTAATTTGGAGTTTTGGATATTCCTCATGGAGGCTTTGTTTCTTCATAGGCACACCGGAATTCATGGCTCCTGAGCTCTATGATGAAGAATACAATGAGCTTGTAGACATTTATGCATTTGGGATGTGTTTACTGGAGCTTGTTACATTTGAGTACCCATATTGTGAATGCTCCAATGCAGCACAAATATACAAGAAAGTTTCTGATGTTAGTCTGCTTATTCTCTGCGTTATTTTCCATGTTTCTTTCCTGAAAATAGTGATTATCAAAGTAATCTTGCTACATGATCGTAGGTGCATTCAATGGCCCATCTATTGCTGATACTTGCAAGTTCATCACTTATGCAATGTTAATATCTTTCTAATTTCAATGTCTTTGTACCATTTGTATAAGTTTCTGCATGCTGTGCTTATGCATTTGTTTTATAATTAGCAAGTCCGAAGGAATTGATTCAAAAAAAATACATAAAAATAAAATGTTTTTAGGCATTTGTATTGTAAAATACCATGTTCACAGAATATCACTTGTCTTTTTCATTGTCGGTATAGTAGAAGATTTAATGCGAAGTAACATTCAAATTTGTGATGTTATAACTTCCTCGTGTTGTAGTTGCTTTTATTTTATACCACAAAAATGCTTTAGTGTTGATAGGGCTGTATAATGTGCTGTACAAATAATATGACTTGTCTTTTCAACTTTTGATATAGTAGAAGTTCTGATACATAGTAATATTTCATTTGACATGTTTCCAGTAAAAAAATATTTTCACAGTAAACATGTTTGTGAACATAGGATCTTCTCTGTTCTTCTATTCATAAGTTTACCACTGTAGTTAAGCTATTAAATATAATCTGTGAGACTAGACCTGCAATTGTTAATGTCTTACTACTAAATTGACCCAACTTCAAAAATAGAGATGCATAAATGTCCAAGACTACAAGGAATTTTTGCTTTTTTGATCATTATCTTACAATATCCTATTAACTACACTACCGTCTGACTCTCCAATCTCTTGATTTGGTATTACAGGGTGAAAAACCTGCTTCACTGGCTAAGATTGAGGACCCTGAAGTCAAATTCTTTATAGAGAAATGCATCACCCAAGCTTCCCAAAGGCTCTCAGCGCAGGAACTATTAGTGGATCCTTTTCTCCTAGACGTTGATGATGAGAGGATATTTTATCCACCGTCAAATGCTAATACGTCAGGTACATGAGAGAACATTTCTAATTACGGATGCACAATTTAGTAAATTTGCTCTCTTCCTTATTATAACCTTAGAATAAACATAACAGATACCGTTGGCAGTTCAAACCCAAGCTCAAATTACAGATATGATAGAGTACCATCATCTGTTGGGTCCCGAGAACAAACAGGTAAATTTCAGTGAGCTAACATTGTTATTTGAACAAATAGTTGTCTAACATGAGACTTCACTCCTTTTCATATATCAATCTTATGGTGGAATGCAGGTAGCATGCAGGGTTCACATGTAAGTGATACCCACATACATGGCAACATTGATCGACATCCTTCCACGGGTCGAATAATCACCGTCGAGAGTCAGCGGAAGGATCTAAATACAATATTTTTGAAATTGAGGATTGCTGATTCAACAGGTATATATGGTGGAATCTGATTTCAGTTATCACTAGGTCGATAGTTTGCTATTTGTCTTTTATACATTTGTTGCGTTACAATGTGTAGGTCATGCCCAAAACATCCACTTCCCATTTGACATTGAAGCTGACACTTCGATTAGTGTTGCAACCGAGATGGTTGTACAATTAGATCTTACAGACCAAGATGTCACATCGATTGCAGAAATGATAGATGCTGAAATACGGGCACATATTCCTGACTGGTCGTTTGATGAATCTGTCGATACCCAAGGAGATGAAATAGCTAATTCTGAAAACGGCAGTTCTGAAGCCGACGATGAGATTTCTGAGCTGCGTAATGAACATGATGCGACTAATAATGGTTTCACCCAAGAGCAGCTTCCTTCTGGGCGGAAGTACTGGTCTGACTCACCTAGAAGAGACAATGAAATCTCTCACTCGGTTGAGGACCCACAAATTGGTGATAGTATGCCAAATGGGACATTGAAACAAAATGATGCGCATGATACTGAGAGCGATGAGAAGCCTGAGTTAGAAAATATATGTGGGCGTATATCGTGCTCTTTGACTCTATTGAACCCATCTGGGGTCGATAGGAGTTCTGCTGGAGCTTCTGCTGGCACTAGCTCTTGCTCCTCTAACGATGGGCATAGCACAACAGATCCTGCTGAAAGGTTAGCAAGTTTGTTATCGCAGCAACAGGAGGAGCTGAGTGTGCTGCGAAAGAAGCACAAGGCTGACATAGAGGAAATCCTGAATGACGTGCCTGCGCAGCATCGCGAGGAAACCTTGACTAGGTGTCGGTTGAAGGCAGATCAGAAAAACATATGAGACAGGATTTAGCTGTAACTCCGTGTACATGTTTGCTGCGTCTTTTTCTTATGCCGGCACCGAGGAGTTGCTTAGAATCATTGTTGTGCATACTTGGTCGTTGCCTTTGAGCTGGTCTCCTTTTTATGGAATGGACCAAGCTTTATGTATGGTACTCTCGATCCAAGCTGTTTAGAGGATTTTGAAGTCAACCGAAGGTTTTTGCTCAGCTAGCCAAATCTGTGGATACCATCATGTTAAAAGAAATTGTTCATAAGAAGTATAACATTTTCTCTTTCTCCCTTTTGTTGTAAGTTGTAATGCCAACCTTTTTAGATACATGGCCGTTTGCTTACATGCAATCAAATATAATGTTGAACTGTTCCCATCATGTTTGCGTCACATGCTTTCCCAGCCCCTATTAGCTGTTGTATGTGTGTGCATATACATACATCCTTCACTCATCTCTATTTCTGTGATCATGCATACACATATTATTTATATATTTGTGAAGTGCCAAGTGTGTGTGTGGCCTGGGGGATGGGAGCTGGCCGTGGAACTCTCTCCACTGGCTGACTCGTCTCATCAGCAACAGATCTGGAGTGACCAATGATATGATACATAAATAAACAGTATGTGCAGCAACACATGCTCGGGTAACATCCACCACATGCCCCAGATTTCTGTGTGCCCCTCCTCTTTCTTTCTTTCCGATTAAATTTCCTGAATCTATGTACTGGCATGGGAAGTATGGAAGAAAACCTGAACCCAGCTGGCTGGTTAGTTAGTCAGCTCCACAGAGAACTTGGATCTGTGTTGCGCTTGGGAGTGACATGGGCCACACCCTCCAATGTCGCCCTGTCACACAATGATCAAATCAACAGCCCCGGCCTTGCCCACCCGGAGTGAAGAAATGCATGTAGTAGATGTTTAGTTGGTCACTTTCAGAGGAAATGTAGTAATTTGATCCTAAAACTTTATGGATCCATTGCACTGCCCAAACTGCCAAAAGCACTTGGAAAAACAAGAGAAAAACCCAAACCAGTTGAGGAAGACAGGAGATATACACGAGATGTCAAATTTGTCCAGAAGTGCAATGCTATGCTAGCATCTTCACCATGATTGATTGGAAGATATATACATGGTCCATGGATGCATGCATGCATATACTAGCTGAGCTTGCTGAGGTGCCAGCTATGAAATGAAACAAAATGGAAATGGATTGGTAATCCAGCAAATACATGACAATTATGTAGAGTGATGCATTGGCCTGCTGTGTGTCTGCATCCAGCTGAGCTGATGATCCCCCGGAACACACGCACATTATTCTAGTCCCAGCGTAGAGCTCAGCTCGTCACCCACCTTATCATTCGCAACCACCGGCACCGGCACTCCCCCCCACTATATACACCCTTCTTCATCTCCACTGCGCCTCCTCTCCTTTGTTTCTTTTCCAACTCCGGTGGCAGCTGCGTGCATGACGTGCCGCTTGTAGAGGTCTAGGATCATCACTGGATCAGCGATGCTCTCGCGGAGGGTCAGCGGGGAGCAAGCCGCGGCGCCGTTGCCGTGCGAGATCGCCGTGGACGACATGCCAGTGGCCAGCGGCGGACACTACAAGCCTGGTAAAGCGGTGACGGCGTCGGTGTACCGTGCCAAGATCGCTGGGCACTCGCGGGTGGTCACGGTGTCGTGGTCGCGGGATCTCCTCTCGCACGCCTTCGCCGTCACCGTCACCGGCGCCGACGGCGCGTCCGCGGAATGCAGGGTGGACCTCCGGCCGTGGCAGTTCTGGCGGCGCGCGGGCTCCCGCCGCGTGGAGCTCTCCGGAGGCACGTCCGTGGGCACGACGGTGCGCGTGCTCTGGGACCTGCGGCGCGCGCGGTGGCACGGCGCGGCCGCGGGGCTCCCGGACCCGCGCGGCGGGTACTACGTCGCCGTGGAGGCGGCCGGCGAGGTGGTGCTGGTCCTCGGCGACCTCCGCAAGGCCGCGCTCAGGCGGGCGTACCCCAGCGCGCCGCCGGCGCTCGCTGCCGTGCCCGTCGCGCGGCGCGAGCACGTGTTCGGCCGGCGCCGGTTCGCGGCCAAGGCGCGGTTCCACGACCAGGGCGCCGTGCACGACGTGGCGATCGAGTGCGGCGGCGACGGCGAGGACGTGGAGATGGCGATCGGCATCGACGGCGAGGAGGCGGTGGCGGTGAAGCACCTGCAGTGGAAGTTCCGGGGCAACCAGTCGGTCACATTCGGCCGGGCCAAGGTGGAGGTGTACTGGGACGTGCACGACTGGCTCTTCGCCGGAGCCGCCGGCGGCGCGCGCCCGGCGCTCTTCATCTTCCGACCCATCGTGCTGTCCAGCGCGTCGGCGGGGGCGTCCGCGCCGCTCCTCTCCGGCGTCGACGGCGCCGCTGGGGCCACCGGGTTCTGCCTCTACCTCTACGCATGGAAGCTCGATTGATGCCATTACTCCAGTAGAATGTGGAGATTGTCCATCCGACATAAAGAAGAAGAAAATGTGAAACTAAGATGAGTAACATTTTTTTTTTACGATTTTGTAATTCTTTTCCTGGAAACCACATAAATGAATATAATTCTCTTACAAGATCTCACTTAGTAGACAGTTCATTCATGCATTGGTTCAACTCAGCCAGTGAGATCACAATGTGACTGCCATTTTCATATCTCATAGCCACAAATTTTCAAGTGTTCAGTTTGTCTTAACACTGTGATTAGGACCTGTAAGATCACACTGTGATTAGTAGCTTAATTAGTTAGCCAAGTGCAATGTGTTGGGTGTAAGGCACATGGAAGATGAGAGAGGGTGGGTCCTAGTGATGTGGTGGAACAGCAGCTGTGCATGGAGACCGACTGATCCCAAAGGAGAAAACTATTGCCACCACAAAAGGTGACAGATTGGATCCACCAATCTAATCTCCATGCTCATGGCCCCAGATAAGCTGTTTTTAGTTTATTGTGTGCCAATCCACATTATTGATCTGGGGTATCCTATGTGATGACCCTAAAGGAAATTAACAAGTACAGTGACACATAAAGGAACAGAACCAATGTTGTGAACAAAATGAGGGCATGCCCTATGTTTGCCCCCATTTTCATTTCGGAGAATGTTTCAATTTTAAGTTTCACCAATATTCAGAATAATTTAAATATGTTATGTGACACATAAATTAAACATAGGGTTGATCATACTGATTTTTTTTCATAATATCGCTTTTGGTGCCACATAATTTGCATTTTTTTCCTCCAAGTCATTAAATATCAATCTCGAAATATATGGACGCCTTACATAAAACAAAATGAGGGAGAAGCGAAACACTCGTTCTACTGGAGAGGAAACAAGATAGAGTATAATATAATGCGCCGGAAGATTATGCTTAATTAGACATGCTAGTTGGGCCTTCATGAGAAATCTGCAAGGTTGTACTTAGCTATCTTCTTATTTGTCTATATCCATCTACGCGACTCCATCTACATATATGTATGTTTCACCCATATGGTAGGATGTGTTGGTGAGATGCTAAAAAGGCTGTAAGATTCCATCATGGGGAAGCAATGGAGCAAAATGCATGCAGGGATGCTTAAACAATGTTCGTCCATTTTGTTCCCTTGCTATAGCAGCTTGCATCTGCTGGATAGCTGGTGCCAATCAATCAAGATTAGCTTCTCCGATAAAAGAAAAGATTATATTCGTCTGGTGACATTTGTCTCCAACCAATATGTTCCACACTGCGCTTGCATATCAAACAAAGGATATTACCTAGATTTTCTTTTTCAGATCCATTTTGATATTTTTTGTTCTTTTAAGATAGTCTATCTTTCATTTTTGTTAATTGTAGTGACTCTCCGGAGGCTGGTCTAAAGAGAGCCAGATTAAATTTAATCTTTGGTGAAAAATATTAATGTAATAGACAGGGATACATAAGTTATATCTCAAGTACATACCTAAATTGCATGCAACAAAGCGAAACAAAGATGTGATGACAAAAAATCCCAACCAAAACGATGCTTTCTGAAGATAGCTATGTTTTCAACATAATGGGGTGAGAACAAATATTTTACACGGACACGAATCTTGAGGTACCAACTCTAAATTTAAAATAAATAGTTAGATAGATTAGTTTATTTGTTGGTTGTTGCTCGCCTCCCCGTTGTCCCGGTCAAAATTGTTCCCTAGCTAGCTACAGTCCTCCAGATTAACAGTACTAGTGGGACACTGATTGTCTGATTTCTTATCACTAGCATGTTTACACAGTGAACGGAACTGATCTATGTAGCAGATCGAATGGGATCAACTCACTTAGCTTTGTCCCCATGGGTTAGTGCCGGTGATGAGAACGTTGGGAGACATAGTTCCTTTGTTGGAGACTTTGTTGATGAGCTACAATTCCCACCAGGCCAAGAGTGTTGTCCTTTTTTTGTTGCAACAAAAAAAGTTACATGAAGAAATAAAAGTTGTTCCCTAGCTACAATTCTTCCGGATTAACCAATAATTGCTGTAATTTAGTCATGTTTATGTTTGCACCGTGCATTCAACTGATCTATATAACGGGTCAAAGAGGATAATCTCATCAAGCATAATACACACCATCCTGCTACAAGAAGACTACAAGCATGTTTAGTTGTCCTCCACATTTTGCCACACTTTTTGCCACAAATGTGGCAATGCATAAGTTGGCTACTAACTGAATATATGAGAAGTGGGGTAACCAAATACTCGCTACACTTGTATGCCTAACGTCTGGAAACGTGCGGCAACAGACACTAAAATTAAGGCCAGGTGCATTTGTCTTACAATTCAGAGGTAGATACAGCGATCACCTTTTCATTACGAAAAGAACTTACAAGAAGAAAAATGTTTATCTCGTGTGTTAAGCATGGAGACATGCATGTACTAGCACTGGACATGAAGGTTAGTTAGGTTTCGAACGAGGTAGCTCGGAGAGGAGTGTGAATGAGCAGGGTGTGTATATGGACACAATATGCGTCTGTTTTGTGCCCGGGATCAGCGGACAGGGGTCTACACTTGACTAGAACAGCCATTTGCTACACCCATGTGCGGCCAACCTGTTTTTGATGCCTCAGATCGGAAAGGTGGCCTTGTCCTCATCTCATACTAGTACCATCGAGTCTACATGATTCATGTATATTGGGTAGGCATTGACATGTGTGGCTGCTACGCAATGATCCATAGCTCATATGCACACTACTTCTTGTAGAACATGTCATGTCATACCACGTGGTATCTCTCAATATTAATATATTAGCTTTATCGAAAAATGTCATGTTGTATCATATTATATTAAGATCAGTTTACGATTGCATATATGCATGTATGTATGCCAAGTAGTTAAATGTGTAAATGAGGCGAGTCAGTAGGATTATCATTTGTTTGATGAGGATAAAGGGAGGCACTCACACACCGAAAGAAAGAAATCAGAGAAAAAAAATATTAGATGGCTAGCTAGATGGGGTAGTATGCCTTTAGCGGCTTAGTTTGGACCATTTGTTGCACGTCCCCAAGAGCTTTTGCACTGCAAAGCTCTTCCTTTCTTTGAGCAGAAAGGGACTTGTGCATTCAGGGTTCTTGTTCTTCACGATCACAAAAGGGCATTGGGCCCATGGTCTAGATCTTGAGACCAGCTATCAATGGGATCAGATGCATAATTTGGTAAATGTGCGTGCCTTGGAAGGTCTATTTCTTTAATTATTTATTACTGGATAGATAAACAAACAATGAACAGGACTTTGCCGTGCATTTGTACCAGCAAACAGTTGAGATCAGTAATACTGTCACTTGCAAATATCATTGATAGAGTCAGCTGTCTCTGTATAGGGCTAGACATTGGGTAGGACTGGACTCACTATTGGGCCTTGTGAGCAGTGGGTTTTATTCAGCCTTTGGCAAAAAGTCCTACGTTGAGCCCATTGAAACTCCATCTTATCCTACCGTGGCCTCCAAACCAACACCATCATCCAACCCAACTGGAAAATCCCAAATCTCTCTTTTCAATGTCACATTTTTCAGTGAAAAGAGCAATTATATATAAGTTCCGTGTGCCATAGAGACGGGAAGATAGATGAAGGCACCAATGAAATACATAAATGAGCTATGCATAGATGGAGCCCAATGATAGATCGAGGAGAGTCATGGGATTCACCGAAGAAATATTTTTAATGGCTTTTATTAATTTGGGCTTTGGCGTCTAGGCTGGGGAAATAGATTTGCTAGACCGCATGGGTAGTTACTGTTGGGCTGGCCCAAGAATATTTGTCTTTTTGTTGTTTTGGAAGTAGATTTGGTGCACATGGGTGCAAGTGCTCCTAGTTTCTAAAATATTTAAAAATTCTAAATGTGTCTTTCAAAAAATTGTCACATTTATTCCATTAATACATACACATGTCGTCAAAACTCGTGTGAAGTTGCAGTAGAAACTGCATTGTATTTTAAGCTATAGCAAAAAATAAATTAGTGGCTACGTATAGGGGTAGATATATATATATATATATATATATATATATATCTACCCTTTATATATATATATATATATCTTAAAATACAACTTATTTTTCTCCAAAATTTCTACCAGAATGTTTATATCTATGTGAGTATTTAATTTCATTTAATTTGGAATCCAACAATATTATTTTTAAAAATCAGGACCACTGGTGCTCATGTGCCAAAGGCACTTTTCACTTTGTTTTTTTTATTTTTTTTATTTTTTACCCTTTTGCATTATTTTCATTTTATCAATTTTTTGTTTTTTGTTTTACTATTTATTTATTTTTGTTTTTTCACATATATGAACCTTATTTTTTAAGTACATGCACATTTCTCCTTGAAATGTGCAAATATTTTTTTTAGTTCCCATGGACATTTTGGAATGGAGAAAGATTTTCAATAGACAATAGCATATAAAAAGATTTATGTACAACACAAATAATTTATTGATTTTCAGGCGAACATTTTTTAAGAATAGCTTGAAATATTTTGTCTAAGAGACATGAAGTAATTACTCAAGCTATGTGAACAAATTTGAATACTAGAAAAAAATTGTGACTTGCAAAAGTGACTCACACCATATTATTTATTAAATTATTCTTCATTTAAAATATCATTGAAAAATTATGCATTATTGGCCATGCTAGTGAGTGGCCAGAGTTTAAATCCTAGATTCGATATTTTGATGTCTCGTGAAGGCGGAATATTAGTGGGAGGCGACGTTACCATCGACACCGAGACGCATATGGCGACTTCGTCAATCTCAAGATCTGCTAGATCAGTTTCTTGGATGCAATCTCTCGGTGGTGCTCATACAGGTAGGTTGTGCGTGCCTTCATATAGGTGAATGTGGGCATATATATATGTGAGCGTTTGTGATTGTACCATGCGTTTCGTAAATTTTTTGCCTCCATTTTCGTGGGCTATAGCTCACAGTTTTCAGTTCCTTGGGTGATTTCCAATTATGGTGACCACTTGGTGACCACTGATACATGGTTAGACGGGCGTCGCAAAAACATGCCTTTTTTGGCCCTTTTTCGTGGGTTGTAGCGTGCAATTTTGGTTCTCGGGGCAATATCCAGCGATTGTGACCACCGATAATGGTTTGAGGGGCATCACCGAAATTCACCTTTTAAATGTTTTATTTCTATTTTCGTGGCCTGTAGCGCATAGTTTTCGGTTCCCGGGACAATTTCTAGCGATCATGACCACCGATACATGATCTCAGTGGCTTCGCCAAAACTCCTATTTTTCATGTTTTTGCCCATTTCATGGGCAATAACGCACATTTTTCTTGTTCCCGGGACAATTTCCAGCGACCTTGACCACCAATACATGATTTGAGAGACTTCGCGAGAACTCGTGTTGTTCATGTTTTTCGCCTCCTTTTTCGGGGGCTATAGCCCACAGTTTTAAGTTCCTGGGACAATTTCCAACGATGGTGACCACTTATACATGGTTAGACGGGCGTCACCAAGACCTACCTTTTCTTGATTTCTACCCTTTTTCGTGGGCTATAGCATGCAACTTTTGATTCCCGGGGCAATTTCCAGTGATATTGACCACTGATAATGGATGGAGGGGCATCACCAAAACTCACATTTTTCATGTTTTCTTCCCATTTTTGTGGGCTATAGCGCATAACTTTTGATTCCCGGGACAATTTCTAGCGACAGTGACCACCGATACATGGTTTCAGTGGCGTCGCCAAAACTCGCATTTTCCATATTTTCTGCCCATATTGATGGGCTACAGTGCACATTTTCGATTCCCGGGATAATTTCCAGCGACCGTGACCACCGATACATGGTTTGAGAGGCTTCGCCAAAACTCATGTTTATCATGTTTTCAACCTCCATTTTCGTGGGCTATAGCTCACAATTTTATGTTCCCAGGACGAATTCTAGCAATCATGACCACCGATACATGGTTAGATGGGTGTCGCCAAAACTCACCCTTTTCACGTTTTCTATCAAATTTCGTGGGCTATGGCTCGCTATTTTAGGTTCCCGGGACAATTTCGAGCGACCGTGACCACTGTTACATGAATTGAGGGGCATCACCAAAACTCACATTTTTCATGTTTTCTTCCCATTTTTGTGGGCTATAGCGCATAACTTTTGATTCCCGGGACAATTTCTAGCGACAGTGACCACCGATACATGGTTTCAGTGGCGTCGCCAAAACTCGCATTTTCCATATTTTCTGCCCATATTGATGGGCTATAGTGCACATTTTCGATTCCCGGTATGATTTCCAGCGACCGTGACCACCGATACATGGTTTGAGAGGCTTCGCCAAAACTCATGTTTATCATGTTTTCAACCTCCATTTTCGTGGGCTATAGCAAACAATTTTATGTTCCCAAGACGAATTCTAGCGATCATGACCACTGATACATGGTTAGACGGGTGTCGCCAAAACTCACCCTTTTCACGTTTTCTATCAAATTTCGTGGGCTATGGCTCGCTATTTTAGGTTCCCGGGACAATTTCGAGCGACCGTGACCACTGTTACATGTATTGAGGGGCATCACCAAAACTCAACTTTTTCATGTTTTCTACTCATTTTCGTGCACTATAGCGCATAGTTTTCGATTTTCGGGACAATTTCTAGCGATTGTGTCCACCGATACATCGTTTTAGTGGTGTCGCCAAAACTCGTGTTTTTCATGTTTTTTGCCGATTTTATGCGCCATAGCGCACATTTTTGGTTCCTTGGTCAATTACTAGCGATCATGACCACCGTTACATGATTTGAGGGGTATCGCCAAAACTCGTCGTTTTCATGTTTTTTGCCTATTTTCGTGGGCTATAGCGCATAGATTTCGGTTCCCGAGACAATTTCTAGCGACGGTGACCACTGATACATGGTTTCAGTGGCCTTGCGGAAACTCGTATTTCTCATGTTTTCTGCATATTTTCATGAGCTATAGCGCACTTTTTTTTGTTCCCGAAACGATTTCCAGCGACCGTGACCACCGATACATGGTTTGCGAGGCTTCGTGAAAACTCGTGTTGTTCATGTTGTGTGCCTCCATTTGCATGTGCTATAGCTCACAATTTTCAGTTCCTGGGATGATTTCCAACGATAGTTACCACTCACACATGGTTAGACGGGCGTCGGAAAAACCTGCCTTTTTCTTGTTGGATGCCCTTTCTTATGGGCTGTAGCGTGCAAATTTTGGTTCCCGTGGCAATTTCCAGCCATCATGACCGGTTTGAGGGGCATCACCAAAACTCCCCTTTTCATGTGTTCTTCTCATTATCGTGGGCTATAGCGCACATCTTGCCATTCCCTGGTCAGTTTCTAGCGACCGTGACTACCGATACATGGTTTCATTTGCGTGGTATAACTCATATTTTTCATGTTTTTTTGCATATTTTCATGGGCTATAGCGCACATTTTGGGTTACCAAGACTATTTCTAGCGACCATGACCACCGATAAATGGTTTGAGAGGCTACGCGTAAACTCGTGTTTTCATGTTTTCTGCCTCCATTTTCGAGGGCTATAGCTCACGGTTTTCAGTTCCCGGGAAGATTTCCAACGATGGCGATCACTAATACATGGTTAGTCGAGCGTCGCCAAAACCTGCCATTTTCTGCCCTTTTTTGTGGGCTGTAGCGTGCAACTTTTGGTTCCCGGGGCAATATCCAGCGACTGTGACCATCGATGATGGTTTGAGGGGCATCACATAAAAATATCTTTTTTCATATTTTATTTCTATTTTCGTGGGCCATAGCGCACAGTTTTCGTTTCTCGAGACTATTTCTGGCGATCATGACCACCAATATATGGTTTTATTGGCGTTGCCAAAACTCGTATTTTTCATGTTTTCTACCCATTTTCATGGGCTATAGCGCACTTTTTTTTGTTCCTGGGGCAATTTCCAGCGACTGTGACCACCTATACATGGTTTGATAGGCTTTGCGAGAACTCGTGTTGTTCATGTTTTCCGCCTCCATTTTTGTGGGCTATAGCTCACAATTTTCAGGTCCAAAACAATTCCAATGATTGCGACCACTGATTATCGTGGGCTATAACGCACAGTTTTCGATTCCCTGGACAATTTCTAGCGATTGTGACCACATATACATGGTTTCTGTGGCGTCATAGAATTCATGTATTTTCATGTTTTTTGGCCATTTACATAGGCTATAGCGCGCATTTTTTTTGTTCCCGAGACTATTTCCAGCGACTGTGACCACCGATACATGATTTGAGCGGCTTCGCGAAAACTCGAGTTTTTCATGTTTTCAGCCTCCATTTTTGTTGGCTATAGCTCACAATTTATGTTTTCAGGAAGATTTCTAGCAACTGTGACCATCGATACATGGTTAGATGGCTGTCTCCAAAACTTACCGTTTTCATGTTTTCTGCCAATTTCCGTGGGCTATAGCTCTATATTTGCAGTTCCCAGGACAATTTCAAGCGACCGTGACCACTGTTACATGATTTGAGGGGCATCACCAAAACTCGTCGTTTTAATATTTTTTGCCTATTTTCGTGGGCAGCATACCGTTTTTAGTTCCGGGGACAATTTCTAGCAATCATGACAAGCAATACATGGTTTCAGTGGCGGTGCCAAAACTCGTATTTTTCATGTTTTCTGCCCATTTTAATGGGCTATAGCGCACTTTTTTTGATCCCGAGACGATATCCAGTAATCGTGACCACCGATACATGATTTGAGAGGCTTCCCGAAAAACTCGTGTTCTTTAGGTTTTCTACCTCCATTTTTGTGGGCTATAGCTCAGATTTTTCAATTCCTGTGATGATTTCAAACGATGGTGACCACTGACACATGGTTAGATGGGTGGCACAAAAACCAACCTTTTCCTTGTTGTCTACCCTTTCTTGTGGGCTGTAGCGTGCAACTTTTGGTCCCCGAGACAATTTCCAGCGATAGTGACCATCGTTACATGATTTCAGAGGCATCGCTAAAACATGTTTTTTTCATGTTTACTACCCATTTTCGTGGCCTATATAGTGCACAGTTTTCAGTTCCCGGGATAATTTCTAGCGATCGTGACCACTGATACAAAGTTTGAGTGGCGTCATCAAAACTCGTATCGTTCATGTTTTCTGCCCATTTTCATGAGCTAGAGCGCACATATTTTGTTCCTGGGACAAATTCCAGCTACCGTGACCACTGATACATGGTTTGAGAGGCTTCGCGAGAACTCGTGTTGTTTATGTTTTCCGCCTCTTTTATCGGGGGGCTATAGCTCATAGTTTTCAATTCCCGGGATGATTTTCCACGATGGTAACTGATGACGCTGAAAGGACACGGATGTCGCCTAGAGGGGGGTGAATAGGCGATTTAAAACTTTTACGAGATGGGCTTAACAAATGCGGAATAAAACTAGCGTTTACTTTGTCAAGCCCAAAGCCTATATACTATTGTTCACCTATGTGCACCAACAACTTATTCTAAGCAATGGTTCACCTATGTGCACCAACAACTTATGCTAAGCAATACAAGCAAGTATGTGATAGCAAGATATATATAACTTCAAGCACGAGGGCTATCACAAGGTAAAGTGCATAAGTAAAGAGCTCGGGTATAGAGATAACCGAGGCACGCGGGAGACGATGATTTATCCCGAGTTCACACTCTTGCAGTGCTAATCTCCGGTGGAGAGGTGCGGTTGCTTAGTGCTCCCGAACGCCACAAGAGGCTCACCTGAGGTGTGGTTGCTCGATGCACACCAACGCCACAAAGGCCTCACCCCAAGATGCGGTACTCACACCACACACCGAACGCCACGAAGGCGCCTCACCTAAATCTCCGGTGACCCTCGCCACAAAGGCCTAGGTCACTGTTCCACTAAGGGATTTCCGAGGCGGAAACCGGGCCTTACACAAAGATTGGGGCACACATCCACAACTTAATTGGAGGCTCCCAACAAACCGCCACAAAGGCCTAGAATCCGTCTAGGGTTCCAAGAACCCAAGAGTAATAACCTTCTTGCTTTCACCACCACGAATCACCGTGGAGAACTCAAACCGATGCACCAAATGCAATGGCAAGAACACCACAAAGATGCTCAAGTCCTCTCTCAAATTCCAACAAAGCTACAAAAGCTATTGGGGGAATAAGAGAGAAGAACAAAGGAATTCACAAAGAACACCAAGATCTAGATCTAGAGAGTTCCACTCACAAAGAGATGGATTTGATTGGTTGAAGTGTAGATCTAGATCTCCTCTCTCTTTCCCTCAAATGGGGCAAGAATCATGGAGGGATTGAGAGATAGTGCAAGCTTCTCTAGTTCAACAATGGAGGAGAGAGAGAGTGAGAGAAGCCGCAGCCCAAGGAGGAAGAAGGGGGTAATCCACCGTTGGCAAAACAGGGCCGGATAATCCGCCCCCGGATAATCCCGCCTCAGGGACAAAACCTGGTCAAAACTGCCAAAAGTCCGGCCCCTGTCCAGAGTGTTTTTCTTCCGATTCCCGGATATTTCCGAAATATCCGGCCCGGATAATCCGGCCCGGATATTTCCGAAATATCCGGCCTAACAAACCGAAACACCAAAACTAAACGGCATAACTTTTGCATCCGACTCCGATTTCGATGATCTTGGGCTCGTTGAAATCACAACAACGAGCTCTACAACAATATGCATAGAAACATCATAGTACAGCAAAGGAGGATAGAAACAAATGATGAAAGGTTTGACCTATCTCAAAAAGGCATACCGGTAAAACCTCCAATCTCGAAAATGCAACAAGTTGCCCGTGCAAAAACCATTCTTGATGAACTAGAGCTTGTCATGAGAATAAGCACAAGCTCTAAATCATCACATGGATAAGATCCAAATAATAACCAAGAAAGATGATGCAAGGATGCAAAGGTTTGAGCTCTCTCCGAACGATACGATCGAGTTACTCACTCGAGAGTCCTCTTGATAGTACGACAACTAAACTATAAACCGGTCTCCAACTACACTATGAGACCGGTGAGAAAGAAACCCTATCAAGAGCAAACCTTATACTTGCGCATTCCACTTGAGCTTGATGACGATCTCTGACCTCAACAAGATGGAATGCCTTTCTTGCTTATGCTTGACGAAGTCTTGTAGATTGCTCCCCCATAAACCACCATGGAGAGCTTCTTCTTTGGCGCATCTTCACTTAACCATGACCACCATGTGGATTGCTCCCCCATAATCCACCATGGGAGAGCTTCTTCTTCGGCGCATATTCACATATCCATGATCATCATATGGATGGCAAGACTCAAGCAAATGATCTCTTCGAGATGGCTCATCTTGAACTTGCACTTCATTCTTCATTCTTCATCATGTTGATGTCTTGAAGTAACTTGAGGGCTCACTTCATCTTCATCTTCGAGACATACTTGACACTTGATATCCTTCATCAAATTCTTCTTATTGCAACCTAATACAAACATGTTGTTGTCTTGAAGTAACTTGAGGGCTCACTTCATCTTCATCTTCAAGACATACTTGACACTTGATATCCTTCATCAAATTCTTCTTATTGCAACCTTGAAGCCAACATATGGTTCAAGAATTGCCTATGGACAACTCCTACAAATATAACTCAATGCAAACATTAGTCCATAGGGATTGTCATTAATTACCAAAACCACACATGGGGGCTCCATGCACTTTCAATCCCCATTTTGGTAATTGATGACAATCTCTTTGAGAGGGTTTATATAAGGAATTTAAGTAACAAATAAGTTGAATATATAGAGCAAACTCCCCATAATATATGCATGTGTGAATGATCTTGACTTTCATTGCATATATTGGCATTCAAAGCCTAGTGGAGTTTCCTCTAAATATTCAACTATGCAAAGCAACAAGATGCAATGCAATAAAGACACATGCTTAAGCACAAAGCAAAGACATAACCAAATTCCCTTAAACCCTCCAAACTTCTCCCCCATTGGCACCAATTGCCGAAATGGGTGAAAAATTTAGAAGGCCAAAAAAGTGAGAGTTCCTCCATAGCGTGTGCATTTCTCATAATTTGAGTGGAATCAAATGCACATATCCAATGACGAATATTCGGAAGGAATCACACTATAGATAGGATCAAAGATTGCAAAAAGATAACAAAGTCAAGAAGCTTCAACAAATGAAGCAAGCAACCAAATGAACCACAAGGAAGATACCAAAAGAAAGATAGATATTATGATAAGATCAAGGAGATTGCTCTAAATAATATGAGGAAGCTCCCCAAGGTTTGTGCACAAACTAGACAATTTGCATTGGAGTATAAAGTGCACAAACATGGAATCATCACTCCCATGATATCATTCAAAAACAAAAGATACCAAGTGAATCAAACTCTAATGATCACCACAAGATAGTGCTCTAAATCAAATGAGGAAGCTCCCCAAGGTACATGCATAAAATAAAATGTTACATTTGAATACAATATGCATAACATGGAATCCTCACTCCCTCATTTAAAACACAAACATTTGTAATAGATCATAGATAGAAAAATAAGCTAAACACTTGCAACAAACAAATAGTTGAGCAACAAGTAAGAGGCACCATAATAAAAAGGCTCAACCAAGATGATATGTGAAAGGCATGATAAAGCATATTATAAGACTATTACAAGGATGAGCAAAAAGCATCATCATAGTCTTCAATGAATTATATTGCTTAGCATGACCAATCAAACCACAATAAATAAATAAGATATCAAAAGGAGATGTATCATCTCTTATGTGTATAAGTTTCTCTAAGTGGGCAATATCACAAAGATATTTATCCACAAAGAAACATGAACACATAAAATAGATACGCAAGAAAAATAGTATGATATCCAAGACGAAGTCATGCAATATACCAATAAGAATTTTTGCTTAATAGCATGGCCAAAGGCTCAATTTTATCTTATTGTACATTCATGAACTTCAACCACAAACAACTAAAATACATCACAAATATCAACAAGGGATAGAAGATAGTTGGGATGCATTTGAGAAAGGCAACAAGTATCACAACGGGGATACCAAAAGAATAAATTTGCACTTTCATCTATATTGCACATGTGAGAGCCTTGAGGAATTGATATGCAACAAAATTGCTAGATAGGCATAGTTGGGATGGATGAATCATGAGCATGATTTAAAATACTTCCCAACAAATGCACTCATCTCAAATTACTCACATTCACAATAAAGAGGTTTCGTTAAGATTTTAGCAAGAAGCACAACATTTGCAACTCAAGAGATTCATGCCAAGATGCAACCACATGGTTGGATGCTAGAAAAATATGCATGAGAAGATACTTGTTACCGAGATAGCATTGGTGAGGATGTAGTAGATATGTGTTCGTTGACCATCCTAGCTTGCCTCAAGTTACCATTGAGTCACCACTTCTCCCCAAGAGTGAGACAAGCATCCAGTGCATATACATTGTACCTAACACAAAGGTAAGTACAAAATGGGCCCCAAACTAATTGGGTCCGAAGTAGTTAGACACACTACAACATATAGGACAAACTCCACAATTCTATGTGCATATAGATATGAAATTGAATTTCATGCACATCTTAGCCAAATTAGGATTTGATGGAGTTTACCCTATATATTGGATCAAAGAAAGTGACACATGCCATAAGATATACATATATTAAATATGCATGCACAATACTTTCAAGAACCAAAGGAAGTTACAATTTGGACAAAAATACCAAATAAACCAAGAGACAATGGTTGTCCAAATTATATCAAAGAATCAAATCAACACAAGATTGACTTCAAGGACTTATCTCATTATAAGAAGCTAATTAAACCTAAACACAAAGGAATGAGATAACTAACTCCCAAGAGAGCAAGGTTCCAACAAATAAACCAAACCCTCGACACTTTTTATGATGGCACAACGTACCAAAAAGAAAATTTTATGTCTCCCAAAACCAAATTTTTGATAATGATCAAGAGATGTTAAGCATTCTAATAAATATAGAAGAGCTCCCCCAATATTGGTGCATTATCTAGGATTTTCATATGAATACAAAATGCACAAAACTAGGATCATCACGCTACCTATATCTAGTAAAATGCTAAGAAAGTTTGAATAGACAAATTAGATCCATAAGATGCAAGGAAGACACATAGGAGTAAAAGCACAACACATTCATGGCAATAAATAAGACAATTTAAACACAAGAGCCAATGTAAATATGATCAATAAATTTCTACCTCATAATAGATTTCCAATTGTCCTAGGACACAAGGTATTAGGAAATATTTCCTGGTAGTTTGTAAGTATATGTAAGATCATATCTACACCAAATAAAGCATATGGTAAAAGATAAGAGTTAACCATCATGCAAAGAGAGTTTCTTGATAGCTTCAATTAGTCATACCATCATGCAAAGAAATTAATAGTATTCATACCAACATGCAAAGCAATTAATAGTATTCATACCAACATGCAAAGCAATTAATAGTATTCATACCAACATGCAAAGCAATTAATAGTATGACTTGAAGCATATGGTTTTCCAAAAATGCATTGAGGGACACATTGTGAAAAACCATGCTAAGAACCACTTTCACAAAAAAGATCCACAAAGATATTAGCAATGAAGCCATTTTAAGCAAATTGGAACTTGTTTGAGAAAACGTGTCACATATGAGAGATAATTTACAATATCAATTCTATGTGACACAACCTCAAATGTTCACATTTCCTAGGCTTGTAATATGCACAAAGCTTATTACTCCCCCATAATGTGATAAGGAATTTATTTTCACAAGAGGCAAATAAGATCCAACTAGAGATATTAATGGACATTAGAATTTGAATTTCTCATGAAGATGACATACCACATAGAGACTAGATAATCTTGCAATATCAATTCTAAGTGATATTCCTCATGTACACACATTGTTAGGATTGTGAAATTCCTAAAGGCATATCACTCCCCCAAAATGTTATAGTCCATTAATCTCTCATAAGAGCCATATAAGATACAACAAGATGCAAAGAGGCTCCAACACAAGCACAAATACATGGTGTGCAACCTAACATACATAGACTTGATTTCTCAAGAAAAACAAGTAGGATGCACAACATATACAAACACATGTTAGGAACAAAACTAACACATGCAAAGGGGCGAGTAACTTTCAATATAAATGAGTTGAGCACATGTTACTGCAAGGAGGAACATTGGGTGTATGATAGAAGTAAGATAACCAAAAGACTTGGCTCTAGATAATATAAATGATGAAGATCCCTTAATTCTTCATGATGTAGCCAAGTCTCCAATGCCCTCCAACAAGCACCTATTGATCAAGTTTTGGATTGTTGGTCCCCAACTAAGTTGGGTCCTAAGAGGTTAGTCAACAGGCTTGGCAACCCAAATTTTTTCTTGACACCACTTTGAGCACCAACATATTTGGCAAACACATTTCCACCCTCATCCTTACGAAGAGAATAAACATCATTAATGGTGATAGAGTTGGATGAGGTACCAATAGTGCACAAGGAGGAGATGTGGCCTTCTCACGGCATCAAAGTTCTTTTCTTCTCCTTCTTCTCACTAGATTTTTCCACAATGGGAGCATTGACTTGTTTCTTCTTGGGAAGTGGCATTTCTTCAACTTGAGGTTGAATGTGAGTTTGAGCTTGAGGCCGCTTCCCTTTTATTCTTCTTCAAAGGGCAAGATCTAACATGATGCCCTTCAATTTTGCACTTGAAGCAAACAATCTTGGCCGGGTCTTTGACTTGTACTTGGCCCTTCTTCTTTTGTTGTTCTTGGACTTGTTCTTGTTGTTGGAGTTGAATCCAAGTCCACTTTTGTCATTGGGGGATTGTTGCACACTCAACATCTTGTCAAGTTTGCATTTCCCTTCATGACCCTTTACCAAGTCATTCTTCAAAGAAGTGACTTGGGCCTTGACTCTTTGATTTCCTCTACATGGTTAGTAACAACACAAGTATAGAAAGTAGAATCTTCATTGTTAGAGCAACAAGGCAAGGAAGATAATTCATCACAAGATTTAGCAATACTATGAGTGGATGAATTACTAGGACTAGCACATGGCAATATAGCATTTGGGTAGTAGTGCTAGTATCCACATGAGGTTCACAAGGTGTTGCCTTTGATATGATAGCCTCATGAGCTAACTTAGCCTATCATGAGAAGCTAGAAGATCCTCATGGGAGCTAGAAAGCTTTCCATGATTTTTCCAATTTCCCATAATTTCTTGTTAGCAACTCAAGTTGAGCCCTTAGCTCAACATTCTCCTTCAAGATAGATGCTTCACAACAAGTAGAGTTAGTAGCACAAGCATCATCACAAGACATATTAAGAAGAGAGGGTAACATAGCATGCTCTTTTAAATATGAAGCTTGTAGTTGCTCATATGACTTGGTGAGGATAGAGTGTTCGCTCTCCAAGGCCTTGTGGACCTTGTCTAGATCATCTAGATCCTTAACAAGTTTATCATGACCAACACCAACTTTGGACTTTTCATTTTTAAGCAATTTTAATTTATCTTTAGCATGGTCTCTTTCTTTAGTGAGTTTAGCAAATATTTCATTTTGAGACACCTCAAGGGTTTCAAGTTGCTCCTCAAGAGAGGCTACGGTCTCTTGTTCTTCTTCAAGGTCATTCTTTAAAGATGCTACATCATCGGCATACTCTCGTTCAAGAGCACCCTTTTTATCAATGATGTTCTCATGCATCCAAATAAGTTTTTGGCTCTCAATAGCGGTAGTCAAGATTTAAAAGAAGTGAGAGCTAGCAATTTTATCTTTGTAAAGAACCTTGAATACACTCTCACCTTTATCGCGTAGAGAGACAACCCAATCCTCTTCTTCATATTCATCCTCATCCTTATCACCACGAGAAATATTAGGTTCCATGGTAGGAGGTACCGTGGAACCCTTGGCCATAAGGCATATATGAGGACCGTGAGATAAAGATGAGGAGTTACTTGAGGCTCCTTTCAAGATCTTGTCTTGACCAATAGAATCTTTAGTTTCCTCTACATTGTTAGACACACAACAACTAGAGGAAATAGAATCATTTTTATCATGGTCACAAGACAAATCAAGCATATCATTATGAGATTTATTCAAGCAACTTACACATGATATGCAAGGACTATCAACACAAGCATGTAAATCATTTCTAGTGCTAGATGTGTTTAAGTCCAAAGATGAAGCATTGCAATGAGATAGAGATGAAGAATCATCAATAGTAAGCTCAATATCAACATTGCAATTTTCATCACCACTCACCATATCATTACCTTGTGTCTTACCACACTTTGTTGAAGTGGATGAAGATGAGAACTCATCACGGCCGGAAGTGGAAGCAATACAATCATCCTCAATAATATTGTACACATCATATTTGTCTTTAAGCTTTGTCCATAATTCATGAGCGCTCCCAAAAGGCATGATTGAAGAAGTAACTACATTGCTCACAACAATGGAAAACACATGAGAAGCAAGAGCATCGAGGCAAAGTTTTCTCCTCCTCAAGAGATAAATTTTGAGGATCCTTAGAGAAAAACCCATGCCAAGAAATCGCTCCATGTCCGGGGACATACGCGTAAAATATTAAGCACATAAATTTTCCATAGATCATAATTTGTGCCATCAAATATAAACAAGTTATTACTCTCAAGGCGGTGAAGCCTAAGAATGAGAGACCTTGCTCTGATACCAATTGAAAGGACACGGATGTCGCCTAGAGGGGGGGGTGAATAGGCGATTCAAAAATTTTACGAGATGGGCTTAACAAATGCGGAATAAAACTAGCGTTTACTTTGGCAAGCCCAAAACCTATATACTATTGTTCACCTATGTGCACCAACAACTTATTCTAAGTAATGGTTCACCTATGTGCACCAACAACTTATGCTAAGCAATACAAGCAAGTATGTGATAGCAAGATATATATAACTTCAAGCACGATGGCTATCACAAGGTAAAGTGCATAAGTAAAGAGCTCGGGTATAGAGATAACCGAGGCACGCGGGAGACGATGATTTATCCCGGAGTTCACACTCTTGCGAGTGCTAATCTCCGGTGGAGAGGTGCGGTTGCTTAGTGCTCCCGAACGCCACAAGAGGCTCACCTTGAGGTGTGGTTGCTCGATGCACACCAACGCCACAAAGGCCTCACCCCAAGATGCGGCACTCACACCACACACCGAACGCCACGAAGGCGCCTCACCTAAATCTCCGGTGACCCTCGCCACAAAGGCCTAGGTCACGGTTCCACTAAGGGATTTCCTTCGAGGCGAAACCGGGCCTTACACAAAGATTGGGGCACACATCCACAACTTAATTGGAGGCTCCCAACAAACCGCCACAAAGGCCTAGAATCCGTCTAGGGTTCCAAGAACCCAAGAGTAATAACCTTCTTGCTTTGACCACCACGAATCACCGTGGAGAACTCAAACCGATGCACCAAATGCAATGGCAAGAACACCACAAAGATGCTCAAGTCCTTCTCTCTCAAATTCCAAAAAAGCTATGGGGGAATAAGAGAGGAAGAACAAAGGAATTCACAAAGAACACCAAGATCTAGATCTAGAGAGTTCCACTCACAAAGAGATGGATTTGATTGGTTGAAGTGTAGATCTAGATCTCCTCTCTCTTTTCCCTCAAATGGGGGCAAGAATCATGGAGGGATTGAGAGATAGCAAGCTTCTCTAGTTCAACAATGGAGGAGAGAGAGAGTGAGAGAAGCCGCAGCCCAAGGAGGAAGAAGGGGGTATTTATACCCCCAAGAAAATCAAGCCGTTGGGAAAAACCAGGGCCGGATAATCCGGCTAAGGCCGGATAATGCGCCCCCCCGGATAATCCGGCCTCAGGGACAAAACCTGGTCAAAATCCGGCCAAAAGTCCGGCCCCCGTCCAGATTGCTTTCTTCCGAGGGCCCGATATTTCCGAAATATCCGGCCCGGATAATCCGGCCCGGATATTTCCAAATATCCGGCCTAAGCAACCAGAAACACCAAAACTAAAACGGCATAACTTTTGCATCCGGACTCGATTTCGATGATCTTGGGCTCGTTGAAATCACAACAACGAGCTCTACAACAATATGCATAGAAACATCATAGTCCAGCAAAGGAGGATAGAAACAAATGATGAAAGGTTTGACCTATCTCAAAAGACATACCGGTAAAACCTCCAATCTCGAAAATGCAACAAGTTGCCCGTGCAAAAACCATTCTTGATGAACTAGAGCTTGTCATGAGAATAAGAACAAGCTCTAAATCATCACATGGATAAGATCCAAATAATAACCAAGAAAGATGATGCAAGGATGCAAAGGTTTGAGCTCTCTCCGAACGATACGATCGAGTTACTCACTCGAGAGTCCTCTTGATAGTACGACAACTAAACTATAAACCGGTCTCCAACTACACTATGAGACCGGTGAGAAAGAAACCCTATCAAGAGCAAACCTTATACTTGCGCATTTGAGCTTGATGACGACGATCTTGACCTCAACAAGATGGAACGCCTTTCTTGCTTATGCTTGCTTGACGGTCTTGTAGATTGCTCCCCCATAAACCACCATGGGAGCTTCTTCTTGGCGCATCTTCACTTAACCATGACCACCATGTGGATTGCTCCCCATAATCCACCATGGGAGAGATTCTTCTTCGGCGCATATTCACATATCCATGATCATCATATGGATGGCAAGACTCAAGCAAATGATCTCTTCGAGATGGCTCATCTTGAACTTGCACTTCATTCTTCATTCTTCATCATGTTGATGTCTTGAAGTAACTTGAGGGCTCACTTCATCTTCATCTTCGAGACATACTTGACACTTGATATCCTTCATCAAATTCTTCTTATTGCAACCTAATACAAACATGTTGATGTCTTGAAGTAACTTGAGGGCTCACTTCATCTTCATCTTCAAGACATACTTGACACTTGATATCCCATCAAATTCTTCTTATTGCAACCTTGAAGCCAACATATGGTTCAAGAATTGCCTATGGACAACCCTACAAATATAACTCAATGCAAACATTAGTCCATAGGGATTGTCATTAATTACCAAAACCACACATGGGGGCTCCATGCACTTTCAGACGCGTAAAGCACACGGCCGTTGGGAACCCCAAGTGGAAGGTGTGATGCGTACATCAGCAAGTTTCCCTCAGTAAGAAACCAAGGTTTATCGAACCAGTAGGAGCCAAGAAGCACGTTGAAGGTTGATGGTGGCGAATGTAGCGGCGCAACACAGGGATTCCGGCGCCAACGTGAACCTGCACAACACAATCACAAAGATTGCCCCAACGTAATGTGAGGTTGTCAATCCACCACTTGCTGTAAACAAAGGATTAGATGTATATGTGGATGATGATGGTTGTTTCCAAAGAACAGTAAAGAACAATTGCAGTAGCTTGTATGGATGTAAAGAATAGGACCGGGTCCACAGATCACTAGTGGTGTCTCTCCCATAAGATAGCAGATGTTAGGTGAACAAATTACAGTTGGGCAATTGACAAATAAAGAAGGCATAAAAATGCACATACATATATCATGATGAGTACTTGAGATTTAATCAGGGCATTACGACAAAGTACATAGACCGCTATCCAAGATGCATCTATGCCTAAAAAGTCCACCTTCGGGTTATCATCCGAACCCCTTCATTAAGTTGTAAACAACGACAATTGCATTAAGTATGGTGCGTAATGTAATCAACACAAATATCCTTAGACAAAGCATCGATGTTTTATCCCTAGTAGCAACAGCACATCCACAACCTTAGAACTTTTTGTCACTGTCCCAGATTCAATGGAGGCATGAACCCACTATCGAGCATAAATACTCCTCTTGGAGTCACAAGTATCAACTTGGCCAAAGCCTCTACTAGCAACGGAGAGCATGCAAGAACATAAATAACATATATGATAGATTGATAATCAACTTGACATAGTATTCAATATTCATCGGATCCCAACAAACACAACATGAAGGATTACAAATAGATGATCTTGATCATGATAGGCAGCTCACAAGATCTAACATGATAGCACAATGAGGAGAAGACAACCATCTAGCTAATGCTATGGACCCATAGTCCAGGGGTGGACTACTCACACATCGATCCGGAGGCGATCATGGCGATGAAGAGACCTCTGAGATGATTCCCCTTCGGTGGGTGCCGGAGGCGATCTCCGAATCCCCCGAGATGGGATTGCGGCGGCGGCCTCTCGGGAAGGTTTTCCGTATCGTGGCTCTCGATCGGGGTTTCGCGACGAAGGCTTTAAGTGCAGGCTAAGAGCGTAGGGAGGGTCACGAGGCCCCACACAATAGGTCGCGCGGCGACCGGGCCGCACCGCCTGTTGTGGCGGTGCCTCGTGGCCCCACTTGTAAGTCCTCCGGTTCCGGAAGCTTCGTGGAAAAATAGGCCCCCTGGGCGTTGATTTCGTCAATTCGAGAATATTTTCTTACTAGGATTTCTGAAAACAAAAAAGAAGAGAAAACACTCTTCGGCATCTCGTCAATAGGTTAGTGCCGGAAAATGCATAAATATGACATATAATGTGTATAAAACATGTGAGTATCATCATAAAAGTAGCATGGAACATAAGAAATTATAGATACGTTTGGGATGTATCAGTAACCACTGATACATGGTTAGACGGGCATCGCCACAACCTGCCTTTTTCTTGATTTCTGCCCTTTTTGTGGTCTATAGCGTGCAAATTTTGGTTCCCGTGGCAATTTCTAGTGATCGTGACCAAAGATAAAGGATGGAGGGATTAGTAAAACTCACCTTTTTCATGTTTTGTTCCCAGTTTTGTGGGCTCTAGCGCATAGTTTTTGATTCCTGGGACAATTTCTAGCGACCGTGACCACCGATACATGATTTCAGTGGCGTCGGTGAACCTCATATTTTTCATGTTTTCTGCCCATTTTGATGGGCTATAGCGCACGACCGTGATCACCGATACATGGTTTGAGAGGCTTCCCAAAACTCCTGTTTATTATGTTTTCAGCCTCCATTTTTGTGGGCTATAGCTCACAGTTTTATGTTCCTAGGACGATTTCTAGCGACCGTGACCACCGATACATAATTAGACGAGCGTCACCTACACTCAACTTTTCCATGTTTTCTGCCCATTTTCGTGGGCTATTGCTCGCTATTTTAGGTTCCCAGGACAATTTCGAGCGGCCGTGACCACTGTTACATGAATTGAGGGGCATCTCCAAAACTCAACTTTTTCATGTTTTCTTCCCATTTTCGTGCGCTATAGCGCACAGTTTTCGATTTCCGGGATAATTTCCAGCGATTGTGACCACCGATAAGTGGTTTTAGTGGTGTCGCCAAAACTCGTATTTTTCATGTTTTCTGCCCATTTTGATGCACCATAGCGCACATTTTTTTGTTCCCGAGACGATTTCCAGCGACCGTGGCCACCGATACATTGTTTGAGAGGATTCGGCAAAACTCATGTTTTTCATGTTTTTAGCCTCCATTTTCGTGGGCAATAGCTCACAAGTTTGAGTTCCTAGGATGATTTCCAACTACTGTGACCACCGATAATGGTTAAATAGGTGTCACCGAAACTCACATTTTTCATGTTTTCTGCCCATTTTCGTGGGCTATAGCTCGCTATTTTAGGTTCCCGGGACAATTTCGAGCGACCGTGATCACCGTTACATGATTTGAGGGGCATCGCCAAAAATCTTCGTTTTTATGTTTTTTGCATATTTTCGAGGGCACAGTTTTTGGTCCCGAGACAATTTCTAGCGATGGTGACCACCAATACATAGTTTCAGTGGCGTTGCCAAAACTCGTATTTTTCATGTTTTCTGCCCATTTTTATGGGCTATAGCGCACTTTTTTTTGTTTTCGAGACGATTTCCAGCGACTGTGACTACCGATGCATGGTTTGATAGGCTTCACGAAAACTCGTGTTGTTCATGTTTTCTGCCTCCATTTTCGTGGGCTATAGCTCATAGTATTCACTTGCCGGGATGATTTCCAACGATGGTGACCACTCACACATGGTTAGACTGGCGTTGCAAAAACCTGCCTTTTTCTTGTTGTCTGCCCTTTCTCGTGGGCTGTAGCGTGCAACTTTTGGTTCTGGGGAATTTCAGCAATCATGACCACTGATAATGGTTTGAGGGGCATCACCAAAACTCGCCATTTTCATGTTTCCTACCCATTTTCATGGGCTGTATCGCACATTTTTCGGTTATCGTGACAATTTCTCGCTACCTTGACCACCGATACATGGTTTTAGTGGCTTCGCAAAAACTCGTATTTTTCATGTCTTCTACCAATTTTCATGAGTTATAGGGAACACTTTTTTGGTTCCCGGGATGATTTCCAGCGACCTTTACCCCCGATACATGGTTTGAGAGGCATCATGAAAACTTATGTTTTTCATGTTTTCTGCCCCCGTTTTGTTCGTTATAGCTCACAGTTTGAAGTTCCTAGAATGATTTCTAGCGATGGTGACCACCGATACATTGTTACATGGGTGTCGCCAAACTCACATTTTTCATGTTTTGTACCTTATTTCATGGGCTATAGCGCACAATTATTATTTTTTGTTTCCGAGACGACTTCCAGCGACCGTGACCACCGATACATGCTTTGAGAGGCTTCCCAAAATCTCATGTTGTTTAGGTTTTCTTCCTCCATTTTCGTGGGCTATAATTCACAGTTTTTAGTTCCCGTAATGATATCAACAATGGTGACCATTGACAGATGGTTAGACGAGCGGCACAAAAACCTGCCTTTTCCTTGTTGTCTGCCCTTTCTCGTGGGCCATAGCGTGTGATACGTCTCAAACGTATCTATAATTTCTTATGTTCCATGCTACTTTTATGATGATACTCACATGTTTTATACACATTATATGTCATTATTATGTGTTTTCCGGAACTAACCTATTGACGAGATGCCGAAGTGCCCATGTTTTCTGCTGTTTTTGGTTTCAGAAATCCTAGTAAGGAAATATTCTCAGGACGAAATCAACGCCCAACATCTTATAATTCCACGAAGCTTCCAACAAGAGGCACTGGGAGAGCCACAGGCCACCAGACAAGAGGGCGGCGCGGCCCAAGGGGGCGCCCTATTGTGTGGAGCCACCGCAGCCTTCCGACTCCGCTCTTCGCATATAAGAAGCCCTGACAAATCTTCGATGCGGAATAAGCCACGGTACGAGAAACCTTCCGAGCCGCCGCCATCGCGCCAAGATCGGGGACAGGAGTCTCTATTCCGGCACGCCGCCGGACGGGGAAGTGCCCCGGAAGGCATCTCCATCGACACCACCGCCATCTTCATCACCGCTGCTGTCTCCCATGAGAGGAGTAGTTCTCCATCGAGGCTAAGGGCTGTACCGGTAGCTATGTGGTTCATCTCTCTCTCCCATGTACTTCAATACAATGATCTCATGAGCTGCTTTACATGATTGAGATCCATATGATGAGCTTATAATCTAGATGTAGTTATGCTATTCAAGTGGATTTTACTTATGTGATCTCCGGGAGACTCCTTGTCCCACGTGTGTAAAGGTGGCAGTCAACAGGGTCTCTTAGGCTATATTTCACAGAATACTTATTCACTGGGTTATGATTTGAGTCGGATGTCTCTATGAAATTATGGTGTGTTAGTACCTCATATGAATGCTCACAGTGACACCGTGGAGTGTTTATTAGTACTTGGGAATACATCTTTAAGGTTTGCCTACATGATGAATTAGTGTTCATTATCTTGCCAGAGAGTAATTCAGAATAGCATAGTGAAGTACTTATTTATATTCCTTTATGATTGCAATGTGCTTTATATCACTATTAATCTATGTGCTACTCTAGTGATGTTATTAAAGTAGTCTATTCCTCCTCCATGATGTAATGGTGACAGTGTGTGCATCATGTAGTACTTGGCGTAGTTTATGATTGTAATCTCTTGTAGATTATGGAGTTAACTATTACTATGATAGTATTGATGTGATTTATTCCTCCTTTCATAGCTTGATGGTGACAGTGTGCATGCTATGTTAGTACTTGGTATAATTGCGTTGGTCTATCATGCACTCTAAGGTTATTTAAATATGAACATTGAATGTTGTGGAGCTTGTTAACTCCGGCATTGAGGTGCTCTTGTAGCCCTACACAATTAATGGTGTTCATCATCCAACAAGAGAGTGTAGAGTGGTTTTATTATGTGATCAATGTTGAGAGTGTCCACTAGTGAAAGTATAATCCCTAGGCCTTGCTTCCAAATAGGAAAGGCACTCACACTCCTCCCATGCCAGCAAGCTATTTTCGTGTTTCCAAACACTGCAAACATCGCTTGTTTACTGTTTAATGCATCTTTACTTTCTGCAATATTACCACCATCTATACCACTTGTATTTCACTATCTCTTCGCCGAACTAGTGCACCTATACATCTACAAGTGTATTGGGTGTGTTGGGGACACAAGAGACTTCTTGTATCGTGATTGCAGGGTTGCTTGAGAGGGATATCTTTGTCCTCTACCTCCCCGAGTTCGATAAACCTTGGGTGATTCACTTAAGGAAACTTGGCTGTTCTACAAACCTCTGCTCTTGGAGGCCCAACACTGTCTACAGGAAAAGAAGTGTGAGTAGACATCAAGCTATTTTCTGGCGCCGTTGCCTGGGAGGTAAGGTAAAAGGTATTCACATCCTCCGACTACTAAGCTATTTCCTAGCATTGTTGCCGGTGTGTGAGTGCTCGAAGCCAGTGGCGGAGCCAGAACAATAAAGCTGTGATGTCAAGTATATTAGATCTCTAAATGTTCTACTATTTCCTAAATTTATGCATGAATTTTTATTTGATTTTAAAGGTTTTGCTCAAAACATGTGTAGTCAAGTGACTACACAGCCTAAAGGTGGCTACGCCACTGCTCGAAGCTATTTCCTTTAGATCCTACAATTGCATCTTTTTGTTTCTTGTTTTCACTAGTTAGACATAATGGACAATAGTGAGCTTTTTATTCTATTTCCTGAGTTAAGACATGGATTGTTTGATGCGAAAATTAAAAAAACCTATGGAATCTTATTTGCATGCTAGTAGCAATGATATTAGTATGAACGCTTTGAACACCATTGTTGCTAATGATATGGAAAATTCTAAGCTTGGGGAAGCTGGTTTTGATGAGTATGAATTTTTTAGTCCCCCAAGTTTTGAGGAGAAAATTTTCTTGATGATACTTTGCCTCCTATTTATGATGATTATAATGATAGTGGTCTTTTGGTGCCGCCCTATGGAGAGTAAATTTTATTATGATTATACTATGCCTCCTACACTTGATGAGAATAATAATGATAGCTACTTTGTTGAATTTGCTCCCACTACAACTAATAAAATTGATTATGCTTATGTGGAGAGTAATGACACTTTTATGCATGTGAATAAGAATGCTTTATGTGATAGTTATATTGTTGAGTTTCTTCATGATGCCACTGAAAGTTATTATGAGAGAGAGAAATATGGTTGTAGAAATTTTCATGGTACTAAAACAACTCTCTATATGCTGAAAATTTTGAATATACTTGTGTTTTATCTTCCTATGCTTGTCACTTTGTTCTACATGAATTTATTTGTGTACAAGATTCCTATGCATAGGAAGTGGGTTAGGCTTAAATTTGTTTTGAATTTGCTTCTTGATGCTCTCTTTTGCTTCAACTCTTATTTCTTAGTGCATCATTAAAATCTGAGCCCATCTTAATGGCTATAAAGAAAGCACTTCTTGGGAGATAACCCATGTCTTTATTTTACTACAGCAATTTTGTTTTATATTTGAGTCTTGGAAGTTGTTACTACTGTAGCAACCTCTTCTTGTCTTTATTTTATTGCATTTTTGTGCCAAGTAAAGTCTTTTATAGTAAGGTTGATACTAGATTTGGATTACTGCGCAGAAATAGATTTCTTGCTGTCACGAATTTGGGCAGGGTTCTCTGTAGGTAACTCAGAAAAATCTGCCAATTTACGTGCGTGATCCTCAGATATGTACTAACTTTCATTCAATTTGGGAATTTTCATCTGAGCAAGTCTGGTGCCTCAAAAAATTCGTCTTTACGGACTGTTCTGTTTTGACAGATTCTGCCTTTTATTTCGCATTGCCTCTTTTGTTGTGTTGGATGGATTTCTTTGTTCTATTAACTTCAGTAGAGCTTTGAGCAATGTACAGAAGTGTTAAGAATGATTGTGTCACCTCTGAATATATGAATTTTCGATTATGCACTAACCCTCTAATGAGTTTGTTTTTAGTTTGGTGTGGAGGAAGTTTTCAAGGGTCAAGAAAGGAGGATGATACAATATGATCAAGAAGAGTGAAAAGTCTAAGCTTGGGGATGCCCTGGTTCATCCCTGCATATTTCAAGAAGACTCAAGCATATAAGCTTGGGGATGCCCAAGGCATCCCTTCTTCATCGACAACTTATCAGGTCACCCCTAGTGAAACTATATTTTTATTCCGTCACATCTTATGTACTTTACTTGGAGCGTCTGTTCTGCTTTTATTTCATTTTGTTATCATAGTTCTCTGAATAAATTGTATCATACCTTCTGTGGGAGAGAGACACGCTCCACTTTTTCATATGAACACTGGTGTTCTTAGTTCTATCTTTAATGTTCATGGCGAAGGTTGAAACTGCTTCGTTCATTGTTATATGGTTGGAAACGAGAAAATGCTGCATGTCGTAATTGGTATAATGTCTTGAATAATTTGATACTTGGCAATTGTTGTGCTCATATAGATCATGTTTAAGCTCTTGCATCATGTACTTTGCACCCATTAATGAAGAACTACATAGAGCTTGTTAAAATTTGGTTTGCATGATTGGTTTCTCTAGAGTCTAGATATTTTCTGGTTAAGGTGTTTGAACAACAAGGAGACGATGTAAAGTCTTATAATACTTACAATATGTGAGTCTTGCTGCACCATTTTATACTTGAGTTTGCTTCAAACAACCTTGCTAGCCTATCCTTGTATTGAGAGGAATTCTTCTCGTGCATCCAAATCCTTGAGCCAAATACTATGCCATTTGTGTCCACCATACCTACCTACTACATGGTATTTTTCTCCATTCCCAGTAAATACTTCATGTGCTACTTTAAACAATTCAAAACTTTATTACTCCTTATTTTGTGTCAATGTTTTATAGCTCATGAGGAAGTATGTGGTGTTTTATCTTTCAACCTTGTCATTTACTCTTGACAGACTTTCACCAATGGACTAGTGACTCATCCGCTTATCCAATAATTTTGTAAAAAGAGCTGACAATGGGGTTTCCAGCCTCAATTAATTAACTTTCATTAATAATTCTCTTCACATGTTTTGCCCTGATTCATCAGTAAGCAACTTAATTTTGCAAATAGACACTCCTCCATGGTATGTGAATGTTGGAAGGCACCCAGGATTCGGTTAGCCATGGCTTGTGTAAGCAAAAGGTTGGGAGGAGTGTCATCAATAATGAAACTAACATACATGTGTAAAAAAAAGAGAAGAGGGATGATCTACCTTGCTGGTAGAGATAACTGATGACCCACAAGTATAGGGGGTGTATCGTAGTATCTTCGATAAGTAAGAATGTCGATCCCAACGAGGAGCAGAAGGTGTTGACAGGCAGTTTGATGAAGGATTCAATCGTAAATGCTCACAGACAAGTATTCAGGGTTTTGATGTAGTCAGATGAATAAAGTACAAGTAAGTAAAATGCGAGAGAAATAATTGCAGCGAGTGGCCCAATCCTTTTTAGCACAAAGGACAAGCCGGTTTGTTTACTTATAATGACCAAACGTTCTTGGGGACACACGGGATTTTAGTCTAGTGCTTTGCATACGATTGATTAATCTTCATTGTTTTGATAAGTGTTGTGTGGGTGAACCTGTGCTAATGTACCGCCCTTCCTAGGACTAATACATACTTGTGATTATACCCCTTGCAAGCATCCGCAACTACAAGAAAGTAATTAAGATAAATCTAACCACAGCCTTACGAGGTATCCTCCTGCGATCCCTCCGCGATATACGCCCGAGGGTTTAGGTTTCGTCACTCAGGCAACCCCGCAATTGGCAAACGAGTACAAGATCATTCCCCTAGGCCCATAAATGGTGAAGTGTCGTGTAGTCGACGTTCACACGACACCACTAGAAGAATAACACCACAACTTAAATATCATAACATTGAATATTACTCAACCATAGTTCACTACTAACAATTAGACTTCACCCATGTCCTCAAGAACTAAACGAACTACTCACGAGACATCATATGGAACATGATCGAGGTGATATGATGATGAATAACAATCTGAACATAGACCTTGGTTCAATGGTTTCACTCAATAGCATCAACAACAAGTATGAATAGATACCGGGAGAGTTTCCCTATCAAACAATCAAGATCAAACCCAAATTGCTACGGCGGTGACGATGTCCAGCGGTGGAGATGTCGGTGATGATGGTGGAGATGATGATGATGGTGATGGTGTCAACTCGATGGCGGTGCGATCGAGATTTCCTCCACGAGAGGAATTTCCCACGGATTCCTGCCCGCCGGAGCTCTTTTTCTCTCTGTGTTCTCCGCCCCAGGAGGCTGTAACCCATCGTGAGGATTCCTACTGGCTTAGGTCTTCGGGACGAAGGGTTTCGCGAAGAAAAGGAGGCGAAAGGGTCGGGGCCCCAGACCACATGGCGGCGCGGGCCAGGCTGGGCGCGCCGCCCTAGGGTGTGGGCCCACCCCGGGTCCTCTGGCCCCTCCTTCTCGCTTCCTTCGTCATCCGGAAAAATAGGAATTTTGGTAAAACTCCCATTGTTGATCTTCCGAAATATTGCATTTCGACGGTGCTTTTTCCAGCAGAATCCCGGCTCCGGTGCTTGATCCCCAAATAATCATGAAACATGCAAAATAGATGAAATAACATAAGTATTGTGTCCCAATATGAAATATATCAATGAATAATAAGAAATTATGATATAAAATAGTGATGCAAATTGACGTATCAACTCCCCCAAGCTTAGACTTCGCTTGTCCCCAAGCGAAACTGAACTCTGTAAACAGGTCCACATGTTTATGGAGTGAAGAGTCGATATATAGAATACGGACAAGAAGCATCATATTCATTCACACAAGACATTGTAGTAAACAACTTTCTCATATAACTCAATCTTGAAACAAGTATAAGGTGATCACAAATAAAGGTGCATAGGAAATCATAAATGGTGATGGCAAACTTTGTTCTTGGTCAGAGAACATTTAACAGATTATATTCATCTATTGAGCAGCGCTCTCATATTAAAAACTCATGGTAAACTTGCATACTCAATCATATTAATCATTGATGGCTTTCAAAGCTATATTCATTCAGGTAAAACTTGTACTGAACAAGAAAGAGTAAAGACATGATGAAGCAAATCACAATATAATAGTTTGATCACAACAACTCAAATACTTGCTTGAGATGGAGGGAAATAGGTTTACTGACTCAACATAAAGTAAAGCAGGCCCTTCGCAGAGGGAAGCAGGGATTAAATCATGTGCTAGAGCTTTTTCAGTTTTGAAATCATATAAAGAGAATAAAAGTAAAGTTTTGAGAGGTGTTTGTTATTGTCAACGACTGGTAGCGGGTACTCTAACCCCCTTGCCAAACAAACCTCCAAAGAGCGCTCCATGAAGGACGTTATCTCTACCAGCAAGGTAGATCATCCCCTTCTCTTTTGTTTACACATGTACTTTAGTTTATTTTAAGGATGACACTCCCCAACCTTTGCTTACACAAGCCATGGCTAACCGAATCTCGGGTGCCTTCCAACAATCTCATACCATGGAGGAGTGTCTATTGCAAAATTAAGTTGCTTACTGATGAATCAGGGCAAAACATGTGAAGAGAATTATTAATGAAAGTTGATTAATTGGGCTGGGAACCCCAGCTCTTATTGCAAAATTATAGGATAAGTGGATGAAGCCACTAGTCCATTAGTGGAGGCTGCCTAACAAGATGAAAGATAAAACACCACATACTTCCTCATGAGCTATAAAACATTGACACAAATAAGAAGTAATAAGTTTTGAATTGTTTAAAGGTAGCACATGAAGTATTTACTTGGAATGGCAGAAAATACCATGTAGGTAGGTATGGTGGACACAAATGACATAGGTTTGGGTTCGGTTTGGATGCACGAGAAGTATTCCCTCTCGCAGGTCTTTGGCTAGCAAGGTTAATTAGCAAGCATAAGAGTTGAGGGAAACAAACAAATATACATGTGATAGAAACAATCATGCATCTTACTTGTAAGCACAAACAGTTTTAACTTCTAGAATACTAAGCTAAGAACTAATAAGAAAGATAATATTATCTTCTACATGTATTTCCTCTATTCTTCTTAAACTCAAAGTGTTGTTGCTATTGACTATTGCTAAGTTTGCCAAAACCAAATAGATTTACTTAATGCTCCCAAAGTGGTACCAACACTAAAATCAAGATCAATCATATAGTAGAAATTGCAAACTAAAATAAGGTGTGCAATATGTAAATGATAAGACTTCTCATTAATATTCCATAACGATAACTCACACCAAGGGATACATAGACAAACTAAAGGAGAGATACTTCCACACTGCAACCCATCTCATACGATAACTTCCCTACTCATGATATGACACTACTTGATAGTAAAAGTAAAAGGTAATGATAATGTGATACCGCGGACTCCCCAAGCTTGGAACAAACCAAGGGGATGCCAATACCGATGATGGATTACTCCTTTGGCGATGGTGGTGATGAATCCCTCATGCGCTTCTTACAGATCTCCTTCAGCTTCAGCTTCTCAGCTTGGCAAATCTGCACTAAGTCTCGAAGAGATTCATTGTTATCCGAAGTCGGTGATGGTGTCCTTGTGATGCGAATCGAGTGGTATTCAATCATTCTTCGGAGACGGCAATTCTCCTCCTGGAGTATCTCCACTTCTCTTCTTAGAGCCCGATATTGATCACAAAACTCATCGGTAATCCGTAGAACTTCTTCCATCATGGGGAAGGAGTCGAGGCTAAGAGCGGGTGTAGGGGTCCCTCCAAGTTATGAGAAAAAGAACGTTGAGTGTCAACAGATCCCACCAAGATTTGCTTGCTCCCTCCGGCTTGCTGATCTTGTCTTGATGGCACTTCCTTCACTTCTTCCTCCGAAAGCCCCTTGCCCTTGTTCTTGGAGACCATGGTGCCTAGATTGAAAACAGATCCCGCAGAAACAGCGAAACAAAACACGTCGAGAAAACGATATACGGACCTCCGGGTCCGGGGGATTTTATAATAATTTTTTTAGAACAAACGGAAAGTACCGATCGAACTAGAGTCGGAAAGGCGACGAGGCGGCCAAACCATAGGTCGCGCGGCCATTTGAGGCCCGCGCGGCTGTGTGGCCGCCTCGTGCCTTTTCCACTCCGTTTCGAACCCGTAATTTTTCATATTTTCTAAAAACAACAAAAATAATGTTCGGAAAGTAAATCGCGAACTTTTCATTACCGTATTACCTATTGTTGAGTTCTGGCGGACCGTCAATTTGTCCTTTGATGAAAGCCTCCGGTGTTTCCACTCGAATAATATCAACATCAACATTATAAGAATCACGAAATATAATGCTTGAGTCTTTGTCCATTCACCATTTAGCATTGCCTTGGAGAGAGCTAATTTTAATTGCTCCTGAACGATACACCTCCTCAACAACATATGGTCCTTCCCATTTCGAGAGTAATTTCCCTGCAAAGAATCTGAGACGAGACCGATACAATAGGACTTTATCCCCAATATTAAACTCTCTTTTGATGATCCTTCTATCATGCCATTTTTTAACTTTTTCTTTAAAGAGTTTAGCATTTTCATAAGCTTCACTTCTCCATTCATCTAGAGAACTTAATTGTAGCAACCTCTTATCACCGGCAAGTTTAGGATCTTTATTTAATTCTCTAACAGCCCGATAAGCTTTGTGTTCTAGTTCTAAAGGTAAATGACAAGCTTTTCCATAAACCATTTTATAAGGTGACATTCCCATGGGGTTTTATAAGCAGTTCTATAAGCCCATAGTGCGTCTTTCAATTTACTAGCCCAATTCTTCCTAGATTTATTAACATTTTCCCAAAATAGATTTAATTTCTCTATTTGATAATTCTACTTGACCACTAGTTTGAGGGTGATAAGCGGAAGCAATTCTATGATTAATACCATACTTAGCAAGAGTTTTTCTAAAACTCCATGAATAAAATGAGAACCTCCATCAACCATAATATATCTAGGTACTCCAAATCTAGGAAAAATAATATCTAAAAGCATTTTTAAAGAGGTCTCACCATCAGCACTTTTTGTAGGTATGGCTTCAACCCATTTAGTAACATAATCAACAGCAACAAGTATATGCGTGTTACCTTTTGAAGAGGGAAAAGGTCCCATGAAGTCAAATCCCCAACAATCAAACGGTTCGATAACAAGAGTATAATTCATAGGCATTTCATTGCGTCTGGAGATATTACCAACCCTTTGACATTCATCACAGGATAAAATAAACTTCCTTGCATCTTTGAAGAGAGTTGGCCAATAAAAACCTGATTGTAGAACTTTTTGCGCGGTTCTATCTCCCGCGTGATGTCCTCCATAAGCACTGCCATGACATTTACTCAATATCTCTTGTTGTTCATATTCGGGAACACACCTTCGCATAATACCATCCACTCCTTCTTTATATAAGTGTGGGTCATCCCGAAATAATGCCTCAAGTCATAAAAGAATTTCCTCCTTGAGCTGAAAAGGTTGGGGGCAAGTACTTGGAAACAATAAAGTTAGCATAATCAGCATACCAAGGACTGTCTCTCGAGCTCACCTTTATTACAGCCAATTGTTCATTTGGAAAACTATCATTAACAGGAACAGGATCATAAGCAATATTTTCCAATCTAGACAAATTATCAGCAACAGGATTATCAGCACCTTTCCTATCTACAATATGTAAATCAAATTCTTGCAAGAGAAGTACCCACCTAATAAGCCTTGGCTTAGCATCTTTCTTTGTCATAAGGTATCTAATTGCAGCATGATCAGTATGAATTGTGACTTTTGAATCAACAATATAAGATCTAAATTTATCACAAGCAAAGACTACAGCTAACAATTCTTTTTCAGTAGTAGCATAATTTCTTTGAGCAGCATCAAGAGTTTTACTAGCATAATGAATAACATTTAATTTTTTATCTACTCGCTGTCCAAGAACAACAAGCAAAATCACTAGCATCACACATAATTTCAAATGGTAAATTCCAATCAGGTTCAACTATAGGAGCAGTTGTTAAGGCTTTCTTTAGAGTTTCAAAAGCTTTTACAATCATCATCAAAAACAAAAGGTACATCTTTTTGAAGAAGATTAGTAAGTGGCTTTGAAATCTTAGAGAAATCTTTAATAAATCTCCTATAAAACCCAAAGATGTCCAAGAACACTACGAATACCTTTAACATCCCTCGGATAGGGCATCTTCTCATTAGCTTCAACTTTAGCTCTATCAACTTCAATACCTCTCTCAGAAATTTTATGTCCCAATACAATTCCTTCATTAACCATAAAGTGGCATTTCTCCCAATTAAGAACAAGGTTAGTTTCTTCACATCTCTGCAAAACTTTATCAAGGTTTCGCAAACAACTATCAAAAGAATTCCCGTAGACAGAAAAATCATCCATGAATACCTCCACAATAATCTCACAAAAACCATGAAAAATAGCAGACATGCATCTTTGAAAAGTAGCAGGAGCATTACATAAACCAAAAGGCATACGCCTATAAGCATAAGTTCCATAGGGACAAGTAAAAGTGGTTTTCTCTTGATCTTTAGCTTTAACAGCAATTTGTGAAAACCCAGAATAACCATCAAGAAAGCAAAAATGAGTATTTTTAGATAACCTTTCTAGCATTTGATCAATAAATGGTAAAGGGTAATGATCTTTCTTAGTAACTTTATTAACTTTCCGATAATCAATGCACATTCTATACCCTACAACTACTCTTTGAGGTATGAGCTCATCATTATCATTAGGCAACATTCCTCCTTTCTTAGGAACACAATCACTAACCCATCTACTATCGGCAATAGGATATATAATACCAGCTTCAAGAAGTCGTAATACCTCATTTCTTACCACATCCTTCATCTTGGGAATTAGACGACGCTGAGGTTCAACAACAGGCTTCGCATCATCTTCCATATTAATTGCGTGTTGGCATATAGAGGAAGAAATCCCCTTCAAGTCATCAAGAGTATAGCCAATAGCACCTCGGTGTTTCTTCAATATTTGCAATAATCTTTCTTCTTCAAACTGCAAGTTTAGAACTAATAATAAGGGATATATTTTCTTATCATCAATATGAGCATATTTAAGATTATCAGTAAAGGCTTTAAATCAAAAACAGATCTTCCTTTGGTGGCGGTGTTGTACCCAAGTCTTCCACCGTAAATCATGTTTGAGAATAGGTTGGCGAAGAAAAAATCTCCTCAAGCTCCTCTCTTTCTTTCCTAAAACTTCACTCTCGCTATCCTCCAAATGTTGCTGCAAAGGATTATTAGGAACAAGAACAATAGATGCACATTGCCCATTTTAAAATCATTACTAGGCAAATCAGCTTTATAAGGAGTTTTAGTAAATTTAGAGAAGTTAAACTCATAAGATTCACCAGCAAATTTAGTCAAAATTTTCTCCTTCTTGCAATCTATAATAGCTCCACAAGTATTTAGAAAAGGTCTACCAAAAATGATAGGACAATAATCACTAGCAGCAGAACCAAGTACCAAAAAGTCACAGGATATTTAATCTTACCACATAGAACTTCCACATCTCGAACAATACCAATTGGAGAAATAGTTTCTCTATTAGCCAGCTGAATAACCACATCAATATCTTCAAGTTCACAAGAATCCATTTCGTGCATAATCTCCGTATAAAGCTCATAAGGTATAGCACTAACACTTGCACCAATATCACATAAACCATAATAGCAATGATCACCAATTTTAACAGATAGCATAGGAACACTAGCTTGTTTGGGTTTATTAGGATGTGAAACAATATTAGAAGCATCTTCTCAGAAAATAATATGACCATCTTCAACATTTTCATCACAAGATCTTTAACTATGGCAATAGCAGGTTCAACTTTTATTTGTTCTTCGGTTCTCTAGGTTTATTTTCACTTTATGAACACTATTTATAACAGTACTCTTTCATTTTAGCAGAAAAGGAGTTTTTCAATATAAGCTTCAGGAATAACAATCAGCAGTTTCAACTACAACACACTTATTAATAGATGAATCAATTTTATCTTTATATGGTTCATGATACTTATCAAAATTCTTCTTAGGCAATTCATAATGAGAGGCAAAAGCTTTATAAAGGTTTGCAGCGACTTGAGAATCAAGACCATATGTAGCACTCATATTACGAAATGTATCAGTATCCATAAAAGCTTCAATGCATTTATAATCATAAATTATACTTGATTCTATATCTTTGTCGTTCTCCCATCCTTCAGTATTTTCTTGGATCCGATCAAGAAGGTCCCTTTTAAACTCTTCTTTATTGCGTGTAAATGATCCAGAACAAGAAGTATCCAGCAAGGTCTTGTCTTGAAAAGAAAGTCTTGCATAGAAATTATCAATAATAACATTACCAGGAAGCTCATGAATGGGGCATTTGAGCATTAAAGACTTCAATCTCCCCAAGCTTGGGCAATACTCTCTCCATCATGAGGCCAGAAATTATATATGCGGTTCCGATCTTTGTGAATTTCACTTGGAGGATAAAATTTGGAATAGAATAAAGGCACAATGTCCTCCCAATCAAGAGAATCACCATTCTTCAGCAATTTATACCAATGCGCCGCCAATCCAGGCAGCGATATAGAGAATAGTTTCTTCCTAACTTCATTCATAGCAATACCTGCACATTTGAATAGCCCGCATAATTCATGCAAAAACAGTAAATGATCACCAGGATGGACAGTTCCATCCCCTTCATAGCGGTTATCCATAACATGTTCAATAATTTTCGTAGGTATTTTATATGGTATTACTTCCTCCTGGCGCCTCATCCACTACCGTAGCGTAGGAGATTTCCCAAATAGAAATTGAAGAGAAGATCTCTCCATAATGACTTATAGCCCAGATAAAATCAGCACAACAGGAAAAGTTCTTCCTTACCTTCCAATACCGCTTGCGCCACTCCCGGGCGGCGCTGAAAATAGTCTTGATGACCCACAAGTATAGGGGGTGTATCGTAGTATCTTCGATAAGTAAGAATGTCGATCCCAACGAGGAGCAGAAGGTGTTGACAGCAGTTTTGATGAAGGATTCACTGTAAATGCTCACAAGTATCGGGGGTTTTGATGTAACGATGAATAAAGTACAAGTAAGTAAAATGCGAGAAATAATTGCAGCGAGTGGCCCAATCCTTTTTAGCACAAAGGACAAGCCGGTTTGTTTACTTATAATGACCAAACGTTCTCGAGGACACACGGGATTTTAGTCTAGTGCTTTCGCTACATACGCCTAATTAATCTTCATTGTTTTGATAAGTGTTGTGTGGGTGAACCTCTAATGTACCGCCTTCCTAGGACTAATACATACTTGTGATTATACTCCTTGCAAGCATCCGCAACTACAAGAAAGTAATTAAGATAAATCTAACCACAGCCTTAAACTCGAGATCCTGCGATCCTCCCGCATCGATATACCAACGGGGTTTAGGTTTCTGTCACTCCGGCAACCCCGCAATTGGCAAACGAGTACAAGATGCATTCCCCTAGGCCCATAAATGGTGAAGTGTCGTGTAGTCGACGTTCACACGACACCACTAGAAGAATAACACCACAACTTAAATAGCATAACATTGAATATTACTCAACCATAGTTCACTACTAACAATTAGACTTCACCCATGTCCTCAAGAACTAAACGAACTACTCACGAGACATCATATGGAACATGATCAGAGGTGATATGATGATGAATAACAATCTGAACATAGACCTTGGTTCAATGGTTTCACTCAATAGCATCAACAACAAGTATGAATAGATACCGGGAGAGTTTCCCCTATCAAACAATCAAGATCAAACCCAAATTGCTACGGCGGTGACGATGTCCAGCGGTGGAGATGTCGGTGATGATGGTGGAGATGATGATGATGGTGATGGTGACGATGTCCAGCTCGATGGCGGTGACGATGGCGTCGATTTCCGTGGAGGGAATTTCCTTGCCGGATTCCTGCCCGCCGGAGAGCTCTTTCTCTCTCGGTGTTCTCCGCCGCAGAGGCGGCTGAACCCTTCGTGAGGATTCCTGTGGCTTAGGTCTTCGGACGAAGGGTTTCGCGAAGAAAGGAGGCGAAAGGGGTCGTGGGCCCCCACACATGGCGGCGCGGCCAGGGCATGGGCCGCGCCGCCCTAGGGTGTGGGCCCACCCTGGGTCCTCCTGGCCCCTCCTTCTGGCTTCCTTCGTCATCTGGAAAAATAGGAATTTTGGTAAAACTCCCTTCCATAGTTGATCTTCCGAAATATTGCATTCTGACGGTGCTTTTTCCAGCAGAATCCTGGCTCCGGTGCTTGATCCCCAAATAATCATGAAACATGCAAAATAGATGAAATAACATAAGTATTGTGTCCCAATATGAAATATATCAATGAATAACAGCAAATTATGATATAAAATAGTGATGCAAATTGGACGTATCAATAACGTCCTTCAGGGGAGCCGCTCTTGAAAGTCTGGTTGATAAGGTAGTTAGAGTACCCATTACCATTCGTTGACAACAACAAACACCTCTCAAAACTTTACTTTTATGCTCTCTATATGATTTCAAAACTTAAAAACCTCTAGCACATGATTTAATCCCCCCTTCCTCTCGAAGGGCCTATCTTCTACTTTATTGTTGAGTCAGTTTACCTACTTAATTCCTTCTATCTAAGAAGCAAACACTTGTGTCAACTGTGTGCATTGATTCTTACATGTTTACCTATTGCACTTGTTATATTGCTTTATGTTGACAACTATCCATGAGATATATATGTTGAAGTTGAAAGCAACTGCTGAAACTTATATCTTCCTTTGTGTTGCTTCAATGCCTTCTACTTTGAATCTATTGCTTTATGAGTTAACTCTTATGCAAGTCTTATTGATGCTTGTCTTGAAAGTACTATTCATGAAAAGTCTTTGCTATATGATTTATTTGTTTACTCATTATCTTCACCATTGCTTCGAATCGCTGCATTCATCTCATATGCTTTACAATAGTATGATCAAGATTATGATAGCATGTCACTTCAGAAATTATCCTTGTTATCGTTTACCTACTCGAGGCGAGTAGGAACTAAGCTTGGGGATGCTTGATACGTCTCAAACGTATCTATAATTTCTTATGTTCCATGCTACTTTTATGATGATACTCACATGTTTTATACACATTATATGTCATTATTATGCATTTTCCGGAACTAACCTATTGACGAGATGCTCGAAGTGCCAGTTCATGTTTTCTGTTTTTGGTTTCAGAAATCCTAGTAAGGAAATATTCTCTAATTGGACGAAATCAACGCCCATCATCTTATAGTTCCACGAAGCTTCCAGAACACCCGAGAGGCACCAGGGGAGAGCCACAGGGCCACCAGACAGTAGGGCGGCGCGGACCAAGGGGGGCGCGCCCCCTATTGTGTGGAGCCACCACAGCCCTTCCGACTCCGCCTCTTCGCCTATAAGCCCCCCGACCTAAATCTTCGATGCGGAAAGCCACGGTACGAGAAACCTTCCGAGCCGCCGCCATCGCGAAGCCAAGATCGGGGGGACAGGAGTCTCTGTCCGGCACGCCGCCGGGACGGGGAAGTGCCCCGGAAGGCATCTCCATCGACACCACCGCCATCTTCATCACCGCTGCTGTCTCCCATGAGGAGGGAGTAGTTCTCCATCGAGGCTAAGGGCTGTACCGGTAGCTATGTGGTTCATCTCTCTCCCATGTACTTCAATACAATGATCTCATGAGCTGCTTTACATGATTGAGATCCATATGATGAGCTTATAATCTAGATGTAGTTATGCTATTCAAGTGGATTTTACTTATGTGATCTCCGGGAGACTCCTTGTCCCATGTGTGTAAAGGTGACAGTGTGTGCACCTTGTGGGTCTCTTAGGCTATATTTCACAGAATACTTATTCACTGAGTTATGATTTGAGTCGGATGTCTCTATGAAATTATGGTGTGTTAGTACCTCATATGAATGCTCACAGTGACACCGTGGGGTGTTTATTAGTACTTGAGAATACATCTTTAAGGTTTGCCTACATGATGAATTAGTGTTCGTTATCTTGCCAGAGAGTAATTCAGAATAGCATAGTGAAGTACTTATTTATATTCCTTTATGATTGCAATGTGCTTTATATCACTATTAATCTATGTGCTACTCTAGTGATGTTATTAAAGTAGTCTATTCTCTCCATGATGTAATGGTGACAGTGTGTGCATCATGTAGTACTTGGCGTAGTTTATGATTGTAATCTCTTGTAGATTATGGAGTTAACTATTACTATGATAGTATTGATGTGATTTATTCCTCCTTTCATAGCTTGATGGTGACAGTGTGCATGCTATGTTAGTACTTGGTATAATTGCGTTGGTCTATCATGCACTCTAAGGTTATTTAAATATGAACATCGAATTTGTGGAGCTTGTTAACTCCGGCATTGAGGTGCTCTTGTAGCCCTACACAATTAATGGTGTTCATCATCCAACAAGAGAGTGTAGAGTGGTTTTATTATGTGATCAATGTTGAGAGTGTCCACTAGTGAAAGTATAATCCCTAGGCCTTGCTTCCAAATAGAAAAGGCACTCACACTCCTCCCATGCCAGCAAGCTATTTTCTGGCACCGTTTCCAAACACTTCAAACATCGCTTGTTTACTGTTTTACTGCATCTTTCCTTCCTGCAATATTACCACCATCTATACCACTTGTATTTCACTATCTCTTCGCCGAACTAGTGCACCTATACATCTGACAAGTGTATTAGGTGTGTTGGGGACACAAGAGATTTCTTGTATCGTGATTGCAGGGTTGCTTGAGAGGGATATCTTTGACCTCTACCTCCCTGAGTTCGATAAACCTTGGACGACGAAACTTCTTGCTGTTCTACAAACCTCTGCTCTTGCAGGCCCAACACTGTCTACAGGAAAAGAAGTGTGAGTAGACATCAGCGTGCAACTTTGGTTTCCGGGGAAATTTCCAACGACCGTGACCACCGATAATGGTTTGAGGAGCATCGCCAATACTCACCTTTTTCATGTTTTCTTCCCATTTTCGTGGGCTATAACGCATATATTTTGATTCCAGAGATAATTACTAGCGACCGTGACCACCGATACATGGTTTCAGTGGCGTCGTCAAAACTCATATTTTTCATGTTTTCTGCCCAATTTGTTGGGCTATAGCGCACTTTTGTTTGTTCGCGAGAAGATTTCCACCGACCATGACCATCGATACATGGTTTGAGAGGCTTCGCGAAAACTACTGTTGTTCATGTTTGCTGCCTCCATTTTCGTGGGCTACAGCTCATAGTTTTCAGTTCCCAGGACGATGATCGCCAAAACCTACCTTTATCTTGTTGTCTGCCTTTTTACGTGCGTCATAGCGTGCAACTTTTGGTTCTGGGGCAATTTCCAACGATTGCGACCACCGATAATGGTTTGAGGGGCATCACAAAAACTCGCCTTTGTCATGTTTTCTGCCCATTTTTGTGGGCTATAGCGCAGATTTTTTTGTTCCCGGGACAATTCCAGCGACCATGACCACCGACCCATGGTTTGAGAGGCCTCGCGAGATCTCGTGTTGTTCATGTTTTTAGCCTCCTTTTTTGGGGGCTATATCTCAAATTTTTAGTTCATGGGACGATTTCCAACGATGGTGACCACTGATACATCATTAGACGGCCGTCACCAAAACCTACATTTTTCTTGTTGTCTACCCTTTTTCGTGGGCTATAGCGTGCAACTTTTGGTTCCCGGGGCAATTTGCAGTGATCGTGACCACCGATAATGGATAGAGGGGCATAACCAAAACTCACATTTTTCATGTTTTCTTCCCATTTTTTGTGGGCTATAGCTCACAGTTTTCGATTCCCGCGATAATTTCTAGCGATCGTGACCACCAATACATGGTTTGAGAGGCGTTGCCTAAACTCATGTTTTTCATGTTTTCAGAATCCATCCATGCCTAGCCGTCTGATCCAAATCACATGCGCAACTGCTAAACGTGACTAAATTTGCATTTACACGCCCGCCTAGAAACGATGTTAGCGTATCATTTCAAATAAACCCCTGGATCGGTTGTCCTTCATAGATTGAACATAATCTGACGGCGTATCGGCGACCACACAGCGCAGCTTGCAGCAGCCGGCGGCGGCAGGGGAAAGCAGATAGCGCGGAGAGCGGTGGCGACTGGAGATCACTGAAGTTCCCAACGCGGCAGTCTGCGGCGGTCGTGTCGGCGACGACGACCGAATGACGCATACGGCCGGCGGCGACCATCAACGGCTCCATGACCATGAAGGACTTGCAACATGCATGGATGCAACCTTTCGTGCTTGTACATACAGCTGCTCATGCCTAGCACATGTGCGTATACCATATTCTGGGTTCCTGCCTGTCGCTGCAATACGAGTTCTAGATCACAGGATGACAACTGCTAGTAGCACAAATGTCGATTGATCCACGACCACACAACGGGGAAGATGACGATGAGTCAGCATTCGGCAACCAGACAGCCCCGCTTGAGCGGCCCGGGGTGGCCACGGAAAGCAGGTGGCGTGGAGAGCGGTGGCGACCACCGAAGTTCTCCGCCGCCGCTGCCGCCACCGCCGTCGCGGAACTGTACGGTCTAGCTCTGACCTAAACGATTGGATGGGTTTATTTACAAAGATTTTAGTAGCTTACGGGTCCATCAGGCGTGTAAGTGTAAAATAATCACAATACCCATGTCCTGCGTGCGATTTAAATCGGAGAGTGGTGGATGGATGGATGCACGGATACACAGAAACCCGAGATGCATAGGATATGTTGCCGTATTTGAGGTCATTACTTCAGTCATAGAAAAAATACCAGTATTTGGGGTCATTGCTGCAGTCTTCACACCGGGGGACGGGGCCGTGAGTTGTGTGTCCCTTCCAAGCACTATTCAGGGCCCAGGCCCAACTAAGGCTGCCTCGTCCTGTGTTCTTCTACCTTCGGCCTCCCACAGGAAAAATCGGAGATAAAGTTGTACCTTTTCCTCTCACGGCGGCGCTCGCTGCCTCCACACAGGCGCCGCCGCGGCTCTCCTTCCGGCAGCTGGCGCTCCCCTGTCCTTTCACGAATCCGCCACGTCCTACACAGGTGCAACCTCTTCTTCACGTTTATCCTGCAGTCCCTCCCCACTCTGTCTTAGAGATTTGTTCTAGTTCGGCAGGGCAGTGAGGCACGCGCGCCGTGCATTTCTGGCTGTATGCTCAACACCTTGACCAGATTAGATTTTGTGATTAGTTCGAAAACATGGATTTGCACAGTACATCCATAGTCCATACCCTGTTTCTTTTCAACAAACTATTTTTTTTAGAAATATAGTACAAATGCAGACGCTCACGCGTATACAAACGTCGTCTCCCATTGAATGAATATTCCGCCTTATGAGACACAGATATGTCAAACCTGGGGTTTGAAATCTGGTGGACTGGGAATACAACCATCCTCCTAACCAGCTAACCTCAGGTTGGTTCTCACTTTTCAGTAAACTATGGTACTGTGTCTATTGAAATGCTAATCCGGTTGAGTAATTCCTCCAGTATATTTTTCGGAGGAGCAGTGGAATTTCTAGTCGTTTTGGAGTTCACTTAGATATTGCTCTGAAACTCTCAGTTCACTTCACCTGACCACAGTAGCGCCTGACCACAGTAGCGCCTGATCATGTTTTGTGTTTGGTTCTTCTATGCTGCATGTGGTGTCATTTTGTTAAAATCCGTTCCTATTTCATAGTACTAATGAAACTGTAACACCAAATCTATTATCAATGGTAGTTAACTCGGCCCCTACCATGTGGTCTAAGACATTTGGATTTTCTATGTGTCGGGTATCTCGCAACTGCACTGCGTGGAACAACTACATGTGCAGCGGGGTTTGCTGGAGTAATTTCGATATCTTGAAAATCATAGCAATGAAATGCTAATGCCCATTTGGAGAAAAAGCCTAAGCCCGTCGTTTCATATAGAATGCTAAAAGTGCACCAGGTTTGCCGGATATACAGCAAGAGTAACAATATCAAGCCAGCCTGACAAGCAGAAGCAAAAGAAGAAATACGTAACGGACAAGCACAACTGGTTGCCTAATTTCAGGCCAAACTAGTCGAGGAAAAGGACCAAACATGGAAATGTTAATGTCCCCATGCATGACAAGCGTGGAACATGGTAGTACAGCACGGTTTATTACAAGTACAGTACAGTTGAATAAACAGAGGAAATATTACAAGCAACAGCACAGTTGAATAAATAGACGAAATCCATATCTCAATATAGTAGCCTGGCGCAAATGCGTAGCAAATAATCTAGCTTGTTTGCCCTATGATAGCTAGCTAGCTGACATGATTTCCTAGTCTTGGCTCTTTTATTTCACGGTGGAGTTTCTGTGCTTGTTTCACAAGGGAATCGAGGGTGTCGGCAGTGGCAGGTATCATCCCGATGGTGAAAATCATGCTGCCCTCGAGATCCAGCATGGCCTCTGAAACGCTGGTGAGCGAGTCGATGAGTCTCTCCAGTTCAGCTGATTTGACGGCACGGCGGTCAGTCCCCTGGAGTTTCATCATCGTTGCTATGACAATCCTTGTGCTAAGCTTTATCACTGTCAAGCTGTCAGCACTGACACGATCTCTGTTTGACTGCACCATCTGCATCGCAAACCTGAACGCGACACCTTCTCCTTCGTCTCCTTCTCCCGGTGAAATTGCGTCAATATCAAGTTGTAACTTCGCACATGCTGTGACATACAGGGACATCAGGGCAACATACAACTTATTGTTTTGGTTTTGCGAAGGAGATGAGGAAATATTGTTGTTCTTATTCTTGTCAGTTTTGCCGTCGGTGGTGACTTGGCTTTCGATGTCAGTATCTGGTCTGACGTATCCAGGCTTTCCTTCTTCTCCAGTTAACCCAAGACCAAGTATTATTTCTCTGAGGACCTGCAGCGGTAATAACAAGTTTACATCTTAGCATACATGAAGCCTACCTGGTGTAGTTGCAACTCCCTCCTAGATTAAGGAAATGTGCCCATTGTTATGAAATGGTAATGTCTGATAGACTGACTTGAGGATTCGCCTTGCATGTGTATATATGCTGAATAAAGAAATAAAAGAAAATAATATACAAAGTAACTATTATATGCTCGTACCTTTGGCATCGCGCTCGCCATGGCATTCTTGATTGTACTGAGATATTCGTCATTCTCTTTTCTTTCTCGATGTTTTTGGGCACTCTCTTCTTTTTGGCACCGAAGATATTTGTCATTCTCAGCATAATGAATACACATATGCTCCAGAATTTCCGCTGCACTTTTTCTGCATTCGTCGTCGTTCCCATCTTGTGAAACTATTGCAGCGAGACCATCAACAAACTCATCGTTTTCCTCCTTGGGGAGGAGGGTGGCCACGCTTTTGCTCTCTAGAAAAAGCAGCACCAATTCTTGACCTGCAGCCTTTCTGATAGAGACGTCACTGCAGTTACCTTTAATGAAGAAATCTACGAGCATCTTGGTGAAACTGCATCTTCTCAGTTGCATGAGGATCTGCATGGCGGCCACCTGCAGCTCTCCGCCTTTACATTCCTCACAGGTCACAATTTTTTCCATGGTTGTGATTGCTCCCTTGTTTGAGATCTGTGGACACAGATCAGCCCCAGTGTCTCCATTGGTATTCTTGGCAGTGGCGATGAGCCGAAGCATCACCTTCATTGAGGCCTCTACTACACTAGTGGACCATGCACTATGATGGGTCCGGTGCACTAGGTCATAGCTAACAGGCGCCATGATTTTGGACACAAGATGTTTGGTGTTGATTATGATTATGCAGTTGTCCTCACTGCCTGCGAGCCTCCAGAGGATACTTAGGCCAGTTAGCACAAGATCTTTGTATCCATTGAGCGGCTTAGATGATAATGGCCGATTGATGCCGTTGCACGGCTCTGGTTCAGACTCTGAATACTCAGACCCTGGTTCTGACTCTGGCTCTGGCTCTGGCTCTGACTCTGATGATGAATAACTCCCTTGTTCCTCCTCATCACCATTGTTTTCATTTGTGTCTGACGACGGTAGCACGGTTGTTGCAGTGGCTTCATCTGTGTTTGATGGCGATGACGATGATTCATCTGGCTGGAGTCGACGGTATTCTTCAAAGTTGTCAATGAGTGAAGATATGCTGTTGATCCCTCCGGGGAACTGCTCCAAACGAATCCCACTGGCGACATGCTCCACTATTCTGGCAGCAGCCTCCCTCATCTTTTTATCATATGAGCGTCTTGAATCAAGCGTCTGAAGCAGTTTCTGGAGAATATGGGTAGAGGATGCAGACCCAATCAGGCGCTTTATCACTGTTCGCTGTTGCGCAATGATCGCCTCCTCCCTTTGCTGACGCTTCTTTCTCCTCTCCTCTTTCTTCTTCTTCCCCTTCCTCTCTTCCATACTCTTCCTCCCTTCCTTCGCCTCCTCCTTTCCAATCAACTGAGCTTCAGCTTTGTTCTCTAAATCTAATCGCTTCTGCTGTTGTAGCTGCTTTTTTTGCTGGCGCTGCTTTTCTTCTTGTTCGATCAAAGTAGGAGCTTTAATCTGGTCTAAGTATTGCCGCTTGAGTAGTCTGTCAAGTATCAGTGTCCCAGAAAGGCACCTACGGGGCGCCTTGGACTCCATGAGTTCTACCGCATAAGTGATGAGGTTCCCTTCTCTAGCGGAGGATGGCTTGTTCTCGCATCTCCACATGATTTCATGACAGTATTCCATAACTGCGCGACCACCATCTTGGAAGCCGTATGATTGGCTCACTTGGCTCACTATCCTCTCCTTCCATCGCCACAAGGAGATACGATATAGGTACGATGCACCTTGGGCCACACATAGAACGTACAAGACAGTATGTGCGGGATACATGTTTCTTCTGTCCCCATCCTCGCCGCGATAGTTGTGTTTCACTATACCGTAGATCGAAATCGAAGTGGTGATGAGCAGCCCAAGGAGAAAGAGAATGTACGCTGAGAGAATGCACAATGACAATAATACACTGTGAACTGGCGCTAGAACCCATCCTACCACCGCACGTACCGCTGCAACTACTCGCTTAAGAGCATCTCCAGTCGCGTCCCTCAAAAAACGTCCGGCACAAATGATTTGTGACGCGGGGCGCCGAACAAAAAGAGGATAAAAATTTGTACAAAAGAGACCCTTTCCACCGTCCTCAAAAAAGGTCCGGATGTACGTTTTAATGGATGACCACCCCATGTGAGAAAAGTAGGTGAGAAGTGTAAAAGAGAATTACATGTGGGAGCTGCATGCATGCGTCCGGACGCTATTTTTGTGTCCGGCGTCCCGGTAGAGACTCCATACATAGAGTCTCTACCGGGGACGCCGGACATAAAATGGGGCGCTATTTAGCTTTGGGGGACGCGACTGGACCGCGTTTTTCTCCATTTCTTGTCCGCCGTCCCCCAAACGTCATTTGGGGGTTTGGGGGACGCGACTGGAGATGCTCTAACGACATCCATTTTCGGGTAATCACGGCGTGCCTTATCAGTCAGCTGCCACTTGCGCATCAGTAGATTTTTCACCGTCTTCGAGCTCGAAAACAGATCCGAAGAGGAGGCTACCCTCTCAGCGAAAGAAGCCTTGATCCTGTTGTACGTGCGTCACAAGTTAGCTAGATACTCGTAGGTGAACTGAGAGAAACAAAAATTAAGCATTAAAATTATTTACTGATAATTTTTTCTACATCTGTCTTAATTCTTACATTATCAGAAATTGGATCCATATAAACAGATTAACCACTCAATCTAGCTCTTCTCTAGCTGCCACTTCATTTTCTTCTATTTTTTTAATTAACTATGTCATATTGCTCCTCCAGCATCGACCTGCCTGCCCATTTATCTCTGCCTAACAGGTGGACAGTGGTCGATCATCAACGCTCACAACTGGCGGCATTGCCATGCCACTTCGACGCCTCACCTGTCTTTTGCCACCACCACCAGATTAAACCTATTTCATGGTCATCCACCTAAGACTGAAGGCAATGAGTACCCTTAGAGCATGTCTAACAGACCCCTTAAAAGGGGCAAACCCGTATAATAACCGCTGATATACGGGTTTCGGCTCTACCCGGCCGTCTAGCACGCCCCGTAAAAACGGCTCCGCATCGTTTTTTCCTGTTTTCGATTACGGGGCGGGTCTTCGCCCCCTACTTGTGCGGGGTGGGAGCGGGGATAGAGGGCCAAACCGGTATCCCATTTTCGAAACCGCGCACGGACATTTTAGTTCCCCCCACCCGTTTTCCCCCACGCGTCGCCGCAGCCACCCGCGCGCCGCCGCCGGAATCCGTCAGATCCGTGCCCCTCCGTCGTCCGCCGAGCCGCGCCGAGATGCGTCGACGCCCGCCGCACCCCCGCCGAAGATCCGCGTCCCTCCGCGCGCGCCGCCGCCCTCCCGCCGCGGTCTTCTCCGCCGTTTTTCGCCGGTGAGTATTCCGCCGCGTTCTTCTTCGTTGCCGTCGGTAAAATGGTCGGATATGTGGCTGATGTATGGTACACCGTGGTAGATGGCTTCGGAGGATGTGCACATGGCGGATTTGGACGCGACGTCGACCGATTGGTCCTCGTCGGATTCCGACGATTCGGACATCGACGAGTTGCTCAACGACGACGAGACGGAGATGATGCTCCTGTCGGCTTGAAGAACATGGAGGACCGCGCAAGCTGGATCAGCGGAAAGGATCCGTGATGGGCGTATGTGCATTCCGCGGAACCGCGCGCTCGCCACGAACAGCTGATGCAAGATTATTTCGCTGAGGTACCGACCTATCCTCCCCGCCTCTTCCGTAGACGGTACCGAATGCGTAGGACTTTGTTCGAGAGAATCGTCAAAGATTGCGAGGCAAATTGCGATTATTTCAAGCAAAGAAGAAACGCTGCCCAAGTCATGGGATTTAGCCCATATCAAAAAATATCTGCCGCCATGAGGGTTATTGCATACGGTATACCAGCAGATTATACCGATGAGTACCTTAGCATTGGTGTGCAAACAACCACGGGTTGCGTGCGTATGTTTGCCAAGATGGTGATCAAGTTGTATGGAGAGACGTATCTCCGAGCTCCAAATGAGGAAGATACACAAAGGTTCATGGAGATCAATGAAAAGAGGGGGTGGCCGGGGATGCTTGGTAGTTTGGATTGCATGCATTGGACATGGAAAAATTATCCAAAAGCATGGCATGGAAAGTATTGTGGCAAAAGCCGTGATGCTACCATTGTTCTTGAAGCTGTAGCCTCTCAAGACTTATGGATTTTGCATGCTTTTTTGGATTGCTGGGGACACTCAACGACATCAATATCTTGAATAGATCCCCTTTGTTTGCAAGACTAGTTAAGGGTGAAGCTCCACCTTGTAACTACAAAGTTATGAACAATGAGTACACCATGGGGTACTATCTCACATATGGTATTTACCCTAACTATGCAACCCTTGTCAAGTCCATAAAAGAGAAAAAGGACAAGGCTTTGACAAGAAAGGAAGCTTGCTTCACCAAAAATCAAGAGGCATGCCGCAAGGATATTGAGAGAGCTTTTGGTGTCTTGCAAGCAAAGTTTGCAATTGTCCGGGGTCCTGCTAGGTTTTGGGACAAGGAACTCTTGTTGATATCATGACATGTTGTGTTATTCTTCACAACATGATCATTGAAGATGAAAGAGGTTTGAACTTGCCATGTTTCTATGACAATGTTGGCACCCGAGTGCAGCCCGAGAGGAACCCTGATCGGATTGAAGCTTTTCTTGCAGCTCATCGAGGCATTGAAAATGCCGAGACTCATCACCAGCTCACCCAAGATCTGATTGATCACCATTGGCAGTTGCATGGCCAATGAGTTATTACATTCATTTCCCATTGTTGTATGTGTGAAACATTCATTTCCTATTGTTGTATGTGTGAAACATTTGTTATTTGTTTAATTCTTTCATTAGAACATTTGTTGACATTTCCGAAAAACATTATTGTAATAATTATGACGATTATTGTGTGATGTAAAACATTTATTTTATGTGAATGTTGTGTTGGTTCTAATATCCAATTTGTCAAAAAACCTGTTTTGATGGGTTGAAAACTCGGACGAGCTATGGACCCGCATCCCCACCCCCGCGTGAGGAATGCCGGCGAAAAGTGAATACATGGCCCTCTACTCACGTTTTAAGGGACGAAAAAATACGGGACCTGTTAGACATGCTCTTAGTCCCTAATTGTCAACACCCGGATTTTTAAGTCCGGATGCCTATTATGCCATACATCGCAATCCCAGGAATATTGTTGTTGCGAGACATAATAGTTGAATATCATAGAGTCATCATTTATTACAACACATAATCGTCTTACAAAGGTAGATCACATGATCCAATATTACAATAGTAGTTGATCTATCGATCAACGAACATCACAAATAGCGGAAGCGAAGTAGTAGTGGCTATCTAATCCACAAAGCAACGCTTGACGTCGAGGCGGTCCTAGTTGTGAGACTCCGCTGTCCATCTTCCTCATATGACCTTCATTTTCTGGCCATTTGAATAGCCAGGGACCTGAGCCTTTTAAAGTACTCGCATAATACTAGTGTAAGCACATCAACTATAGTAAGGGATCTAAGCTCTAGGTTTATTTGCATAAAGCCAAGTTTATTTCATAAACATTTAGAAAAGACTCTTCATTTGCTAAACTAACTCAAGTGGAACATTAGTGTCATTCCCACAACTCGTTGTGATTCAATTCAAAATTCACCATTCACCTTTCAAGTCATAAGTCACATGTCACATTTTTGAAAATGGTCTGATGACGGAACAAGATGGCCTTTCCAACCGTCCATAACCGTGACGCGGCTATTCGAATAGTTCTACACTCTGCAGAGGTCGTACGCTGTGCCACAATATTTGCAATAATCCGTCAGGGTTAATGGCCCTGATTTACCATACTCCGTATGACGGACTACCAACCATAACCTTTCACTTACATACTCTAGTATAGGCACCTCTCCCCATGAGCTTGGCCTCTGAAAACCGTCAACCGGGAACTGCACAGGGCTTGGGCCGGACATTCACCTCATTCACGTCATATCACATCATTTCCTTTGTTGTAGAGGCAGCCTTCAGCCTAACCCCGATGACGCTTGTTCAGAGGGAACCCATACTAAAGCACATAAATTTCTAGTTAAGCCCTTACCCATATTGGGTATTGTGGGGGTACTTGCAAAATTGGAATGGTATCGCATCCGAACCCAACCATCAGTTTTTGTAAAATTCACCAAGTCATTCACAAGTCATATTCACCTTCAAAATCTTTCAATAGAATGAATCATCATTCCAAGGTTTTCAAAGTCATTTCATTTCACAAGTTCCCATCTAGAGTAGTCCATATTATTTGTTTAGCACTAGCAACTAGTCATGAGAGGTGCTAACTAGCTTGTCTTGCTCTAGGCTAACTTTGATGCTCTTGTTCTACTCTATATCTAAACCAAGTGAATCATAAATCAAAAAGTAATTTGATAAAACAAAAGTAAATAAAGCTTGTAAAGTAAAACTGGGAAATAGGATCATAAGCATAAAGTAAAATGTAATGGTGCCTTGCTCTTGTAGAGCTTTGCACATGGGAACCTTGCAAGAGTGTTAGCTTGCCTTGATTGGTGAGGTGATCAAAGTTTTCTTGCTCTTCCTCCTGGTAGAATACCTCCTCTTGATAGTCTCCGGTACTAGCGTCTAAAACGAATACGAGGATACAATCACCAAACAATACTTAAGTACTCTTAATTAGCCTTAATGGCTCACTCAAATGATCTAGCATCACTACTTAGCATTTATGCACAAATTAAGCTAGGGTTTCTTTATTTCATATTTGGAAAATAATTTCCTCTTATTGAAAATTGGAAGTAGGGTTTATCTTTGGTTTGGAGAAATAATTTCCTCTCATTGAATTCTTCTTAAGATTTAATTTCCCTTATGGATAATATATGAACTAGGTTGACCAAAGTCAACCTCTTCATACTTATCATTTGAGAAAATGATTTAAATGAGGTTCCATACCTCATGTAATTTAATACCAACATGGTAGTGATTTAATGCTACCAAATAATTCAGTATGAGGGTACATATACCATGATCACTACCTCATATTGAATTACTTGAGAACTAGATTTAAATGAGAGGAATATCTCTCATATGATTTAACACATAGTTGTAACTAATTTCCAGGACTATTATTGAGATGATTTAATATTTTTCCAATAACCAGGGATGATCCCATGTTGACCAAGGTCAACACTTTACTTCATAACACTTGTGAGAATGATTTAAATGAGGTGCTACACCTCATAGATTTAAAGTCCTAAGATTTGAAATAGTTTGAATGGACTAGTATTGACTACATAGCCAATATTTTGATCTAGTCCATGATCATACAAACAACCTGTCTATATTATTGCATAATCAATTAGAGGACATCAATTGTGATTTATTAGAGTTGGAATCAACTCAAAATCATTTATAGATAATTTTTAATATTTATTTGAAGTCAGAAAAGTCCCTGCCTTGTTATTTTTACCATTTAAATTTACTTTCGAATTTGGACATGAGACCAGTGCCATTGTTTAGATAATTTTATGGGCTTTCGAAACATATAAAATTTGTTAAATTTGGTGTAGTAGATTTCAAACTATTTAATTTTGAAGGGGGCACCAGTATTGAATTTTAACTAAATAGATTAAATTGTTTTTGAATCAATGGGCCACGCGGGAAAATAAACGGGCTAACCAAATTAAACGAACTGGGCCGGCCCAACTCACGTTCACCACGCAGCGGGCCAGCTGACAGGGGGGTCCCACGCGTCAGCGACTATTAAACCGCGAATCGGTACCTGCGACTGAGAGGCGTTGGATCAGACAGACGATCGACGGTCGAGCGTCGTCGTCGTCGACGGGGGAGAAGGGTCTGCTGCGCCGGGGAGGTAGAGGTGGAGAGCGCAGGAGGTCGCCGGCGGTCGAGGGCGGTGGTCGAGGCGAGGTTGTCGAGAGTGTAGACACCCGGTACCGCGGCGAGGCTCGGGGCTGCTCCAATCGATGGCGATGGTCTGCGAGCTCCGGCGGGTGGAGCTTGCGATTGGGGCTGCTCCGGCGAGGTCGGGTGAAATTGGTGGGGAAGGCTCAGTGAGAGGAGGGGAGTGGATGGGATGCAGAGAGAAGGCGCCGATCGTCTCTATTTATAGCGTCGCGTGGTGGCCGCGGTGTGCTGGGAAGGGTCGACCATGGACTCGACGCTTCCGAGGCGTGAAGGGGCAGGCTAGGATGCGCGCCGTGTAGGCGACGGCTAGGCGGTGCTAGCGCGCTTGATGGCGCTGCAAAAGGAGGTCTGAGGCGAGCGCGATGATGGCGTCCGTGCAGTACCGGCGCGGCAGGACGTCGATCATGGCGACGGTCAGGGAGCGTACGCGGGCTAGGGGTGGTGTCTAGGAGGTAGCTGGGGTAGTGGTGATCATGCTTGCCAAGTGGGAGAGGGAGAGAAGGACGAGAGCGTCCAGGCGAAGGCGTGCTCTGGCGCGTCCAGGGCGTGCTGGTGCACGCTCACCGCGTGACCTGGCACGTTTCTGGCGCGTCTGGGCTTGCCTCGTTCGGCCAATGTCGTGCTCGTTTTGATCCAGGGAGGGTACAGGCGTCGTCCTTGTGTGCTAGGGGAGCTCTGTGACAAGGTGTAAGAGAGAGGGGAGAGCCAGGGAGAGATATGCCAAAGGTGGCCGGCATGGGTGCTTGGCATGGCTAAATTTGATCATAGCACTACTTGGTGTAGGTATGCAGTGCATAGGTTGATGCAGGGAGGGTACCAAAGCAACAATGATCAAGTTTGTAAAGGGGTTTAGGCAAGAATCCTCTGGATAAAAGCATGTCTCACATTTCCAGATTGGTGCACACAAGGTGTATGATGAAATGGCCGCATGAAATTTTATTTGGATTTTTGCAATTCTTTTTGGTGGAGCTCAATTATATATTAAATGTGATTGAATGGTGGTGGTGGTGGTCAATTTGGTCCAGGTTTGTGAGATTTCAAATTTGAGGTTATCTTCTCATTAATTCAAAGTCTCCACTTGGCAATTCTTTACTGGTCAACCTGGTCAACTTCAGCAGAGATGGTCAACATGAAAGTTGTTGACCTTGACATGGTCTTGGATGACATGGCATTAGTTGACCAAGTTTGGTTTAAGAAATGAGAATTACAGAGGGGTAAAGTGATGAAGAAAATAATTTTGGCCCAAATGACCATTATCATATGTAAGATGAAATCTTGATTTCCTTTGATTTGATTCTTGATCCAATGATGCAATTGTGTTAGTTTATCATATTGAAGTATTTTAGAAGCAAGGAAGCAAGCAATTATGGCCTTGGTGAAGGATTTGCATTTTGGCATATGGTGTATGTGAGTAAAAATGGAAAATACTTCACCATTTGAATTCTCTCTATTGGATTTGACTTTGGTTGACTCTAAGGTGGTTCTTATGAGTTTAGAAACATTTTAAGAGCATTGAACCCAATTCATTTGGTCTTGCTCAAAGATTTGCAAATTTGGCCTTAATACATAAGAGATGAGGTGTCAATTTTTCATAAACTTGTACTAGGGTTGTTCTTGCCTTACTTGGACATGGGTTAGGGTCCATTTAGTGTTATAATAGGTTTAGAGATGGTTTCACACCATTTGGTCAAGGTTTAGAGACCTAGGTCAATGTTTGGTGAAATGCCTATGTGTCACATATGCTTTTATGCATATGTGGTATTTTATTTTTAATTTGACTTGGTTTGACCCAATTGGTTTTGTTGAATGTTGAAATGATATATGGAGGTGATCCAACCATTCACAACAAGTCCTAGGGTTAATTTTCTTAAATTCCTAAATTTGCTATTTTAATCTCATATGCCTCTATGGCATTTTTAGTTTTCTTTTTATTCTTTTTGGTTTCAATTTAGAAATGATTCAAGAAGTATTATATAAGGTTTATGAAGTATTTCCAATCCCCTAAGTAAAGTGGGAAAGTCTAGGGTCAAGATTTATAATTATAGCCATAGGCACATATGCCTTTGTCTTATTTATTTTCCTTTTATTTTATTTTAACTAGAATGATGAGAAGGGGGGGTGAGTCTTTAGGGTTTAAGATTATTTCAAATACTCCTAACAAGCAATCATAGCAATAACACAAGAATTAAGCAAGATCACTATGTATCATACTTAATTTAATAAAAGTTTTTGTTGGTTCCAAAATTTGGAACTAGTGAAATTCATTTGTTTTATTTTGAAATTCTTGGGATGTTACAAACCCTTCCCCCTTACAAATCTCGTCCCGAGATTTTAAGAAAAGTTAGGTTCCTAAGAGAGATTGAACATTTTATTAACAGGAAGACATACTTGTCATGGTCGGGTGCTTCCTGAGCTTCAGTGGCAATCATGTGGTAGAAACGGCCGTTGTTGTTGTTCTGGTTCCTTCTACCGCGGGCGTTGCTGAGCAGTGTGCTGCGGCAATCCTGGCAAGCTTCTTGGGACACTCATTGGAGAAGTGACCCACAACTCCACATTCATATAGTGTGGTGGACTTGTCCTTGGGGTTGACGGAGCGTTGTTGCTTCCAATCCCCATGTTGGTGTTGTTGTTGTTCCCATTGTTGTTGTGTTGTAAAGGTCTTGTTGTGGTGGTTGTTGTTGTTGTTGTTGTTGTTGTTGTTGCCTTGCTTCGGGGTCCTCCGTTGTTGTTGGGTTGGGGCGATAAGTCTGAGCAGGTGGCCTGTTGTTTCGGGTGAATCCTCCAGAGGAGTTATTGGTGTTCTGGTATGGTGGGGTCCATTCTGGTTCATCATTCGCGTTTGCGGTTCTCATTGGCCTCGATGCAGCTTTCCTTCCATCTCAGTATGGCTGAGTCTACGAGGGCTTCCAAGTCAGCGAACGGAATGTTCACTAACACACTTGCATCTCGTCATGCCGTTGAGAAATCTTTCCTTCCTCTTCTCGTTGGTGTCGGTCTCATCCGGCGCACTTGACAGAGTGAGAAACCTGTCGCGGTATTCCACCACGGACATCCTTCCTTGTTTGAGTTCACGGAACTCGTCTCTCATTTTCTTGATTAGTCCTTGGGGCACATGGTACTTGCTAAACTTCAGCTTGAAGTCTTCCCAGGTCATCATTTGTCCCGCATTCATTGCACGGGCGCTCCACCGGGCTCTGCGGGTCCATGTAGTGGGTGGCGAACAAGATTTTTGCGGCTTCAACTCCCGCAACTTCAAGGTTGTTCTCCATGGTCTAGCCAGCCACGCATCAAGGGGCTCTTCGGTCTTGTTGAATACCGGTGGGTTGGTGTCAAAGTTCTCACTTCGATCCAGGGTGATCGTGGTTTCGTGGCCTTGATTGTTCGAGCTATCTGCTGTGGTAATGTTGGCTTGACGTTCTTCTCTCTCGACTTTCGATCTCTGCATCTTTGAACAGTTGCATCATGGCATCCTGGGTGGTGTTGCGGGTTGGGGCCATCAACATTGAGGTAGATGATAAGATAAGAGGAAATTTCTATTTGTTTTGTTAAATTTTTAAAAGTTCACAAATTGAAATTTTGAGTAGTGTTGCGGGGTAACACCACAACACTTTTTTCATTTCATGCCAAGCATCACATATTACAAATCTAACACACCGTTGGTTTGAAGAACCATTCATCGCTCTACGATACAAGGGGATCCTGATACAACTCACACCTACTTAAGTGCTTGGGTGATACTACTCTTTAGGGTGGATGCTTCGTCTTCACGGGTGATGTGCTTGGCGAGAGGCGAGGCGTTGTCCAAATCTCTGCGGGTTTTGTACTGCTTGAAGTCCTGCGGTGCTTCATAGGGGTTCATCTTGGGTTGTGTGGGGGCATGGTCATCGATCTTCCCATGGAGTCATGTCTTGGGTAGTAGATGAAACGAGTGTTCTGATCTTGTTCTCATTTTGTCCGCACAGACGGAAAATTGCTTCTTGCATAGCTTTGTCTAGTCCTTCCTTCCAAGTGTTTCCCTACAGAAAACCAGATGGTTTCCCATACCGTGGCATCAAGCTTCCTTCGTAGATCGTAGAAACGTCCCACCGAGGTGGTTCTCCTAATGAGCTTTGAGGGGTATTCGAAGAATTCGGGATACGGGTGGCCTAGGTATTCCACTAGTTGCTTCAAATCTTTTTCGAACGTTAGGTCTCCTCCGCGACCAAGCTGGTAGAACTCCCATTGGTACTCCATCTGTGAGCAATGAGGATGAGTAAGTTAAAGAAGTGATCAAGTGTGCAAACTTTTATGTAGAAATTTCAAGGAAAAATAGAGCATGAATTTCTCACTTGAAAAAGATCTCAAGGGTAAGAGTGGGGATAAGTTTTTCATAAATATTCACTTCGTTGGTTTTTGAAACTAAGTTTTTCAGACGTCCATTCTAACTAGGGTCTCCTAAGGTCAAACAATGGCTCTGATACCAACTTGTCAACACCCGATTTTTAAGTCCAGATGCCTATTATGCCATACATCGTAATCCCAGGAATATTGTTGTTGCGAGACATAATAGTTGAATATCATAGAGTCATCATTTATTACAACACATAATCGTCTTACAAAGGTAGATCACATGATCCAATATTACAATAGTAGTTGATCTATCGATCAACGAACATCACAAATAGCGAAGCGAAGTAGTAGTGGCTATCTAATCCACAGGCCAACGCTTGACGTCGGGAGCGGTCCTAGTTGTCGTAGACGTCCCGCTGTCCATCTTCCTCGATCGCCGTTCACCTTCATAGTCCGGCCATTTGAATAGCCAGGACAAAGCCATGAGTACTTTTAAAGTACTCGCAAACTAATACTAGTGTAAGCACTATCAACTATAGTAAGGGGATACTAAGCTCTAGGTTTATTTGCATAAAGCCAAGTTTATTTCATAAACATTTAGAAAGACTCTTCATTTGCTAAACTAACTCAAGTGGGAACATTAGTGTCATTCCCACAACTCTGTTGTGATTCAATTCAAAATTCACCATTCACCTTTCAAGTCATAAGTCACATGTCACATTTTTGAAAATGGTGATGATGAACATATGGCCTTTCCAACCGTCCATAACCGTGGACGCGGCTATTCGAATAGTTCTACACTCTGCAGAGGTCGTACGCTTGTGCCACAATATTTGCAATAATCCGTCAGGGTTAACTGGCCCTGATTTACCATACTCCGTATGCGGACTACCAACCATAACCTTTCACTTACATACTCTAGTATAGGCACCTCTCCCCATGAGCTTGGCTCTCCTGAAAACCGCAAACCCGGGAACTGCACAGGGCTTGGGCCGGACATTCACCTCATTCACGTCATATCACATCATTTCCTTTGTTGTAGAGGCAGCCTTCAGCCTAACCCGATGACGCTTGTTCAGAGGGAACCCATACTAAAGCACATAAATTTCTAGTTAAGCCCTTACCCATGTTGGGTATTGTGGGGTACTTGCAAAATTGGAATGGTATCGCATCCGAACCCAACCATCAGTTTTTGTAAAATTCACCAAGTCATTCACAAGTCATATTCACCTTCAAAATCTTTCAATAGAATGAATCATCATTCCAAGGTTTTCAAAGTCATTTCATTTCACAAGTTCCCATCTAGAGTAGTCCATATTATTTGTTTAGCACTAGCAACTAGTCATGAGAGGTGCTAACTAGCTTGTCTTGCTCTAGGCTAACTTTGATGCTCTTGTTCTACTCTATATCTAAACCAAGTGAATCATAAATCAAAAAGTAATTTGATAAAACAAAAGTAAATAAAGCTTGTAAAGTAAAACTGGGAAATAGGATCATAAGCATAAAGTAAAATGTAATGGTGCCTTGCTCTTGTAGAGCTTTGCACATGGGAACCTTGCAAGAGTGTTAGCTTGCCTTGATTGGTGAGGTGATCAAAGTTTTCTGGCTCTTCCTCCTGGTAGAATACCTCCTCTTGATAGTCTCCGGTACTAGCGTCTAAAACGAATACGAGGATACAATCACCAAACAATACTTAAGTACTCTTAATTAGCCTTAATGGCTCACTCAAATGATCTAGCATCACTACTTAGCATTTATGCACAAATTAAGCTAGGGTTTCTTTATTTCATATTTGGAAAATAATTTCCTCTTATTGAAAATTGGAAGTAGGGTTTATCTTTGGTTTGGAGAAATAATTTCCTCTCATTGAATTCTTCTTAAGATTTAATTTCCCTTATGGATAATATATGAACTAGGTTGACCAAAGTCAACCTCTTCATACTTATCATTTGAGAAAAATGATTTAAATGAGGTTCCATACCTCATGTAATTTAATACCAACATGGTAGTGATTTAATGCTACCAAATAATTCAGTATGAGGGTACATATACCATGATCACTACCTCATATTGAATTACTTGAGAACTAGATTTAAATGAGAGGAATATCTCTCATATGATTTAACACATAGTTGTAACTAATTTCCAGGACTATTATTGAGATGATTTAATATTTTTCCAATAACCAGGGATGATCCCATGTTGACCAAGGTCAACACTTTACTTCATAACACTTGTGAGAATGATTTAAATGAGGTGCTACACCTCATAGATTTAAAGTCCTAAGATTTGAAATAGTTTGAATGGACTAGTATTGACTACATAGCCAATATTTTGATCTAGTCCATGATCATACAAACAACCTGTCTATATTATTGCATAATCAATTAGAGGACATCAATTGTGATTTATTAGAGTTGGAATCAACTCAAAATCATTTATAGATAATTTTTAATATTTATTTGAAGTCAGAAAAGTCCCTGCCTTGTTATTTTTACCATTTAAATTTACTTTCGAATTTGGACATGAGGCCAGTGCCATTGTTTAGATAATTTTATGGGCTTTCGAAACATATAAAATTTGTTAAATTTGGTGTAGTAGATTTCAAACTATTTAATTTTGAAGGGGGCACCAGTATTGAATTTTAACTAAATAGATTAAATTGTTTTTGAATCAATGGGCCACGCGGGAAAATAAACGGGCTAACCAAATTAAACGAACTGGGCCGGCCCAACTCACGTTCACCACGCAGCGGGCCAGCCGACAGGGGGTCCCACGCGCGCGACTATTAAACCGCGAATCGGTACTCGCGAGAGGCGTTGGATCCGACGCACGATCGACGGCCGATGTCGCGTCGACGGGAGAAGCGGGTGCGCCGGCGAGGTAGGGTCGGAGAGCGCAGAGGTCGCCGGCGGTCGAGGGCTGGTGGCGAGGTTGTCGAGGGTGTAGAAGACCCTGGTACCGCGGCGAGGCTCGGGGCTGCTCCAATCGATGGCGATGGTCTGCGAGCTCCGGCGGGTGCGAGCTTGCGATTGGGGCTGCTCCGGCGAGGCTGGGTGAAATTAATTGTGAAGGCTCGGTGAGAGGAGGGAGTGGATGGGATGCGAGAGAAGGCGCCGATCGTCTCTATTTATAGCGTCGCGTGGCGCGGTGTGGGAAGGGTCGACCATGGACTCGACGCTTCCGAGGCGTGAAGGGCAGGCTAGGGATGCGCGCCGTGTAGGCGACTGCTGCGGTGCTAGCGCGCTTGATGGCGCCGCAAAGGAGGTCCGAGGCGATGGCGAGGATGGCGTCCGTGCGCACGGCGCGGCAGGACGTCGATCATGGCGACGGTCGGAGCGTACGGGCTAGTGGTGTCTAGGAGGTAGCTGGGGTAGTGGTGATCATGCTTGCCAAGTGGGAGAGGAGAGAAGGACGAGAGCGTCCAGGCGAAGGCGTGCTCTGGCGCCCGGCGTGCTGGTGCACGCTCACCGCGTGACTGCACGCCGCGCGTCTGGGCTTGCCTCGTTCGGCCAATGTCGTGCTCGTTTTGATCCAGGAGGGTACAGGCGTCGTCCTTGTGTGCTAGGGAGCTCGTGACAAGGTGTAAGAGAGGGGAGAGCCAGGGAGAGATATGCCAAAGGTGGCCGGCATGGGTGCTTGGCATGGCTAAATTTGATCATAGCACTACTTGGTGTAGGTATGCAGTGCATAGGTTGATGCAGGGAGGGTACCAAAGCAACAATGATCAAGTTTGTAAAGGGGTTTAGGCAAGAATCCTCTGGATAAAAGCATGTCTCACATTTCCAGATTGGTGCACACAAGGTGTATGATGAAATGGCCGCATGAAATTTTATTTGGATTTTTGCAATTCTTTTTGGTGGAGCTCAATTATATATTAAATGTGATTGAATGGTGGTGGTGGTGGTCAATTTGGTCCAGGTTTGTGAGATTTCAAATTTGAGGTTATCTTCTCATTAATTCAAAGTCTCCACTTGGCAATTCTTTACTGGTCAACCTGGTCAACTTCAGCAGAGATGGTCAACATGAAAGTTGTTGACCTTGACATGGTCTTGGATGACATGGCATTAGTTGACCAAGTTTGGTTTAAGAAATGAGAATTACAGAGGGGTAAAGTGATGAAGAAAATAATTTTGGCCCAAATGACCATTATCATATGTAAGATGAAATCTTGATTTCCTTTGATTTGATTCTTGATCCAATGATGCAATTGTGTTAGTTTATCATATTGAAGTATTTTAGAAGCAAGGAAGCAAGCAATTATGGCCTTGGTGAAGGATTTGCATTTTGGCATATGGTGTATGTGAGTAAAAATGGAAAATACTTCACCATTTGAATTCTCTCTATTGGATTTGACTTTGGTTGACTCTAAGGTGGTTCTTATGAGTTTAGAAACATTTTAAGAGCATTGAACCCAATTCATTTGGTCTTGCTCAAAGATTTGCAAATTTGGCCTTAATACATAAGAGATGAGGTGTCAATTTTTCATAAACTTGTACTAGGGTTGTTCTTGCCTTACTTGGACATGGGTTAGGGTCCATTTAGTGTTATAATAGGTTTAGAGATGGTTTCACACCATTTGGTCAAGGTTTAGAGACCTAGGTCAATGTTTGGTGAAATGCCTATGTGTCACATATGCTTTTATGCATATGTGGTATTTTATTTTTAATTTGACTTGGTTTGACCCAATTGGTTTTGTTGAATGTTGAAATGATATATGGAGGTGATCCAACCATTCACAACAAGTCCTAGGGTTAATTTTCTTAAATGCCTAAATTTGCTATTTTAATCTCATATGCCTCTATGGCATTTTTAGTTTTCTTTTTATTCTTTTTGGTTTCAATTTAGAAATGATTCAAGAAGTATTATATAAGGTTTATGAAGTATTTCCAATCCCCTAAGTAAAGTGGGAAAGTCTAGGGTCAAGATTTATAATTATAGCCATAGGCACATATGCCTTTGTCTTATTTATTTTCCTTTTATTTTATTTTAACTAGAATGATGAGAAGGGGGGGTGAGTCTTTAGGGTTTAAGATTATTTCAAATACTCCTAACAAGCAATCATAGCAATAACACAAGAATTAAGCAAGATCACTATGTATCATACTTAATTTAATAAAAGTTTTTGTTGGTTCCAAAATTTGGAACTAGTGAAATTCATTTGTTTTATTTTGAAATTCTTGGGATGTTACACTAATTAAGGCTAATTCTAGCGGGGTGACGCGTCGGGACATTAGAGCAAGTACACTAGATCTAATCAGCTAGCTACAAGCTAGTTCATCATGTCACCAAATTATAAGCAAGAGGTGAGAGAAATGAAGAGATAGATGAGACGCCCCGCTACAACACAGAAAAAGAGAGACTATTGCTACTTGCAGCCTGCTGCCGAACGTTTAGCAGGTGCATGCATGCTTTTGTACCGCAGCTCCATCTCGAAACATAAAAACATTAAATACTTAACTATTCTATACAACCGATCTACTTCCTCTGTCCAAATTTAAGTGACTTAACTTTTTCTACATATCTACACTAAAAACGTGTCTAGATATAACAGTATTTTAACAAAGTCGAGTCACTTATTTATGAATAGAGGGAGTAGTAGCCAAGCTATTGTATCAATGCTTTTTTGAGATGGCTATACTTGACATGTCATGGGAAGCACACTTTTGGCTCTTGGGTGCAACGCATCCTAGATTAAAAAAATTATAATAATTTAAAAAAGTCAAAAAAAATATTTAATTTTTTCTGGAAACCAAGGATGATCAAGTTTGTACTCGTAAAAAATATGTTTAGAAACGAAATTATTCCCATGATCTCCAGGGCAAAAAAGACAAAATTATTACAAATATATAGTGAATAGTATCTGGTCATGGGGCGATTCGAGTTTCTTTTTTTAACCCAGGATACAATAAAAGTAATTTTCTAGGGAAATATTTTGTTTCAAGTACAATACCTGGTCATCTTTGATTCCCAAAAAAGTTTAAATTTTTTTGAACTTTTTTTAATTTATCTATTTATTTTTCCAACTATAGGGGTGTGTGGCACCCGAGAGCCAATCTGCATTTCCCACCTGTCATGCCCTTATAGCTAGCAACGGGCTTTATTACTGCCCTTGCTCATAGACGTCATGGTTCGCAACTCGCGAGGCCCAAATGCTAACCGTGTGGTCGTTTGTGTTCACGTGAGCCGTGAGCCCCATTTCGAGCGGATAAATGCGCTTGGTTTGCGATGGCCATGGACGGCGCACACGTTCGCGCGCGTCCTCCCGAAAAGTCGGCCCACGCGTCAACGGCTAAGGGAGGCGTGGGCTGAAGCACGTGGCGCAGTATGGTGTGCCACGGCTACCGTGTCATGGCTATTAGTTACCCGTAGCCGTGGTGTGCCACGCGTAACTAATGAAGATGCGTCACGGGTAAAAAAAAATTCAATTTTTTTGAAACCCTAAATCCAGATCTAGATCTAACACCATATTTTCATGATTTTTTTGCTCATTTTTTTTGCGCGATTTTGTTTTTTGAATTATTTGTCCCGTTCATCTAGCACCATTTTTTTGCTCGGTTTGTTTTTCCAATTAGATGGTCCATAGGAGAGGTTGGAGGATGGTGAGGAGAGGATGGGGAATGGAGGAGAGGATGGAGAATGGAGGAGAAGAGAGGAGAGGATGGAGTGGAGGAGAGGAGGGTCGGTCATTGGGGTTCTTCGAGGAAAGGAGGCAGAAGAGGAGGAAGGGGCACCCGACTGGAGGAGAGGAAGGAGGAGGATGGAGCATAGGAGGAGAATGGAGTAGAGAAAGAGGATGGAGGAGAGGAGGAGGAAGAGGAGAGGATGTGAGGATGGAGATGGATAAAATGGTAGTGGGGTAGATGGTGGCCGACCATTTTGAATTTTGGAGGCGGGAAGCTTACCCCTGGAAATGGTGCGCCAAGGCTAATCTTTTTTTTTTTTTTTTTGCATGAAATCTAAAACCTAAAACAACTCTTTTCCTTTTCGAATTTTGGAAATCTAGAAAAATCGCTAAACGGCCGAAGCCTGCTGAAATCGGATAGGAAATTTCGCGTCGATACATTTTGATAGGAGTATAAAAAAGTTTTCCATCGGAAAGCCGTTTTACCGGTGTTTTCTTTTTTTTGTTGGTTTTATCCATCATAGATCAGACTGAGTTGCCCACCGCCGTCGTCTTCGCGTGCCTCTACTCCGACATCGGCATCGACGATTTACACCGCGCCTCCTCGCCTGCCTCCGCCGTCGTCGCACCCGCCTCCGCATCAATGGCATGTTATTGCGGCCCTTGGCCGGCTACTGCACCGTCCTCGGTAGGCTGCTGCGACCATGCCCCTCGGATCATCTTCGCCACCATCGCTCGGGACAACATAGACAACGTCGCCATCGCCTTCGATCTACGCGTCGTCCACACCATGACGCGTACATCGCCGTCGTCGGTCTGGTCAATCAAGCACGGCGCTCGTCTCTGCCAAGCACTTCCCCAAGCATGCGCCTACCACCGATCAAGCTACGGGTTGCCGTTGCGTTGCCCCTTCGGGCCGGAGCACCGACGCCTTTGGTCCACGCTACCGGCGTCCGACGCGCCTTCCGAGGCGTGTATGTCACTAGTGGCCTCCAACTGCTGTATCGACTCGCGCACTACGCCGGCCCCTTGGGTCGTGACGTCACTGCATGCAGTCTACTTTGTCGTCCCCGTGCGCCGACGTCCCAAGCCATGTCTGTGCCACCTCCATTGGCCCGGGTCACCACCATCCGTGTATGGTCTTCTTCACGCTATCGGATCTTCCTCGCCTGCTTGGAGTACCGCTGCCACACCACCACAGGTAACCTGCATGGCCTCTCCTGGTCGCCGCAGGCCTCGCTGACTACCTCTACGACAGTCTAGGCTACGACAGTCTAGGCGTCTAGCATGGCCAGTCCACTCCCTTGGGTGGTGAAAACCCATCTTTTTTTTGGCAAACCGCACACGTTATTAATCAATCAACAAAGAGTACAATCAGTTTCTAAGCGGTAAAAATCCATCTGGGAAGGCCTTTAGAGTATCTCCAGTTGCATCCCCAAAGCGCCCCCAAACGGATTTGGGGCACGCTGGACCAAAAAACGTTTCCAGCCGCATCCCTAAACCCGTTTTTTGTCCGGCGAGCCCCGATACGGTGTCCGGTGCCCCGAGGCCGTCCCCGCCCTACAGGGGACGCTCCGGGCACGCTGGACACAACGAAAAGCGGGGCGATGCATGGCGGGACTGACGCGTCAGCGGCTCGGAAGTCTAAAACTTCGTCGCCTACCTTTGGTCAAGCGATGTTAATGGCATCCCAGTTTTCCCAGGCGACGCAGGGACGCATCTCGTCGTGCATGGCCGCGTGGCCGTCCGCGCCGGCGTTATTGCGTCCAACGACCCGCTGCCGCTTCGCCTGCCACCGTTGTATATTAAGAGGCCCTGCGGTTCATCCCAATCTCTCGCTGCTCCCAAATCTTCTCCCCGTCGCTCCCAGATCTTCTCCTTGTCGCTCCAACCAATGTCGTCATCCTCCCGCAAGATCACCGCGGCAAAAGGCTTCGGCCATGGCAGCCTCACCGTGGCGCAGGCGTGGGCGCTGTACCGCGCGGGATATCCCGTCCCGCCGGACATGCGCCTGCCAGGCAGCAGCGGCTGGAGGATGGCCGTGAACGGCATAGGCGTCCCGCCGCCATCGTCGGGCACGGACCGCTGGAAGGACGCCATCAAGGCTCGGCGGTCTGCACTCGACGCCGAGGAGCGGGCCGATCCGACCTGGGCGGCCAAAGGCAACGACGCCTGGTGGGGCGCCTACTTCCAGGCGCAGTACGACATAGAGATGCACATCACCACCGGCCTCGTCGGCGAGCCGAACAGCTGGAACAGGGACGGGTGCGTCCTCTTCTGGGGTGTTCTGGGGCGCACCCTGGAGAACGTCATCGACGGCATCCACAACGGCGCTCCAAGGTTGGAGGCGCCGTACTCACCGCCACCGTCTCTCGCAGCGCGCTGGCAGCCGATGAGGATGTACTCGTCCTCCTCCAACTCTTCCTCGTCAGGACCAGCCCGATCGACGCCGTTCTTGTTGCACCGCTCCGCACCCTACACCGTTCCCAAACGCGTGGCGAAGGAGGATATGCCAGGGATCCGATGCCAGATATGCCGATCCGATGCCAGATACTCCACTCTTAGACGTCAGTCTATTGAGGTGAAACTATAGCCCCGCGCTTCAGGCGGTAGACAGTAAGACAGGTAGATTTAAGGAAGCTAGATGCCGGAAGAAGAAAACATATTCTGATGAAGTTAAGCAGTAAAGTTGAATGAAAACAAGATGATATATACTAACCAGAGTATCTCTATGAGTGTAATCAGCGTGAGAAGCCAAAAATCATTTTTATCTATCATGGAAACGAAGCCACCGAGAAGAACAACCGTGGTCCATGTGACCACCAGGAAGCCTATCCCTTTGATGATGAAGAACAAATACGCCGCTAGCATGGCGTAGCGATTGATAACCCGCACTTCCTTCCATCGATAGTCGTATCGAGCCATTCTTCACAAGATCCGGCGGGCAAGCTGAGCGTGGTTTGCCAGCAGAATGGAAGGTGAAGCCGGGTTTACTGAGTATTGACATGGCGGCCGCGCGCTAGCCCACAGCTTCCGGTTTGGAGATAAGGGAGGAGAGGGAGAATGCCAGATATGCCATGGATCAAGTGGAGAGAGTTGCCCACATGGAATGGAATAGAGAAAGTTCAGCCACCGCGTGCTTTGGCCGTTATGGTTGACGTGCTCGATCAAGTCATCGAGGACAACACTACAGTTCCATCTACACCATGACCAAGCTCGTATACGTCCAGCTCTTGCACATCTGACAATGATCCCAAGCATGTACCTAGCTCGCTGCCGAGTCGACTTCATCGCTAGCGATGCGCGGCGACAATAATTCGCATGCCCGAAAGATAAGAATTACGAATGTGTGGACATGGTCTCGGTCTCGTTGCGTGGGCCTTATAGGCACCTACTTCCTCCCTTCCCAAATAAGTGACTTCAACAACTAGAATGTGTATCTGGACCAAACCGAGTTACTTATTTTGGGACCAAGGAAGTAGCTTCCAATTTAAGCTGGACTGGATTTTAGGCGCGATGGAAACAAACAATTAACATTTTCTCTACTACTTAAAAAGAGGGAACGTGTTCCCCCTTCTCCCCTACTTTGGTCGTCCTTTTCGTCGTTCTTCCTTCGTCATCCATCATCCACCCGCATGGGGCTGGTGACCTGGCCCGTTAAGATTTCCAGAAATCACGCCCAACTACTACCCAAGCAATCACGATCGTTTTGCTCACATAATCCTGGCAACGAGTCTCCCCTCAACCGCGCCGCATCCCAGTGCCACCCCTGGATCCTGGGCTCCCGGCCGCCTCCCAGTGCCACCCCTGGATCCCCACCGCCAGCCCCACCCCGCCACCAGATTTCCTACGCATCCGCTTGAGCTCCAGGACGCCGCAGCATCAACTACCTGGAACGGCGGACTTCTTTCCGCAGGCGACCATTATGGAGGCCAGATCGACGACCGCGGGTGGCTAATCGATGCTAACTCCTGCCGGCGCATCCTTCACACGTTTATTCCATGACCCGTTCCACCCGGGAGAGACAGAATCCGTGGAGCAGGTGCCGGCGCGCAGGGGGAACTCGGACGGGATTAATGGAGATGGAGGAGCGGGGCGGCGCGCGCAGGCCTGGGGACCGGGGTAGGAGGTCACCATGGTAGGTTCTGAAGGACGTCGAGGCCAAAGACCTTTCATAAGTTCCTACTTTCAAGACGCATATCTGAAACCTTGATGTTGTTTCAGTGAGGGGGCTGTTCAGGAGGTGCACGGACGACGGTGGCCTGAGGGTATACAAGACACTTGTCGAGGGGTTGTGGGACGTGGGAGATCTCAGTGCCAGGTTCAAGCGGACAAGGCCAATGCGGCCAGGAGGGGTATTGGCGATGCGATCAACATCAGATTGGAGGAGGCGTCGAGCTGTAGGCTCAAAGAGGTAGCCATTTCAATCTCATGGGTCATGGCATAAGAGGAAATTAACATGACTCACTGATATGAATGGTGAAATGGTTGATGCATATATGTTGGCCTGAATGGCGTTTACTGAGATGACTCATAGAAGTAGCTCTTTAAATAGCTGTTCTTGAACTTGTTAGCCAAAGTGAATTCACCCATATAACTAGCAGAAATTTTCTTTGGATGACTTTTTTTTTTGTTCGATGCTATGATCATAGCAACTCTGTATCAAAGGTGAATGCTTTTGGGTTGCTCAAAGAAAAAAAATGTTTAAAGGGTTAGCTCTGCTTTTGAACTGTAGCTATGTTAAATGGGTCAATTAGTGCATTATCGCTTAACCTGTTCCTTGTGACTTTTTTCAACAGCTTTTCACATATAACTCACATAGTTTGTACTTGTCTATTTCAGGATCTACGTAAATTATTTACGCCTCTCACAAATGAAGATGAAACTTTAGTAGACAGCTCATTGTATGGTAGTGGTCACAGGTACACACTTGGCAATCAAGCTTAGTGAATTTTATTCAATACTTCTGCTCTTATTTTGTTAGCACCATTAAGCATTATTCCTCTTCTGTTTGCAGTAAAAAAATATTAGTACTGCATGAGCCTTCAAATATCGAGATTACCAGAGAGGAACTAGGGTGCTTGAGGCCTCGTGGTTGGTTAAACGATGAGGTGAATATTTAAATTGAAGAACTTTCTTCATTAAGGAAAAAACGTCCGGCTACATTTTTTATGAGCTTGAAATTCCAAGGCTTTATCTTGTATTCTATTTTTACCCCTTTCAGGTCATCAATTTGTACCTAGAATTGTTAAAGGAGAGGGCAAAAAGAGAACCCACAAGATTTTTAAAATGCCACTTCTTTAACACATTCTTCTATAAGAAGGTCATCTGGTCTGCATTCTTTGCTTTCTATATTTGGAACTCCTGAAACCTTGATGCTATACAAATTAAGTCTAGATGTCTTCTCTTAAGTTCAGGAATCATGATACCATCCGATTTCCTCAAAGCTTAATTTTCTCATTGTAAATTTTCAGCTATGAAGGCAACATGGACCTCCAAATAGGGAAGCAAGAGAAGCACCACTTAATAATCTTTACATCTGCTCTACTTTTCTCGATTCCTTTTTTAAACCAATTAGCAGCAGGATATAATTTCTCCTGGTTTTGTTTACCACCACATGGTCGCTCAAGAGGTATTCTAGTGAGAATAGATTCCGATACGCTACAGGTGTTAAATGTAAGTACGGGAGATTTTTGTATTAAGCTTCATATCAAATGTAAGAGAGATGGTTTTGAATGTATTCTGGTGCCGGTCTATGGGGCTGCTGAAAGTGCATGGAGCCCCCATGTGTGGTTTTGGTAATTAATGACAATCCCTATGGACTAATGTTTGCATTGAGTTATATTTGTAGGAGTTGTCCATAGGCAATTCTTGAACCATATGTTGGCTTCAAGGTTGCAATAAGAAGAATTTGATGAAGGATATCAAGTGTCAAGTATGTCTTGAAGATGAAGATGAAGTGAGCCCTCAAGTTACTTTAAGACATCAACATGTTTGTATTTGGTTGCAATAATAAGAAGTTGATGAAGGATATCAAGTGTCAAGTATGTCTTGAAGATGAAGATGAAGTGAGCCCTCAAGTTACTTCAAGACATCAACATGATGAAGAATGAAGAAATGTAGTGCAAGTTCAAGATGAGCCAACTCGAAGAGTTCATAAGCTTGAAGCTTGCCATGGAGAAATGATGTGCAAGTTCAAGATGAGCCATCTCGAAGAGATCCTTTGCTTGAGTCTTGCCATCCATATGGTGATCATGGATATGTGAAGATGCGCCGAAGAAGAAGCTCTCCCATGGTGGATTATGGGGGAGCAATCCACATGGTGGTCATGGTTATGCGAAGATGCGCCAAAGAAGAAGCTCTCCCATGGTGGTTTATGGGGGAGCAATCTACAAGACTTCGTCAAGCAAGCACAAGCAAGAAAGGCGTTCCATCTTGTTGATGTCAAGATCGTCGTCATCAAGCTCAAGTGGAATGCACAAGTATAAGGTTTGCTCTTGATAGGGTTTCTTTCTCGGTCTCATAGTGTAGTTGGAGACCGGTTTATAGTTTAGTTGTCGTACTATCAAGAGGGCTCTCGAGTGATTAACTCGATCGTATCGTTCGGAGAGAGCTCAAACCTTTGCATCCTTGCATCATCTTTCTTGGTTTTTATTTGGACCTTATCCATGTGATGTTTTAGAGCTTGTGCTTATTCTCATGACAAGCTCTAGTTCATCGAAAACGGATTTTGCATAGATCACTTGTTGCGTTTTCAGTTTGGTTCATCATCTTTCTTGGTTATTATTTGGATCTTATCCATGTGATGATTTAGAGCTTGTGCTTATTCTCATGACAAGCTCTAGTTCATCAAGAATGGTTTTTGCACGGGCAACTTGTTGCATTTTCAAGATTGGAGGTTTTACCGGTATGTCTTTTTTAGATAGGTCAAACCTTTCATCATTTGTTTCTATCCTCCCTTGTTGGAATATGATGGTTTCCTGCATGATCTTTAAGAGCTTGTTCCTAGCTTTAAAACAAGTCCAAGATCATCAAAATCGGAGTCCGGATGCTAAAGTTATGCCCGTTTCAGTTTGATGTTTCTCGCTTTCAGGGGGCGGATATTCCGGCCCAAGTTTGGGGCGATAATCCGCCCCCGGAAAAATCCTGTTTTTGGACAAATCCGGGCAAATATCCGGCCAAATGTCCGGCCCCCATCCAGGGGCATGTTTTCTCATGGTCCTTAGTTTTCGGGGCCCGGATATTTTGCAAATATCCGCCCGGAAAATCCGGCCTGAGCTGACCCAAATCATATTTCGATGGGAGGTATTTAAGCCCCCTTCTTCCTCCTTGGGCAGCTACCTCTTCCCCTTTGTGCTCTCCACCATTGTTGACCTTGAGAGCTTCCCTTTCCCTCTCCTCCTATGCTTCTTGAATCTTTTTGAGGGAAAAGGAAGAGGAGATCTAGATCTACATTCCTACCAATCAAATCCTCTATTTGTGAGGGGAATCCACTAGATCTAGATCTTGGAGAAATTTGGTGTTCCTCCTCTTATTTGTTCTTCCTCTCTTATTCCCCCAATAGCTTTTGTAGCTTTGTTGAATTTGAGAGAGAAGGACTTGAGCATCTTTGTGGTGTTCTTGCCATTGCATTTGGTGCATCGGTTTGAGTTCTCCATGGTGATTCGTGGTGGTGAAAGCAAGAAGGTTGTTACTCTTGGGTTCTTGGAACCCTAGACGGATTCTAGGCCTTTGTGGCGATTTGTTGGGAGCCTCCAATTAAGTTGTGGATGTGTGCCCCAATCTTTATGTAAGGCCCGGTTTCCGCCTCGAAGGAAATCCCTTAGTGGAACCGTGACCTAGGCCTTTGTGGCGAGGGTCACCGGAGATTTAGGTGAGGCGCCTTCGTGGCGTTCGGTGTGTGGTGTGAGTACCGCATCTTGGGGTGAGGCCTTTGTGGCGTTGGTGTGCATCGAGCAACCACACCTCAAGGTGAGCCTCTTGTGGCGTTCGGGAGCACTAAACCGCACCTCTCCACCGGAGATTAGCACTCGCAAGAGTGTGAACTCCGGGATAAATCATCGTCTCCCGCGTGCCTCGGTTATCTCTATACCCGAGCTCTTTACTTATGCACTTTACCTTGTGATAGCCATCGTGCTTGAAGTTATATATATCTTGCTATCACATACTTGCTTGTATTGCTTAGCATAAGTTGTTGGTGCACATAGGTGAACTCTTGCTTAGAATAAGTTGTTGGTGCACATAGGTGAACCATAGTATATAGGCTTTGGGCTTGACAAAGTAAACGCTAGTTTTATTCCGCATTTGTTAAGCCCATCTCGTAAAAGTTTTAAATCGCCTATTCACCCCCCCTCTAGGCGACATCCGTGTCCTTTCAGCTGCCCAAGATGAGCACAAAGCTGAATTTTTGGCTGAATTAGTAAGAACTTGTGAATCTGAATCACTCCCTATGTTGGTAGGGGGTGATTTCAATATTATTCGTAAAAGGGAGGAGAAAAATAATAATAATTTCAAAGCGCGTTGGCCCTTTGTTTTTAATGCAATTATTGAACATCTCAACTTGCGTGAAATTGCTCTCACTGGGAGACAATTTACATGGGCAAGTAGGAGAGATGAACCTACATATGAGAAACTGGATAGAGTTTTAGCATCAACCTCATGGGAACAAAAATTTCCTTTAGTGACTGTTAGAGCTTTAACTAGAGCTGAATCCGACCATACTCCAATACTGATTGATTCAGGAGTGAAAGCACACCTGGGTAATCAAGCAAAATTCTCTTTTGAGCTGCATTGGTTGCGGCAAGAAGGTTTTTTGGACATGATAGTAAAGGAGTGGAACTCAGTTATAGGTGGAGCTAGTCCGATGGAGGTTTGGTTGAATAAGCTAAGACATATAAGAAGATTTCTTAAGGGATGGGCAAAAAATCAGAGTGGAAAGTATAAGAAAGAGAAAGAGAGATTACTAAACATTATCGATTATCTGGATTTAAAAGCGGAAACAAGTACTTTGGATACAAATGAAAGGGAAGAGCTGAAAAAGGCAAATGATAGTCTAACTAAATTAAGAAGGGAAGAAGAGTAAAAATGGGCTCAGAGAGCGAAGGTCAAACATATTCAAGAAGGGGGTAATAATACGAGATATTTCACCTAATAGCAAATGGTAAACATCGAAAGAAGAAGATCTTCCAACTTGAACAGCAAGAGGGGACTATTGTTGGGGAAGATAATCTAAAAGTTTATATTACTGAATTCTATAAAAAGTTATTTGGAGCTCCGAGTCCAACAAATATTTCTTTAGTTGAGGACGAGATTAATGATATAACACAAATATCGTCTATTGAGAATGAGATCTCGACTGCCCCTTTTACTGAAGAGGAGGTTCACCAAGCTATCTCACAAATGGAGCTGAATAAAGCTCCTGGACCGGATGGATTTCCAGCTGAATTCTATCAAAAAATTTGGGAAGTAATAAAAGATGACCTGATGGCTCTGTTTGCGCAGTTTACTAATGGGGATTTGCCCCTTTATAAATTAAATTTCGGAGTTATCACATTACTACCCAAAAAAGAGAATGCGGTTCAGATTCAACAATATAGACCTATTTGTTTACTTAATGTCTGTTTTAAGATATTCACTAAAGTTGGCACTAATCGCATATCTGGGATTGCCCCGAGAGTTATTAGGCCAACTCAATCCGCATTCATGCCTCGGAGAAATATTTTGGAAGGGGTTGTCATACTTCATGAAACGATTCATGAGCTACATAATAAAAAAATGGACGGTGTGTTATTTAAGATTGATTTTGAGAAAGCGTACGATAAGGTAAAATGGCCTTTTTACAGCAAACATTACGAATGAAAGGTTTTGCTCCGGAATGGGGTAGATTAGTGCAACAGTTTGTGCAAGGTGGTAGTGTTGGGGTGAAGGTTAATGATGACATTGGTCGTTATTTCCAAACAAAAAAAGGTCTAAGGCAAGGGGATCCTCTGTCTCCTATGCTTTTTAACATTGTAGTGGATATGCTTGCCATCTTAATTGAACGAGCCAAAGAAGATGGTCAAGTCGGAGGGTTAATTCCTCATTTAGTTGAGGGAGGTCTCTCTATACTACAATATGCTGATGATACTATCCTTTTTTTGGAACATGACCTCGACAAAGCCGTGAACATGAAACTAATATTATGTCTTTTTGAAGAACTCTCGGGACTCAAGATTAATTTCCATAAAAGTGAGATTTTTTGCTTTGGAAAGGCAAAAGAGGAGGAAGACCAGTATAAGCAGATCTTTGGATGTGATGTTGGACAACTCCCTTTTAGATACTTAGGTATTCCAATCCATTACAAAAAAACTCAAAAATTCTGACTGGTATCCGGTAGAAACACGGTTTGAGAGTAAATTAGGATGCTGGAAAGGGAAGCTACTATCCTATGGAGATAGGTTAGTGCTTATTAATTCAGTATTAACTAGCTTACCGATGTTTATGTTGTCTTTCCTGCAAATACCTGTTGGGGTAAGGAAACGTTTGGACTTCTATAGATCTAGATTCTTTTGGCAGTCCGACGAAAACAAAAGAAAATACCGGCTTACTAAATGGAATATTGTTTGTCGTCCCAAGGATCAAGGTGGCCTAGGTATTGAAGTTCTGGAGATCAAAAATAGATATTTATTGAGCAAATGGCTTTTTAAACTTCTTAATGAGGATGGGGTGTGGCAGGAGTTGCTACATAACAAATACCTAAGACAGAAAACATTATCAGAGGTTCAATCGAAACCGTCTGACTCTCCATTCTGGAAAGGTTTGATGGCTGTCAAACATGAGTTCTTTTCCAGGAGTTTTTTCAAAGTAGGTAATGGATTGCAGACCCGCTTCTGGGAAGATACCTGGTTAGGCAAGACTCCTTTGGCTCAACAATATCCTTCGCTATATAATATTGTTCATCATAAGAATGTCACTGTTGCGCATGTATTAGGACAATCACCGCTGAATATTACATTTAGAAGAGTATTAAATGGTAATAAATGGACTCTATGGTTGCAACTATGTAGGAAATTAATGGCCGTACATTTGAATAATGACGAAGATCGTTTTATTTGGGAATTGACACCAAATGGTCTGGTTTACAGTAAAGTCAATGTATGAAGATCTTATGTGTGACCATACCCCCTTTCTGAGAAAATATCTATGGAAGGTTAAAATTCCGCTAAAAATTAAGATTTTTATGTGGTTCCTGAGTAATAAGGTGTTATTAACTAAGGACAACCTAGCTAAACGTCATTGGAATGGGTGTACAAAATGTGTGTTCTGTGGGGAATAGGAGACCATCCAACACCTTTTTATTGAATGCCCTTTAGCTAAACTATTATGGCGTACGGTTAATTTTACCTTTGATCTTCCACCTCCCACCAATATTACTAATATGTTTGGTAATTGGTTAAATGGAGTAGATAGACAATCTAAAGCGTATATCCGTATTGGGGTCTCTGCTTTATGTTGGTCTATTTGGAGGAGCATGAACGATATAATTTTTAATAAAAAAACCCTCTTTCCATTTTTTGCAGGTTATCCATATGGTCTCCCATTGGGTCCAGCTTTGGGCCCTGCTTTCCCCGGAGGGACAGCGGGATGCTATGGTTACTGGATGCACACGTCTCCTGATGGTCGCTCAGGATATCTTGTGCCAGGCTAGTTGGCGGCATACTAGAAGGATATGTTGAGTATCGTGATTGGTATGGTGTTTCTTCGAAGGATGATTCTTGTATCAATCCTGATGTTGCGTGAGTTGTAAAACTTTAATACTTGGATTTTAATAAAAGGCCGTGTGCATCATCATGATGCAGAAGCCGGGGAATACCCCCATTTCGAAAAAAAAAACATCTGCTCTACTTGGAGTAACACTGTTAGTTGCAGTTTCCCTCTGCTGCTATGCCTTAGCATGGAAAACCATCAAGAAAACTCATCAGAAGGTCAAAGAAGGAAGCCTCCTCTTATCTTGTTATATTTTTTTACAGTGTATTGGTTGTCCTTTTTTTTGTATCGTTACCATGTGAGTTTTCCGAATGATTTTGAGAGATAGGTAAGACCATGTAGTCCACTGTTTTAGGCTGTCCATACTGCTCTGTATTTACAGGTTAGTAAAATGTCAACAACCGGTATATGTTCAGTTAAAAAAATGTGTGTGTTAGTCTCTCTACCCCCCACCAAGTCTTAAGATCTGAAATGTGAGTCAAGATCACCTTTATATGATCAAGCACAAGACCATAGTGTAACTCAATGATCAGACTTAACACCACAATTAAATCAAATGGGAAATTATCAACAGAGGAGTGTGCTAACAGTCAACAGTGGATTGTATATATTCATAAAAAACCCCACCTTACTCCATTCAGGTTCAAATGGCGAGGCACACCATACTGGGGCATCTTTTTTTTTAAAGGCCCCTCCTGTGGGGAATTATGTGTACATTGTTGCATGTAACTGTGCATAAGTAAGTTAATAAATGTTTAAAAAGAACTTGTAAGAAACACACCCTGTGTGAGTAAAGATGCATGGAGTTTGTTGGCTGAAACCATCACTGGCGGCGCCATCGCCAAGGTGCACCAACAACCTGCTGCTTAGAGGAGACCAGTCCAGTTTCTTTTCATGCTGTCATGTCCAAGTCTGTCCACAAGCGTGATCTCCATTGAGTCCTGAGATAGAACCACCCCTACTATGTCCCATGCTCATGCCCACTGTGGTCACCATGTTCGGAGCAGCTAACCTGGCAAAGTCTTGGGCCTCCGGTAGTGTTCCCAGTCTGAGGGCCTTCACTTCAGAGGCAATCTGTCTTTGTACTGACTTGCATAAGCAAAATTTTCATTAACTAGAATGTACAAAGTTTTCATTCATATTCATACAGGTTAATTTCTTGTTGATATTTGTTTGTTAAATGTCTTGCATTTCTAAAGAGTACATGTTTTAATTTCTTGTATCATGTGAATATCTACATACTTATCTCCAATTCATATTGGAGGATATATAGGCTAACATATTTTTTTTCCATATACCATATAACTTTTCCTTATATGCAGGTCTAGGGAGAGCAAGCCTGCAGATCACATTCCCTTTGATTTTTCGCTCCTTGTTTGTTCATGACAATTTGAGCTTTACGTCTAATCAATCAAAAGCATAAATATGTTTTTTCGTTACATGCTAACATATATATGGTTTCATGCGCAGCAACAACAGCCGGCCCTAAATTAGAACCTATTGATTACAGATTGTTTTGGCATGTTCCTCGGGGACATGTGAAGATTTTTTTTTTACCAATTAGCTGATAGTCAAATCAGAAAAAACCACATGCATTTTCTCTGAAAACTTGGTTATTTGAACTTCGAAAACATTTATTATTGATCTGATATTAAAGCTCATCTAGAAGCCATGTGTGAGGCTTTAGCTGATATTTTTGCAATGGATGAAGGGGGAAATTAATGAAAAAGTATTCTATTTTTGTTGTGAAAAAGTACTTCTCAATTATAGTTTGTTCTAATAACTAATAGCAACATAAGTCATCAGGAAGCACACCTATATTTTGCCTGTGTGTACACTTTTCTTTGTCGGTTTATTTCATGCGTTGCTATAGTAGAAAGGATTACGGATTGGTCTCGGAGGATATCATTCAGTTTTTATGCTTCGTTATGGTCAGGGAAGATTCAAGAGGTCATGGTGTGGGGGCAACACTAAAGGTGTGCATGTACCAGTCTGTTTTCTTTTAGTTTGCCTTCTCACATACTGAATTCTTTGTCGAGCTGTAGGTTCATATCATACTGAATTATAGTTTGTTTCATATTCTTTGCTCGAGCATAATGTCAGGTATTTGATGGCATCTACACATCATCGTCTCAAGGATCATGGATGAGTGGAGAGCCTGGGTGGCTTGCTGCGGTGGAGACCGGCGATAGTATCATAGTAATTTCTTTAGTGTTTTCTGTTCTGTTGTTGTCCCAAAACAGGTGAGGGATTTGTGTCCGTGCCCTTTAGATCTAATTAATATCGGATTTGTATTTTTTTCTCTTAAGCTTATTGAAATAACTCCATTTAACTCCCTTTTGTTTCATATGAGCTATTTCATTGTGGCTTGTCCATGTGTAACTTAAATGTTTTGATCACCTTGAAAGCAAAGATGGATTGATTTGCTCCTTTTTATGTAAAATAGAATTATGTTTTTAAATAAAATCTCTTAAGGCCATCAAATTAATACTAATGAAGGCTGGATCTCGGTGTTCTAATTAATATTTTCTTTGTTCCAATGCATTCAGTCTATCTTTAACTGTCTATAAAGATATGATATGATAGCAATGTTTTAGTGATAAAATAGCATTATCATAAGACAGTTGGTACTGTCATATTTGGTGGCATGGTAGGCATGAATTCGTTGCCTGCGCTTGTTTTGGAAGCTCGCTGATACTTACCAGCTCTGTGTGGTCATTAACCATCACTGGTGGTGCAATCCGATCATCCTCATACTATCATACCGAAATCAAGCATGTCTTTTCTTCTCCCGTTGCAATACTATCATACCAAAATCAAGCATGTCTTTTCTTCTCCCGTTGCAACGCACGGGCAAATTTCCTAGTTCCAGTTAAAAATTTCAAGATTACCTGACATATGCAAGCGAAACATACGACAAATAAGTATTCCCTCTGTTTCTTTTTTATGGTTTTAATTAAAATATAATCTAATTATCGAAAAAAATATTTCAAATCTAAACTAAACAACGATATGAGTTACGGAATGGAGCGAGTAGGGAATAACCTACAAACACACCCCCACTTGCATATGCCGCAGTAATTAGCATATCACGGATAAACAAAAGTGTAAAATTCACTTTAGCCTACGCGCCACAAGGAGAGAGAGGCAGCGTGCGGCGCCTATATATAGAATTTTATTTATTTGAGAATCAACATGTGGATGGATGGTTAGGAGAGCAGTGGTACCTATACCTCTCCAGTGATTAAACTCCAGGTTTAATGCTTTGATGTCTCATAAAGACGAGATATTCTTCAGTGAGAGGCAATACTCTCGTCGATAGCGAGACACATGTAGTAATTTCGTCAAACTCAAGATCCATCGGCTCAGTTTTATAGACTTAGCATCATGGGGGTGCTCATATTAGTAAGGTGCACGTGTAGAGATGAGTGCATGTACGTATCTCTGAGCGTGTCCTGTGTTTCTAAAAGAAAGGATTTCCTTTATTCAGTCATTACCAAATTGATGTCATTTTTTGTTTGTATATCATGTTTGTATCAATATTATTTGTATTAAGTATTCCAAATTTTCTTGGTTATTTGGCCCTCCTGCTATGTACCCCATGTATTTTGTGCAATATACTTATTCATGTATTCTTCATAATATTGAAAATGGAAACTAAGTAGAAAACAATAGGAAAACGTCCATCACCTCGACACTTCGTGCGACACATGGGCTGCCCATTTTCGGCCTCTGAGAAGGTTGGCTTCTATAATAATATTATCAAAATAGCTCATCCTCACTAACCATTTCTCTTGACATGTAGCTTATCCACCTTAGCTGTTCTGCCACCACGTCACGTGACTCACATCCGCAGCATCCCATGCATGCAGTCATGCGCCGATGTCGTTAGCTATTATTTTTCAGCGTGTCTTTCGTTGTTGGTGTCGCCTTCTCTGTAGCACTCCCATCTTCGTCCCTCCGCATTGTAAATTAATGCACCGAACAACCAGTCCAAGACTTAATCACCGAGGCTGGCGATCAGCGGCTGCCTCTTTATTCCCCTCAGGCCACCTAAAAATTATATAGAGGCATTTTTAAGACAATTCCTAAAGTGACCTTACATTATAGCTAGGGACACGGTTTGAGACACTCTTTATATTATGTAGAAGCATTTTACATAAGTTTGACACAATTAGTATAGTATTCATGTGTCACTCCATCATGTGACACGGTTTGAGACACTCTTTGTGTTGCATTTTCCTTTGGTTGATTCATGTGTCGACCTTAGCTTTCCCATGAGTGTAATCTTGAATTTTTTGTAAACTATTTCCGTACTTTTGGTTTAATAAAGATAGCTCTGTGCATCTATTGATGCAGAGGCTGGGGCGATGCTCCCATATTGAAAAAAAATTAGTATAGTATTGATAAGATTTTCTTTAAGAGAATTAGCAATATGTTGTGCAAGGCTAATTGGTTAGGTGAGTGCAAACCTAAACATATTTAGTTCTATGATTGCTTCCAACGTTTTTTACAATTTATCTTTCTCTATATGCTAGAGAATAAGGACACAAGAAATATCCTTACTAATAATGTCTCTATGGACTATTTTTCTTGTAGTGCGCCCATGTCATTGGCTAGTATTATTTTTCGTGTTTTTAAGTGGTTGTATCAACACTCTCATCTGATCATCGAGGTAGGTGATCAGAGGCTGCCTCTTTATTCCCCTCAGCCCACCTCTAAACTCCTACAATAAATAGTCGTCGAACCAAGATTCATCCATCAACCTTACTGAGAAATACCTCCGATGGCATCTCACCAAGAATACGTGGCCATGTTAGGCACCACCATCATCTTTGCAAAGTAGTAGCAACCTGCAGCGGCCGGACACACGCATCGTATGTGTGGCTTGCACCTACCTTGCATAGTAAAGCTAGATATAATGAAGGCCTATGGTCGGGTCGAGTGAAGATTCCTTGAACATATGATGATAAGAATGAGTTTTTCTTTGAGATGGGTGGAGATCATCAGGAGGTGTGTACAAACTGCACGGTTCTCAGTGAAACTGAATGGTGAGATATCGGATCTGTTTCTACCTACAAGGGGCTTGAGGCAAGGGGATCCGATCTCCCCTACCTCTTCCTCATTTGTGTTGAGGAATTTTTGGCTTTATTGCGTCAAGCTTGGAGCCAGAAGAAGATTGCATGAGTCTTTTCGGACGACGGGACCAACAATTACACACTTTTTTTTTCTTATGACAGTATGGTATATTCTGGAGGCAGTCCATGAGAGATTGACATTGCTTCGAGGGATTTTGCAAGACTATGAGGCCTCTTCGGGGCAGCTTGTTAATTTTCAAAAGTCATTCTATCTTCTTTGGTAAGAGTTTTTTTTAAGGACTTCTTTGGTGAGTTGTGTTGATGGTGAACGCCAAAAGGTCAAGGTGATCATTGGTATTGGTTGCGAGACCCACTCAGAAAAGTATTTAGGCTTGCTGTGGGTTGGTCCAAGGAAGGGAGGTTCAAACATCTCCCTGAATGTTCACGGGGCAAGTTACAGGGATGGAAGGGGCAAGGTTTATCGATGGAAGGGAAAGAAAACACTAGTCAAATTAGTTCTTCAAGCTGTACCACTATCGAACAAGATGTGCCATAACCCATCGCTTACAATCTATTGCAGCTTGTTTTTGGTGGGGTGCAGCTGGTGGTAAGCGCAAGGTTCATTGGATCAATCGGGGTAGAATGAACACCCGGAAGAGGAAAGCGCGGAGGCATGGGGTTCAAGAACAAATTGTAGAGATTATATTTTGAATTTTCTACTTCATGATTATCATTTCAATTTATCCGATTATAAGAAAACTCTGGATTTATAATGTTGCTATGCTAACACATTTCTTGAAGGAGTTGTTTCTTTCGAAACTTTCTCAGACAAGAATCAATGTTTGTCTACGGCCAATCAAGTAATTTTTTTGCTATGAAGTATAATATTATAGAGATAAAAACGATATTCCACTCAGATTGCAACACCTACCTACTACGGGCATCATATCTTTATTCCCTTTGTAAAATCCACCTTAAATAGAGCTTTGCCCCCACCTAAAAAATATTGTTTGTTCAACATGCACATTCTTGCCCCATCTCAACTCTCATCCTGGCTCGGCCCCTGCTAACTACTGTTTTGCATCATTGTTGGGATACTAGTCGGCATTAGCAACAGCCCATCGTAGTAGTATCGTATCCCGCTACGACAAGCGGGGTATCATCTACTAGTTTCCTCGTTCTGCCGAAATATTTTCACAGTGATTTTTGTTTCCTACAAGAAAAGGCACTATTATTTTTTATAATAAACGCCCACAGTAATGTCCTGCCTCGAGTCAGATTGGGCTTATTCGTGGGCCAAACTAGGGCTGCCTCCTCCTCTTCTTCTTCTACCTTCGGGGACGAAAAACTCTACCTTGGCCCATCAGCATCAACAGCGGCGCACGTGGCTCCTCCAACCGGCGGCCGCCGCCTCCGCCACGCCGCCGCCGCCGCTACCGCGGCTCCCCTTCCGGCAGCAGGCGCTCCCCTCCCCTCCCCTCCCCTTCGTCGAGGCCACCGCATCCGCCTCCTCCTCTTGAGGTGCCCACCCTTTCCCGACGTTTATCCTGCATCCCCTACCCAATCTGTTTGGTAGATTCGTTCTAGTTTCGGTAGGTCACGGAGGCACGCCGTTCACGCAATTCTATTTCGCTTATGCTCGTGGTTGTGCTGGAATCTTAAGTTATTGATTTGCGTAATGCTTACTGCATATCCTGTTTCGCCTAGACAAATCGGTAGCATCAGTGGAGTGAAATCAACGCACATGAATAAACTTTCCTGTGCGCGATGAAGTAGGAAGTTGTGATCTTGCTACTTATCATGTCTAAGCTACTCCGGTAGAGTAATTCTACCAATATATTCTTTGGAGCAAAGGAATTTCAATTCTTTTTATAGAGTTCACTTACCTGCATTACTCTGATTGTTTTTTGTGTAAATCAAGGTGTATACATGCTAGGCTTTAGGGGAGAGATGGGGAGGATTGAGGGGATGAAGGCGACGGGCCAAAATACGGCAGGGGTAAATAATTAAGTCAGACTGGTAAAAAGAGAGAGATTAAATAGCCCCAAACCATAAGAGTAAAATAGATCTTGCAGTTCCTTCCCTCTGTAAACGTCGCTGCCTCTGAAAATATGAATATCCATTTACATCCTGGAAACTAGTAGCACCACCCTACCCTTTAGGTAATGTGGTTGGCACTTGTAAGCTGCCTTTGATGCCAGTTTCTCACAATCTGTTCCTGGTTCATAAATTCTCTCTGACAATTTGTCATGTGGGAATGATATTACCGGTGGAACTCTTTATTTTGTAAGCCCGTGAATTTGCAAAACTGACTCGTTATAATTGTGTGTCTTATCGGTTATCGCCTTATCAAATAGTCCTACTGAAATGTTAACATTGAATTTATTGAGGGAATCGAACCATTAGTCACAGAACATATGTAGGATGAGTACTTTGGTCACTGAAGTTCCAAGTATGAGCCCAGTTTATTGTTCTTCTTTTTAGGGAAGCCCAGTTTATTGTTCAGAGACCTAAAAAGAAGACAGACAATTGTTTACATCACAGCTCTCCGATTGTTGGTAAATGTTCCTGTGACATTATTACTCCAGATGACATAGTTGTGATGTTTGCCATACAGGTAAATATTCAACTGTCCCGAGAACACAAAAGATGGTTAACGCAATCAAGGGTTTGTTCATCTCCTGGTAAGCTCATAAATCCCAAAAGAAGCCACCATTTTGTTTCTGTTACCATCACTTTGCAGTTCCACATGATCCACTGGTTCATCACTTTTTTTTTGCAGCGATGTGCCGATGGCACAGTTCATTGTTAATTTGAATGCTTCAATGCCTGCATCGGAGAGGTTCATTGTGCACATTCTTGACCCTACACACATGTTTATCCAGCCTCATATGGGAGAGTATATAAGAAGCAAGATAGCGGAGTTCAGAGACCAGAATAGCTACGAGAAGCCAACTTGAAGGGCCATCTTATACCCCACTTTGATCTTCAAACTCCATGAAGATATACCTACACTCATAGGTTATATAGCTCTGTGGAATGATTACAAGCTGAACATCATGGTTCTCTCGTGATGTTCTGGAATGATAATTCTGTAGTATCACAGTGTATTGCGTATTTTTTGTCTTAGTGAGCCTTTACGAGATAATATATTTGATGGTGCTGATTATTGATAATGTGCGGAGAATACAGTGCCACTTTTTTATGTATTCCTTTCCTCAAGATGTTGTAAGTGCTCTAAACTGAGTACACCAAGGAGAAGCTTCGTTGAAACTGTATGTACCAAAATTATCAATGCTGTATTAAAAACTAATAACATGAATTAGGAAAAGTATAATTGTGTTAGAATTCTTAAAATGATGTTTCCAGTTGCTGAGATTGGAGCCTCTTTTGCTATCTGTTGTTCCAGTTTATGTCTTTATCTGAATGTATGTACTCCCTTAACCAAAGAAATATGTTCTTAAAGAGCTATAAGCAACCAGCACAAAATTATCTTTGACATTTTCCTTGCATCTATCTTGTTTTGACCTTTTTCATATGGTATGCAAAGTGAAATGAATATGTCACTTAATGATCTATGCACATGACACAGCATGATGAACTTGATGCCCCTCTTTTACTCCAAGTAGCAAGTGTGGTCACCAGGAGATAACATTCCTTCAACTTTTGTTAAAAGTACAACGTTCTTTTGAAAGAAAAGGCACACAGCTACTGTTCTGAACTATCTAGTCAACAAACGCAGAAACTACTGTATTTTCCTGATACAGGAGACATTGTACCTTGCTATGTGCAGCTAGCTGAGGCAACAAGCCTTAACATGGCAATGACACATGAAAATCTCTTGACACTGATAGTTCATCAATCGGGTAGCATGTACAGTTTCCTTCTCCAGTTGAGACTTCAGATATATGCAACCTAGATTTTTGCTTTTAGTGAGGTTCAGATGCACTAAGATGTCTGAACTTTTTGCAGGCACCACAAACAGAAAGAGATGCTCACGCTGCACCCAGCATACAACATGCTTGGAAGCAAAGTCTAGCCGTCAGAGATCAAAGCTTGAAGCCTTGGCATGATTTAACAAAACACTCAATGGCAATGGCAGGCACTGCCTCTATCTTTTCTCCATTGGCTTTGCTTCGAAGCAATTCAATCCCATGCCGAGACTGAGGCTACAAATACACTGCGTCCTCTCCTCCATCTTGCAACCAACACTTCCATTCCTGGTATCAATCAGCCATGGCTCACCCAATGAAGCTCTCCCTTGCTCTTCTCCTCTGCGTTGTCGGCGCCTGCGTGGCCCGCAACAGCGAGTTCTCCATCGTCGGGTACTCGGAGGAGGACCTGTCCTCCCACGACAGGATCGTGGAGCTGTTCGAGAGGTGGCTGGCCAAGCACCAGAAGGCGTACGCGAGCTTCGAGGAGAAGCTGCACCGGTTCGAGGTGTTCAAGGACAACCTGAAGCACATCGACGAGATCAACCGGGAGGTGACCAGCTACTGGCTGGGCCTCAACGACTTCGCCGACCTCACCCACGAGGAGTTCAAGGCCGCCTACCTCGGCCTCAGCCCTCCTCTGGCTCGTCGGAGCAGCAGCAGCCGAAGCTTCAGGTACGAGGACATCAACGCCGGTGACCTTCCCAAGTCGGTGGACTGGAGGAAGAAGGGCGCGGTGACGGACGTGAAGAACCAGGGGCAGTGCGGCAGTTGCTGGGCCTTCTCGACGGTGGCGGCCGTGGAGGGTATCAATGCCATTGTCACGGGCAACCTGACGGCCCTGTCGGAGCAGGAGCTCATCGACTGCAGCGTCGACGGCAACAACGGCTGCAACGGTGGCATGATGGACTACGCATTCTCCTACATCGCCTCCAGCGGCGGGCTCCACACCGAGGAGGCCTACCCGTACCTCATGGAGGAAGGCAGCTGCGGCGACGGAAAGAAGAGCGAGTCTGAGGCGGTGGCGATCAGCGGCTACGAGGATGTGCCCGCCAACGACGAGCAGTCCCTGATCAAGGCACTCGCCCACCAGCCCATCTCCGTCGCCATTGAGGCATCCGGCAGGCACTTCCAGTTCTACAGTGGGGTAAGCATCCATTTGAAAAACACCATCCAACTCATCTGTCACTAGTCACTACTGTCATCTGGCCCCAGGTGTCATACTCATGTCAGATTACATTTTGAATTTTCACCCTTTTAATGTTTGTGATAGTATTTGGACTAACATTTAGTCTGAAGTATGTCTCAGATGACTTCTAATCTGAAACATTTTCTTTGCTGACATAGGGAGTTTACGACGGTCCTTGCGGCGCACAGTTGGACCATGGTGTGGCGGCGGTTGGGTACGGGTCGGACAAGGGGAAGGGCCACGACTACATTGTGGTGAAGAACTCATGGGGCGACAAGTGGGGCGAGAAGGGGTACATCAGGATGAAGAGGGGCACCGGCAAGGGCGAGGGCCTCTGCGGCATCAACAAGATGGCCTCCTACCCGACCAAGGACAACTGATCGACTACCCAAGCTCAAATATGCTGCATCCAGAGGACTGAAAGTCTCTGCCGTCCTTCAGAGTTGTTCCTACTCTGCATTTCCCTTCCTTTTACTTTGTGTTTCCCTCAACGGTTTTCTTTCGGTTAAAATGACGGCTCGATGGATGAAATAATAAAAAATTATTTTCAAGTTTCAGTTCAAATTGTTGGCTTCTTGTCTGCGTGATTTATGTTGTGTGTCGTATGTCTGAAACTCTGGAACCCAAGTCATAATTCAACATCTCGTTTCGGCAAAGACCAGACACAATGCTGCATGAACAAAGTGTTGAACTAACTTTACGGGAAGTACGTTTCAAAAAAAAAAAACCTTTACGGGAAGTAGTTGGTCTAGAAGTTTCTGTTGTAGTATTAAAAGAACAACCTGCCACCGCCAACCTACTGTACCTGTACTGCTCGATCCATCCCCATCATTCATCACTAGCACAATCAAAACTGAAACAAATTCATGGAGATATGTCAACATGAAATTGCACAACGCTACTTTTATTTTTACCATTGGCACTGCTCTTGGTTAAGAAGAATTTTTGTGTGACCACATTTACAACTGCAGTAGCTAGCATGCCCGGGACGGGTCTGCGATGTACTTTGACACATTTTACCATTTTCTCCTCATGGACCATCCATCATGTACAAGCTACTCCTCCAAAGTACATTCATGCACCGGACCATACTCATGCTCTTGTAGTCTAACATGTCGGCGCTCGGGTAGGTGTACTTTGCATTCCAAATAATTAAGGGCCAAACCTCCCGTACCTTTCCACACATCAATGAAGCTTAAATGAGGCACTTTATCAGATGATGACGACCAATCCTACGGGTGGGAAAGTAGCAAGCAGTCAAGATTAACTAGTAATGAAATTTCAGAGTTCCACTTTGAACTGATACATTGTTTGGCCCAAGGGCACTCATTTGTTGTGTTCTCTCAGCTGCGCACGTGTGTGTGTGTGCGCGCCCCCGGTGATTTCGTCATAGTAGATGTAGAGGCCCCGGTTTTGGCTAGACCTGGTGTGTGGTGTGGGTATAGGATAAATTTTTGCACCGAATTAGTTTCTGTATCTAGTTTTAGAGAATCCATAACCGTCTTGAAGAAATTCGACGGATAATGATATCCGATCCCAAACTTGGCACCGGACAAATGGCCAAACACTTTTGGAAAGTCGTGGTGGGGGAGTAGTGCATAGTAACCGTTGACTGTATTTCCGACGGGCCGGTCCCACGCCTCCCAGGAGGAGGAGTCCTGGTGGGTGGGGTGGGGTAGGTGGTGGAGACGGAACGGAATCCGGAGAAGAAGAAGAAGAAGAAGAAAGTCTGTCCGTGGTTGGTACCAAGAGAGAGACTTCCGTCGCCAAGCGCCTCCCGTCCCCGTCCCCGCGATTTCATTTAAAAGGAGCACACGCCATCGGATCGGATCCCCGGATCCCCACAACCCTGCCAGCCCAGATTCACATCGCGCACCTGCCTCAGGCCCTCAGCCTCAACCCCAGGTAGCAGCAGCCAAGATGGCCAAGGAGGCGCTCACCCTGGCGGAGGTCTCCAAGCACAACACCAAGGACGACTGCTGGCTCGTCATCGCCGGCAAGGTACGCACGCATCTCCCTCTTTCTTTCTTTCTTTCTTTCTTTCTTTCTTTCTGATCCCGCGCGGGTGCGCTACCGACTAGGCTCCAGGGGACGGCCGCCAGATCTGGCCGGCCCTCCCGTCCGTTCCGCCCGCCGTCCGCTCGCGGATCGTCCCCCCGGCGCACGCACGGCGCCCTTCGACTTCCTGGGGGCCCAAAGCTAGATCAGTGCTTTGGTCCGGCCGACTGCGCCCTCGGGTTTAGTTGCGACTTGCAGTTAGCTGCCTGCTGTCATGGGGTGAATCCCGTGTCCATTACCTTTGCAGTCTCGTTGCTTGATCCTGCCCTGCCTCGGGGACGCGCGCACGCGCACACACAAAAAAAAAGTTGTCTTTTTTTTTTTTTTTGCTTCCGGCTGTCTACAGATTCGCTAGTTTATTGCTGCTTTTTACTGAAAGAAGAATTTGCCTGCCTGGTTCTCAAGTGCTATGATGCCCCCTTTGTACAAGTAAAAAGAGGCTACTTACCACCAGTGGTTAGTAGGAGTAGATCATCGTATCCTACCTTGCCGGCCCACACCCAACTGAAGACACTATCTTTTCTCAAGAGTAGTTGCATCTGTCGACCGTGGTTCCAGTTTTCCACCTCCAATTCTGGGCATATATTGATACACCCTATTAAACAGTAGCACTCGTTGTAGAAAAAACAGAGGAACCATATTCATGAGCAAGTGGTTAGAAAAACTAAAGCTTCTGTCCACAGAAAGGCTGAATGCCAGCCCAGGCCATAGCTGATTTGAATGACTCGAACCTGTTGCCTGGCCTACTACTACATTAGCGTCCATCTTCTTGACGGCATACACCATCAGTAGGATACAGTCACATGTTGGTTTATACGTCCGCTGATGGATCAGCATTGTAATCGTTCGCTAAATGTCGTATTAATCTATGTTGAATCAACGGTCTTTGTGGTTGTTGTTTTAGACATTCAAAAGCAACAAACATATAGGTGTCTTGGCTTCAGATATTACCCATGTTTATCAAGTACCCTTTATCCATGTGCATACAAGAGATACAAAAGATTTTAAATTATTTTTAATCAAGTACCCTTTGTCCATGTGCGTCTGTGAAAAGCAAGTTCCTTAACATTTGTTGTAGCAAAAAAAATCATTTTTTTATTCAAACCATAGGAAGCTGTGTAGTGCAAGGTAAATCCCACATATTTTTTTATTCAAACCATAGGAATGCCAGCCCAGGGCCATAGCTGATTTGAATGGCTCGAACTTGATGCCTGGCCTACTACTACATTAGCGTCCATCTTCTTGACGGCATATACCATCAGTAGGATACAGTCACATGTTGGTTTATACGTCCGCTGATGGATCAGCATTGTAATCGTTCGCTAAATAACATATTAATCTTTGTTGAATCAACGGTCTTTGTGGTTGTTGTTCTATGCATCCAAAAGCTCTCTGCCTTGCGACAAGAACCATCTAGGTGTCTTGGCTTCAGATACTATCAATGTTTATCAACTGCCCTTTATCCATGAGGATCTTTTGTATCGTCTTATGCAAACAGTTTGCCTTTGCACAAGAGCACACAAAAGATTTTTAGATTACCGTTTGTCCATGTGCATCTGTGAAAAGCAAGTTCCTTAACATTTGTTGTAGCAAAAAAAATCATTTTTTTATTCAAACCATAGGAAGCGGTGTAGTGCAAGGTAAATCCCACATATTTTCGTATTTCATATAAACCTTGTAAAATATTTATGTTTTTTCTTTCAAAGACCTGATGGTTTGGTTCAGATAACATCAATTCACAAAGGTAGATCATTTCGCTTTTATTCACTTTGAAGGCTGCTTTCTTCTGTACATGATGTACATTACAGGAGCAATGTGGCAATGCTCTTCCACTAATGCTAGAATGCTCACAAATTTAATACCTTGAATTGCCAAAAAAAGATGACCAACATCTTGTTCTATTGTCTAGGTATATGATGTGACGAAGTTTTTGGAGGACCACCCTGGAGGTGACGATGTCCTGCTATCCTCGACTGGTACGTCATGCTTGCCTCGCGATGATTTTACAGATGCTTTGAAATTTTGATTTGGTCTAATAGTGTAAACCCTTGTTTTTACAGCAAAGGATGCAACTGATGACTTTGAGGATGTCGGACACAGCACGACCGCTCGTGCCATGCTTGACGAGTACTGCATCGGTGACATCGATGCGGCCACGATCCCCGCCACGACGAAGTACACTGCGCCGAAGCAGCCGCACTACAACCAGGACAAGACCCCCGAGTTCATCATCAAAATACTCCAGTTCCTCGTCCCCCTGGCCATCCTCGGCCTGGCTGTTGCCGTCAGGATGTACACCAAGTCTGAGTCTGCTTAATTAGCCGGTGCGGTTGTTATCTGGAAAGCTAAACTGAATGTGTTGGAATAAGTTAGTAGTATACTGCGTGATGAATTTGTTGCGATGAAAACTGTGGTTGAGTTGGGTTGAACCTTGACGAGAGTTTTGTGGTGAAAGTTAAATTGATTGGACTCAAACAAGTAGTTCTTCTATATATTTGTTGTTGATGGCTCTGCTAAGCAACTTCAAATTCGGGTACTAAAAGCTCTCCAATGAATTTACTGTTGCTGATTAGTTCTGAAGTTTCATTGGACCAAGTTCAGACCTGTTCTCATAGATCCTCGAATGAAGTGTTCTTACATTTTTATGAAGAAAGTTCTGCCATAGTCAGCAGTAGAAGAGGCTCTTCCCTTTTCGACAAGAAAATAAAGAGCTTCAATTTTCTTGAACAATCAATATCATAGATACGCACGTTGTCATAACTTTGAGAAGAATGAAAGAAAGGGAGAAAGCAAAGAAGCAAAGCAGAGAACCAAATTGTAGTTGGGTGGTTAGGAGGGTAGTGGTATCTCTAGCTCACTAGAGTTTAAACCCCAGGTTTAACAGTTTGATGCGTCTATATTCGCACGGTGTTTCGCAAAAATAAAGAGCATGTCGAATGGATGTGGCTTGAGAGCGCGAGGCCGGTGGTTGTCAGGCGGCAGGATACTAACCTCAGTGGCGCTCCGGTGGCCGGAGCCCGGATGCTCCATTGCAGTCCAGCAGAGAAGACGATCTCTGCTCTACCTGCAGTAAGAGTTACAATGACGGCTGCCGATCGAGATTGAAAGCTGCAATTATATCTGGACGGTCCGGGTAGAACAAGGTAAGGCTGGACGGTCGATTTCAATTTTTTTTTTTTTTTTTAAAGCGGTCGATTTCAATTTGAGTCGCGTACAAGATGCGCTGCTGTTTAGTTAAGGTAGTACATGGAGGAAATTTTGTGGGAGGATCACGGCTAGCACCAACGGAGCGGACGATGTCTGGCTCATGCTCCATGATAGCGGGGCAGCGTGTAGAGGCGTAATGACCAATATGCACGGGAGCGACATATATAGTCGAGTTGTTGCGTCATGTCGTGGTTGTCCCTCTGGTTGAGATGCTGGTGTTCAGGGTTGAGGCTGACCACGATGGAGAACCAGCGGCCATTGAGTTTACTCCATTCCGCGTCGGTGTAGACACAAAGGAAAATTGTTGCAGGGTCCTTTGGTTGCATGTGAAAGTTACTTGTCTATGATGAATTATAGGTTCTAATTGGGTCAGTGATGTACAAGATTTATAGGACAGCACATGTTCGTACCTTCAACCACTCCCTGGTAGAATGTTATTTTTTTATATAGCCATTGATGACTATAGTTCAATGTAAAAAAAATAGTAGTTTTAGTGAAAATTTCATTTATTTTAAAGAAAAGCGCTCCTCTACAACTCTACCTATATATGGATCAGGTGTAAGTACTCGTGATCCATCAACATATAGGTAGAGGAGAGGGAGCTTGAAGCCTGGCGCAAATGCAAGGAAATATAAAATTTGTTAAAGTTAGGTAAGAACATCTCTAGCAGATCCCTTAAAACAACCGCTTCTTACGGTTATTATCATAAAAAGGTGCACCGAATATATCCGCAAAATGACCAACACCGCTAACAAAATTACAGGCCCCCATAAATCTACCGTATCGTACTCGACATTTTTAGTTTTGGGAACAAAATTTGCAGTTAACTCAAAGAACTCATCAATAAGTTTTTCCCACTTTTCGGGGGAATTTGTCTGTACATATAAATCTCTGGTGTAGAATTAACAAGTTAGCAATCCAGTGCACTTCACATCAGCATCTACATATTGTCAACAAATGGCCAAACTGAGCGGATGCAAATGTGTGCAAAGTTTAGCACATTCCGTTGCAAACAATCGAACTCCGGAGTTGATGAAACGGGCATGCAAAGTTGAGGGGACAACATGCGACCTTTTCTTATAACTTTTATCGTGGGGTGGGTTTGCATGGGACAATAGAGGCTTGCATGTGGTGGCAGGGCCGCATCATTCTGCTCGGTGCGAGATCGTACATTCGTACATGTGGGGCCTTCCACGCGACCGCGTACGCCCATGCCACCTTTTAGACCGATGAACTTCAGCTTGCAGCTCTTTTGCCCATGGCACACGTTATTTCAGTGGTACTTCATCCGTTTCAAAATAAGTGTACTATATTCATTTTAATTTATATGTATCTATCTACCACTAAAACACGTCTAAAACTCTAGGTACACGTGAACCTTGAAAAGTCTGTGATAACCTTTTTGAAGTGGAGGAATACCTACTAGCTAGGAGGGAGCTTCCAACTTTAATACGTGAATAAATGCTTTTCAATACATTAGTTACATGACTTACCGTCAATTTTTTTATTTGCATGGCTTGTTTATTCGCAACGGTGCTAGTACAAGTGCCTATTTTTTTTTTTTGAGTTGAGGGGCCGGTGAAACTCACGCGATCAAGAGGACACCATAAAATATGCATTAGGTACTCCCTCCGTACAGGTTTATCAGGCTAATATGTAATTCGAGAAAAAACTTTAACCATTAATTTGACTAACAAAATATAAAATATATGGAACAAAAAATTACATCATTGGATTTATATTTACAAGAAGTTTTCAATAATATATTTTTTATGATATATATCTTATATTTTGTTGACTAAATTAATGGCCATTTTTTTTTCGAAATGCGTATTAACCTAATAAATCGATATGGAGGGAGTAATATTATATAATTTTCGTCCTGGGCTTTGTTTGCATGGAATAGAACTATAGATGCTTGCATGTGATGGCAATGTGACATTCTCTATTTTCTTGCTATAGTTGGTACGGGTGCGGCCTTCCGAGCAATCGGCCCGCACCACCTTTTTACACGTACGGCTGAGCTTCAGTTTATTGGCCGCTTGCAGGGGAGGTGCTTTACACCAACCTGGTCGGTGCCCAGCGACGAGCCGCACACCCCCGGTCGTTGTTGGGCCGGCCCACGATTTCGGCTGGCTGTTCTCAGTTCGGTGACGAGGTGGCCTTGTTTCTTTCGTTTCGTTTTCTGCTGTTTTTTTTGATTTTCCATAATCCGAGTATGTTCGGAAAAATTATTTTTTTCACAAACATGAACATTTTTAAAATACGAATGTTCTTAAAAATATATTAAAAAAAAATTAGAACAGTTCTCAAATTTGAACGATTTTTAATTTTGAACGATTTTTAAATTTGAACAATTTTTATGTTTGAACAATTTTTAAGTTTGAACGATTTTTAAGTTTGAACGATTTTTAAGTTTGAACGATTTTAAGTTTGAACGATTTTTATGTTTGAACGATTTTTAAATTTGAATGATTTTTAAGTTAGTACGATTTTCAAATTTAAACATTTTTAAAAAATTGAAGATTTTTTAAGTTAAATATTTCCAAATCTGAACATTTTTAAAAAAGTTAAACATTTTTCATTTTTGAACATATTTATTTTTGAACATTTTTTAATTTTTTAAGAAAGAAAAAAGAAACCAGAAAACAGAAAACAGAAAAAAAAAATCGCGTAATACGCGCGCGGGGGTGTGCGGCGCGCGGTAGCTGCCGACCTGGTCGGTGTATAGGATTTGCCCGCTTGCAGCTTTTCCTACGCGGTATTACAGGGAGCTTCCGGGTTTTAGAGTCATATAGTCTTGTTGACCGCTGCCTCTCTCCTCGGCGAGGGACATACATAAGTTGTGCCATTGGACAGAAGGCAGAGAAACCGAGAGAATCCACAGAGTTCTTCATCGTCTACTGGCCAGATGCGCATCTTTTATGAATCTACCACAGATCAGGTACTGAATCCATGCTTCCATTCTTTCTCTGCAGCTTTCTTCTTTCATTGCTACCATCATTTTGCGTGATAAATAGCAGATTTGTGTAGTTGCTCTTCGATTCTTAGACTACGGCTTCCATAATGTTGCTATAAGTTGGCTTCATATATAGCAGTATTAGTGCCTTAATTTGGCTTTTCCCAAATTAATTAGTTGTGGATCTCAGTTTGGGAACATGAGGGCTGTTTACTTTCCATGTGAATTGGCTTTGTTTTGCCCTGTAATCCAAAAAAAACGAAGCTCCAGTTCCCCCAACTCAAACCTGTGGCGTCCACCCCTCATCTTGCTTCCAACTCCGGCGAGGTGCACGAGAGATACCGGAGTCCGGAGAGGCAGCTTTTCTAGAACAGATGAAGTATTTGGCTTGCTGTCGTTAGGTTTCGTTGTTTGTGAAGTTGATTTGACGTGTCATTGGCATTCTTTTCTGAATTCTCTGCTCTTTTATCAAATATCCGGTCGATTATGTTATCAGGGTTGATTTTTTATTATTCCTCCAGACTTTACTTGTTTGTAGACTCACTATGCATGGGCTGCACCTTCAAATAGCTTATCTATTCGTGTACAAAATTGCCAGTGGTTCACATTCTCTAGTTCGGATGGGCGTCTGCATATAGTGTATCATATTTTCGTACCGAGATTTATCACTAATTCCATGTCTAACACAAGCAAACTTTCATCTAGCTATGGTAAGCTGAAATTTAGTACTTTGAGTTTATAACTTCACAATAATCGTTCCAACAAACAAAAAAAAGTGCAATGGCCAATTTTTATTCTTGTATCGTATTTGATTGCCTCATAGAGTCGGCTTGCTACATGTCATTCTTTGGTCATGCCTCATTCTGCTAACTTTCCTACTCCCTATGTGCTAAATTAATTGACGTAGATAAAATGTGTCTAGACATATTTGCGCGAATTGATTTGAAACGGAGAGGTAGTTCTAACCACACTAATTTCGGGATAAGCCATGAGATTAACTCTTTTGAATTTGATTAGGGAATTCACAATGGTTGCTAAGATTTTTTTTTTGCACATGCATGCCACACATCGTACTTTGAGAAGACAAAAAATATAATATATAATGGATTATTGCTTAACGTTATCTTTAGTAATTATAATTTGCATACTCTGAAAAATCGGAGATGATTAATATTGAAAAAAGAATTGTGTGAGTAAGAGAGGTACAATGAAACAAAAGTTTCAGAGCGTGTACAATTGGTGCTATCTTAGTGATGCTGCGTATTTAATGTTTGCCTCTCTTTTTCAAGAATCTAATGCTTGTTATATATACATTCTACATGGCACTTATGTTATTTTAATAGAATTTGGCAATGTGTTTTATTAGAAATATTATTTTGCACTGTTATTTGGTACTGCTGTTTTTTTAAAGATGTACATCCGCATGCATAGTTTACTTGTATTCGGAAAAGTGGCCATACAGAGTCGACACTCATACGTTTTACCAAAAATAAAAACAAAAAGGGTTGATACGCATATAAGCCATGTCCAACCCACGAGCACGAGGCCACAGCCTCGTTCACGGCCCTTTGCCTCACGTCTGTTCCCCGGCGAGTGTTCCATCCGGAACGCCGCCGCATGAGTTCCTGCAGCTCCTCCTACCGGCCGCCAGCACACGCAGCCCCCACCTCAGCCAAACGGCAAACCCGCTCCGCCGCGACCTGTCTTCTCCCCGAACTCCATGTGTCCCTGCCCTTCCTCTCTTTCGCGTCCGGCGAAGGATGCGACACTATGGCAGCGACTTGGATTTTTTCAGGGAAGGAAGGAAGCGACGGGCTGTCCACGGCCTTATTATTGTTCCTTATTATTATGTCAACCCTCTTTCTGCTACTGTAGAACAGAATGGATTTTGATTCTCGATTTCTCGCAACTGTCAATCTGTCATTTCTGCATGTTTTGTGAATCTAGTGAAGGAAGCGAGGGGCTGTCCAGTGTCCACGGCCTCGTTATTGTTCCTTATTATTATGTCAACACCCTCTTTCTGCTACTGTAGAACAGAATGCCTTTTGATTCTCGATTTCTCGTAACTGCCAATCTGTCATTTCTGCATGTTTTGTGAATCTAGTGAAGGAAGCGAGGGACTGTCCAGTGTCCACGGCCTCGTTATTGTTCCTTGTTATATTTTTTTGCATGTTCAGTGTCATCATGTGCTCGCACTTCTTTCTGAGAGTAGCGGCATGCTTCAATCTTGGTCCGAAATTGGACTGTTGTCTTTTCATTTGTTTAGACTAATGTCATGCTTCTAATCTTGCTAGGACCATTCTGATCGTTTGTGACCATTACTAAGTCTTTTTTCAATTCTCCATGAGATTAAGAAACATAAGGAGCAACAATCTTTTGACCATCTCTTAAACATGTCTCTTTCATCATCTAGTAGTAAGGTTAGATCATCTCTTTTGCTTTTGGTCAATCGATGTTTTGATCCTTGTGATTATTTGGTCATTGCAGTACACCTTTTTCCTGGTCTCTCAGTTTTATTTTTCTCGAGTAATATATATGAGCACAGAGTGTTATCGATCACATCAGATTTTCACTAATTATATATATGTTTGCTCTGTTTGCAATAATCTCTTGTTTGGATTCGTGCAGTGTGTCCCTATCTCCTGTATTCATTGCAATAAGGAGGCTTCATCAGTCCAGAGCACTGACTAACAGGAGTGGCTTCCTCGGGCTATTTCACTCTCCCATAGGTAACAATTTGGTGCCTTTTTCCTTTTTTTTGGAAGGACATGCCATTGTGCATTTTTGTACATCGTTTGTATCATTGCTTATGTACTATGAAGCATATCTTTTCGAAATCCATTAAACTATGCACTGTAGTACAGAGTATGTTTCGTGGTTAAGCACAATATTTGTTTTATTTTTGGGTTATACTTTTCAATATGTTGGTATTCTTTTCTGATATCATCTCGATATATACAGTTAAGTCAGCACCCTGTTTTTGTTGACATCATCAAGATTATCGACTGTTGTGGAGATATTTTGGACAGTGGGACAAAACGGATCACAACACATTTTTTGGTAGCATGTTGGTATTTTCTGCAATAGAGAAAAATAAAACCCCTTGCATCATGGAGTTTGCTGACACTCCCTACTAATCCCACTAGAATTTGAGAAGAAAAAAATGCCGCCTAACTTACTTTTGTACAAATTTATAGCAAGAAATGAAGAAAATGTAGGCATGACCTCTGAATCTTTTTCTTGCTTGAATTAATGTTCTTCTAATAATGTACAGGTTTCCCGCCATCCGTCACCTATGGAGTCCCGCCTTCTCGGTTTTCCAGCTGCTGAATACCACAGCCTTGCTCTGCGAGGTGGCAGCTGGGCTCGAGAACCTTCATGCTCCAACACGGGCACCATCAATGGCCAGTACAAGAAGAACCTTGACGAGCTCCTGTCCAACCTCTCCAAGGCCACTCCCAAGAACAGGGTGTTCCGAACCAGCACAGTCGGGACGGGGGCCAACCAGATCCGTGGCAGCCTCATGTGCTTGGTCGACCACGACCAAACCGAGTGCCTTGACTGCCTCGCCAACACCACCGCCTGGATCACCAGAACATGCCCCAACAGCCGGACCGCAAGTGCATCTTACGGCGCGTGCCTGCTCCAGTACTCGAGCCCACCCTTTTTTGACAACGCCAAGCATAGCTACGGCTCCGACATTAACACAACCTTTATCTTCATGTCATTTTCACCCCCATTTGATGGGGATACGGCCAGCATGGCCAACGCAAGGTCGAGGCTGTTCGAAGAGATCGCGCACAAGGCCAGTAACCAGACACTTCCGTTTTACAACCAGAGCCGACGGTACACCTGGGACAAGCAAATGATGAGGGTCTATGGGCTCGCACAGTGCAGGGGGGACCTGGTGCCGGGTGGCTGAAGCAGGTGTATTTCGGTGTACAATGGAATGCTGCGGCGATTGTTCCCGAACAACAATGGAGGTATCATCAAGGGGCACAGCTGCTACGTCAGGTTCCAGCCAAGCAAGATTGGCATCTTCACAGAGCCGATGCCACCATCATCGGCTACAAGAGATCCGTCCCTGGTGCTACCACCACCGTATTCTCCGCCACAAGGTCTGCTCCTGCCATCATATTCTCATCCGAGAGGTCAGTGTTCCGTGGTGTCGCCATCTAGCTTTCTATGTTTTGAGTTTCATGTCCTTGCACATATTCTTCCTAGGTGCTAACAAAAATATATAGTGGCCGGGTTTTGCCCAGTTTTCCGCTAAGTAACTAGACAATTCTCTTCTGTTTAATTAACAAGATGAGGTAAAACTTTTGCCTCCATTTTGTTCTAATGTTAAGTTCTAATTTCATTGACATTTCATATATACTATACCATTCTAGTCTAGTATAGTGGGGAATCCAATCAAAACATTCTATTTAGAGCCCAAAATGCATCATATGTTTGTTAAATTTATCATGGACCAAAATCTCATTTATCCATGTAAAGATCGGAGAAAGCAGAAATAAAAGCAATTTGCACAACAATTCCTCTATGGCACACGTAGATATATACAACAAAATTGTTATGTACGACATATAATCTACTAACTTACCTAGTTACTCTATTGTATAAACATAATATATTATGGATCCGGTAAAGTGGTACTATTTTTCATGTTCTGCTTCCAGTTTGCACAATGATAAATTAAGCAAAAAAGGGGCAATCATATTCAAGGAGTAATGATATTTTTGCCATCTCTTTTAGCATCTTGTAGTAAGTATAGAACTTAGGCATCTTATTTGTTTTTGGCCACTCGCCTTTTTTTATCCTTGTGGTAGGCTTTTTTTTTCCTGTCAAGTTGATTAAACAGGCTCTCCTGTTGAATTTTATCATATGACGGAAATAAAAATATTAGTGCAGGACAATAATTTCTTCCGACATCATAGATATACAGTAGGTTGTTATGCGATACATATAATATACTCACTTACCCAGTTATTCTACAATTAATACAAACATAGCATATTATGGATCAGGAAAAATAGTACTATTTCTTTTTGAGTCTGGTCTGTACACTGAAGGGCGGGCCTGCCGCAGTGGTAGAATATCTTCACTTGTGTCCTAGTGGTGGCCTCCTTGCGTAATAAAAACTGCGGGACAGGCTGCATAGAATCACCCTTCCCTAACCCCACAATGTGTGGGAGCTTTCAACACTTGGTAAACAGAAGATATTTAGAAAAGTTAAAAGTGGTATAAACCACTAGTGACCGTAAATCACCCATGTGCCCAGTCACAGAACTGATCTAACATAAATTTATGACTTTGAAGAGCGCCAAAGCAAGTATGGAATCACCGTAGCATCAACTCTCATGAAAAAATTCTATAAGTGGTCAATAACTTGGGGGATTTTGTTTAAACATAAGGCCGCAAGGCCCGGCTTTATATATAAAGCCGACATGGCACCATACAGTACAGATACAACCACGAAACAAGTCTGGTACCTCCACGCATACAACCATAGTCTGAGGCCACACTACAAATTACAGATCATAAGTAGGAAAGGGCTACAGGGGGCTGAAGACCAGGCAGATCGAAGCAAGTCGGCATTCTCAGCCTCTGCGTACTCCAGCCCGCATCCTCGCATGTAGACTCCTAACCTCGTCCAGCGCCACGCCCAACAGCGTCCTGTCCCTCGGTCTGACCAGTACCCTCCAGCTCTGCATATAGATAGACATTTTGAAAATGGCGTCAGCCGGGTTGTTGATCAGAGTTCCTTCTATAGCTAGTTTATTACGGATGTTCCAAAGCACCCAACTCTGAACCGCAAAGGTAAACCAAGCTAGTCTCTGAAGGGGGCCTGATAGGCCATATACAATGGCAATAAAGTCCGCAGCCCTTGCTGGGTTCCACGAGCAAGACAGAAGTTCCCTAACTCCTGCCCACATAAACTTAGCGAGATGACAAGTGAAGAAGATATGGTCACAATCCTCCAAGTCCCGGCACATGGCGCAACTCCAATCCGAAGGTCCGTTCCGCTTGGCCAGCTGTTCCCCAAAGCGGAGCCTGCCCCTAATTAGCTGCCAAAGGAAAACTTTGATTTTGGGTGGGACCTTCGTCCGCCACACTACCTTGAAAACTTGGGGGCTTTCATTGTTGTCAATTGATTTGGTGATCTGATATCTAACCCTATTTATCCGTGTCAGTATAAAATGGACACTGTGTATGTACTATCTGTACATCGGTCAACACGGTAATTGTATGAGTGTGGCAATTAGCAGTAATCAAGATTTGACTCCAAAATATTAGAAAACCATAGTAGAAACATTCATAGACGTGGTGTAAACTTCTCAAAGCAGCATTGCATGAGTCTCACCTTATAAACTTCCACCCAGAACAATGCTCTAGGTACAACATGCCCACGTAGCACAAAATATGGCAACTATTTAGAGGTCCTCGCATAACCGCGGACAATTGCCTTTCTACATTGAAGTAAAGAATGCATGAGGAGTTTCTAAGCAAACTAGTATAAGAAAGTATTAAACGTCGAGCTTATATGTGCAGATCAGGAAAAAAATCGCCAAATACAAATCCTAGGACTTTGCAAATTGAACAAATGTGGAAAACAACAAAAAAAAATCTCAAATTGGTACCTCAGACCTAAAATTTCACTAAATTGCCGAAGTATTTAAAGCCGCTACATAGATTAAGCTCATATCAGAACCGTATCTAGGATTGTGATGGTAATTATTAAGTGCTGCAGTGCTGCCCAATAGTTTGAGCCAACATTCATGTTTCTCAGCGTATTGTTGAGCAAGAACACTTTTTCAGAATAACCTATGTTAGGATAACACTGTAAGCTTTCACTAAGTGATACCTGGATATTTTAATCGCAACAAGATCAATCTCTGTTTTGAAAAGGAAGTCGTTCCTGACACCTCTCATAATCCACTCACCAAGTCTTGTGTCATTTAAAAAATATCAGGATATTGATAAGATAAAGATACCCAGAAATGAAAATAAATTTGTCTCTATGTCAGTACTCTCCAGCTATTGCTCGAATCTGGCTGTTAGGAAAGCATTCAACACATCACATCTAAAACCAAGATAGAGTAATGTTTGTTCTTGACAATTTTAGTCTCCATGGAAATCAAAGAGTTTGAATTTTGTTAAATTCCTTGGATATCTTCTTCTTTCTTTGACCTTTCCTTCTTGTTTGCTACTCCCTCAGGCCCTTAAAATAATATGTTATTACAACACTAATATTCCCTTATGGTGTTCTAGTAGCATCTTATATTCTGGGACGGATGGAGTACGTACTATAATGGACAGGTTGTGATCAATATCAGTAACTATAATGCACCAACCATGGAGAAAAACGAAGAAGCATACCACCACCTTCTGTTGTTAACGGTAGTTACCTTCTGTTTTTCATTATAAACCTTGAGATATCTAGTTATTATCACCAGAAACTGTGGACTGTTCCTTTGGTGATCTAGCAACTTCCTTATAAATCATCATCCTGGTATTTCTAAATCTGAACACCATAAGTGTACACCATCTGTGCCTACAATAAGCAAGCTTGTGGTCCATCGTTAACAGAACAAAGCATAACTACATTGCTATATACAATACACGATTCACGCACATCAGCAAATCTGATTGGTAATCCTACTGATGCTAGCGATTAAATAAATTTTAGTAACTGTTCTGGAAGTTACTGACACTATATTCCACTAAGTTAGGTAAAAATTTGTTAAAAATTTGTTAGCCTTTGGTTCACGAGAAAGACTCTTAGTGTATATAATACTAATCGACTATTTTGTTGGAATTTTTTTTCTCTTCTATCTTTTTGCCTATGAGGTAGCAAGCTGCTTTTAGTGCCTCAATTGAGTTTTTATTAAATGTTTTTGTTTTCTAACAGTCTCTTAGTGTGCATATAATACTAATAGACTAATCGATTTTCCACACAGGACAAGATTCTCCTCTCATCTCGATGGGTGTAGTTATGGCTGTAATGTTAGCGCTCGGCATGACGGCCTTCCTCTTGTGGGGCTGGCGCAAGGCCAAGGCATGCTTTTTTCCGAATTTAATGGGAAATCTGGATACTGGAGGGAAGGAATATTCGTACCAGGAGTTGGTAACTGCCACTAACAGCTTCTCCAAGAAACTCGGGGAAGGAGGTTTCGGAGCGGTGTTCGAAGGAAAAGTCGACGGCTTGATGGTGGCTGTCAAGACGCTGTCCAATGCCTCCGATGTGTCGGTAGATGGATATAAAGCTGAGGTGACCACCCTAAGTCGTCTTAACCACCGGAACGTTGTGCCGCTCATCGGCTGGTGCCACCACAAAAGATATCTGCTGCTCGTCTATGAGCTGATGCCCAATGGCAGCCTTGACACTCATCTCCATCCGGAAAAGCCTGTGTTGCCATGGTTCGACAGGTCAGGACTAGTTAGCTTTATTATTGCATACTAGCATAGCACTTGTATTATGGATGTCGAAATAGTTTACTTATAGGCTATTGCGGTCTGTTATGTTCAATCTCAGGTATAAGATCGCGCTAGGCTTGGCTCGTGCTCTTGCGTACATACACGAAGACTCTAGTGATCGTCGTTTAGTTATTCACAAGGACATCAAGCCAAACAACATCATGATTGACGAGTCCTTCAACGCCAAGCTGGGCGACTTTGGGCTCGCGCGTTTCATCAACCATGGTCAGAGCGCAGAATTGGAACCTTTGGCAGGCACCTTTGGGTATATGGACCCCTATTCCTACGGAATTAAGTCAGATATGTTCAGCTTTGGTGTTGTCTTACTGGTGATGGGAAGTGGCCGGCCTGCCATCAAAGTAGTCAAGGATGATCACGGTACTGTACTGGAGAGTACGCACATCAAAGACATAGTGTCCGGTGAGTACGGCAGTGGAGGGGCTAAGGCCGTTTCTGACCTTCGTCTAGAAGGAAATTTCGTACCAGAACAAATGAATGCCATGATACGTGTCGGGCTCCTGTGTGTGTCTATATATTCGGAAGAGAGGCCGTCAGCCAAGGAGGTCATCAAGTGGCTAGATTCACCGATGTCGCCTGAGAACATACCATCCCCTAGGAATGGTGGTTCCGTTTCAGGTTTCCCGTTCACCATCAACATTACCGGGGCATGGTCGGGTCAGTCCTCCGTGCTTCTCACCATCATGTTGATCTTTCTTGATTTGAGCTGGTTCTTGCTTTTGATGATAGCTCAATATTACTATTTTATTTTCATGTTCAAATTATTCGGTCGTGACAGATACACTACAAGAATGCGGGGCTGGCCGTGCCGGGCCATACGCCGACGGCCCCGACATTTGGCCGTCGGCGTACGGCACGGCCGTCACGGCCGTCGGCGTACGTCGCCATTCCTGTAGTGATAGTAGTGAGGGAGCAATGTCCTCTCCCCTCCTCGATTTTCCATCTCGTGCTGTCATTCAGGACTCCAACTCCGACCGCTCCACAGCAGCTCTCAACAATTTTGGGTCATCGTCAGGTTAGTTTTCCATGCTTGCCACATCACACGGATCTTTGAATGCTTGGAGCTACTTGTGCTCTTATTCTTGTACATATTCCACTTAGTTTTGGATGAAAATAACTCATTTCACTGAGAAGCTAATTTAGTCTTATTATCTGATGTTTTTATACAGCGATGCAAAATCTGACGGAAATGATTAGCGGAGCTATGGGGCAAGGAGGCCTCTCTCATGGGATGAAGAAACGAAAGCTAGAGAAGAAAGACAGTATCCAGGGAACAATGTCCTCTCCCCTCCTCGATCCTCCATCTCGTGCTGTCATACATGACCCCAAGTCAGACCGCTCCCCAGCAGCTCTCAACTATGGTGGGTCATCGTCAGGTTAGTCTTCCATGATTGCCATGTCGCATGGATCTTTGCATGCTTGGAGCTACTTGTGTTCTTATTCTTATACAAATTCCACTTAGTTTTGGATGGAAATAATTATTTCCACTTAGAATCTAGCCTTATTATCTGTCTGTGTTTATACAGTACCATCAGGTGAGCTTCCTATAGCGCAGCAAAAGCTGGTGGAGATTGCCCACCTCTTTACTGGAGGAGCTACGGGGCAAGAAGACTTCGGCTCGGTGTACAAAACGAAAATTGGGGAGTTGATCAACATCTTTAATGATAAGAAGATGCTAGAGAAGGAAGATTGATTTGAAACACGCCTCAATCGGCGGTACCTACAGAGAGCCCGTTATGGCTAAGTCTCAGCTTTATCTCATTCCTATCGCGGATTAATGAAATGAACAAACTTGGTAATTTCTTACTACTAGAATAGTTGGAGACATACTCTAATGATCATACCTCCTCTATTTTTTAAGTTGTTTCATCTTTTGTCTTTCGAGTTGAATTATTGGTATGGATTATGTGTATCTTTGTTACGCAGAGATCGAGCGTAAACCCCTTTGTTTGTATCATGTTGACACGATATTTGAGTTCATAAAACTCTTTTTTCTATAAGATATCAATACTTTGCATAAATATTTTCTTTAGCATGGTCCCAAATTAGTTTGGAGCGTTCAAATCTAGTTGGAGGCAAGATTACGTGTGTGGGGAGCACTTCCGCTAAGCAAACTAGTGATCTTTAGTACAGAAGAACTAGTGATGTTTAGTACCGACCGCCTGTCTGCCCCTGTGTTGTGATGTGGGTCTTGTTCTTCCAGTATTTCGGGTGCCCTTCAGCCGCTCCTGTGTGTGTTGTACAGTGGTTTCGTTTTTTGCAAGTGTTGCGTTAGTGCAGTGCAATGCGTTCTCGTGTGGTTCCCCTGAATCCTCGTTTGAGATTGCATTTTTCTTTCTTTCTGTTCTAATTTGAAGTCCAATTCAACCGCTCTTGTCTGGCGGCTGTTGAATAGGTATCTAGTTAACTGGACGATGTTCTCGATGTCTGCTGTCATAGATACTCGAATTATCATTCCAAGCTAACATAAAGTATTTTGGCATGAAGATGGTCAGAAGAAATTTGAATAAAAGGTTTTAACAAGTTTCAATCTTCATACACAGAACATTCAGTTCAATACACTGAATAAGTTAAGAGTTTGATGTAAGTAGCATAATAATAAAAAGCGTAGAACCATAGCAAGAGTAAACCCTGGCTAGTCAAGGGAGGAAGGAGGGAGTAATGCACGGTAAGTCAACTCCTGCCCACCGCCGAGCCTTATTACAGATACGAGTAAAGCGTGATCACCATCATCATCATCTCAGCAATCCAATGAAAATGAAGGCGAAGTGGCAGCTCGATCTCTTCTGGCTAGCAAATACAGTGATCGATCTCTCCATCTCCGTTGACATAATACTTGAGATAAGCTTCTACTAGACACCCTCATTTTGCTGCTCCAAAGAACAGAATCGGCAACCAGTTTCCATCCTGAAAATTTATATCATGAAGAATTATCAAAACTCTTGAAACTATTGTTAGCCTATTTTTTGCCAAGCAAGACAAAAGATATCAATTATCTGAAATAATACTGAGATTTGGAGTCTTTATAGAAAGAACATTCATCATGCGTCAAAAAACATATTCGAATTTGCATGGCAAAGAAATTTTCTTAGTTTTTGCACAGGTCACATACTAATGTTTTTTTTTGAAAATAGTATTAGTTCAACAAACATGTCAATGTTTGGTGTTAAATAACACAGTTTGGAGTTAAATAACACAGACAGGCTAATATTCAATGGAACTTCTCCAGTTAAGTACATACTATAGAAATTATAGAACTCTAGAATTGTGTGTTATATTGCCAGGATTCTTTGAGGTGCAAAGGGCAAGAAACTTGGAGTACAAGAAGATCAATAACCTAATTCTATCTCCTAATATGAGCCATAAATTTATTCTAACAAATACCGTTTATAACATCAATTTAGGTAAGCATGTTCTAGTACTGAAGAGAAAGGAGATACAGAGGCAAACTCAGCAAGGTTGATGCGTTCAAGGAGGTTAATTTTTTACATTAAATGCCTCGGTGGACTCAAACTACTTACATGTAATAAAATCATTTGGAGGACAGTAAAATGGTACCGCTAAATGCCTAAATCTTTCACGAATAGTAGATCATAACAGAATTTTCTGAAACAAATAAGTATAAAAATAACTAGTTAACTTTTAGAGCTATATTGAATACCGTTAAGCACCATCTATTACTAGAGGGGTACTATTCAATAGAGTGCAACCAAAAGATTCAAGATAAAACAATTTCGGGAACATGGACAGACGTGGAGTGGGCATACTTTTTTTTGCTCAATTTGTAGTACAATAGTTATATTTTGAGAAATCTCAAATAATTAATTACAATAATGACCCAATGAAATGTACATGCAATTTGATATACCATACATGGACTAATCTTAGATAGTTAGATTACAAGGTGAACCTTAAACTGGGAAGTATAACCCTAAACTCTTAATACTTATTAATTAAGTTTAAAATGTGATGCCCACACAAATGAGCGGGACAACTATGCTAGTATTATCTACAAATATATTTTTGGCAGGGAGATTGTCTAAAAAAGAAATACCGGCTCACTAAATGGAGTGTTGTTTGCTGCCCGAAAGACCAAGGAGGTTTAGGTGTTCATGACCTCGAGGTTAAGAATAACACACTTCTTGGTAAATGGATGTACAAGCTCCTTTCCGGGGAAGGGGTTTCGCAAACAATACTGAAAAGAAAGTATGTCGGCTCAAAAGCAATCTCCCAGGTGTATTGGAAACCCGGGGACTCGCATTTCTGGGCTGGGCTGATGGCAACGAAGAAGTTTTTCTTCCCATTGAGCCATTTTTCTATCAAGGATGGATCTGAGATACAGTTCTGGGAGGACAGGTGGCTGGGTAATGCTACACTTCACGAACAATATCCTGCTTTGTACAATATTGTACGTCACAAGGGCGATACCTTGGCTAAGGTTTTGGTTTCATCCCCACCTGATGTGGCGTTCGAAGAGATCTTGTTGAATCCCAGCTTGCATCCTGGAATGCATTGCTACAACGTTTGGCGTTTGTCCATCTAATACAAGGGCCTGATAAGTTTCGTTGGAATCTATTCGGGAATGGTGCATTCTCGGTGGATTTCATGTATAGAGCATTGATTCAGCCTAGTGAACCGGTAATTAATAATAAGATGATCTGGAAAATGAAGATACCTCTAAAAACAAAGGTTTTTGCGTGGTATCTTCATAGAGGGGTCATTCTCTCAAAGGATAACCTTGCTAGGCGCAATTGGCATGGATGTAGGAAATTTGTTTTCTGTCATCATGACGAGATGATAAAGAACCTCTTCTTTCAATGTCAATTTGCGTGTACTTTATGGTCAATCATTCAAATATGTTCGACCTTATATCCGCCTCGTAGCGTTGCAAATATTTTTGGTAATTGGCTAAATGGGGTGGACCATAGGTTCAAATTACTTAATAGGATGGGAGCGGTTGCCATTATTTGGTCGCTTTGGCTATGTAGAAATGACAAGGTTTTTAATGATAAAAAATCTTCTCTTATGCAGGTCATCTACCGGTGCACTGCTTTGCTCCTGTCGTTGCCTATTCGACGGTACCCCGGAGGAGGGATCCTCATGAAGGGGGAAGAAGTGGGGCCAAGGGCGGAGAGCCATCGGGACGGTGGTACGCGATTTACCCAGCTTTGGATCACGCTGCACGGAGGCCTACTGCTGCTTGTGCGGTATGTGGCGCTTTCGCGTTGTTACAATGAGTTGTGGTTGTGCTTCTAGGGCTCGCAAGATCCGGCTTATAAAGACGCCCGGATCTAGGGTTTCTACGGAGAGTCCTAGTCGGAATACAAGATGCCTAACTACGGAATATACATTGCCGTGTACGTCAAGGATCCACCTACATCTAATCTTGTCGTCATAGATCCGGATACCTTCATGGGCCTCCATGGATCCAACTCCTTCGTAGGTCGGTTGGGATCCGGCTCCTTGTTCCTGGGCTGGACATCTTCCATCTCGATCAACATCAACTGGGCCGCCCGGTGGGCCATAAGCCACCACCACCATTTGTGGGCCACCCGGGCTTCCCGGATCTTAGACCATGTCGTTAGCATACCTATGAAGTATACCCACAACAGTAGCCCCCGAAGTTTTTCAAGATTCATCATTCCTCCGCCTAGACTCGTTCGGATCCGGAGAGAATCTCGAAGATCTTCCAAAAACTTCATCGTTTCCGGCTTCATTCAACCAGAAATCATTCGTTCTTCTGCAACGGTGACTTAGCGGAATTTTCGCCCATGCCGCACATAACTTCCTCTTTTCCCGCGCAAAATTTTTGGAACGGCGAATCTTTGCCGGAAAAATTGGATCTATGCAGTTAGGTCACCGCCGCTTCAGTTTCACCGCATTTGACCTAGGACACGTGGCGGAAATCCAACGGTGCGACCGCTCAGTTCCCACCGTAGGATCCGGCACACGCATCTCCGCGCGAGGTCTATAAATACCCCGACCGGGCGGTCATTCTCATTCTTTCACCTCTTTTCACCACTTCGTCTTCAACCTTGCGCCAGCGCCGCCCAACGAATCTTGCGCCGACGAGCTCTTCCCCGGAAAACTTCAAGCGCTGCCGCTCCAAGGTCCGTCTCGACCCGTGCTGCACGCGTTTGATCGGGAATCGCGCTCCGCCGCCGATTTGTGGTCCCATCGGAGGCCAACGCGCCAAGTCCAAGATCTCCAACTTCACCGGCACGACGGGGAACCGCCACGCCATTGCCGGTAAGTCCACCGGACTTGGAGAAGATAGACATCAGTAGGATCTGGTACTTAAACTTTCATTACTATGCCTGCAGCCGGAAATATGTCAGATAGCTCCCCAAAATATACTGATAGTTCTCCGAGTAGCCCTCAACCCAATCCATCGGGGCCCGTTTTCATCGAGCCCTTAACATTTCTACCACCAAACGTTTCCGATAATCGCTTAGCTCAACCTTACTCCGCATCTTCCAGTAACCCTCTCGGAAGAGTTCCGACAGTAGAAGAACTTCGCGAAGAACTAGAAGGGTATGCTCGGATGGCAGCAAAAGTGCCAGAGGCGGAGATGAAGAAAGCTTCAAAAGCCCGGAACCGAGAAGGAGAGAAGGGTCAATGGTGGCCCTATGATGTCACTGAATCCGAGCTCAAGGCCTTCGAGAAGGAAGGACTCGTGGCTCCGGGTTCATGGAAGTTCACCAAAGACTCCACAGCTCCAGCTCCGGAAGCTGATGAGCGGGTCCTCACCAAGGCATGGATAGAGCGAGGCCTCTCGCTTCCGCCCTCAGAATTTTTCTTGGAGGTGCTCAACACCTACGGGCTGCAACCTCATAACATCTGCCCCAACTCCTACCTCCTCCTCTCCAACTTCGTCACACTGTGCGAATGTCATCTCGGAGTCCGGCCAGATGTCCGGCTCCTTCAATTCTTCTACCGCGTGAAGAAGGAGACGAAGGAGAAGATGATGGTCAACTACGGAAGTATGACGTTTGTGCTCCGCCCAAAGAGGGTGTTTCCGCCCCTTTCCTCGCATGAGTCCGTCCGGTATTGGAACGCCGGATGGTTTTACATCAAGAATGAATCTGTTCCGGGTCGTCACGACGGACTTCCCGCTTTCGCCAACAACCCTCCGGCAGAGCTCTCCAGCTGGAGCTACATTCTGAATCTTGCCCAACATCCAGAGCTGGACAAGATGGCCCGGAGGATCTCCAAGTTGGTTCACGACGGTCTAACCGGGATGGACCTCCTCTTGAGCTGGTTCACCCGCCGGATCCAGCCACTGAAGTTCAACAAATGTCTCATCTGCGAGTACTCCGGAGTCGAAGATTTGCTGCAAGCGACCAAGGACAACTTGCCATCGGAGACTCTGAACAAGAGGATCCGGACGTTAGTGAAGATCACCCGCGGCCAGGTGGTTCCGGATATCGCCAAGGACATCTACGTCAACAACACCTGCCCTCCGGTATGTTTTAAACTGAGCCACTTTGCTATTTGACATTACTCTTCTTAGCTTCATACATCTGATCTTTTGATGTTTCTTCTCCAGCTCAATACTTTGGCGGAGGAAGATTTCGGAGTCATATTCCGAGTTTCCGTTGATCCGGTGAAGACGGACGAGGCCCCAGAGGAAGAGGAGGAGGAGGAGGAAGAAGAAGACGAGCCAACAAAGAAAAAGGCTCCCCGTCCATCCAAACGTCCCCGCAGCAAATCCTCCGGGCCGGACGTCGGAACTAGCGCCGAAGGCTCGGCCAAGAAGGCCAAAACCACTCCATCTTCCGGCCCACGGCGCCTCGATTCAAAGCGTGCTGAACGCGATCACATCAAGATGCTCGCCACCGCCGGAAGAGGAACCCGGCCCATGCTTCCCGGAGCCACGTAAGTTTCGGAACTGTCTCTTCAAACTTGTAAACTGAACTGTTACTTATTTCTTTGTTACTTGGCTCAGGAGCCAGAAGGTCGTCACCTCACGGGCTACAACCCAAAGGACGATCACTACGTTCATGAAGACTTCTCCGGCCGTTGGCCCCAACACCCAAGTAATTCCACCAAGCACCTCTACCATAGCTCCTCCAAAATCTCCGACCCAACCTCAACCGTCAACCAGCCCAGCTGCCAGAGAACAAGCTCAAAAGGAAGTAATTCCTGTTAGCAGCGGTCAAAAAGACGGAAGCTGCTCCAGAACCAAATGGGCTGCTACTGAGGAAGCCAAGGATAAAGAAGAGGCGGAGGTGACTTCTGCAGATAAGGCTGAAGCTACAGCTAATGATGCCATCGTATTTCCGGTAGTCTTCGGAGATCCCTCTAACATCCATTCCACACCCAAGGGGTATGCTACCAAGTTTTTCAACAAGCTTACCGAGGCAGAGAAATGGGAGCTCGAGCAGGATTTACTGAATGCCATGCTGCAAAATGCATGGGGCAAATCTGATGCTCAATTTTCTGAGATTGAGCAATACAAGAAAGATACCTGCGAGTTTCTCGACAAACTTCTCTACAAGCGCAAGGTAAACCATTCACCCAGTAGCCTCAAGTATCTAGGCGGAAACCAACTCTAGTTTGCACCTTGATACTTTTGAGTGAACTAACCTGAGGAATTTTAAGTAAAGTGTCGTGATAGCCCCCAAGCATCATGTCGGAAACATTTCCGGCCATGATACTTCGAAAAGATCTACACTTGCTTTTTATTGTTATCAAAACTAATCCTTTTATTTGCTGTTGCAGGAGCAACAAGCCTTGCATTATGAGCTGCACAAGAACACCGCCATTCAAGGCCGCGTGACTCTCAAGCAGGCGGATCGTTTGGAGGAGGCAAGGGAAAAGATTGAAGAGCTTCAGAAACAACTTGAAGAAGCCCAAGGTTTGTTTCCGACCACTACTTTCCTTTGTCAACTTTATGGCTTGTGTAGCTTATGTGATTTTCTTCGGACAGGTGCCTCTACCTCTCTGGCCACGACCTCCTCGGAGCTAGAAAACTTGCGCTCTGCCCACCAGGAACTTGAAGCAAAATTGAAGGTGGCGGAGGAAAAGTAGAAACTCGCTGAAGGGCAACTATGCAAAAAGAACTCAGAGTTCATCAGGAAAAAAACTGATCTAGAGGAGAGGCATCGGAGAGATCTAGAGGAGAAGCATCGGAGAGATCTCGATGTGATCAAGAAACTCCAAGCCGAGGTTCAATCGCTCTGGACGTACATGCACCAGGCGGAACTCGGTTGGGACTTGCTCAACACCGACGTTTTCGGTGAGCCTTCGAATCCATAGTCTATTCCTTTCCTGTAAACTTTACACTGCATTTTATCCTTGACTTTGAATCTTGTTTACAGAACCTCTGGGATATCTGGAAAAACGCCGCGACCTATTTCCGCGCGACGACCTGATCAAGCTAGCCGGAGATGATTGCAAATATCTAATCTCCGTGTCCCGGAAGATCTGCTACAACTTGGCGATCAAGGACAGCCGAACCTGCGACGTCCGCGAGCTCATCAAGAGGATGGGCGTGCTGCCGGAGCTCGTCGTTGATCTCCAAGCCTCTTCAGCTCGTGGCGCTGCTCAAATGGCTCTTGCCATGTGCCTGGCCCATGCTCCAGATTTAAACATCGACGAAGCTACAACGGGCATTCCGAAGGATGCGAACCCGGATAAACTTCTGGATGCGTGCAGCGGCTATGACACCCGGATCACCAGGCGCATACGCCATGACGAATTCTACGACAAGGTCATTCTTCCTACTGACGAAGCCCTCGAAGTTGAACTTCAGAAAAAGCTTGAAGCGGAAGAAAGACATGCCGGATCCGAGGATGGGAGCCACTACACATGGACCAGCTCTAAGGAAGCGGAGAAGAACAAGACCAAGAGTGGTGGCGATGATGTTCCTTCATCTCCGGCAGTAGATGCGGAGAAAGACAAGTCCAAAGGTGGCAACGATGCTCCTTCATCTCTGGCAAAAGATGCGGAGAAATGAAAAACTTGTTCCTGCGGAAAAAACATGAACAATGCATCATTCGGCCCCTTCGTGGGTTTGTAATATAAATATCTATATTTAGAAGTAGCTAAGGTAAAAAACTACGCAAGCAAAACTGTGGGCGGAAGTACTTATCCTGCTACCGTTTTTATATATATGCGTGGTCTTTTGTTTTTAAAGCAAGTGCCGGTTTCTGTATTTTCAGGCTTACTTGCTTGACCTTCCGCGAGCCGGAAGACCTTTAGCCGGAAAGAGCTCGCCAGCGGCGACGAAGCCTAATAGCAGTCCGTCAATAACCGCGGAAACAAGCCCCCAGCCTAAGGTGCCGGAAGTCGCTATCAGGAATCCACAAGTTCGCAACAGAAAACTCAATCACCAGAAAACTTAAGCTTACGTCCTACTGGACGATTTTGAAAATCACAACATTATACACGCCTAGGCAGAAACATCCAGCTCTGCGGTTTTTGTCGGAAAACATACACGATCCAAAAATGACAATTAAAGGAGGTAAAAAGACTCAAAGAGTGAACCATATGCTTTATTTCATTGATCATGCATCATAATTATTACAAAGTGTGTAATGCGAAATTTGCTAAGTGTGGAAAGGACGTAGCTGTGCTATATTCCAAGGACGGTCTGTTTCATCGTATATGTCACCCGGATCCTCGCTCTTGCGTTTCCGATGCCAATTGGCAGGTCTATCTTTTAACTCGCGGATATCAACGAGATAGTAGAATCCGTTGTGCAGCACTTTCCTGACGACAAAAGGTCCTTCTCATGGAGATTGCAACTTATGCTCTTTCACCTACCGAAGGCGGAGAACCAGGTCACCTTCCTTAAACGAGCGATTCGAACTCGACGGCTATGATAGCGTCGGAGCTTCTACTGGTAGATGGTGGAGCGCTGGTCGGCTAAGTTCTGAGCTTCTTCGAGCAGGTCCACAGATAGCTGTCTGGCCTCGTCTGCACTTTTCTCATTGTAGGCGGAAACTCGCAGAGAATCATGGATGATGTCGGAGGGTAACACTTCAGATCCGTATACTAGGAAGAAAGGCGTAACACCAGTTGACCTGTTAGGGGTTGTTCGTAAACTCCATAAAACAGAATCTAGCTCCTCAGCTCAAGCTCCGGCTGCATGCTGCAGCGGTTCTTCAAGGTGAGGTTTAAGTCCAGCCAGTATAAGGCCATTGGCTCGCTCGACCTGCCCATTAGATTGTGGATGTGACACGAGAGGAAAGGTCTAGCCGGATCCCCATATCATTGCGTACTCCTCCAGTTCTCCCTGCGCGTTTGTGCCATTATCGTGATGATGCTATGTGGGATGCCGTATCTCACCACGAGGCTGCAGACGAATTTTAGTGCCGTCGGCTTTTCTCACTGGCTTGGCCTCGATCCACTTACTGAACTTGTCAATAGCGACAGGAGGTACTCAAAACTGCGGAGATGATTTTCTCAATTTTCCGACCATATCAAGCCCCCAGACCGCGAACGGCCAAGTGATAGGGATGGTCTTCAGCTCCTGAGGAGCATTTGGTTGCGTAGCATAGTACGGCAACGCAGTTTTGACTATTTTCTCAGCATCTTCTTTAGCTGTTAGCCTAAAATCCCCGGAAAGCTTTTGCAACGAGGGATCTGGGAGCGGCGTGATGCCCGCAATCACCATAGTGGATCTCTCTAAGAATTGCAAAGCCATCTTTGTTTGAGACGTATTTCAGAAAATTCCATTTACGCTTCTCTTGTAGAGCTGTCAATCAACTATTGTGTAGGATCTTGCTCGTCTGACGATCTGTCGCGAGGACTTCATCCTCCGGCAGCTTCTGATCAATGAGGTAGTCTAGGTAAGGCTTGGTCCAGGCCGGAGTGATAACCATCACCTCTTTAGCCGAAGATGTTGCCACGTCTGGGTTTTCCGGGTTAGCGCCCTTCACAGAGGGTGTCCTCATGTGCTCAAGGAAAATTCCAGGCGGAATGGGTTTCCTGCCGGATCTGAGCTTGGACAGCATATCTGCCGCTGTATTATCGTCTCTTTTGACGTAACGTATCCGAGGAAGCACTTGGCAATCTCATCAACTTCGTCTCGTAAACCGCCATGACGGAGTTTCTGGCGTTCCAGGTTCTGGCTACTTGTTGTGCCACCAGGTTGGAATCTCCACAGCATATGATGTGCTTGATCCCAATTTCCTTAGCGATGCGCAGTCCGTGTAGTAGAGCCTCATATTCCGCCATGTTGTTTGTAGCTTCAAAGCGAATCTGCAGGACGTACCGCAGTTCTTCTCCTGTAGGTGACTTCAGGGTGACTCCAGCCCCCGAGCCTTGATGTTGCTTGGATCCGTCAAAATGCATGACCCAAGCTCTGGTTCCGCACAGTGCCTTCCGGTGCTTCAGTCCAGTCGACGAAAAAGTCCGTCAGAACTTGTGACTTGATTGCATTCCTGGCTTTGTAGTTGATGTCAAAGGCAGAAAGTTCTATTCCCCACTTCGCTACGCGCCCCGTTGCGTCAGAGTTGTTGATGATGGTTGACAATGGAGCTGTGCTCACAACTGTCATAGGATGCTCCTGGAAGTAGTGTCTCAGCTTCCGGCTACCTAGGAACACTCCGTAGGCAAGCTTCTGAAAGTGAGGGTATCTCTGCTTGGATTCCGTCAGGACCTCGCTAATGTAATAGACGGGTCTTTGGACTCCATACTCGTGTCCTTCTTCCTTTCGCTCCACCACGATGATGACACTGATGACCTTGTTGGATGCTGCCAGGTAGAGGAGCATGGGCTCCGACTCTTCCGAAGCTGCCAAGATAGGTCGGGAGGAGAGTATGTTCTTCAACCCCTGGAGTGCTTCATCTGTTGCATCGTCCCAGACAAATTTGTCTGTTTTCTTCAGTAACTTGTACAAAGGTAGTGCCTTCTTGCCAAGATGACTAACAAATCTACTAATTGCTGCAACGCAACCAGTTAATCGTTGCACATCTTTGAGACAAGTTGGCCTTTTGATGTTGAGGATGGCCTTGATCTTCTCCGGGTTAACCTCAATGCTTCTATGAGACACGATGAAGCCAATGAGTTTTCCAGCTGGTACGCCAAAGACGCATTTAAGCGGATTCAACATCATCTTGTACTTCCGGAGATTTTCAAAGGTTTCCTTCAGATCGCTGATCAAGTCGGATCCTTTCCGGGTCATGACCGCGATGTCGTCGACGTAAACGTGTACGTTTCGGCCAATCTGGTCCTTCAAGCACCGCTGCATCGTACACTGATAGGTGGCACCTGCATTTTTCAAACCAAAGGGCATGGTGATATAGCAGTAAGTGCCAAAGGGTGTGATGAACGAGGTCGCCTTTTGGTCGGACTTCTTCATCCGGATCTGATGATACCGGAATATGCGTCAAGAAACACAAGTTTCCCCTGTCGTCGAATCAATGACTTGGTCAATGCGCGGCAAAGGGAACGGATCCTTCGGACAATGCGTATTCGAGCCAGAGTAATCGATGCACGTTCTTAGTATTTCAGAATTCTTTTTAGGTACAAGGACGAGATTTGCGACCCAATCGTATGGATAACTTCTATTACAAAACCTGCCTCTAGTAACTTTGCTAACTCCATTCCTATGGCGTGGCGCTTCTTATCTCCAAAGCGTCGCATAGCTTGCTTCATCGGTTTTGCACCCGGATTTATGTTGAGGTAGTGCTCGGCGAGTTCCCTTGGTACTCCGGACATGTCAGAAGGTTGCCATGCGAAGATATCCATGTTAGCTCGCAGGAACTCGACGAGCGCGTTTTCCTATTTGGGGTCCAGGCCAGCTCCGACTGACACTTGCTTGGTGGAGTCGCCTTCCTTTAGGTCGACCTTCTTGGTGTCTATCGCGGCCTTGAACGAGGTCTTCTGGTCGGAAATCTGCTTCTTGGTGGTGTGCATCTCAGCCGGATCCACCGCGGCTCTATAGCCTTGCAGTTCCGCCCCAGAGATAACGGATTCTGCGAAGGCTGCTTCGCCCTCCTCGCAGTCCTGTGCTTTCTTGTAGTCTCCGGATACGGTGATCATACCGTTAGGACCCGGAATCTTCAGCTTGTTGTAGATGTAGCACGCCCTAGCATGGAACTTGTGATAGGTGGGCTTGCCAAAGATTACATGATAGGAGCTTTTGAAGGGCACAACCTCGAACGTGATCATCTCTTCGCGGTAATTATTAACGTCGTCGAAGGCCACGGGAAGTTTGATGCTGCCCAGGGAGTTTGCCTTTTGACCCGGAACCACACCATGGAACTCCGTGGTGCTATGCCTGAGCTGTTCCTTGGTAAGGTTTATCTTCTCCAGAGTCTCCAGGTACATGATGTTCACGCTGGCTCCGCCGTCCATGAGCCACTTGGAGAAGTCAAACCCGTCAATGCGGGGACTAACAACCAAAGCGTAGCACTCCTTAGGGATGACGGCCGGATGGTCGGCTCTGTCAAAAGTGCAAGGTTTTTCCGACCACTTGACGTACTGCGGTACAGCCGGAATCGTGGCATTCAGGGTCCGGAGGGCGGATTTCTTCGCCCGAACTGTCGGAGTTCCGAGGAAGGTGTGATAAGCACCAACGCTTTTCTTCACGAATGGGTTAGAGGTGTTGGCTGCGGAACCATCTTTTGGTTCCGGCGAAGCCCTGTCCTCATCCATTGCTTCGGAATTATCCTCGTCTTTCTCCTTGTTCTTGCCCTTGTCTCCTTTTCCGCGTGGGCGGTGTTTCCTAGCACGCTTGTATCCTGCTTCTGGATCCGTCTTGAGGTCGTTGACCCATTTGCAGTTGCGATTGGTGTGTGAGGATTTGCCTGTAGCCGGATCAATGTGAGCTAAACAGGACATATCCCTGTACTCTTCATATGTTTGGGGAGCGCGGGATCTGGTAACTGTGACTTCGTTAGCACGTTGCTGGCCCCTGCCGGCTCCGCCACCGCGACCGCGGCCTCTTCCGCCTCCTTGACCACCGCGCTGAAACGTCATGGCAACCATGTTGGATCCGCCACTTTTCTGGTCTTCGGAGGGATTCTTCCGTTTGTTGTTGCCATCGCGGTTCTTCTTCTGGTGCTGCTGGGGTAGGGCTGTGGCCGCAAGTTCTCCACCTGCATCGTCATCGGCGGCGGTGTGAGTGCTGGCGATGGAAATCATCTTGTCCAGGGTCAACTTTTGGTCATTGTAGAGGCACTTTAATTTGTGCCGGAGCAAGCCTCCCCTCTGCAAACCACCCATGAAGGCTAGCATGGATGTGCGATCATCTACGTTCTCGCACTCGTTTCTTGTTTCTAACCACCGAGTAAGATATTCTCGAGAGGTTTCAGCTTTCTTCTGGACACAAGCTTGTAGGTCACTGGCCGTGGAAGGTCTCTTGTAGGTGCCCCTGAAGTGTCCCTGAAAGGATATCTTCAGGTAAAACCAGCAAAAGATGGAGTTTTCTGGAAGATCGCTGAGCCAAGTTCGGGCTGGACCAATAAGGTACAACTGGAGCATGCGGCAGACCATGTTTGGGGTCCCTCCGGCAAAGCTAACTGCATTGAAGTAGTCATCGATCCAGGTATCGGGCCTCTCTCTGCCATCATAATGCTTCAAGTTTCCGGGTAGCTTGAGGTTCAAGCCTTTTGGCGTTTGCTCCTCCCGGATCCTCTTACCAAAACACTTCGGGCCAATGTATCCAATCTTGTATTCGTTGAGGTGTTCCCGCGCGTCACGTGAGTTCCGCCTGTGGCTAGGGGATTCTGAGCGGGAGCGTGACCTCCGGCCTCCGCCTCCACCTCCTGCACCGGGTGGCGGAGATGGAGATCCGCGCGGAGGCCTGCGAGGCTTCTTGCTTCCGCCATCAGACTCACCTCGTCCCTCCTGGCGATGCTGACTCCGGCTGTGGTGGCTGCCTTTGCCGTCACGGCGGCTGCCTCCATCATTCCGGGATTGCCTTGGCTTAGGTGAGCGTTCCTCGTTCCGGCTCCTGCGGGGTTCCGGCGCGCGTTCCTCGTTCCGGCTTCTCCGAGGCTCGACGTTGTCGCGGATATTGATTCCGCCAGGCCCATGGGGTCTGGCGTTTCCGGCGGGACTTCGTCGGCGAGGAGGCAGAGGGGCGTACTGGTTTCGGGGCGGTGATGGGTTCCAGTACTTGTCCTTGCCAGAGTACATCGGATCCTTTCCCTTGCTCTTCCCTGCCGGAGGGGTATCCGAAGGTATGGGGATTGGATTTGGATGTTCTTTGGTCTTCCTTCTGCGCTCCGTCGATCTGGTGCGCGATTGGTCGTCATGGTGCTTCCTTCCCGAGGCATTTCTTCTGCGCTGTGGACACGCATGCTTCCGGGTTGGATTCCAGTTTGCGAGAGGTCTCCGCCTTGCTCTGTTGCTGCATCGCTATGGCAACGAGTGTGCGGAGGTGGTCGATATCGATCTCCTCATCGCGTTTGGCCAGGAGCTCTGCGGCCATCTTCATATTGTCCTTTGGAGTTGCCAGAAGTTTCTGGCGGGCTACATTGTCAAAGTTGATGTTACGAGGGCGGATAGCTTCTCTTCGCATCCTTTGCGCCTCCTCATTTGTTTCATTGACTTTAGCCTGCCATTCCTCGACGCGCTTCTTGGCATCCAACAACGCTTCCTTTGACAGACGGTTGTTTTCTCTGGCCCTTTTGACTAGCCTTTCGGTGTCCATCTTGTCCCGAAGGACCGAGGCTGAAACCTTGACTATGCCCTTGGCCTGTTCGAGGAGCTTTACTCGCGTTGCTTCCAAAGCTTCCGGATCCGCAGCCATATCTGGTGTGATTGGTGTCGTCAGAACCTCCGGTGGCTGAACGTGCTCCCCGTTTTCTCCGGCTGCCTCCATGAGCTCATCTGCAGGCATCCCCTCGTAGAATTTTAGGCTCCGGCCTCGCGATGGCTCCGGCGTCTCACGGGTACGAACCCGCAGCGGTGCCTCCGGCTCGGCTGGAGCTGGGATGCCCGCGCCGGTGGGGGTCTTTTGGGAATCAACATCCTCGTCGTCTTCTCCTCCGGTTATGGTCGCAAAGACCTGCTTTGGCGGAGATGATTTGCCGCCAGCGTCTCCTGCGTCCTCCAATGCTTTGCAAAATGCCTCATAGGAGTCTGCAGTTGAAGCGTCATCGGAGAGCGGGCTGAGGCTGCCGAGAATTGATTCATCATTGTCTCCGGCACCCCCTGGTAGTCGGAGTCGTTTTTGTCTCCGGCACCCTCATGGTGCTCAGAGTTATTGTTGTCACCGGCATCCTCTGCTTGCACAGCGCCTTCCTCGGAGGGGCGGATCCGGGCTTGTGCGCAAGGAAGTGCACAAAGTGACACCTTTGCTTCTCTAACACCTGGGAGACCCAGGCGGATGCGTGGTCTTTCGTACTTTCCTGCTCAGGGGCGGATTGGGTGGGCTTTGAATTTTCCAGATCTAAGGCGGAATCTTCCTTAGGAAGTTCCTGCATCTCAGATCGGATCTTCGCGACTGCGTCCAGCTCAAAGGCGGATGCGTCTGCGTTACTTACCAGTGCGTTCCCGTCGGAATCGACGGTCTCGCCGATGAAGATGTGTATCTCGCCGATCGGGAGATGAAGCTTGACGGAACCGGACCCTCGGACGATCGGAAGTTGCCGGCGTACAAGACGCGCCCCATGGCGATGGTGTCGCCGATGCCTCAGTAGAACCCTCCCGATTCCGGCCTCCCGGGCCTCGAACCGTCGTTGCCTATTCGACGGTACCCGGAGGAGGGATCCTCATGAAGGGGGGATGAAGTGGGGGCCAAAGGGCGGAGAGCCATCGGGACGGTGGTACGCGATTTACCCAGCTTCGGATCACGTTGCACGGAGGCAGGGCCTACTGCTGCTTGTCTGGAATTATGTGGGCGCTTTCGCGTTGTTACAATGAGTTGTGGTTGTGCCTCTAGGGCTCGCAGGATCCGGCTTATAAAGTCGCCCGGATCTAGGGTTTCTACGGAGAGTCCTAGTCGGAATACAAGATGGCTAACTACGGAATATACATTGCCGTGTACGTCAAGGATCCACCTACATCTAATCTTGTCGTCATAGATCCGATACCTTCATGGGCCTCCATGGATCCGACTCCTTCGTAGGTCGGTTGGGATCCGGCTCCTTGTTCCTGGCCTGGACATCTTCCATCTCGATCAACAGCAACTGGGCCGCCCGGTGGGCCATAAGCCACCACCACCATCTGTGGGCCACCCGGGCTTGCCGGATCTTAGACCATGTCGTTGGCATACCTATGAAGTATACCCACAATAGCTCCGTTTATGGTCGTCGCTTCAACGGGTGGAGAACAGAGATCTATTTATGGAGGTGTCTACACCGTTGAAGGACACGGCTAAGGAGTATATTACCCAATATGGGTGGCAGCATAGTCTTCGTATAGGCAATTCTCCGCCTTAGAGGCCATTTGCACATCCATGTGGGTCTTTTGTTGTCGAACGTTGTTTTTTTCTTTTTTGTTCCGTCGAACTTCAAACGGCTGTGTGCACCATAGTTATGCGGATGTTGGATGTAATACTTAACTCTAAGTAATAAAGAGTCCTTTATCGAAAAATCTAAAAATATGAAAAAAAGAAAATGCAATCTTCATTATGGCCATGAAAATACTTCTCTTAAGCTATCTCTGCCTGAAATCTTATTCCAAACACTTGACAGAGACATTTGCCAAGAAATGTGTTACCACTGAGGGAAATCTTAACAAGCTCGAATGTTCGCCAAACTGCTGACAGAAATGCGTCATCTCCAGTTTTAAGATCAGCATAGGTATATGAAAATATTTCTAGAAAAAAATGCACATAGTAATGCAATAAAATAATCTAATTTGTATTATGGTAATCACAGCGCAAGCTAGGACATGTTGCCTCCTCGAAACAGGCTTTCGCCCCTCTTTATAAGTAAAACAACCACAATCATACAAAGTTCGAGACCAAGTCAAAATAGAAAAGAAATCAACAGTCTGCTGGGCAACAGCACAACTAAGTCCAACAGCAACAAAAAAGAAGCAGCGCCCCTTGTCCAAATAAAATTATTTGAAAACTGGAGATGGGAATTTGCACGTACCATCTGATTGCTGAGCCGAACGAATATCAGTCAGGACCAAAATCCATACATGAAATCCCCACAGTTGATTTTAACATGAGGATTTCTCGGATGCATGTCTATAGCACTCCTGAAGGCAGATTCCGCATTTTTCCGCTCAGATTCAGTAGCACCCGAGCAGCCAATTCCAACAAAGATTTTTTCAAGTGCTAAGAGGTGCTCGATTCCGATAGGTGCGGCCTCATGCTTCCACCCCACGGCATGGATTGCTATAGACAGCCTCTGTAGCTTAACCATTGCCCCAGCTTGGAAGGTCAGCCATGGCATGTTATCAGAGCGGATTGAAAAATGCTCTAAAGATGCAAATGAAGTCCCATAGAGGTTAATCATTTCTTCAGGGACTATTTCAAGCTCCGAAGGAAAACTATTTCCCAGGAGCTCTAATTCAAGGTCGAGGAGCGCGGGCAGTTCTGCAAGAATACCAAGGCCATCCTGGTCCAGGTACTTAACTGATAACCTTAAGTTGAGGAGGTTATGAAGTTCCCCAATCCAGTTAGGGACCCTGGAGGTTACTAGCATGCGAAACGTCACAAGGCCAGCTGGAAGAGGCGACGAAGTGAGTTGCTCAAGTATTCCAGATTTCCAGGAACGTACGCACAAGAACTTGAGGCTACAGAGTTTTCGTAAAGAAGTGCTCAGAACATCAATGTGTCTGGCCTTCTCATCTTCAGAAATCTTGCGATCTTCTGTAACAAAACCGTTCTCGCAAGTGATAAAGAGAGTATTCAGATTGGTCAGCTCTCCTAGGTCCTTGATATTGTCAAGTGAGTTGTTTAGGACGTCAAATTCCAGCAAATATTTTAGGGATGTCATTTTGCCAATGCCTTCCGGAAGCCTTTTAACACCTGGAGCTCGCAGACATAGCAAGCTTGGCACGTGAAAAATATCTGATGGGACAGCTGAACCATCATCTACATCAAAAGTTTCAAGTTGTTGTAGCCCTCGAATCTGTGCTGGTAACTGGCACCGACGACAGTCTTGAATCCTTAAATATCTTAGCTGATGCAATTTATTCAATCTAGTCAGGTCGAGTTTCCCCTCATCATCGACAGAACTAGAAGCAAATTCAGCAGTAAAAACGCGAAGAAACTTGAACCCTGTCAGAGAAGGTATATTCTTACAGCTTCCAAAGAATGCAAGTGATCGAACTTGTGACAGACTAATGTCTCCTGGTAATCTTGCACCATTCAAGCAGAACAGCATCCGGCGGACCTTCTGAACCAGCCCTGTAGTGGATTCCGGGCTGTCTATAACAGTCATAAAATTTTCTTCCGCAGACTTATGCAAGATCAGGTCCAACATCATATCATGTACTTTACAACATAACACTGTCCTATCCCTGTTAAGTTCAACAGGTTGAATAAGGCTTCTGTTGACAAGCTCATTGAAATAACTTCTTGCAGTCTGTTCTAGGCTTTGTCCATGTTCTTTACTAACAAAACCTTCTGCCACCCATCGATTTTCCAAATCACGCCTTCGTATTGTGTGGTCCTCTGGATACATACCAAGATACAAGAAGCATGTCTTTAAGTAGCGAGGAAGATCTTTGTAGCTAAAGCTCAGTATTTCTCTCATTGCTTCTAAGGTGGGATTTGTGCCAGATATGGAACCCAATGAATTCTGTACGTATGCCCACCTTTCAGTTTGGTTGTATTGTTCACTAGCTAGTAGGCTGGATATGCTAATTATTGCAAGTGGCAAACCACCGCATTTTTTTAGAATTTCAGTTGAAGAATCTTTGAGTTGACTAGGACAAGCTTCTTCTGAGCCAAATATCCTGTCAAAAAATAGTCTCCTCGAGTCTTCTTCACTAAGAGGCTTCATTCTAAAAATGTTCTCGTCGCGACTAAAACAACATTCCTGAGCCACACCCAATTTCCTTGTAGTTACTATTACTCTACTGCCAAGATCATTTTCTGGGAAAACACATTTAATCACATTCCAAGCAGATATATCCCATAGATCATCGATTATGATGAAGTACCTTCAAAACAAGCAAATGTACTGTTAAGCCAAAAGAAAAAGGAGGAACAAATTATATTCAAAGGCTGGCGTAGATACAAACTAAGATATTCAATTATAAATTAGTTGATAATCAAAATAACTGGAGTGCAAGAGCTTTAAAGTAAAGTTTAGGAAATGCATTTATATTACTCCCTCGGTCCCACAAAAGTTATCTTAGATTTGTCAAAATTTGAATGTATCTTGACATCATGTAGTATATGGATACACCCAAACTTAGTCAATTGTCAGACAAGTTTCATGAGACAGAGGTAAGTGTGTTATCAGTTTAATGGAAACAACAATGATTTCTCTGAGGTAAATGAAATTTCCACATTGAGCGGGTGAAAAGGAGAGATAAATGTCTGCGAAATATCATGAGGATACCATCCAAAGGCCTCATGGGGAGGTGAATTTACTACCCACACCAGAGTAGCAATCGGTATAACTATCCCTGTAGCAGTAGCTAAGGGCATGTACATTGGTTTACACAGATGGTATTTGTAATATAACTCCATGTCATATATACACAATGATATAGGGCGCGTTTGGTAGGCTGGGCGGCCCTTTTTTGCATGGGTGGAGAAACGAAACGACCGTTTGGTTGCCTGAAAGGCCTCCGCATTGTGGTCTAACCGGTTCTCAAAGCACCCTCGGGACAGGCCCTGGAGTAACGCTCGAATCGGCAGTTTTCAGTGGGCCCGTCCCGTTGTCGTGACTCCTCTGCTCGACGGACACTCTCCCTTACACTACTCCACACACCCTCTCTTCAAATCAACACAAACATAGTTCGAATCAAAATAAGCTGTACATTAAAAAGATGCGTGTCGATGATATAAATAATTTCCGACAATCGGTTTCGAGTTTCGTCAGTCATAAATCGTTAATTTCGTGTATGAAGTTTTAAGATAATTTTGCCAAATTTGTCGCAGACGCTCAACCGTTTGAAATTTTCTTTGAGGAGTAGGTTCACCTCACCATTCTGCATGACTTTCATGTTGACAGGTTTTTGTTTCGGTGTACATACACGGATAGATAAATGACTCGCTAGTGTACTGTAATGTGTACATATGTGTGAGTATAGTTTGGAGTACTCTTGCTCAACTTCTCGCTTGCCATCTTCATGAATGGCGACGTAGTGATGATATGTGAGAAGTGAGAGGTGATAATCCATGGTGGTGGCGGCATGGTGATGTTCGTCTTCGTGGTCGGCGACGTGGTGATGCTTGTGACGGGCGTGACCGGCGGTGTCATGGTGGTATTCAGCTTTGTGGTCGGCGACATGGTGATGCTTGTGACGGGCATGAACGACGGTGTCAGGCATGACCGGCTGTCATGGTGTTCTTCGTCTTTGTGGTCGACGGCATGGTGATGCTTGTGACGGGCGGGAACAGCGGTGTCATGGTGGTGTTTGTCTTCGTGGTCGGCGACGTAGTGGTGCTTGTGACTGGCGTGACCGGCGGTGTCATGTTGGTCTTCGTCTTCGTGGTCGGCGACGTGGTGATGCTTGTGACCGGCGTGAACGACGGCGTCATGGTGCTCTTCATCTTCGTGGTCGACGACGTGCGCATGCTTGTGACCGATGGTGTCATGGTGATCTTCGTCTTCGTGGTCGGCGACGTGGTGATGCTTGTGACCAGCGTGAACGGCGGTGCCATGGTGGTCGCTTGCTTCGTGATCGGCGACGTGCCAATGCTTGTGATGGATGAGGTGAGGTAAGGTCACCATGTTGCTATATAGGTGGGGCTAGGAAAAGCATGCGAGGAACCAAACAATGGGGCCTCACTTCCCTACCCAGTGCAGAAATAGGTGGCCCAGGCGACCAAACAATAGGCCGTTTCTAGCCTATGGCCCGTCTGGAACGCGGATGGGCCCGTCTGAAACGCGGAGGGGCGTTCTTCCCATTGGCGCAGTGATGCAACAAATTGGCCCAGGCTAACAAACGGGCCCATAGACAATGCACAGGGCTGGGCCGGCAAAATCCGGGGTCCTGTGCGAAACTCTAGAATGGGTCCTATGTTATTACAAAAAAATTATACTAATGAGCACCATGTTTGCTAATTTTCTTAGCAATTAGACGGTTTGCGGAGCTCCGGTCATCTCGCAATCACTACAGGAATGGCGCAAAGCGTTGATGGCCTGCTGATACGTTGACGGTCAAAAGTCGGGGCCATCGGCGTATGGCCTGACCAGCTCAGCCCGCCAAGGGAGCCGTCGTCGTAGCGACGCTCTCGACGTAGGCAACGCTATGCCGACGGCTACCCTCGGCGTACTCCAGACCGTCGGCGTAGGCCTAGACAGACGACCCTCAAAAGCCAGGCCGTGACGGGCGTTGTCATGGCGTTAAAGCTAACATAGCCTCCTCCCCATTTTTAATCTACGCCGATGGCCACGCCGCCGCTAGATGATTGCATGCAAAGAGCTCGCTGGAATAGACAGCGTTGGTCTCAGCCAACGGTTGAAGTATCGCATCCAAAGTTAGCGTTCACATGCTCAGCAGATCCCATGTGAGTATGTGACATGTACAATAGGGTGACATTCTTTTTCTTTAGAGTGGGAGAGAGAATAGAGAAAAAAAAAGGTTATTTTCCCTTAGCTAGATGATTCCTTCAAGAATAAGTGTTAGAGATATATTTGGTATAGGTATATTATATAGTATAGGATTTGTAATCTTTACCTACCATATCTCTAGGAGAGCTAACTTAGTCTCCAAGTCTTGTACCCTATATATACTTGTCCCGAGAGGCTCAATACAACATTCACCATATTCAGCCAATCTCTCTCCCTCTCTATCGTTCTACCTGGTATCAAAGCGGCGCTGTTCCTGACCTAGCCGCCGCCCACGCTTCCGCATCGTGCCGCCCCCGGGGAGGTTTACCTCCATGGCCTACTCTGGGGGCCCGGCAAGCCGTATAAGACCATCTCCAACAGGCGCTCTAAATTTGGCGCTGTAAAAATCACTTTACAGCGCGCTCTATCCATGTTTTGTACGTGAGGGCATATTCACCTCCAACAGAAGCTCTAAACCTTGGAGCTGTAAAAATCCGTACTTGTTTCTGCGCGCGACGGATACAGCGCGCTCTTTCCGGCGCGGTAGATATAGTGCACGACATAGCGCTCTTGCCCCAAGCTGTATTTTACAGCGCGGGATAGAGCGCCTGTTGGAGCATAATTTTACGCTCACGCGCTAAACCAACCGCTTTTTTGGATACAGCGCGGGATAGAGCGCCTGTTGGAGATGCTCTAAGGGTTCGTCCGCCGATCGGTTGATCGGCTGCCCTCGTGTCTTTTTTTCCCCGATCTTTAGATCGGTTTTCTTTTTTGTCCGCCGGTCGCTCTACCGGCGTTTTCTTTTTTGGTTTACCGATCATAGATCGGATTGAGTCGCCCATCGCCACCGTCACCGCGCGCCTCTACTCCGACATCGGCGTCGACGATCTACACCGCGCGCCTGCCTCTGTCGTCGCCGCGCTTGCCTCGGCAGGCCGCCGCGGCCTCTACGGCAGGCAGCAGCGTGTCTCGGCTGGCTACCGCTTGCCTCAGTAGGCTGTTGACATAGGCATCCCCAATGGGCCTGCCGAAGATGGTACCCAGGGTTTACTGAAGACCCACGACTCGAAGAATATAAAGATCGGAAACCCAAGATAGTATTAAGGAAAGCTAAAGTTGTATTATGAAAAACATACTTGTAATCTTACGGGATGAGTTAGAAACCTTCCCGGACTCTGTAACTTGTGTATTACGAATCCCTCGGCTCCGCCTCCTATATAAGGGGAGTCGAGGGACAAAAGGATCGATTCATTGTTTCACGTAACCCTAGTTTTCATAATCGTCGAGTACTTTTCGGCTGAAACCTTCGAGATCTACTTGCCCTCTAGTTCCAACTAAACCCTAGTCTACAATCCGTAGGCATTGATAAGTTAATTCCTTGTCAATTGGCGCCGTCTGTGGAATTAGAGGTGTCAAGGAGCTGATCTCGATGACACGTTCAACATCGTCGACTTCGTCAACGCAAGCAACGCGATGGAGAAACAGATCGAAGCTGTTGCGGCCACCCTCCTCGGATCGTCTTCGCCGCCATCGACCGGGACATCATCGACAACGTCGCCATCACCTTCGATCTGCGCGTCGTCCACGCCATGGCGCGTACAACGTCGCCGTCGGTCTGATCAACTGATAGCGCGCACGTCCCGATGCACGCGCCTACCACCGATCGAGCTATGGGTTGCCGCTGCGTCGCCCCTTCGGGTCGCAGTGCCGCCGCCTTTGGTCCACGCTACCGGCTTCCGCTGCGCCTTCCAAGGCGTGTACGTAGCTGGTGGACTCCCGCCGCTGCACCGACTCACGCCCTGCAGCACCGCGCCCTCGGGCGGCGACATAGCTACAAGCGGTCACCTTCGCCATCCCCCGCGCACCGACGTTCCAGGCTACTACCGCGCTGCCCCATCGACGCGGGTCGCCACCGTCAGCGCAAGGTCTACGTCACACCGATGGGTTCTTCCTCGCCTACTTCGAGTACCGCCGCCGCACCTCCACAGGTAACCTGCATGACCACTTCTGGTCGTCGCAGGCCTCGCCGACCACCTCTACAGTCTAGGCGTCCAGCATGGCCACTCATGGCCGCCGCTGATTTCGCCGCCTTCTACGTCTCCGTCCACCACGACCTCGTTGCCAGCGTCATCGCCTCGTCCCCGACTACTTCATCTACTCCGACAACCGCGGATTGCATTGGCACCTCTCCCTCTTCGTCGCTCTGCGTCTCGCACCGCTCTGGAGGCCTCCTCTGCTGGTCCCCCTGACACTGGCGCATGGTCCATGATGGTCCCTGCCCTCGCACGCCCGGTATTGGCAACACCGGTACGTGCCTTCGTCCCGACACGTCCCCAGGCCTGGCAAGCTTGGATCGGTGCCTCGTTCTCATCGGCTTCAACAACGTCTTCCTCGGCATCGACTCTTCTACGACTGCCTCGACCGCGTCGCCGACTTCGTCTTTGCGTACTCGGTTCTGGCAAAACCGGAGTATGCCTTCGTCCCTGAGGTGCGCCTAGTTCTGGCAAAACTTGGTAGCACCTCGTCCTCGACAACTCCGACTGCATCGACTTCGGCATCGACACCCTCTTCGACGACTGCCTCGACGCGTCTCTGTCACTCTCATCGCGCACTAGCTATGCGCTTGCGGCTTCATGTGCGGCTACCTCGACACCGGCACCCGACCACGGCATCCCCTCGCGCGGCTACCCCGACCAAGGTTGCATCACCCACGCTCTCGCCTACCTCGACATCGGCACAAAGGGCTATCACCTCACATGAGCACCTCGGTTTCCTCTACAGTCCAAGCATCCGCGACGCGACATTGTCCACGACGCTACCGCTACGACTACGGGGGAGTGTTAACCCGTTGGTTCCTACCTTCGGTTTCTCTCCAATCTGACCGTCCGCGATGGTACTGTTGTTCACGTCACTACCGCTACGACGGCGGGGAGTGTTAGAGATATATTTGGTATAGGTATATTAGGTAGTCTAGGATTTGTAATCTCTACCTACCATATCTCTAGGAGAGCTATCTTAGCCTCTAAGTCTTGTACCCTATATATACTCGCCCCGAGAGGCTCAATACAACATCCACCATATTCCGCCAATCTCTCTTCCTCTCTATCGTTCTACAATAAGAGAAGATAAGTTTGCCATTGTATCACATGTCTTCCCTTAGCAGCATGATTTGTTTTACCAAAATTTAATTAATTATCATTAATTGTAAAAGATGGTATATATTAAGGAATAATATATTTGACGCGTTATAGATATCACCTTCTCTAAATGATGTGGAGGGTTAGAAAGACGTGTTTGCTCTACCATTATACATGCTCTAACCACGTGGGTAACAAATTCGTGTTGACATATTAATCATGTATGTATGGAACTTCTATATTTTGTTATACTCGCCATCAAATGTGTGGGGCAAGCGGATGAGACTCCCTCCCCACCCAACACGAAATAGAATAACACTAATCTCGCACCTTCCCATTCCCCGGCTAGCACCAATTGGTAGTTGCTTCATCTACATAGAGAAGACCTAACCATTATTGTACAACCCCATCCTCCATGCATTGGTTCCCCTCCTCTGAAAAGACTTGCTAACATCCCTAGACGTGGGAAACCTAATCAATGTCAAAGGATTTTTTTATTAAATGTATTTCTTCATTAGGTTTTGTTAGAGTTTTGGTAGTCCTCTTCCTTCTAGCCACCATGTGACTGGAGATGAAAATATCTAAATTAAGTGTTCTTGGGGCCATCATTCAATGTCGTGAGTTACTTTATGATATCAATGCTGCTGTTCGAAGATTCAGTATCCATAGGTATGGTCATTCATGTCTTGCTTCACTAGATTGATTTTAAAATTTCTCTCATGGTTGTCTCGAGGAGGATGATCCTCCAATTATTTATCCCGGCCGTTACAACTTCAACAATGGTGGTTCATAATCTTGGCTCCCGACAATGTTGATAACCCAGTTTATTAGCGTTTCCCTACAATGCCGGTGTTGGAACTTTTTTCCTTTTTAATTTGTTCTCTAAGTTAAAGTTATCAGAGAACCTATGTTGGTATTCACATGTTTGTTGTTTGGTCTCTGAATCATTTCTCTGCGGTTCCCGTCAGAAAACTGCATGATCATGTCATCGGAGAACAGAGAGTTTTAAGGCATCGATGATTGCTTGTTTCTATTAATTTTTCCTTTTGTTATTACGAGAGACCTATTTTATCTCTACAACCAAAGGCGGAGCCAGGCCCCAGGCAACACGGGCCATGGCCTGGGGCGTGGCCTTCCTAGCAGTCTTATATTCCTAATTTTGGCCCGGGGCGTAGCCCAGCCCAGCCCAGTTATGGATGGATTTTCTTACCGTTTTGCCCAGCTGAGGTAGCGAGGAAAGGCACGCAACCCACGGAAAAGAACTCGTTCAGGCTCGAAACCTCCAGCCGCCAGGCGAACTGCGAACGAGCAAGGAGCGCGCTGCGCGCCGTTGCCGCCGCCGGCTCGTCGCCTCTTCCCGTCGTCCGGCCGTCCAGCATCGGCGCCTCTCCGACCTCCGCCCACCTCCACGCCCCCGCTGCCCCGCAGTCCCGCCTCCCGGCAACTCGCTCGTGACTCGCGTCGCCGCCTCCCAGCGCAGAGCTAGGTTTTGCCCTTTCCCCCTTTTTTGCTCTGCATTTTATTTCCTCAATTCATCTTACAATTCGTATTAGTTATCCAACTTAGCTTGTACTCCGTATGCCTTAAAACTGGGGTCATTTTCGTGCAAATTTTTTTGCCCTTTTCTGTTCGCCCGTGGCGTGAGCAATTCCTGGCTCCGCCGTTGTCTACAACATAATATTCACTACTATAATGCATTGTCGTATTGATTGTCAAAATAAGAACAAGGAACTAACAACAATATACACAAGGAGAGAAATTACCTCTTGTTTTTTAGATGTTCTCTGACCTCCTCAACAAGATCATGTATCCCCCAATCATGAAAAAAGTTCCCACGGTGAAGCTTCAGTAGTAAACTACGGAGCAATTTTTTAATGTCTGGCGTTTGAGACACCGGCACAAAAGCATGGTAGCCAAAATCTCCTTTCAGCTTATTGTGTACTGAACTGGCAAGTGTTGTTTTTCCAAGACCTCCAAAGCCAAGAATAGATACAACCTTCAACTTCTTCTCTTCGTCTTTTATCCAATTGACTAGCTCATTGCTTGGCCCCTCAATACCAACATGTTTAGCTGCATTTGCATATATTGTGACTACTCGTTGATCAACCACCACACTACTTGATGTGGGGATATTGAGCTTATACCGTTCCCGCCTTTCACTTGTTTTGTGCACAAGTTTTTTGATCTCCTCAATTTGGCCAACAATCTGATGACGAGCCTTGAAAGTTTGGAGGCTTTCAATTGTTTTCTTGACAATCCCGGATTTTTTATTATTCTTCCCAATTTTGCGCATGAACTCGTCAATAGTGTCCTCAATATCATAAGACATCTCCCTCACTATGTCTCTCCACCTCTTTGTTTGTACATCTAGCTGGTCCTCATCTTCAAGCCGCTCAAGAGCATCCTTCATGCTGATAAGCTCAGCACTGATTTCTTCCACCTCCTTCCGTAAGTTCTTTAGCTTGGCGAACTCCTCCCCCATAAGCGTGGCCAACTTACGAAGGAGGGAGGTCATCACCCCAGTGGAGGCGCTCACCATAATCCCAACCATATTCACTGGCCGACTATTTATCTTGGCTCCACTAGTTGCACTTGCGTTGCACCTGAGACATTTAAACAACCCGTTGAATAAAGAAAAATTGTAGATGAAGCCCAAAATCAATTCTTCAGAAACTTAAACAGTCCATCCATAATCCATTGACAATATGAGTTCCCAGTTAGTATGTTTTTCAACCTATGTTCATACCATACCATCTACCTAGCTCGGAACCTTGCCCCACGAGCATCAAATGGCATTGACCTAGCAGAAACGCGTGGTTTGGTTGTTTCTGAGGCTTGTAGACACAAAGAAGCGGAAAACCAAGCAAGGAGCAACCCTACGTACAAAGCTGAATAAATGGGTAGATCTAGAGGGAGAAGTGGAAATAATAACTCTATATAATTAATACAAGCCCAAAACACAACTACCAAAAATTATGAAAGCATATTTCTTTTACCTCTCCGTAAGGTTAATGTATAACAACAGCTATTGGGGTTCAAAGTGTATCCGGTGCAAGACTGAAATACTATGGAATTCAAAAGTTCCAAACAGTGCACGGAGCCACTGATTGGATATACACCTTAGGAACACAAAGTAACTAAGCACATAGCATCTATGCATGATTCAGATAAATCGAATGAACTAGAAGATTAGGCTGGATACAAGGCGATAAACCTGAGTCGAAAGATTGGGTTATGTAGCTGAAGCGAAGAAGCAGCAGTTTCTGATCGGAGAGGTAGAAGAACAGAAGCTTGGTTATCTCAGGTGTAGCTGCGGCAGCTAGCAGGGGGCTGTGATGGACAAGCAGCAGCATGTATGGAGGATGGAGATGGGTGGCCGGTCGCTGTGTCCGTTGCAGGAGGAAGAACTAAGTGGGTAGTCACAGCTAGAAAAGGTAGATGACGACTACTTTGAGCTGTTGGGTGTCCATTGTCCAATGCTGGCCTTGGGACAAAAAAAAACGCACTCGGATAATCACCGGAAGATTTAGTGCACATCAGGAGACGCCGTCATGATTCGTCGTTCGAATTAAGTTTTTCGCTCTCGGCTTGCGCATTCGCCCGCCAAGTTGGACTTGGACATATACATCAATAGAAAGAGACTTGAAATTGTTCGGGATGGGTTAGGCCGAAACTATGGGATATGCACCGATGATTCAGGTCATAATTAAGCTATGCTGATTCCCTTGTTTCTCAGGCTCGCGCTCTAGCCAAGTCAGATCGCACTCGGTTGATTACTTTCTAGTTGAATTTGCCGTCAGTACAACGATATTCTATTTTTCCCGGGCGCCGGTGCCCCATCCCTGTCCCGTACCTCATCCATTCTAACTTTTCTCACCGGGCTATCCACTGCTTCATCGCTTTAGAGCATCTCCACTGTTCTGATTCATTTCAGACATAAAGTGCATGAGTTTTGGTATGTTTAAGTTGATCCATGGACACAAATCAAGCCGTGTTCTCCTCTAGTCCTCTTTATCCATTTGGAACGGGAGTGCATCCGGCGTCTAGACCCATTTCGCAGATATAAATGGCAAATAAATAATATTGCAACCAATTTAATTTGAATAGTGTACAGTCAAATAAACAACATACACTAGTACAGAGTAAACCTTCACACACGGCTAAAATGCCCGTCCCACACTATTCCAGTCGGAGTAAACATTTGTGTTATATCACCGTGTCCTATGTTTTTGTTGCAAGGGGGGTTTACGTGCTGCCAAACAGTTGGAATTTTCGAGCGTTAGCGTTCTTCCACATAACACACGGAAGGCCATTCTATGTGCCATGGGGGTCTCATAAGGGCCTATTTGTACTAGTGCATTCGCGTAAGACATCACGATACAGTGAAGTTTTGCTGGCTAGCGTCTTTGGTTTTTACCTCTCTTAGTTAAAGAGGGGTTTTCACGTTAAAATCGTGTGTCTTCCGTTGTGATTTCCTTTTTATTCTTCTTTATTGCCTATCACGTTAATAACAGTTTTAACTATTTTTTTCTTCAAAAAGCTTTATTATTTGTTGGTGTTGGCATGCATGATTTTCCAGATTTAACTTTGATCAATTATTTGACTGATAAAATGTGGATTTTACGCGACGGCGTAAATTATGTAATCTCCAAACATCTCTAATATGAATCTTCCGTTATTAGTTTTGTATAGTACAATATACTATTGAGCTAATTCTTGATCAAAATTAATTTGAAGAGCATTATATTCTTATTTGAAAAGGAGGAAGCACGAAATCTAAGAGCATCTCCACTCGCCCCCCATATTTAGCATTCGCCGTGGCAGTTTTTTGGCCCGAATGGGGGGGCGCCGGCGCAGATGCGATTTTGGTGAGCAGCCGGCGCCCAACCATTCTCCCTATATGCCCCTCCCCCCTATACGGCGCCCAGCCGATTTTTTTTCTATAATATGAAAAAACAAATGAACTACAAAAATTTATTACAAGTTTAACAAATAAATAAGTAGCATTATAAACAAATAGGTAAGTTCAAGAAAGCACATAAATAATTTAACAAGTTATAACTCTAGAGGACAGGAAAATCCAGTTTTTGTGTATTTTTTTTTTACTTTCAGGAATCTAAACGGAGTCAAATTATACTAGGATTTCGGGGATGTCAATATTTCATCAAGAGAAGTATCTGGAGAGCTTGGACCTCACGAGAGGGGCCTGGAGGTACAAAAGAGGGCAGGTCGCGTGCCCAGTAAGGGTGGGCGCGCCACCCTTTCTCTTTTGGCCATCGGCCCTCCGATTCGCCTGATTCTTTCGCCAACCGACTTCATTTGACCTAAAAAATACTATATATACGACCCTCCAGGGTTCCCTCGAAGAGAGCGCCGCAGAAGCACCGAAACACTAAAACAGAGGCTGAAGCAGCAAAGATTGGAGGGGGAAACTCCGCCGGAGCCGCCTCCGGAGGGATCTCCACCTTCTCCAACATCTTCAACATCATCACCATGATGAAGGGGAGTAGTCCACCTCCGGACTATGGGTTTGTGGTAGTATCTTGATCTATTTCTCTCTTGTTCTTCATAGATCTTAGTACCATATGAGTTGCCCAACATGACTATGGTCATATATTTAATTTATATATGGTGGATCTTTATTCTATGATATTGATATATGAGATTGGATTCTATTATGTGTAAGATGTATTGATAGATGCATATCATGTACCCCGTTCTTAAGTGCTTGTTCTGATCCAACTTATATGCAAAAACATGTGTGGGGAGAAGTGTGTATTTGATGGAGTAGCATGTATATGTAGTGATTGGATAGTGACAACAAACTCATGATCTATTATGGTTTTACCTTTTCCTTTGCTGCCTCACTAGGGATAAAGTGAATGCATGTGCTATGTTTATCATGTGAAAATTATGATAATCTTGTTTACTCAAGGTAGCATATTTGATATTCAAACATCATGTCAAAGTACTTAAGGCTATGTTCTGTTAATTCTTAATACAAGATTGCTTGGGGTTTTCCCTTTCTTGTCGAGTATAAGAGAGATGTGTTTGCATCATCTCTATGTTAAGACGTGATGCCCCTATGAATGCTTATAAAACACATATTAAAGTTTCACCAATATTATATCATTGATGAATTGTTAGAGTCCACAACAACTTAAAAAGAGAGTAAACAAGTGAACCCATGAACCCTAGTCCAATTTTAATCATAAGAAACACCTTTCCAACATTTTTATCATACTTTACATTTTCTGCAATTATTTAATCCGAAAATACAAAAATTATTTCTTTACTTAAACACACAGAAAACCTAAAAACAACTATCCTTTTACTGCTTATATCTAGTTTACTTAGTTTATTTACCTTACTTTACTTTTAGTTTCTCTTTTATCTACCATTACTAATACGAAACATTGTGCTTGACAACCACACGGTGGAGATGGGGACACAAGGAAAAACTTTGCTTTGCAGGATTGCTAGAAGAAGAGAAAGAGAAAACAACTCTGCCCCAATTCCCCGAGAGTTCGATATAAACTCTCGAGTCACCCTTGTGGGGGAAGCTACTCTTGCTACGACACTCTGCGCTTGGAGTCCCAACGAATTGACGATATACACGAGCGTCATCACCGACCAAGATCATCAACAGGTGACGAGGTATCGTCTCGTCAATGCCTACAGATTGTAGAATTAGGGTTTCGTGGAAAGTAGAGTGCAAGTAGAACTCGAAGGTTGTCAGACGAACAAAGGCGTCCAACTAAAAACAATATGGTGGCTAGGGTTTATAATTGATCGATCCTTATTTCGGCCTCGGCTTCACCTTTATATAGGAGGTGAATCCGAGGCTTTTCCGTGTCATACAAGTACAGAATTATCGGGCCGCACTGGGCCTTTCCTTATATTGTTACAAGTTTCCTATACTAACTCTACTTCCTTAATCCGCACATCTTCATCTTCTTGGGCCTCCAAAGCTTCGAGTCCATGGGCCTTCGATTTCAACCACGGACCAGGGGTATATATGCGACATATCCCTTAGGCATACCCATGTCAGTAGCCCCCGAGATTTTACTCGAGTCGTAGAGTTGGGAAAAATCTCCATCCTTCACATCCTTTACAAACTTCTCGAGTCCATGAAGATATAATTTTTATTCGACATCTATATTGTACAGGGATATTGGTAAACGAGGCTGGTTCATCTAACGGATCAGGTTCCAGTTAATTGCTCTTGTGGCAAATCCGCATAAACCTACTTCAAACTCGAGTCCTTGGACTCAAATCTGGAATACTGGTGTAATTCAGGACGTGGCGCTTTAGGACTTATCGAAAACTGAATCCCAGCTAAATTATCGAGTACCCAACGCGTCCGCTGGCATTTTCTTCACATCTGCTGATGTGGATAAAGTGGGAGAGCGCATTCAGGTGCGATACCATGCCACGCCACACAAGACGGATCCTTGGGTCTTACCTTCGTGGCACTTTTATAAGTCACGGCATCCAGAGTTTTACCGCGGCGGACGCACTCTGAGAATATATTGTCGAGTGCCTTTGTTCGGCTGATGGATTGACCCATTTTGTCGGGTTAACATCCTTTACTGAATAGTATCTTGACACTCCCGATGGGAGGACATGACGAGTTTTGAAAACTCGAAGATGTCTACTTTCAACCGAAATAGTTTTCGGGTTCATCTATATATTGTCTTGCTATATTGATTCTTTAATGATAAATTTCATCGGGTGCGCGACTAGCGCTCCCGATGGGAGTAGCCCCCGAGGCTACAGCCGAGTGTTTGCACTTGGGTGTAGGCTCAACTTGCTGTTAATCAACTCCATCTCTCTTTTATTTATTTATTATTTTACCTCTTATCGGGAGTATTAACAATGCTCCCGATAAGAGTAGCCCCCGAGCCTATGATCGGGTGCTCGCAGCTGGACATAGGCTCCAGAATTCATGTCGCATATTCTATATTGTCTTATCAACTCGAATATTTTCTCGCCCTTGACGCCAGTGCTGACGAAAGCGATGTGTTGTCAACTCGTTACGCTGCAACTGTTGGTGGACCACTGTTTTGTGGGTACAAAAAACCTGCCGTTCCCCCACGTCGCGCATTGTGGAGTTCGCACGTTCTCTGAAATGTCCGGCATGCGCGCAGTAACTCCCTTTCTTCCAAAACCAACTGTAAAGATTTTTCACCTCAATGCCACGTGTAGGGTTGAGATTATTCCTTGTCAGTCCAACGGCTAAGCCTCTTCATCTTCCAGGTTAAAAGGTTAACCCTGGGATTCACTTCCCCCCTTCTCACTCCACCGCAAAACCTACTCTGCCATTGTCTGTGCTCTCTGCTCTATTGCATTCTCTTCGCGCTCCAGCTTTGCCGCTCCGCCGCCATGACTAGGACCAAGCGCACCAAGAGCACCTCCGCCGAGGCCACCGCTGTTCGAGCGGAAAAGAAGAAGGTCTCTAGATGGGAGAGATCCAAGTTCACATCGGCAGACCACCGCAAGCTGAAGAAGCTAGGCCTGCTAACGGACGACGGGAAGATGAAGATCCCTAGAGATGAAGCATCTCCCAATCCACCTGAAGGATTTCAGGTAACATTCGCATATTTCCTCGTTCGTGGCCTTGCCCTTCCCGTTCATGAGTTCCTTCGGGGACTCCTCTTTGTTTACGGGATTCAGCTGTATCAGCTAACTCCCAATTTCATCCTCCATATTTCTATCTTTATGACTCTTTGCGAGTGCTTCCTTGGCGTCCATCCCCACTGGGGCTTATGGAAACGCATCTTTTATCTTCGCCGCAACAACTCGAGAAATGCCATCTACCACGTAGGTGGTGTTTGCATCTGCGTGCGCCCTAAAGCCGGTTATTTTGACTTGAAATTTGCCGACTCCGTTCAAGGCTGGCGCAAAAAGTGGATGTACATCATGGATGAATCAACTGGCAACCAGCAGTACGGCCTTGCTCCCTTTGACATGTCACAAGAAATCCTGAGGCGTCACTCTTGGGATGCCGAAGCCACTCCAGAAGAAATGGCGGCTACAGAGCACCTGATTAAGCGGATCAAGGCACTGCAGACTACCCGAGGAAAATAACTATCGGTTGTGCAAATAATAGCACATTTCCTGCGGATTCACGTGCAACCTATCCAAGCTCGCCCAAGTCCCCTCTGGCTTTACTCTGGTGCTGGTGATGCTGCTAAGATATCCGAAGATCTGCCTATGAAGGACTTGGAAAAACTGGTTCGCCGCTTCACCTCACTTAATAAGAAAATTGAAGTTCCTGCATCTTACCGCGTGGAGCCATTCAGTGGCACGCACGCCCTTCTAGCTGTAAGCTTTCTTCTCAAATTTTTGCTTATCTTTACCGCCTATCTTATCTTTCACAATTTTAACTCGTAATTTAATTGTGTAGAAACATCAGATTCTCTCCTCCCTTCCTCCTGCTCCTGAAGGTGGGGAAGTGCCCGAGCGAACGATTAGTAATGATGACTCGCAAGAAACTTCGGTTCGCGATAGTGAATCCGCAGAATCTGAGAAAAGTGCGGGGTCATCTGAAAAGATGTCAGAATCAACACATATCTCTGATTCCTCCCACATGAATTCTATTCCTCCCGCGACTTCCCCAGAGGGTCAAAAGAGAAAAAGGCCAAGTGATGAAGAGGATTCGGGTACTTCAAAGCTATCTGAACTGCAGCCGCAGAATCTTCTCATGAGCAGCCAATGGACTTTGACCCCTTCGGGACAGCCGTCAATTTGAGCTCGTAAGTTTAACTTTTCCTTCGCCAACCTCTTTTGACTTAACTTCCTTACCCTTATGTCGAAATATCCTTTATTCTGTTGCTAGGGACAATGAGGAACACTCGGAACCTGGTGCTTCTGAACCAGCAATCACCAGTGCATCTCAAACACTGGTTATCGCCGAAAACCCAAAACTTCCCCTTGAAACCACTGATCCGCCGACGAGCCCCCGGGCGTTAAAGAAAAAACCAAGGACGGGTGCTGCTGGCAAAGGGGTAGTTACTGCCGGGAATTCGTTGACTCCTCTTCTTGACGATGTAAGTTAACTTTTTTCCTTCCCTTGCTTCTTTTTTATTCAACAAACATCATCTTCTTTACGCTTTTTCCTCTATACGCATTCCAACTATTTTGCAGCCTATAATGAAGGAAATGCTCGACATGGCTACCCATTTTATCGGGTTCCGCGATGAAGCTGACACCTTGAGAAGTAAGTTCTTTTGCATTTATTCTACTATTCCTTTATGGATTACTGTGATGTAACCCTTCCTTTGTCCAGGAACTTTGTGCATTGCTCAGGAGCACGCCAAGGAGCTTGAAAAGAAACTCGAGGCTAGCGAAAAAGCTCGCAGCGATGCTGAAGCGAAAGCTGCAAGTGCCGAAGATCTTCAACGTCGGCTTGATGCCGCAGATCTAGCTACGAAAGAAAAAACTGATCAGACTGCCCAACGAGAAGCCGACATAATTAAACGGCTCGACAAGCAATCTGACAGATTTTTTAGTGACGTTATCTTGACCTTTCCTCTGGAACTGTTCAATTTTGTTGATGCCGTACTTATACTAAAAAATTCCCCTCTTTTCAGCAGAACGTATTGGAGAGATGTACACCAAGAACCAGGATCAAGATGAAGATGAGCTCCTGGACTCTCTCACTGTGTTAGAGATGAACTGTCAACTTGCGCGCGACTGCTTGAGAGAAGCTCGGATTGCCTTTGAACGTTTATTTCCGCACTTGTTCCCGAAGGCCTCTTTGCCAGACAAATTCGAGCCTCTCGCCAAGTACTTCACGGGAAAAGACGATCCAGTTTTGGCGCATCGCCAAACTACTCTGAAGATTGGTGTTGAGGGCACCATTGCCCTGACGATGGCTAGTGGCGAGAAGGTTGACTGGGCGAAGGTAGCAACGGTTCGAGGCTTGACTAAGGACAAATGGACTGCTTTTCTGAGGAACGCGAAGGCTTTCTCGAAGAAACTGATCGCCATCATCGACCCGACGGCTTCTTCCTCAACTAGTACTGCTCAGACGGAGGTCAAATAGACAAGCTTGTGCCTCCGCTTTTGTAGAATTTTATCCTTTTGCTCCTTTTTAGTTATTTTGTAAGCACCTCATTGGCTGCGATCTTTTGAACTCCCTTCTGTAATATACCTTGATGATGAATGAAAAAATCCAACTTTCCAAGTAATTAATGTCGAACCTTTTACATTTTCCAGTTAGTTTTTGACGACTATGCCGAGACTGGGTGTCTCGATACTTCTCCCAATGTACCACAATCCGTAGAGATTCCTGAGTATACTGACTCGGGCGTACTTGCGGTGCCTGACTCGATAAAAAAGGAGAGGGAAGATCTGCGACAACAATTGCAGTTACTAAAGAAACAAACTGTGATTGCCATGGACCAAGCAAAGAAGTCTTCTGAACGCGAGCAAGCTGCTCTTCTTCAAGCACAATAGTCCCTTAATTTGGAAAAACTGCTACTTTAAAGGCCGCTCGCCCTGCTGAACGCGAGAATTACATGCTCGACCTCATGACTGATGCAAGTCAAGATATGGCTGGTGCGCTTTCCTTTCCCAGTTTTTATACTAGATGACGTTTTCCTATCGATTGCTTACTATATTGTTTTTTCTCTGGACATAGGTTCCTTTGTAGATGTTGCTGCCGAAGAGCAAAGAGTAACCTTGCGGGTCGGAGGTCTCATGCGACTTGCGACTGAGGCCACTGTTGATTTCTGGGCAGATGAAAAACGTTGTCGCCGTATTGTCCAATTTTAGGATCGTGCCGCTCAGACTCGAGGATTTATTGATTTTTGCTCTAGTTCGCTGGGCATGGTGTACAACGCCATGTTTCCTCGCAATCCGCAACCCGAGAATCTTACTCAACTGATGGAGAAATTCAAGAACGTGCGTGACATCCATAGCTTCGTGAAGGCGCAAATGGTAGCTGGGGCCAAATTTGCCTTGATCTGGGTCAGGATCTATTACCCGAAGATTAATCTCGACGAAGTTGCACAAGGAGTCCTTTTGAAGAGCTCAAAGAAGAAAATAAAACTTGATCGTCACGTTGAAGCTGTCTCTGGACCTGCTGAAAGGATGATTGATACTTTGCTCGAAGTGGACGCTGGTTTCTTCAAGGAATTCCGATATGATGACTCGACGAGATGCTTGCTTCAAAAGAGAACATAGATAAATGGATATAGAATTTTTATGCAATCTTGTATAGTTATATTGACTTTTGCGTGAGGTTTAAACCAAGACGCATCTCTCTGAATATATTGTACTTGTCGCATACTTTATTGGCTGATCCTCCGATCATTGTGCAACCAGAATTATTTAGCGTATATGCTTTATTGTCATACTATCTTTATAGTTTCGCGTGACCTTTGTGTAGTCAAGGCGAATATTGTTTGGGGCGACCGAGTCCTTTCAATATTTATCGTCCAACCAAGCCCCCGAGCCTCGGGTGGCAATGATTCTTGGTTACAATTAGTTTGTCCGCGAGACTTATGCAAAGTCAAAGCGAATATATTATGACGATCGTCGAGTTAACTGTATTGAATGCTGTGGGTTGAGCCCCCGAGCGTTTATTTCGTGAAAGAAGATATAATAATTTTCGATATCACTATTTTTATTCAAACCATACTATATTTTAGCAAAGCAAGCCCGATTCATTAAAAATCTTTCAGTTCCACTTGGTACCCTGAAAGGAAAAGAGTGCGTCTGAAAATTTGCGGGCTGTTCAATTACATTGTATGTTTATATGGTCCCTACAAAACTCTTGACTGCTTTTAACGCGTAGAAACGCCGCAATTTTGCAACGTTCCGCGGGTTCCCTTCATCTTTGTATGTCTTCTTATCTTTGAGTCGATAAGCTCCACCTGGGATAACTTCTGTAACAATGTATGGCCCCAACCATGGAGACTCTAGCTTTTCATGGCCATCTTGCTTGAGTCTAAGGACTTAATTGCCGACCTCGAACGGCCGAGGACGGAGTCGACGACTGTGATAATTCTTCAGGTTCTGCTGATATGCGCTTACTCTAGATAACACAACATCCCTTGCTTCATTGACTGCATCAACATCGTCCTCGGGTGCTCTCTGTGAAGCTTCTTCATCATACTCTGCGACTTGAGGAGAATCATGCGCTAATTCTATCGGAAGCACGACTTCATCGCCATGGACCAGAAAGAAACGAGTCTCTTGAGTTGCTGTATTTGGTGTTGTTCGCAGGCTCCACAACACGGAGGGTAAATCGTCAACCCAGGCGTGCCTTGCTTTTTCGAGTGGTTCTAACAAGCGCTTCTTGATTCCATTGCATATGAGCCCGTTTGCCTTTTCAACTTGACCATTGGTTTGTGGATGTGCTACAGATGCAAATTATAGCTTGATACCCAATCCTTCACAGTAATCCTTGAACTCGCGGGAACTGAAGTTACTGCCATTGTCTGTTACAATGCTATTTGGGACGCCGAACCGAAAAACGATGCCCTTAATAAAATTTACAGTTGCCACTGCATCTGCTGTTGTCACTGGTTTCACCTCAATCCACTTGGTGAATCTATCGACTACCACAAGTAAATCCACGTGTCCTCCTGGCCAGGACTTGTGCAATTTTCCTACCATGTTGAGTTCCCACTGGGCGAATGGCCATGCCAGAGGTATTGGCATTAACTCGGCTGCTGGAGCATGTGGCTTGGACGTGAATCTTTGGCAAGCTTCACAGGTGCGCACGATGTTCTTCGCATCTTCTATGGCTGAGAGCCAATAGAATCCAGCCCGAAAAGCCTTGGCTGCGATTGCTCGACTACTTGCGTGGTGGCCACATATTCCTTCATGTATGTCCTTGAGTATAAGCCGTCCTTCTTCGGGTGAAATACATCTCTGCAGGACGCCCGATATGCTGCGTTTATATAACTCCCCCTTGACCACTGTGAATGCTTTGGATCACCTGATAACTCTGCGCGCCTCTACTGGATCTTCCGGTATTTCTTTCTTTGTAATATACGCCAGATATGCTTGCATCCATGGAACTTGTATCATCATTACCTCTTCTGGCTCCTCTTCTTCGTCCGAAGTCGACGATTTTGGGGCTGCTGCAGCCCCCGAGTCTTTTTTATGCTTATCTTTTTTCTTTGACTGCTTCTGTGCTACAGGTTTCTTCGGCTTGGTTGATCTCTCACTGATTTCTTCCCAAAATACTCCTGGTGGTATAGGCAAACACTATGATCCGATGTTTGCCAGAACATCGGCTTCATCATTGCTGAGTCTGCTCACATGATTTACTTCACACCCGTCGAAGGTTCTTTCGAGTTCGTTGTATGCATCTCTGTATGCTATCATGCTGTCGTTGACCGCGTCGCACTTGTTCATCACTTGTTGTGCTACCAGCTGAGAATCTCCGAAGATTTTTAGGCGCGTTGCGCCGCATGCTTTTGCCATCTTCATCCCATGGAGTAGAGCTTCATATTCTGCTTCATTATTTGATTCGTTGGGGAAGATCATCCGCAATATGTACTTCATCTTGTCACCTTGCGGAGAGGTAAGTATCACTCCTGCTCCTGCTCCTTCTGTTCTCTTGGACCCGTCGAAATTCATGTGCCAGGAACTCGATAAACCCGGTGGTCCTGTGTTCTGGATCTCCATCCACTCTGCTACAAAGTCTGGCAAAATCTGCGACTTGATTGCTTTTCTTTTTTCATACGTGATGTCCCGAGGGGAAAGTTTTATTCCCCAAAGGGAGACACGTCCCGTAGCTTCCGGATTGTTCAGGATATTCGAGAGGGGTGCCTCATTGACCACTACGATCGGGTGTGCCGAAAAGTAGTGCCTTAACTTTCTTGTTGACATGAAGACTCCATATGCTAGCTTCTGGTAGTGCGGGTACCGCTGTTTGGATGGAGAAAAAACTTCGCTAAGAAAATACACTGGGCGTTGGACTCCGTGGATTTTTCCTTCTTCTTCCCGCTCCACGACAAGGACCGTGCTGACCACCTGCGGAGTGGCTGCGATGTACAACAGTAACGTCTCTTTTTCTCGTGGGGCCACTAACACTGGTGGAGTCGAAATAGTATGCTTCAAGTGCTCGAACGCTCTATCTGTTTCTTCGTTCCACTCGAACTTTTCTCCCTTCTTTATAAGCACATAGAAAGGTAATGCTTTTTCTCCTAACCTGGCGATAAATCTGCTCAAAGCTGCGACTCGCCCTGTTAGTTGTTGTACTTTCTTGAGCTTGGTTGGTTTCTTCATTGTCAAGATGGCCTGTATCTTCTCTGGATTTGCTTCAATCCCTCTAGCCGACACTAAGTATCCGAGGAGTTCTCCCGCAGGAACACCAAAGGAACATTTTGTCGGGTTCAGCTTGATGCGGAACTTGTCAAGGCTGCCGAATGTTTCCCGGAGATCATCGACTAAGGATGACCCGCGTTTTGTTGTGATGACTACGTCGTCAATGTATACTTGGACATTCTTGCCAATCTGAGTTGCTAGGCACTTCTGCATCATCCGCTGATATGTTGCTCCTGCGTTCTTCAACCCGAATGGCATTGTTTTGTAGCAGAACACACCATAAGGGGTTATGAAAGCTGTTTTGACTTTGTCCTCTTCTTTTAACCGGATCTGGTTGTAACCAGAGTATGCATCCAGAAAGGAAAGACGTTCACAGCCTGCCGTGGAGTCGATAATCTGATCGATCTTAGGGAGGGGAAAGTGATCCTTTGGGCAATGTTTATTGAGGCACATGAAGTCGACGCACATGCGAAGGACCTCAGTGTTTTTCTTCGGGACCAGCACTGGATTAGCAACCCAAGTGGCCTCGGTTTTTATTTCCTTGATGAACCCAGCATCTTCTAGTCGATGAATTTCTGAAAGCATAGCCTTGCGGTTTGGCTCGGAGAAACGGCGCAAAGGTTGTCGAATTGGTCTGGCTCTTGGGTCCAGATTAAGTGCGTGCTCGGCAAGTTCCCTGGGTACTCCTGGCATGTCAGCTGGACACCATGCGAAGATTTCCCAGCACTCACAGAGGAACTCGACGAGCGCGCTTTCCTATGCGCTATCCAGATTAGCCGCGATTGATGTCGTTTTCTTGGGATCTGTCGGGTGGACTTGTACTTCTTTGGAATCTTTAGAGGTGTCGAAAGCTTGCTCTTGCAAGGATCTACCTTCGTCTAGCAACACATCGTGGTTGGTAGTGAGTTTTGTCGGCTCATACTCAGCTTGCATTCCGAACGATTCGGAAAGCTTGTGAAAATCCCTGTCGCATTTATCTGACACGGCGAAACTTCCATGGATCGCTATTGGGCCCTTGGGTCCAGGAATCCTCCATAATAAGTATGTGTAATGCGGTACTGCCATAAATCTGGCGTATGCGGGTCCTGCCAGGAGGGCGTGATACTGTGATGGCCGGTCTATAACCTCGAACTCGAGCTTTTCTTTTCTGAAATTTTCTACTGTTCCGAACTATACGTCGAGTGCTATCTTGCCCAAGGGATAAGTTGGTTTCTCAGGCGTTATTCCATGAAAATGCGTGTCCGTTGGCATCAGATTGGCCAGCAAAATGTTCATCTTTCTCAACATATCTGCATAGATTAGGTTTATACTGCTCCCTCCATCGATAAATACTCGAGAAACATCATATCCTCCAATAACTGCTGGTAGCACCAACGCTGAGTATCCTGGCCGCGGCACCTGGGGTGGGTGGTCTTCTATACTGAATCCTATTGGCTGACCCGACCAATTAAGGTACTCGATAGTAGGTGGTGGTTCCAATACTGCCATGTTCACCTGCCGAGTAATCAGCTTTTGCGACCTGTTTGATGATTTGCCCTTCTGGATCATTGTTACCGCTCCCCTTGTTTGTGTTAAATCTTTGTCAGTGTCTGAGGGACCCGCGATCTGCAACTGATTTTGGTGACTTCCATTGGTGATTGCTGGTGGTGGTGGCGGCAGTGGTACGTGCACCTCACTTCTTGGTCCTTGCGCATATCCCCTGCTGACCGCTTCGGCTTGCGTGTTCTCCGTGATCCTTCGCAGAGCTTGAAACGTTTCGACAATCCTTTTGGAGGTGACCCGACGCTCTCTTCCCTTCAGAATCTATATAGAAATGCATCTGGCATGGTCCATTCAAGATTTCTTCGGGTGACATGTTGTACGCTCGTGAATATCTGGGTCGGTTATTCTGCCTGCTAGAGTTTTGTGCATCTCTATTGTCGCCTCGCTGCTCATTGCCCCTGCGATAGTCGTCGCGGTGGTTGTTGCCATTATTACTGCGGAAGCCAGCCAAAATTTGGCTGGGACCGTCATATTCCGCAAAACTGCGGAATCGTCGCCTGTATTGGTTGTTGCTCCTGTTGCGATCTTCCTCGGGTGAACGAGGCCGCTTGTTTTGGACAGCATCTTCGCCATCAGCCCATCTATTTGTTGTTTCCATGAGTTCCGCGACTGTTCTCGGGTTGTCCCTTCCTAGCTCTTCTACTAGGTCTCTTCTGCGGATGCCTCCGATGAACGCATCTATTGCCCTCTCGTCAGACACATGCTCGGCTGAATTTTTTATAAGACTCCAGCGCTGGATATATGCCCGCATTGACTCGCCTGATTTCTGCGTGCATGTTCTCAACTGTACGGGTAAAGCAAGGGAGTCCACATAGTTCCTCTTCACTATCCTTTGTTGCTTGGCAATTTTTGTTGGAGATATGTCCGAGAGGCAATAATAAAGTGGTTATTGTTATATCTTAGTGTTCATGATAAATGTTTACATCCCATGCTATAATTGTATTAAGTGGAAACATTGATACATGTGTGTTTTCTAAACAAACCAGAGTCCCTAGTAAGCCTCTCGTTTAACTAGCTTGTTGATTAATAGATGATCATAGTTTCCTGATCATGAACATTGGATGTTATTAATAACAGGATCATATCATTAGGAGAATGATGTGATGGACACACTGATGGGATTCGTAGCATAGAAAACAAAAAAATTCCTACCGCAAGAACGAATAACATGCCAAGATCCAATCTAGTAGATGGTAGCAACGAGAAGATCATGAGACTAACCCTCGAAGATTTCCAAAGCCTACGAGATTAGATCTCGTTGTGGATGTAGTCGATCACTTGCCGCTTTCAAAAGCACGTAGAAGATCTTGACGGTGCCACAATCGGGCAGCACCTCCGTACTCGGTCACACGTTCGGTGTTGATGACGACGTCCTTCTCCCCGTTCCAGCGGGCAGCGGATGTAGTAGATCCTCCTCGGAATCCCGACAGCATGACGGCGTGGTGTCGTTGGTGGTGGAGATCTCCGGCAGGGCTTCGCCTAAGCGCTACGGGAGAGAGGTGGAGGAGGGAGTGGTGCTAGGGTTTAGGAGAGAGGGAGGGGTGCGGCCAAGGGCAGCCTTGATGTGGCCGGCCAGCCCCCTCTCCTCCTCTTTATATAGGTGGAACACCCAAGGGTTTGCCCAAAGATCTGAATAAGACCCCAATTCAAAAACTGCCATATGGATGAAACCTAGGGGGACAAGGACTTCTCCCTTTCCCCCTTTAGTGGCCGGCCAAGGAGGTGGAGTCCACCATGGACTCCACCCTCCCACTTGGTTGGTTGGTTAGGGTTTGTGGAATCCTTCCGGGACTCCACCTTCCATGGTGATTTCTTCCGGAAGGTTCTAGAACATTCTAGTGCCTTCCATAAATGCACCGGATCATTTCCAAACTTGGAAATTGACTTCCTATATATGAATCTTATTCTCCGGACCATTCCGGACCTCCTCGTGATGTCCTGGATCCCATCCGAGACTCCGAACAAAATTCGAACTCCATTCCATATTCCATATCTACTTAAAACGACATCAAACCTTAAGTGTGTCACCCTACGGTTCGAGAACTATGCGGACATGATCGAGACTCCTCTCCGATCAATAACTAATAGCGGGACCTGGAGATCCATAATAGCTCCCACATATTCAACGATGACTTCGTGATCGAAAGAACCATACACATAAAATAAAAATTCCCTTTGTCTCGCGATATTTTACTTATCCGAAGTTTGATCGTCGGTATCTCCATACCTAGTTCAACCTCGTTACCGATAAGTACTCTTTACTCGTGATATGATATCCCTTGTGAACCAGTCACATGCTTGCAAGCTAATTGGATGTCATTCCACCGAGAGGGCCCAGTATATCTATCCGTCATTAGGATGGACAAATCCCACTATTGATCCATATGCCTCAACTCATACTTTCCGAATACTTAATCCCATCTTTATAACCACCCATTTACGCGGTGGCGTTTGATGTAATCAAAGTACCCTTCCGGTATAAGTGATTTACATGATCTCATGGTCAAAGGATTAAGTTACTATGCATATTAAAGCTTGAAGCATAAAGAACTAAATGACTTGATCATATGCTACGCTTACTATGGGTGTATGTCCATCACATCATTCACCTAATGATATGACCTTGTTATTAATAACATCCAATGTTCATGATCAGGAAACCATGATCATCTATTAATCAACAAGCTAGTTAAACGAGAGGCTTACTAGGGACTCTGGTTGTTCACACAACACACATGTATCAATGTTTCCGGTTAATACAATTGTAGCATGGAGTGTAAACATTTACAATGAACACTAAGATATAACAATAACTACTTTATTATTGCCTCTCGGGCATATCTCCAACAGTCTCCCACTTGCACTAGAGTCAATAATCTAGTTTACATTTGTAAAGATATAACACCTTGGCCTTGGTGCTTATCATGTTTTGCTCACGGGAGAGATTTCAGTCAACGGATCTGACACGCTCAGAAACATATGTATTTTGCAATTCATTTGCGTCTCAACGCATCACTCATTTTCAAAATGAGTAGGCATTAATCATATATGTTCAGTCTTCTGGTGGAACCTTAATTCCGCGGTCTGAAATATGTCACTAATATTGTCACACACAATATAGTTTCAAAGTTCTGACACTATCGGAACTACACCAAGTTCTCAAAGAACTTCTCGACTTAAACATCCTCAGTCATTGTCAAAACAATGACATACTCTGCCTTTGTTTGTAGAATCCGTCACAATATTTAGAACTCATCTAAATCTAGCATAGACTTCTTCTAGCTCATTGTGCTACCTTTTAAACCATACTTAGCCTAATTGAGATTGAAATTTTATTTTTATATGCGACCAAACTAATATCGGTATAACACCTTACAGCGATTTGTTTGTCATTACCCACACAAAACTATATATATATCCTTAGTTCTTCTAAAGCACTCAGGGATATTCTTACTGTTGTCCAATGATCATTACATGAATCATTCTGGTATATGCTCTTAACACTTTAGAGCACATGACATCTGATTTTGTACATATTATACGTGATCTAAAATCACTCATGTGTTTTTACTCATCGAGTGTCAAATACACTCGAGTCTTGTTAAACCTTCACATGGAAAAGAACACCTTCTTAACATTTTTTATATTGAACTATTTCAATATTCATTCTATGTACTTTAACTTAAACTTATTATGTGTTTCAATCTATCTTCATAGATCTTGACACTAAATATGTTTCAGTTCATATCTTTTCATTGAAGTTAATTCTCAATGAAACCTTTTAATCAAGTATATAATTACATCATTTATAATCAAAGATATGTCATCCACATACAATATTATAACTTTGTCTCAGCGCTCCCACTTAATTTCTTGCAAATGCAAGCATCTTCATCGTTTCTGATGAAATCAAAAACTCTTTGACTATTTCATCAGGTGAAGATTCCAACTCCGTGATACTCACTTCATCCAGTGAAGTTTGTATACCTTTTTAGTATTCTACGGACTAGCAAAACTCTTAGTTGTATCTTGTATACACCTTTAATACACACTTCTGTTAAGTAATGTATTTTTGCCATCCTACTAGCATATCTCATAAAATAAATATGTAGCGATTACTAGAATAATCCACATAGACTATAAGCATCGCTATGGAAGATCTAATCTTATCATAGTCAACTCTTTGAACTTTGTCATAAACAAATTTTCGACAAGTCGAGCTTTTTCAAGGATATTGCATCCAAGTCCATCAAATTAATAGATCCATTTACTTTCAAAAAGTATTCACCTATCTTGGATTTCATGGCGCATAGCCATTTTAACGGAGTCAGGGCCCATCATAGCTTCTTTGTATGTAGTTGGTTTATCATTGTTCAAAATCAATCCTTTGTTTCACAAATCATTTATTTGATCACAAAATAAACCATACCTACAAGGTTCAATAGGTACTTCGCTCTCCATGACTATAACACTTTGTAGACATGGGAGCCATGATCATCGTGGCCGCTTCCAGAACCATTTCCGATGCTGCGCTACTCTGATCATCATGCTCAGGTTCATCAACCTTATCAAGTTCTATTGTCCTCCCACTCAAATACTTCGCTAGAAACAATTTCTTGGAAATAAGAAACATTGACAAACACTTTTGTCTTTGACTTCATAGTGGAAAGAATTCCCAATCATTCTCTGGGATAACCAACAAAGACATTCATCCGATTTTGGTTGTAAACTCATTTACTTATGCTATGCATACCAAAATTTTAAGAAAGGACTATTAGGGTTTATACCCATGCCATAACTCATATGGTGTCATTTCAACGGATTTATGATGATGCTCTATTTAGTGTAAAAGCGGTAGTCTCTAAAGCATAATCCACAAATATATAATGGCGTCATATTATTTTATCTCATCATTAATCCAACAAGGTTTGGATACGTCTCTTGGATACTCCATCATCACTATGATACTCCAAGAAACGTGAGTTGTAGAACAATTTCATAACTCTCTTAGATGTTCGCTAAAACTCGTAATTCAAATATTTTCACCATGATCCAATCATAGATATTTGACTTTTCTATTACGATGATTTCCACTTCATGCTGAAATTTATTTGAATCCATTCAAATGTTTCAAACTTCTTCCTTATCGAATAAATATATCCACATATATATACTCAATTCATTGTTGGAAGTTTTCATGAAGTAGAAGAATCTCCCGCACACAACTATGCCCAGTGAACCACATACATCATCATGTATGTTTCCACTAAGTTAGTTGCCCGTTCAACTCTTGGCCTATGAACGGTATTTCAGTCATTCTCTTTAGAAGAGATTTGCAAGCGCCAAACGATTCGAAAATCAAATGACTCCAAAAATCCATTTGCATGGAGTTTCTACATGCGTTCCTTTCTAACATGACCTAAATGGCGGTTCCACAAATAAGTGGAATTCAAATCATTTGCCTTATGGTATTTTAGCGTCAGTGTTATGCATGTGTGTTTCACCATTAAGATTTATAATAACTTATCCATCGTACATGGAGTAAGGTCATAATTTGAACAACTTATTGTTTTCATTTGACCAGAGCAAAATAACAATTATTAAGTTCTTTATTATAAATCCTAAGGGCTAGGTAGAATGCCAACGACAAACATAATAACACTTAATTATGTTCCAGACGTGCATTATTACCATATTCCTTATCAGTCACTTAGGCCATCGTATTCTTGTATTGCGTTGTATTGTATGACAACTCATACCAACCAATCTGGTACAAATACCCAAGAACTTCATTGTGTGACCAATCAAAGAATACATTCATAACATGTATATAATCTATATACACCTGAGCTAGACTTTCTAGTCTTTACTTTCTTTCTGCCAAAAAATCTTTTGTAGTTTCTCTTTTAGCTTTCCTCATTCTCAGAAAACACTTCACCTTCAATAACTTCTAGGTCCATTGGTCAAATACCAATAACCTTGAGGTTCTTACTTTGAAGTTGATCATCATGTGACAAGTGTTCCAGATTTCACTATTAGTAACCTTTTAATGTGATGAACAATTTCACTAATAATTTTTATCCATCAAATCATGACGACTTTCCGAGACCATGTCGTACATGCTAGGCTCTAAAGTTTAACCATTCGCATGTGCAAATCTGGCTTGCACCCGTTGTATGCACACGTAGAATCTATAACACCCGATCATCACGTGATGCTTCGAAACGATGAGTCTTAGCAACGGTGCATACTAAGGACGATCACTTCATGGATATGCGAATATCGTTAGTGCCCAACTAGTTGGAGGATTGGGACGCCTGGCGTCTTCAACCTTCGTACATTCCCATAAAACTTATGAGTTTATGTAGTCTCACTAGATTATATTCTATCATCTTGCAATAAGGTCTTAGATATCACATATATCTCATACCTTGCTTATTTCTGAAAACAAAATTTCCAGCTCCTTACTTTTCAAACGGATTTGAACTCCAAGTTTCACGGAGACAAGATGACTTTAAGTACTAATTGAAACCATTGCTCTTTGAATTAACAATGTGAGGTTTACTAAAAGTTTGCAATAGGACTTAATCATTTCTTGATTCTTTAACAATACGGTACCAGTCCGTAAAGTTTCTTGTCAGACTTAACAGTATTTCTATCTCAATCACAAGACTAGCGCATGGTAGATAACGGATGCCAATTCTACAAATTTAATTCAAAATACTATTCAGACCATGTTCATGATAATAAGTTCATGTTTTAATCTAATTACTAATGAACTCCCACTTAATACAACATCCCTCATAGTTGTTTAGTGGTACACGATCCATATCCACTACACCAAAACCGATCATCACGTGAGATGATGTAGCTTCAATGGTGAACATCAACATGTTGATCATATCATCCATATGACTCGTGTTCAACCTTTCGGTTTCCTGTGTTCTGAGGCCATGTCTGTACATGCTAGGCTCATCAAGCAAACCCAAGTATTTGTGTGTGTGCTCAATGGCTTACACCCGTTGTATATGAACGTAGAATCTATCACATCCGATCATCACGAGATGCTTCAAAACGACGAACTGTAGCAACGGTGCATACGAGGGAGAACACTTTATTATCTTGATATTAATGTGAGGGATCATCTTATAATGCTACCGTCACGATCTAAGCAAGATAAGATGCATAAAGGATTAACATCACATGCAATTCATATGTGATATGATATGGCCCTTTAGTCTTTGCGCCTTTGATCTTCATCTCCAAAGCACGGACATGATCTCCATCATCAACGGGCATGATCTCCATCATCGTCGGCGTAGCGTCAAGGTCCATGGTGCCATCTTCATGGTTGTTCACCACATGTAGCAACTATTACAACTACTTTGAAATAATACTACTACATGAAATATAAAGACAACCATAAGGCTCCTACCGGTTGCCACAATACAATAATGATAATCTCATACATATTCATCATCACATCATGGCCATATCACATCACCAAACCCTGCAAAAACAAGTTAGACGCCTCTAATTTGGTTTGCATATTTTACGTGGTTTAGGGTTTCGAGTAAGATCCAATCTACCTACGAACATGAACCACAACGGTGATACTAGTGTTGTCAATAGAAAGAGTAGATTGAATCTTCACTATGGTGAGAGAGACAGACACCCGCAAAGCCACTTATGCAATACAAGTTGCATGTCGAGCGTGGAGCAAGTCTCATGAACGCGGTCATGTAAAGTTAGCCCGGGGCGCTTCATCCCACCATCCTGCAAGATGCAAAGTACACTAACTAAAGACAACAAAAGCATCAATGCCCACAAAACCATTGTGTTCTACTCGTGCAACCAATCTATGCATAGACACGGCTCCATGATGGGATTCATAGCATAGAAAACAAAAAATTTCCTACCGCAAGAACGAATAACAAGCCAAGATCCAATCTAGTAGATGGTAGCAACGAGAAGATCATGATACTAACCCTCGAAGATTTCCAAAGCCTACGAGATTAGATCTCGTTGCGGATGTAGTCGATCACTTGCCGCTTTCAAAAGCGCGTAGAAGATCTTGACGGTGCCACAATCGGGCAGCACCTCCGTACTCGGTCACTCGTTCGGTGTTGATGACGACGTCCTTCTCCCCGTTCCAGTGGGCAGCGGATGTAGTAGATCCTCCTCGGAATCCCGACAGCATGACGGCGTGGTGTCGGTGGTGGTGGAGATCTCCGGCAGGCTTCGCCTAAGCGCTACGGGAGAGAGGTGGAGGAGGGAGTGGTGCTAGGGTTTAGGAGAGAGGGGTGCGGCCAAGGGCAGCCTTGATGTGGCTGGCCAGCCCCCTCTCCTCCTCTTTATATAGGTGGAACACCCAAGGGTTTGCAAAGATCTGAATAAGACCCCAATTCAAAAACTGCCATATGGACGAAACCTAGGGGGACAAGGACTTCTCCCTTTCCCCCTTTAGTGGCCGGCCAAGGAGGTGGAGTCCACCATGGACTCCACCCTCCCACTTGGTTGGCTGGTTAGGGTTTGTGGAATCCTTCCGGGACTCCACCTTCCATGGTGATTTCTTCTGGAAGGTTTTAGAACATTCTAGTGCCTTCCATAAATGCACCGGATCATTTCCAAACTTGGAAAGTGACTTCCTATATATGAATCTTATTCTCGGACCATTCCGGACCTCCTCGTGATGTCCTGGATCCCATCCGAGACTCGAACAAAATTCGAACTCCATTCCATATTCCATATCTACTTAAAACGACATCAAACCTTAAGTGTGTCACCCTACGGTTCGAGAACTATGCGGACATGATCGAGAATCCTCTCCGATCAATAACTAATAGCGGGACCTGGAGATCCATAATAGCTCCCACATATTCAACGATGACTTCGTGATCGAAAGAACCATACACATAAAATAACAATTCCCTTTGTCTCACGATATTTTACTTATCCGAAGTTTGATCGTCGGTATCTCCATACCTAGTTCAACCTCGTTACCGATAAGTACTCTTTACTCGTACTGTGATATGATATCCCTTGTGAACCAGTCACATGCTTGCAAGCTAATTGGATGTCATTCCACTGAGAGGGCCCATAGTATATCTATCGTCATTAGGATGGACAAATCCCACTATTGATCCATATGCCTCAACTCATACTTTCCGAATACTTAATCCCATCTTCATAACCACCCATTTACGCAGTGGCGTTTGATGTAATCAAAGTACCCTTCCGGTATAAGTGATTTACATGATCTCATGGTCAAAGGTTTAAGTTACTATGCATATTAAAGCTTGAAGCATAAAGAACTAAATGACTTGATCATATGCTACGCTTACTATGGGTGTATGTCCATCACATCATTCACCTAATGATATGACCTTGTTATTAATAACATCCAATGATCATGATCAGGAAACCATGATCATCTATTAATCAACAAGCTAGTTAAACGAGAGGCTTACTAGGGACTCTGGTTGTTCACACACCACACATGTATCAATGTTTCTGGTTAATACAATTATAGCATGGAGTGTAAACATTTATCATGAACACTAAGATATAACAATAACTACTTTATTATTGCCTCTCGGGCATATCTCCAACACAAACACCCATAGTAAGCATAGCACATGATCAAGTCATTAAGTTCGTTTTGCTACAAGCTTTCAATACATAGTAACCTAATCCTTCGACCATGAGATCGTGTTAATCACTTACACCGGATAGATACTTTGATGACATCAAATGCCACTTCATAAATGGGTGGTTATAAAGGTGGCATTAAGTATTCTGAAAGTATGAGTTGAAGCGCATGGATCAAGAGTGGGATTTGTCCATCCTGATGACGGATAGATATACTCTGCGCCCTCTCGGTGGAATGTCATCTAATTAGCTTGCAAGCATTTGACTAGGTCACAAGGGATGACATATCACGGTACGAGTAAAGAGTACTTATCAGTAACGAGGTTGAACTACGTATGGAGATACTGATGATCGAACCTCGGATAAGTAAAGTATCGCGCGACAAAGGGAATCGGTATCGTATGTTAATGGTTCTTTCGATCACGAAGTCATCGTTGAATATGTGGGAGCCATTATGGATCTCCAGGTCCCGCTATTGGTTATTGATCGGAGAGGTGTCTCGGTCATGTCCGCATAGTTCGCGAACCGTAGGGTGACACACTTAAGGTTCGATGTTGTTTAAGTAGATATGGAATATGAGATGGAGACCGAACATTGTTCGGAGTCTCGGATGGGATCCAGGACATCACGAGGAGGCCCGGAATGGTCCGGAGAATAAGATTCATATAAGAAAAGTCATTTTCTAGGGTTCGGAAAAGTTCGGGAATTTTCCGGTGAAAGACCGGAGGGTTTGTAGAAGGTTCCGGAGGGGCCACCAGTGGGCCCACGACCCCGGGATGGGCCACATGCCTCAAGGCCCAGGCCGGCCAACCCCCTAGGATTTTGGGGAAACCCTAAAGGGGGAAGACTTGGGGGGCAAGTTCCCCCCCCTCCCTCTTGTGCGAAGGCCCTAGGGCTTGGAGGAGGGGCCAAGGCAGCCCTGGCCGCTGATACCTTGCAAACGTATCTATAATTTTTGATGCTCCATGCTTGTTTTACACCAATTTCTATATGTTTTGTTTACACTTCGTGGCACTTTTATGCATTTTCTGGAACTAACCTATTGACAAGATGCCACAGTGTTAGTTCTTGTTTTGTGCTGTTTTTGTATTTCAGAAAAGTTGTACAGGAAATATTCTTGGAATTGGACGAAACAAAAGCCGAAGTTGCTATTTTACTGTAACGAAGACGGAGTCCAAAGGAGAGACGGAGCCGAGCCAGGAGGTGGCCACACCACCCCTAGGTGCGGCCCAGCCCCTGGCCGCGCCTAGGCATGGTGTGGGCCCCCTAGGCGCCCACCGACCTCGCCCTTCCGCCTATATATTCATCTTCTCGGGAAAAACCTAAATACCCGAGCCTCCATCCACGAAAAGTTCCGTCGCCGCCGCCATCGTCGACCCTAGCTCGGGAGGGTTCTGAAGCTCTTCCCGGCACCTGCCAGAGAGGGAGATCATCACCGGAGGCTTCTACATCGCCATGCCCGCCTCCAAAGTGATGCGTGAGTAGTTCATCTCTGGACTACGGGTCCATAGCAGTAGCTAGATGGTTGTCTTCTCCAATTTATGTTTCATGTTTAGATCTTGTGAGCTGCCTATCATGATCAAGATCATCTTTATGTAATGCTACATGTTGTGTTTGTTGGGATCCGATGAATATTGAATACTATGGTTGAGATTGATTATATACTTGTCATATGTTATTTGTGATCTTGCATGCTCTCCGTTGCTAGTAGATGCTCTGGCCAAGTATGTGCTTGTGACTCCAAGAGGGAGTATTTATGCTCGATAGTGGGTTCATGCCTCTAGTAATCTGGGAGAGTGACAATAATTTCTAAGGTTGTAGATGTGTTGTTGCTACTAGGGAGAAAACAACAATGCTTTGTCTAAGGATAATTCTATTGTTTACTTTACACACTTTGCTTAATGCAATAATCTGGTTGCAACTTACTTAGTGAGCGGATGCTAACCGGAAGGTGGATTATTAGTCATAGACGCAGTTGGATTATGGTCTATGTATCTTGTTGTAATGTCCAAATGAATCTCATAGTAATCATCTTTTCATGTATGGTCTTTATTCTGTCAATTGCCCAACTGTAATTTGTTCACCCAGCATGTTATTTATCTTCATGGAGAGACACTGTAACATCCCAACTTTCAAATCAAGGAAGAAGAAGAAGTTCAAGTACTCAAATTTTGGAACCAACAAAAACTTTTATTAACACTTGTGCTCTGCATAGTGCTCATACTCAATTTTGGTGTGAATGCCATGTCTTTGTTTGTGTGATGATGCTTAACCTCTAAAACCCTAACTTGATCCCTTTAAGATCACAAAGCAAATCAAAAAGGAAGAAAAGAAATAAAATAAAAAATCCCAAAACCCTCACACATGGTTTATGCCATTTTTGTAATTCTTCAACCTAGACCATTTTGCCTTGCACCACTGGTTGGAGATGGTTACTAAACACTTATAAACAAGTTGGAATCAAAGAAACTCAAATCAAATCAAATTTGAAATCAAATTGTGCTCACATGCACTAATGGTCAAAACTGCCATTTTTAGCCTGATGCCTACTTTGAGCCTCTGTATTAAGAGATTTTCAAACCAAACAAATCCAAATCTTTGCACCTCATCCAAGACAACATCAAGGTGAACAACTTTGGTAAAGCACACCCCTACAAATTTGTAACACCCCAAATTTTGCAACCTTGTTTAAGTGTCCAGAGTGCAAAAATAGGGGGGAACAAAAACTTTTTCCAAATGGTATAGTAAGATGAATTGCCTTGACCTGTTTGCTTTGGTGCATTGCCTTGACCTGTTTATCAAAATGAATTGTCTTGATCTGCTTGTTTAGAATTTTCTCTTGAGCTACTTCAGGGAATAACCCCTCTATAATAGAAACACCTTAGTCACTCACCACCTAAAACACATGTGTGGCTTAGAAAAGGTTGCTCTCCTTTTTCACTACATCAAACCTCTCCACTTATGGCAACATGAGTGTGCCTACTTAAAATTAATCTTTGTGATGTATTCTAGCTCAAACCATCCTTGATTCAAAACTTGGGATCATCTACCCCTTACCACATCATTCCCTTATACCCTAGTCAAAAACCCTTAGACCTCAGAAAATTTGGCTAAGTCCTAAGTCTGTTATCAGGTCCCATTTTGAATCCTCTGGATTAAGCTACCCCTTGCCATCTAAGGCAATGCACTTGGTCCTAGACCTACCTTGTCAGGGGAACTTCCCAACTATACCTCTTCCTTGGATCAGGTCACACATATACCCACTTATCCTTGATGGTTCTGAAGCCAAGTCAATAATCTGCTTTTGGCACTATTAAAAGATTCAAACTTTGATAGTTGATCTCTAAGCACCCACAACTGTTATAGGTGAACTCCAGGCATGGATCTCATGTATACAACTCCCTCTACAACTCCCACGTCTTGCATGTTTCATAGGAACCTTGAATCCCACTTTTCCAACTTGATCTTACACCCTTCTCACTGTTTCAGCACTAGATCACATTTTCCACTATTACCTCTCGTTTTTCTTTAATCCAAGTTTAACCTTCACCCAACCAAGTGGGAAATGATTGTTACATTATGTAGTAATCATCTACCCTTGAGATCTTACTTCCCAAATTTATTCTTACCTTCTTTTAAAGAAAATTTCCAAAACCCTATTTATGTTCTTCTCTGGTTCTAACTACAAAACTACTTCTAGTTTTATTAAACCCTTTCAAATTATTTATTCAAAGAAAACAAGGGAATGAGACTAGTATTTTATCATCTCATTTCACCAAGGACTGATTTCTATATCATTGTTTTATTTTATTTTTCTTTCTTTTTAACAAAATGCATGTTTATGGTGTTTATACCATTTCTTGATTTCTCTTGCTTACTTTAAATTTAAGAAAAATATACCTTTTCTTAAGAAAGTGAGTGGGGCATTTTGAAAATACTATGTTCTACCCAGCTCCTCTCAACCTTCTTTCAAAATACTCCTCAATTGAATTCATTTCCAAATGTCCATAGAAGAATTGAGGTGATTCAAATACCTTTCAAATGAATTCATTTTTTTATGACAACCCTTGCACCTCCAATGTACCCCTCTGATCTACTTGAGCATCATCACCTCAATTCTCTAGCCTCGAGCTAATTAAGTGGTCATTTGATCATTTTTGCCACTAAGCTCCAATTTTCCTTTCTCTTTCACTAACATCCTTCCAAATCTTTTTACAAAGACATCACTAGCCTAACCACCATTAGAGTTACCACCAGCACCCTCTTGCTTGACCTACATGGTCGTTTGACCCGCTTAGACCAAGCCTAATTCTTGGCTATAAAGGAGAAGCCATCCACCCCATGCATGGCTTCATATGAGCTAATCTCCCTCATTTCTCTATGTTCAATTCAACACCATCCGCCTCCCTCTTGACCTCTTGACCTCTCCACCTCTCAAACTCTTTTCTAAAACCATCTAAACCAACCTAGTGAACCATCCATGCATGGCAAAAAAATTGAGCCGGCCATGTTCATGTAGTATTGCATGGGGTCAAACCTCACCATCTCTCTCTCCCTCCATCATTTGTTTACCACAAACCCCTCTCCCTTTTACCTCTCCATCACCTGCACCATCCTCTGGTCGTCACCACTGCAGCACTGCCCACCATTGTGTTTGCTAGTGGTTGGAGGCAAGGAAAGAAAGAGACATATGCATGCAATCGGCCAAACCTTGAGAAGACATTGCTTCTGGCCGACCCTCTCCCTCCAACCTGTACCCAGGTGTGTTGCAAGACCCTTCTCACTCCCAGAACCCTCAAGGCAGGCACCAAGCCTAGCCCTAGCTCTCCCTCATCTCTCTCTCTTGCCGTGGACACGATGGACATGCCCATTCTTATAACCGGGCACTTCTGCCAGGACGACCGCGCCACTAGCCTGCCCTCGACTTTATTAGTCGTAGACACGCATGCCCCCGCCCTTGTCATCTTCCTGTTGGCCACAAACGGCCCCGCTCTGAATGCCGACGCTGCGTCGAGCACCTGGCGTGCGCGCAGCGGAAACCCTCTCTCCGAGCGGACCGACCGCCTCAGCCCCTCCTCACTCGCCTGCTACCTAGCATCGAGTCCATAAACGCACAGGCACAGCACGAGCCTCTCCTTTGTCGCACGCATCTGTCGTGTGCGCCGCCCGTTCTGGCCAATGCTCGTCGAGCAGCGGCAGGGCGCCGTGCGCACACCCTCGCCCCAGTCTCCCTGAGCCCCTTTTAGTCGCCCTCTCCCTTCACTTCTCACGCACATCTCCCTCTCCCAGAAACTCGAACGCAGCCCTGCTTAGTTTCTTCCCTGACCGAAGAGCAAGGCCGAGCCGAGCTGTGCCGGCCGTGGTGCATGTCGTTGCCGCGGCCTTCGCCCTCCGTTCCTTCTCTCTGCGGTCTATTTCTGCGTGTTTTCCTCTCCCTCTGTGCCCCTCACCGTCGCCCTTTTCTCTGCCAGGAACCCACCGAGGGAGTCCGTCATCAAGTTCGTCTGTGACGGTCTCGTCCTCAACACAGAGCCCGACAACGCCACCCGTCACGGTGCCGTGCTCACCCTCGTCCGTGACGAAGACCGACAGCTCACCCGCACCTAGAGACGCCCAGTATAGTCTCTGTACCTTCCTCTCAGCCCAACGTCGAGCCGCCGCTCGATCCTTGCTGCGTTCCCGTCGTCGTCGTCGGAACTCCGTCCGCGCCGGCACCGCGAGCACTCGGACCAAGACAACGCCGGGAGGCCTCCACAGAGCACGCGTCGCCGCCTCTCCCTCCTCCGCGTTTTTTTCCCGCCGTCCTCGAGCCCCCGGTGAGCCTGCTCATCCCTGTCTCTGTTGCGTCCATTGAGCGCCGTCGTCGCTTGGTCACCGTCGACCACGTTCGGGTCGTGGCCGGTAGGAATAGACGTGGCCGTTGGATCTGCATCCAACGGATGCATGCATCCCTGGAGCTGGCCGCGTCCACCGTCAGCTGGGCCCCGCCCGGGGCGTTTGAAGCCGTGTCTTCCGCGCTTGGCTGCCTAGAGCTGGGCCGGATCTGGCTGTTCCCAGGATTTCAGCCCAAAAGCTTTTCTCTTTTCCCTGATCTGCAAAATCTGCCAGGGTTAGGTTTTAGGTTTTAATTCACCAAAAATTCCTCGAGCCTCAAAATCACTGGAATTAAAATAATACATACTCCTAAACAAATTACTAATCACCTCCATTTGCTTTCATGAATTTCACTCTTATAGATATTTACTGGTAATTAATATTGTAAAATGTTGCTTCTGTGATGTTTATTCATTTCTGGGAGTTCTGTATATCCTTTTGGTGTGAACCAAATTTTGTTGTAAAGTAATCCGCAGTAGCTTTATTTTGACATATGATAGACATGCAGTAGTTTTCTCGTTTTGGTATTGTTTAGGTTTTAATATCTAACCAGTGGGGACTTGTGTAATTTTTAGTTTGCAAAATAAATTTGTTTTTGCACCAAACGCAAGTTTCTATGTTAGATAGCATGTTTTTCTATACCCTGGTAAGAGGAAATATTTTTGTGAGCTATATTTTATTTCTGGGAATTTTATAACCAAAACAGGGTACTTTTTAGTATAAAAATTGCAGTAATTATTTTATAAATCAGAAAAATGCCAAACCAATTTTGGTGGATCACATTATGCAGTACCTATCTGTTGGTATGTTTATTACTGGCTTCCCAAGATTTGATGTTTGTGTGATTTAAAAATGGTTTGCTCTAGTTTCTGATTTATTAAAATGTTTTAAAATATTTAAAATTTTATTTTTGGATTATTCCAGTGCATGTGAGTTCTACATGTTGTTAGCTTCCAGTAGATATGTTGTTTGTGTTTTTGTGACTCACGGAAAGATTTAGGCCAACTATTTGGTCCCTGAGTCATTTCTGGTTTTATAAAAATCTTATCTTTTGTTTTAGAAACCTAAAATTAGTGAATCCAATTCCTGTAGCTTTATAAAGTCAAGCTTTACTCTCTGTGGTTTTACCAAAATTTTGTGTGTATTGTTCTGGAGTAGCTTCATAATTTGGTATGGTTGTTTATTTTACCCCTAGGGAAATTTAGTTGTTTTGTTTAAGATGTTTCATAATGAACTATGGCACCAGACCCTACTGGTGGTTTCCAAAAGTCATTGGCCTCCTGAGCTTGTGTAGATTATTTCTTGATGAGAGGTAGAACCTTCTTTTTTAACAAATAGATGTTTGTTAAGGTCTTTTCTAGTGACAATAGAATAGTCCTTATAATTAAAATGACCATTCTTGCCATAGGTATTGTTTGTTTGAAATGTTAAGTGTCTCTGATTTAGTGATTTGCTATTGTGTGTTGTTTGAGTGGATTGATGCTATGGCTAGGGATTGATTGCCTTCTATTTTATTTTGCGACGTTAGAATGCGAACACTATCGGAGAAGAAGGAGAGAATCTTGGTGAGGAATTCGAAGAGGAAGGAAGAGCAGATGATTCGTGAAGATGAAGTCCAGGGACAAATAGCCAACAAAGGCAAGCCACCTCTTGATGCATACCTTCACCTAATTGTCTTACTCTTGCATTATTACAAGTTTTATAAATTGCATGGTTTTATTTATTTATGTGAGTGGTTCTGCCACTCGAAGTTTTATTATTCCACCCTTACGGGTGCTGCCTCTCGTTGATACCTACTGGACAATCCTGGTAGCGATATGGTGTTTAACACCTTATCCTCTCTTTGTCGCCGCTCTTCAAAATAAAGCTGGACTATAGGTTGGGAGCTCTTTGAAAAAGATGTTTTATGAAAAAGGTTTCAAGAAAGGAAGTTCTTCGAAAACCTTGGAACGGGGCAACCCTACCCAAGTGTGAGTTTTTGAAAAGAAAAAAAAGTGTTTACAAAAGAAGTTTTGCTGGAGGCAAGTGGAGGAAAGAAAATGTTTTCGAAAACTTTAGCGCCTAAGTACTCACCCGGACTAAAAGACAGTGCAACCACATTACCCCAAAGTGGGCACGGGGCGTAGCGTAGTAGTTTGTCTCGCCTTAGTTTGGGTCCTGCAAGTGTAGTGGCAGTCCGACCATGGACGCTTCGACCGGGGTTCTTCCCATGAGAAGGGACGCAACCCATTTGCCTGTTGTAGCGGGGTACAACTATGAGCTCCCATTGAAAGATGCCTAAGTGGTTGGGTGGCATTCCGGAGGGTCGGGTGCCGGGGACTTTGCAACTCCTGGGTAAACGGCATCCCGGACTCTGGTGTTGGGAGGTACAACTCATTCGGCATGTCTTAGGCTAAGGCGAGCAAGCGAAAAACTACGATCGGTTATCCGAGCCTCGCGTTGTGACGCATGGCGAACCAGGGGTGATCCCGGCGGATTTACCGGATCTTGTGGGGAAAGTGTACAACCTCTGCAGAGTGAAAACTATTCGAATAGCCGTGTCCGCGGTTATGGACGGTTGGGAAGGCTGTTGCTTAGCCTGAAGAGTTTTGGTTTATAAAAGTGTTTTCTCAAAAATGTTTCGGGAAAATGATGCTAGTGGGACTGCTGGAAATGTACCTGGGAGGTACGGTGGAAAGTTGGAAAGTTGTTTTGGCCATATGAGATGGCCGGAAAGGAAAGTGGGTCATCCTTACCTATTAGTCTTCAAAAGAAACTTGTTTTCAAAAAGGTTTTCAACAAAGATATAGGGATGTCATACTCTCGAGAGAAACTATCTCTCACTTCTTGTAACCCTAGAATAGTGCATGTTCCTTGCTACTGCCCAATTGCATATCCTTTACTTCTCTCTAAGGTGGTTTGCAAGTACAATTCATAATGTACTCATGGCTTTGTCCCTGGCTATTTACTTGGCCAGACTTGGTGGAGTTCGACAGATGAAGAAGGAGTTGGCGACGTCTATGCGAGCTAGGAACGTTCTCACAGTCAGTTGCCTGTAGGGTTATGGCATGACTTGGGCCATGCGAACGCTTTCGTCTGAAGTATTTCCGCTATGTGGTTGATGATCTCCTGCCATTATGGCTCTTATGTAAGTATTGGTCATGTGACATGTTGTAATCCTTTTATTCGGTACTGTAATGGATGATGTACTTGGTACCAGTTCGGTTATGCCTTCACGACACACTGATCATGGGATCGTGAATGTGTATGCATAACGGGTGTTTCGGACAGCTAGTCCGGGGCCCCACAGAGCTGGTATCAGAGCCATCCTGACTGTAGGATACCTTAGTTAGCATGGACGTTAGTTAGGAAAATAATATTTTTGGGTAACACTATTTATGAAATAAAATTTTCCAAGTAGTTGGAAGCCTAGCTTCAAATTTTCTTATCCCTTCAAAATTTCAAATTCTTACCTCGCTCTCTGATTCCCAAAGACTTTGAAAGCTGTTGATTCTACTATCTCACCCTCTTCCAAACCAACATATTGGACGATGTTGCCAACTCAGACTCGGAGACTCAAAGTCGGAGATGGATCAACCCTTCAGGAAGTCTCAAGTATCTCCGACTAGAGCTATTGAAGATTGGATACCGACTTAGCAGTACGCGTATAAGGATAATAAGAGCATGTCTTTGGTTGTCACCAAAGTTTGTCAAGGAGTTGACCTTGTTCCTCGTTGGACTTGCACTTTTGCAGTCGTCAAGGATCAAGTCCTTAGTTCTTGACTAGTAATTTTTAGGCTCGTCACAAGAAGTTGTCTTCCATGGACCTCTTCAGCAATTACCCCTCCGAATTGAGACCAGAAGTTCTACGCAGCTTTCGCCTCTGCCTCAACATCGACGACTCAACACCAGGCTTGCTTCACCACCAACTACTCTGAGAATCCATGTTGAAGTCGATATCAGCCAGATGAAGACGTCAACATCGGTGACCAACCCAAACCTATAGGATGGATAGGACAAACTCAATTGTTTTAATTGAGCTAACCCCCACGTATTAGGCCCCCCTAGGTACTTAAAGTACCTCGTGTGGTTTTCATGATTGCTTGTCCTGTTGTAAATTTGCTTCTTGAGTGCTTACGATTTCTTGTTGTGTGTATGCTTGTTTTGGCCGTTCGGCCTGAAAACCCCTTTCTGTGTGGTAACCCTGTCTAGGAAACACTCCCTAAGATGTTTTCCTCGCATTCAGTCAAAATTCTAGTAGAAATTCTAACTGTTAGTTTACAAAGTTGATGGAAAACCCTAACTCTAACTTGGGTAACGGCTAGATGCAACCCTGTTTTCCCGAAATGCCAACTCCAGCACTGTATTCAACTCAAGACACCCTGCGATGCCAACGAAGCGGAAGCCGGTGCCTTCAAGATCGACTGCAACCCCACGAGAAGATGAAGCCATACTAATTTTGTCTAATTGTATAGCATAATCGCGCTAACCTTGAGGTTATCTTCTTAAAACCTCAGCCTAACTCACCTTCTAACAAGCTAAGTGAGTTGTAGCACCGAAGCCAAGTTACTCTACAAGGTCCATCTGGTCCTCTTCAAGTGAAGCCGTTGAAGGCAAGTCAAGACTCAAGATTTGGTGTACCTTAGTCAACAACAACCCTAAGGCTGAACACTGTGTTGCCGACCATTGTTGCTACTTCATGTGAAGACCCACCAGGAGTTCCGCTGACTTACTAACTTAACGAGCGCCTTACAGAGCAGTACATGTCGTGTGTACTTCTTGAAGCTGCGGACTGCATGTCGCCTATGAAGATTCTTCAACTCAAGATGGGAGATCGATGAATTTTTCAAAAGCGCCCGACAGGACCCTATGGCAGAAGCTCCGACTTTTCCCGAACCCCCGATGAACAATCTTAAGGGTGGAAGACTTCGTCTTCCACTAAATTTTTAAGCCAACTTTGAAAACCTTCAAACTTTCTGAAGCACCGTTGGGATGCCCTAACGTTCCGAGAATCGAGGACCCCTCTAGTGTCGTTAGGGAGCTACAGATCTAACACAGACATGGAGAAGTCAACCCCTACACGAAGCCTTCCCTCGACGGAAATCAACCGTGTCTCTCCGAAGCTGAAAACCCTAGAGAAGGGCAGACATGGCAATGCCATGCCATGCCGGCCACCTCTCCCATGTCACCATGCCCTAGCTCCCCCCTCTCCTCTCCAACCCTGGCCACCTTGCCAAACCACTCCACCTCACTCTACTGAGCATGCCTGCCCTAGCCCTGGTCGGAGAAATGCATCACAAGCACCAGACACGCGTGCGCCCACGACGCCCAGGACATGCCGACATGGCATGGGCGCGCCCACGGACACGCGCAGTACACGCGTCGCCCCAGCCAGTCGCGCCACCCCTGGACCCCTTCTCTCGCCCAGCGACGCGCCACTGCACCACGGACCCGCCAGACATCTCCATTGCCCCGACCCGCGCCCGCCGTCGCCGGAGGAGGCAAACCCTTCCGCCACGGCCGCGCAGCTGCTCGCACGCGCCTGACCAATTTAGGCACCGCCCAGCCCCGCAGTTGCCGCCAGGAGGTCCGCCAGGAACCGCAGCACAGTGCCGCGCCCTCGCCTAGCTCGCTAGCTCGCCGTGACGCCCGCTCCATGGTCGACCGAGCCGCAGCACACTGCCTCCTTCCGCCATTATAAATAGAGACCTCCCCTCGCTTCTTTCTCCACACCAGTTCACTCCCCTCATCTCCCTCAACCTCCTCGACCACCTCCCCTTCTCGATTCACCACCATAGCCCGTCAATTGCATCGCCGGAGCCCGCCAGTACCGCAGATCGCCGCCGTTGATTGGAGCCGCCCCAGGACACGACGCCGGTACCAGGGAGCTCGCCGTCGACGACAACGTACCTGCGCACCTCGCCGCACCTCGCCGGAGCACCGGTGATCTCACCAACCCCCTTGCCTCGCCGCGCCAGTGAGCCTCTCTCGCCGGCGACGACGATGAATGAGATCCGTTGGATCTCATTCTAATCGTGCGTCCCAGAGCCGCCCGTACCCTTTCGCGTTTTAAGTCTGGCTGACGGGTGGAGCCCACCTGTCAGGCAGCCCACGCGTGCTGGACGCGTGGTGGGCTGGTTTCCCCCATTTAAATCGTTTAGGCCCAGTTAGTTTTCCCGCGCGGCCCACAAATTCAAATTCGTATTTTTAGTTTTAAATCAAATTGCTTACTAGTTCCATTTTCAAAATTGAATAGAATTAGTTTGGCTCAACCAAATTTGGTGAATTTCATATGGTTGGAAAGCTAGGAAAAAGATCTATCCAACCCCACTGGTCTCAACCCAAAATTTGTTGTAGAATTAATGTGACAAAAATAACAAGGCAGGGACTTTTGCAACTCCAAACAATTATTAAAAATCAACCAAAAATGCTTTTGAGTTGATTCCAACTCTCATAAATCACATTTCACATAATCTACATAGTTATGTAAAAATAACACATGGTTACTTTGTATGATCATGGGCTAGAATAAAAAATGGCTCTATGGCTATTTCTAGTCCATTTAAATTTCCAAAAACATTTATTAAATCTTATGAGAGGTTTCTTGTAAGGGTATATTGCCCCTATGTGTGGTTTTGGTAATTAATGACAACCCCTATGGACTAATGTTTTCATTGAGTTTATATGAAGGAATATTCCATAGGTACTACTTGTAGTCCATGTGTTGGATTCAAGTATGGATGCCATGAAGATAAAGATATACCTTGAGTATTGGCATCAAGATCATCGATTTGAAGACATATATGTGATATGATCAAGAAGAAGAAATGAAGATGGAGTTCCTATGTGGAACTCAATATTAGCCATGCTCTAGCTTATGTGATAAGCAATGGATGATCAAGATCTTGAGTGCTTGATTCCAAGTGAAGAATTCAAGTTATGGCTCTAAGTCGGTGTCATGATAGTCTCATGAGTTGAGCTATGGTTGACTAAGATTTAGAGCATGCAAACAAATGAAGAATTCTTTATACACCTCAAGATAGTATGATAGAGCATGAGAAGATACAAGGTTGACCAATACAAAGAGTGAAGAATAGATTCAAGTTTGGTCAACACATGAAGCATGAAGAATGTGCCACATTAAGTCATGTGGTATGGTAAGCCTTGTCAATTATGCTTTATGAACTAACCCATCATATATGTGCACTTGTGTTGTCTATGTGGGTTAGGTATCTTTCCATGGGCATGCATCAAAAGTGAGATCTCATATAGCCCATGAGAGGATGACATCAAGTGGTGATCGTCATCAAGGTTGAGTTGGGCAAGTTCAAGATGAGCATCTCAAGAAGATCACATGCTTGGAGCTTGCCGTCCATTTGGTGATAATGGACATGTGAAGATGTGCATCAATGGAGCTTTCCCATCATAGTGTATGGGGGAGCATGTGTGAGTCTTCACGAAGCAACATTGATCAAGTGAGGCATTCCGGCTTGTGTAGAGCTTGAAGAGTTATCATCAAGATCAAGCGGGATGCGCAAGGCAAAGGTATGGCCTTGCTAGGTTTTCCTTTTACCAGTCTCAAGGTGGTTGATGGGAGACCGGATTATAGGATAGATAGCCGCACTATTAAGAGGGGCTTTCGGTTGAGTAGCTTGATCACATCGTCTTAGGGAGCTCAATACTTTGCATACTTTGCATATCCCTATTGCTTCTTGGTGTTTCTCTGTGTGAGGTTCTTGAGCTTGTTGCTAGCTTTACAACAAGCCCAAGTTCATCGAAAACGGAATCCGCATGCATCTTCTATTGCGTTTTCGAGTTTGGACGACTTCACCGTTTCTTGACGGTGGGAGACTCCCTCTCTAGAATCATATAAAATATTCTGTGAGGAGTCTCCATATTTCCAACAATATTTTGTGTCCGGACCCCGATTGACATGAAACCAATTTTTGTTGGGGTTCTATTCGTCGTTATCTTTCCAACAAAATTGGTTTCATGTCAATCGGGGTCCGGACACAAAAGTTATCACAGTTTTTATAAACATGTTTTATCCGGTCTGTGTCCCGGTCAACCGGCCATGCAACCGGGTGGTCCGGTCAGGAGCCCGGCTAACCGGGTTCTGGACCGGATGCGCCCGGCGCCGACCGGGCCCTGGTCCGGTGCAATCCGGGCGCTATCCAGGGGACTTTCCCTGTCGCCCGGTCGCCGCCCGGTCAGGCGCCCGGTTTGGACCGGCCGTTCCGGTCACAGGCCCGGTCTGACCGGGCCCTGCGCCGGACCGCCCGGTCGGTGGCCCGGTCTGACCGGGCCCTAAGCCGGACCGCCCGGTCCCAGACCCGGTTGACCGGATTCCTCGAAGCCCAACTTTTCCCCAACGGTTATATTTGCTCTTGGGCTATAAATAGCCCTTCTTCCACCTTGGGCTGGGCTAGTTCTTCTCATTCTCTCTCCTCCATTGTTGCATTTGAAGAACTTGCTCTCCCCCTTGATTCCTCTCATGATTCTTGCCCATTCTTGAGGTTTTGAGAGAGGAGATCTAGATCTACACTTCCACCAATCCATTTCTCCTCTAAGTGAGGGGAACTCTTGGGATCTAGATCTTGGAGTCTTTTGTTGACTTTCCCCATTGTTCTTCCTCTCCAATCTCATCCTAGCATTTGTTGCTTGGGTGGGATTTGAGTGTGAAGGACTTGAACACCTCTAGTGTTCTTGCTTTGCATCATTGCATAGTGTTGAGCTCTCCACCACGATTAGTTCGAGTGAGAGACCGTGAGCTTGTTACTCTTGGAGGGAGACCTCCTAGTTGGCTTGGTTGGTGCCCGGTGATCTCTTCGTGGAAGATTGTGAAGGGGCCCGGGCTTCTCCTTCGTGGAGCTTGTGAAGTGGTTGTGGAGCTTGCCATCTCGGGAGCGGAGGAAAAGCTAACCATAAGGAAAGGGCCATTATCCTTCGTGGGTGTGGTTCGGAGAATAGGGTGAGCCTTCGTGGCGCGGGAATCCTTCGTGGGACCTCCACTCCTCCAAACGTGATGTACCTTCTTGCAAAGGAAGGGAACACGGGAATACATCCTCGTCTCCGCGTGCCTCGGTTATTTCTATACCCGAGCTCTCTTTCCTTGTGATAGCCATCGTGCTTGAAGTACATATATCTTGCTATCACTTGTGCTACATATATCGTGTGCCTATATTGCTTAGCTCTAGTTGCTATTGTTACACTTAGTTGAGCTTAGCATATTTAGGGTTTGTGCTTGTAAACTAAACGATAGTTTAATTCCGCATTCTTACAAGACAAATCCGGAAGAGTTTTTAATTGCCTATTCACCCCCCTCTAGGCGACATCTCGATCTTACAATTGGTATCAGAGCAAGGTCTCTCCTTGTTTAGGCTTCACCGCCTTGAGAGTAAAGATGTCGGCTAGTAATATAGTGCACAATGACACAATTATCTTTGATGGCACAAATTATCTTTTGTGGAGAAATCACTTGCTTTGTAAACTTCGGACCTTGTGTCCAAATATAGAGCGATTTCTAGATGTAGGTTTTTCTCCTCCGATGGATCCTCAAAATCTATCTTTAGAGGATGAGAAAAATTTACATCTTGAAGCTCAAGTATCTAATGAGTTTATATCCTCTTTGAGCCCAGAATTTCATTCGTTCTTGAGAGATGATATGAAGTGCAAGTCATCTCATGATATTTGGACCAAGATTAGAGGAGCATTTGGTGGATCCATTTCTCATTTGGTCGGTGGTGTCTCCGAGGAGCTCTCTTCCCCTTCACATCATGAAGAGCTCCAAGTTGCTTCCACCTCCGGCCGTGATGATCTATCATCTTCTTCCACTTCACCAACATGTTGTAAGACACAAGGTAATGACATGGTGAGTGGTGATGGAAATTGTAATGTTGATATTGTGCTCACTATTTGTGATCCTTCATCTCTATCCCATTGCAATGTTTCATCTTTGGATCTAGACACATCTAGCACCAAAAATGTCTTACATGCTAGTGTTGATAGTTCTTGCATATCATGTGTAAACTCCCTACATAAATCCCATGATGATATGCTTGCCTTGTCTTGTTGCCATAATCAAAATGCTTCTATTTCCTCTAGTTGTTTGTTGACTAACAATGTAGAGGAAACCGAACTCTCTATGGATCAAGATACGATTTCAAATGGGGATTCAAGAATATCCTCATCTTCATCCTCCGGTATGCACATGTGCTTTATGGCAAATGGATCAAAGGTATCTCCTACTTTGACTCCTAACACATCCTCTAATGGTGAGAGTGATGATGATGATGATAATGATGAAGAATATAATACTTTATTGCATGATATGGGGATGGTATATGCTTCTCTCCGTGGTAATAAAGAAGCTCGTGCTTATATCGAACACTCTATGGAAACCTTGAATAAATACAGGGAAACCATAGTGGAGTTGGAGTCCCATGTTGAAAATGGGAAAATGAGATTCAATCTCCTCAAGCAAGAGCTGAACAATGAGAAGCATATTAATTTCATTCTCACACAAAAAATTGAATCCTATGAGCTTGAAAAAGAAAAATCTATTAATGATGCTTGTGCTACTAACTCTACTTCTTGTGAAGCATCTATCTTAAAGGAGAATGTTGAGCTAAGGGCTCAACTTGACTAACTAGCAATTGTAGGGAATTGGAAGAAAGCAATAAAACGCTCTCACACTCTCTTGAGGATCTCCTAACCTCCTATGATGAGCTAAAGTTAGCTCATGAGGCAAGTATCATTAAGGTAACATCTTGTGAGCCTCATGTGGACATTAGCACAATCTCTACTACAAATGCTATATTTCCATGTACTAGTCCTTGTAATCCAACTAGTCAAACTATTGATACACCTTGTGTTGGATTACTTGCTTTGCCTTGTTGCTCTAACAATGAAGCTTCTACTTCCTCTAGTACTTGTATTTCTACTAACCATGTAGAGGAAATCAAAGAGCTCGAGGCCCAAGTCCTTTCTTTGAACAAAGACTTGGAAAAGTGTCATGAAGGGAAATCCGCACTTGACAAGATGTTGAGTGCGCAACAATCCCCCAATGACAAGAGTGGACTTGGATTCAACTCCAATAACAAGAACAAGTCCAAGAGCAAGATCAACAAGAAGAAGGGCCAAGACAAAGTCAAGGATCCGGCCAAGTTTGTTTGCTTCAAGTGCAAGGTTGAAGGGCACCATGTTAGATCATGCCCATTGAAGAAGAAGAAGCACTTGAGTGAGAAGCAACAAGGGAAACGGCCACAAGGTCAAGGTCAAGCTCAAGCTCGACCACAACTTGAAGATAGGCCACTTCCCAAGAAGAATCAAGATATTGTTCCCCAAGAGAAGAAATCAATAAAGAAGAAAAAGGGGAACACTTGCTACTTATGCCGTGAGAAGGGGCATCTTGCTTCTTCTTGCTTAGGTGGTACCTTATCTAACCCTATAATTGTTGATGATGATTATTCTCTAGGGAAGGATAAGGATGGCAATGTGTTTGGCAAGTTTGTTGGAACTCAAAGTGGTTTCAAGAAAAGAACCATTTGGGTTGCCAAACCTATTGTGACTAACCTCTTAGGACCCAACTTGGTTGGGGACCAACAAGCTCAAACGTGATCAATAGGTGCATGAGGAGGGCATTGGAGACTTGGCTACTTCATGAAGAATTAAGGGATCTTCATATATTATATTTTTATCAAGCCAAGTCATAAGGATTATCATTTATATCTTATATCCAATGTTCCTCTTTGCGGTAACTCATACTTCAACTCTTCATATTAATTGTAAGTTACTTGCCCCTTTGCATGTTTGGTTTTGTACCAAATATGTGTTTGTAGGTGTTGTGTCTTACTTACCTATCTTGTGTATTCAAGTATGTTTGTTTGACTCATCATCTACTTGTGTATTGTTTTGAGCCTAATGCATCTTGATGACATCTTATTTGGCTCTCTTTAAGTGATTAATGGAACATCCCATTTTGGGGGAGTGATATGCATTGTGCATCTCTCTTTCTTTAAAATGTGTGTACATGGGTATCACCACTTAGTATTGATATTGCAAGATTATCTAGTTACTATGTGGTGTGTCATACTCATGAGAAATTCAAATTCTAAATGTCCATTAATCATCTCTAGTCGATTTTAATTGCCTCTTGATTAGAAGAAATACTTTATCACATTATGGGGGAGTAATATGTTTTGTACATATCACAAACCTAGGAAATGTGAACATACGAGGTTATGCCACTTATAGTTGATACTCTTAATTATCTTGTTCCTAAGTGGGATGTTTGCTCAAACAAGCTCCAACTTTATTAAAAAGCTTTTATTGCTCATTTTTTGGGTTCTTGTTTGATTAAGAAATTCTTGGTGCGGTTTTTCCTCAAATACATATCTCTATATCTTATTTGGGACACCGTTTGCTTCAAGTTATTCTAATCATTGCTGTGCGTGATTGTTTGACTAGTTGAAGCTATCAAGAATCTTCATCCGTGCATAGTGCTTAATCTTAGATATATTTATCCTATGCCTCTTATTGTGGAGTTGATCCTTATTATCCTTGAGATATACCACCGGAAGTTAATTCCAATATTCTCATTGTCGTTGACAATTGATAACCTTGTATGTGGTTGAACTTATGGATCATCTTCACCTTGGATTGCTTCTTATTGCCTTATTTTATTTCCAAGAAATCTTTGTTGCTCCCATGTGTCTTCCATGTCCCTTTGAAAAATCTTTTGATAAATTCTTTTGATTCATATCAAGTATTTGTTTTGGAAGACAAACCTTTTCTTTACGGTACATTGTGCCATTGTGAAAAGTGTAGAGGGTTTGGTTTATTTGTTCGAACCTTGCTCTTTTGGGGAGTTTGCTATCTCATTCCTTCTTACATATTTTATTTGCTTGAATGAGATAAATCTTTGAGCATGTTTGCTTTATTTCATCCTTTATGCTCAATGGTTTCTTCTTAGTTCATTTGTTGAACTTTGTTGAACAAATCTTTTGTGATTTGCGTCTTTGATATAATTTGGACAACAAATTTGTTTGGTGACACCTTTATGCCTTATTCAATTCATTTGGTGTTTTGTCCAAAGTATATATTTCTTGGATCTTTAAAAGTTTTTGTGCATGCTTATATGTAATTTGTTTATACTTGTAGCATGCTTGCTTTCTTTGATCCATTATGTAGGATATACTCCATCAAATCCTAAATGGCTAAGATGTGCATGAAATTCAAATTTCATCTAAATATGCACATATTTATATGGAGTGTGTCCTATATATTGTGGTTAGTCTAACCATGTTGGACCCAATGAGTTTGGGGACCAAGAGGTACTTGAATATTGTTTTAGGTACATTGGAGATGCAATGGAGGCTTGTCTCATCTATAAAGAAGGTGTTGTCACCATTTGAGAATTGGAGCCAAGCTAGGATGGTCAATGAACTCTTATCTACTACATCATGCCATTGCTATCTCGGTAACAAGTATCTTTTTCATGCATACTCATATAGCATCAAACCTCTTGTAGGTTGCATCTTGGCATGAAATTCTTTATTTCGAAAATATTGCGATTCTTGAAAAATCCTTTTAAAGAAAACTTCCTATTGTACATTTGAGTAATTTGAGAAGATGCATATGATAGGAATATATATATATATATCATGTTTATGATTCACCTATTGACAAGGGATTAACTTATCAATGCCTACAGATTGTAGACTAGGGTTTAGTTGGAAGTAGAGGGCAAGTAGATCTCGAAGGTTTCTTGAAAAGTACTACGAATATAAAAACTAGGGTTACGTGCGACAATGATTCGATCCTCTCTTTGTCCCTCGACTCCCCCTTATATAGGAGGCGGAGCCGAGGGATTCGTGATACACAAGTTACAGAGTCCGGGAGGGTTTCTAACCCGTCCCGCAAGATTACAAATTTATATTTCCTAATACAACTCTAACTTTTCTTAATTCTATTTTGGGCTTCCAAACTTCATATCCTTCGAGTCATGGGCCTTCAGCAAATCCCGGGTACTATCTTCGGCAGGCCCATTGGGGATGCCTATGTCAGTAGCCCCCGAGATTTTACTTGAATCGAAGAGTCAGGGAAAATCTCCAGTTTTATATTTTCGCCAAGCTTATCACATATCTTTAGATACGCAATTCTATATTGTACAGGGATAATGGTAATTGGGGCTAGTTCATCTGACGGATCAGGTACTAGTTAACTGCTCTAGTGGCAATCCGCAAAGACCTACTTCAAAATCACGTCCCTGGACATGATCTCGGGATACTGGTGTAAACTTCGACGGTGCGCTTAAGGTCTTACCATTCTGTCGAGTCCCAGTCATATTTTATCGGGTACCTAACGCGTCCGTTAGGATTTTCTTCGTATCTGTTGATACGGAAAAAAGTAGCAATCCGACGTCGAGACGGTGCCACGCCGCTCAGAACGGATCTGGGGTCTTACCTTCGCAAAGTTTTGCGGCATTCAGAGATTATTCGCGACTTTTAGCGCTCTGAGAATATATTGTCGAGTGCCTTTTCGGCTGCTGGAATAGCACATTTTATTGAGTCACGGATGACTTATATTGACTTCCCGATGGGAGTATATGTCGAGTTATTTGTTTAACTCGAAATATGCTCACTTCTTGTATTATTTCATCGGGCACGCGAACAGCGTTCCCGATGGGAGTAGCCCCCGAGGCTACAGCCAAGGATTTATACTTGGTTGTAGGCTCCACATTTCATGCCGCTATATTGTCATTCTTTCTCGAGCTTTTCGTATCTATCGGGTGCGCGAACAGCGCTCCCGATGGGAGTAGCCCCCGAGGCTATGAACAAATGCTTGCGTTTGATCATAGGCTCCCGCAGTTTCTATATTGTCATACTCAAACTTTACTTTTTTTTTTTAATAGCCCCCGAGCATTTGGGCAAAAACTTGTATTTGATCAAAGGCTCCCAAAATAACCGATAATTTTTCCTGCCGCCAATCTTCTTATTCTTTACTTGTCGAGATTTTTCCTTTGGTCAAAGTGACCTCATTCCTGACGATAGCCACGATCGTTGCATCCAGAAAAACGCGAGTGCTGCTCTCTCTCTGTCTTGTGGGTCCAAATTTCTTGTCAGTTTGACACGTCGTGCAAGTGGGGGACACACGTCCTCCGCTTTTCCTGGCGCACATCCTGTAGCGCCTGTTCTGTTTCTTCACAGTAAAAATACCTTTTTACCCTCTCATTATGAGTTCATTGTCCACCACACGATTTCTCCATCCAACGATGCATTGTTCCACGAAATCCCTATATAAGTCCTTCTTCTTCCTCCATTCACACCTTCGCTCGCGCCGCACCTCTGTTCTCCTCTGCAAAAACCTCCATTGCGCCCATTGCTTTCTAAGCTCATACACGCACAAGCTTCGTTCTTTCACCCTCGTTGATGCCACCACGCGCGCGGCTCACTCGCCACAGCACGCCCGAATCCAAGATGGCCGCTGAAGATCTAGAGTGGGAGAGATCGAAAATCTACAACCAGGACGTCAATCTGATGAAGAAGCTGGGCCTGATGAAGAAGGAAGGCGTCATTCGCTTCCCCAGCGAAGAAAGCTACCCATCTCCTCCAATCGAGTATCGGGTTAGTTTTGTCGACCACCTCATCCGCGGTCTCTCCACCCCTATTCATGATTTCCTCCGCGGCCTCCTCTGTGTCTATGGGATTCAGCTGCACCAGCTAACCCCCAACTCCATCCTCCATGTCGCCATTTTCATCACCCTATGCGAGTGTTTCCTCGGAGTCCCTCCTAACTGGGCTGTGGAAACGTATCTGCCTCCGCCGCAATGGCTCCCACAACGCCGCTTACAACATAGGCGGCGTTGTTATCTTATCCGCTCGACGTCGAGTATTTTGACGTTAAATTCCCCGACTCCGTCCAAGGGTGGCGCAAAAGATGGCTCTATGTGCACGAAGAAAGTGCCAACTCCGTCGAGCACAACATAGCTCCTTTTAATGGAAGCGCCAAGATTCTTCGCCGCCGTTCCTGGGATGCTGAAGCTACCGAAGAAGAAAAACGGCGACAGAGGCCCTCATGTCCCGTATCCATGAGCTTCAGAATACCCGCGGCAAGGAGGCTGTCGGGTATTCAAATCACAGCCTATTTCCTTAGGATTAGGGTGCAGCCTCTGCAGGCTCGCAAAAATCCCCTTTGGACGTATGCTGGCGAAAATGATGCTAACAGGATTTCCAAGGACCTTTCTGTAAAGGACTTGGAAAAACTTATCCGAAGAATTTCTTCGCTCAGCAAGAAAGATCCTATTCCATCTTCTTGCCGTGTGGAGCCATACAGTGTTTCCAACCCTCTCCCCAAGGTATCTTCTCCAACTATTATTTTGGCTTCCCGATTTTTTTACTTTTTGTCGACTGCTATTTTTGCTGATGTTCCCTGCATAACTTTTTGTCGACATTTCTTGTCTTTGTAGAATCATCCAGTTCTAGCTTCTCTTCCTCCTCTTCCTGAAGATGGAGAAGTCGAAGAACAGGCTGTTGTCACTGACGACAACCAGGGTACTTCTCGCCCTGAGAGTGAAATCGCGGGTTCTCAGAAATCCGCGGCTTCTTCTGAAAGAGAAGATTCAGGCTACCGCATCGACACACTCCCTCCTTCGCTGTTTCTCCAAGGAACAAGAGAAAAAGGGACGAAGTTGACGATTCTGGCACCTCCAAGACCGGCGCACCTCTGCCGAAGAAGTTGTTCCTACTGAAGAAAGACAATTTCAACCCTTACGAGGATGCCCTTGTCAGCTCGTAAGTTCTCTGTTGCTCTTTGTTGTTTGCTCTCGATATTTTGTCTATGTTGTTTCTTACTTTGTCGCCTTTTATTGTAGTGGCGACGAGGATGAAAATCCACCCATTGACGCGACTGCTCGAACGAGTATGTCGCATACTTTAGTCGTCTCCGAAGCGCAACCTGATGAAGAGGAAACTTCGCCTCCTCAGCAGGACGTTGAGCTCACTGCTCCAATTGTGAGCCCCCGTGCCTCTGCACCGAAGAGAGCTAGGGTTGAGCCAGCCAAGGAAACCTCCCAATTAATTGGTAGTTCCACAACTCCTTCACTGGATGATGTAAGTTCTTCACTTCTTTTCTGTGTTTCGAAGATTTCAATACTGTTGACTCCCCTCTATTTTTGCTTCTTTTGCTTGTTACTGTCGAACTTTTCAATTTCTATATTGATTTTTCTTCCTCGACTTCTCTTTTGCAGCCTTTGATGAAGGAGTTTATTCGTCTCGGTACCCAATTCGTCGGATACCGTGACCATGCTAACAGGCTTGAAGGTACTATTTTTGCTGCTTTTTCTCCTGATTGAATATTCTGCATCATAATTGTTGTCATGACAATTGTTACTGTCAATTATGTTTCCAGCTGACCTTGCGGAAACCAACAAACGTGCTGACGCTCTTGCTCTGAAATTGGAACAAAGCGAAAAGGCTCGCCAGAAAGCTGAATCAAACGCCGCCGTTGTTGAAGATCTTCGAAAAAGACTTCACGACGCAGAAACCTCTCTGAGTGACAATATTACTCAGCAGACCGCTCGAGAGAAAACAATTATCTCTCGACTAGAGGCGCAAAGTCGACGTTTTGTCAGTAAGTGCTCTAATTGTTTCTTTGTTCTTCGAGTACCGTCCTTTCCTTAACGTGCCTCTTTCAACAAGGTATTTTTCCATCGTCAGGGAGGACGCGTCAAGAGTACGAACTCGAACTCCCTGAAGGTGATCATCTTTTCGACGCGCTCTCCCTCCTCGAGATTCATGGAGACGAAGCACGCCAAGGCATTGATGATGCTGACTCAGGCCTGGCAAAGCTTTTCCCATATTTCTTCTCGAAGAAAGAAAAACCCAAAACTTTTGCTGAACTGGCCAAGTGCTTCAATGTTGAAGAAGATCTTGGACATAATCTTCGACAAGAAGGCTTGAAGATTGGTGTTGAAGGCACCATCGCCTTGGTTGCTGATAGCCAGCAAAACGTCGACTGGTCCAAAGTTGGCGATGTGCAGAAGATGGAGACGAAGAGATGGCAATCTTTGATCAAGGCCGCCAAGCCAAACTCGAAGAAAATCCTCTCTTTCCTTGGATTCAAGTCAACTCCGGCTCCTAGTTCGTCGAAGCCGGAGGTCAAGTAGACCACCTTGTCTTTCCTTTTTTTTTCGCTGTTCTTTTTCTTTTGATGCTGTCGCCATAGTAACTCTGGCGACAACTATCCCATTAGTTCAATAGGAACTTCTTTGTAATAGCCATGTAAATACCTGTCCTTATTAATGAAAAAGCTATGTTGCCGAGGTATTGATGTCGAATTATTTTCTTTCCAGTTGATTTTTGACAACTATACCACTGGGCCTCATTCCTCAGCTGCCATGCCTGCGGCGTCTTGCCCTAAAAGGTTCTCCACTGTCGAATATATTGGAGGTTTATCGAGTGCTGCTCAAAGTGAGGATTTAGACGAACTTCGTGAAGAACTACAGTCGAAGAAAAAACAAATTCTCGTGATCATGGAACAGTCTCGAAGATCCTCTGATAATGAAAAACGAGCTATTCAACAAGCTCAAGAAGCCATGGCGTTGAAAGAAACTGCAGTTGCTGAGGCTACCGAAGCTACACGCCGAGAGAATCATATGCTTGAGCTGATGAATGATGCTAGCTTGGATATGGCGGGTATGCTCCGCAAAACTTGGTCATATGTTAGTTTAACCTTACTATCTTTTACTCCTTGCTGAAGCTTCCGGTGGAACAGGTTCTTTCTTGGATACTGCTGCCGAAGATCAACGTGTTGAAGCCCGAACCAATGTGCTTGTCAGGCTTGCTCGCGAGCATGGTGCCAATTTTTGGGTCACTCCTGAGCGAACTCGCCAAATAGTCAGATTTCAAGATCGCGCGAGTCAGGTCCGCGATTTTCTCGACTTCTGTACGAAAACTCTGTCTTTAGTCTACAGCACCATGTTTCCTCGCAACAAAATCCCAGACACCCTTCCTGCCTTGATGGAGAAATTTCGAGATGCTCCTCATATTCATCAATTTGTGCGGGCTCAACTAGAAGCTGGGGCAAGATTCGCCATGATTATGATACAGATCTGCTACCCAAAGTTAGATCTTACTCAAATTGTCGACAAGTGTCTGGCCAAACAGGCGAAGCGAAGGAGAAACGTTGACAAAATTGACGACACTGTGCGCCCTGTAGCCGAAAAGATGATGGACGAACTGCTTCGGCTGGATGCAGAATTCTTTGTAAGGGGTAGTTATGCTGAACATAGCACTGGTGCTGCAAATAACGAGGGAATCAATATAGACGCTATATTGAATACTGATTGAAGAATTTCTCTGTTGTTTTTTCTCTATCAAAGAACGCCTGTATATTGTAAATAACACATATGTTGTCAAGTATCTCGAACTATTTTTGTTTCAACGAGCCCCCGAGCCTTTTATTGGTTCTTCCTGTGTCTCTATATTGTTTCGCGAGGTGTGTTGCACCAAAGCGAAGTTTATTGTTTTGCAAGTTCTATTTTGTCGGTAGTTTATATATGGTAGCTGCTGGGTGCAAGCCCCCGAGCGTGTCGAGAAAGAAGATGTATATCACCAATATCTTTTCTATATTGCAGCACCGCGAGCCCGCCTCATTAAAAACCTTTCCAGCCCCACTCGGTGCCCTGAAAAGGAAAAGAGTGCGTCTGAAAGCTCACGGGCGTTTCAGTACATTGTATTTTTTCAAAGTAGGACTATATTTCGACTCTAAGCGTAGAACCGCCTGAGTTGCGCCACGTCCAGGGATTTGGCTCGCAACCCCTGTCTTCTTGTCCTTTATCCTGTATGCTCCTCCTTCGATTACTTCCGTGATGATGTAAGGGCCAAGCCATGGCGACTCGAGTTTTTCATGACTTTTTGAGTGAGCCGAAGAACTAAGTCGCCCACCTGAAAGGATCTTGGTCGTAAACGTTGACTGTGGTAGTTCTTCAGGTCCTGCTGATATTTGGTGACCCGTGATAGCACTTCATCTCGAGCTTCATCAAGTGCATCAACATCATCCTCCAATGCTTTTCTTGAGGCCTCTTCGTCATATTCTATGACCCTTGGAGAATCATGTTCTATTTCTATCGGCAGTACTGCTTCAGCTCCATGGACCAGAAAGAACGGGGTTTCCTGTGTCGCCGTATTTGGTGTTGTTCGAATGCTCCATAACACGCTGGGCAACTCTTCAGGCCAGGTATGTCGAGCTTTTTGCAAAGGCGTCAGCAAACGCTTCTTGATACCATTGCAGATAATTCCATTGGCTTTTTCGACTTGGCCATTGGTTTGCGGGTGCGCAACTGATGCAAAGTGTAGTTTAATACCTACCTCTGCACAATATGCCTTGAATTCTTTGGATGTAAAGTTACTACCATTGTCCGTGACGATGCTGTGAGGTACTCCAAATCTGAAGACGATGCTTTTCACGAACTTAATTCGCCGTCCGGTGAATTTATCGGCTTTGCTTCTATCCACTTTGTGAATTTGTCGACAGCGACGAGCATGTACTCGTATCCTCCTGGCGAAGCTTTGTGTAATTTTCCCACCATATCAAGACCCCACTGAGCAAAGGGCCACGACAGCGGTATTGGCATCAATTCTGCTGCCGGAGAGTGAGGTTTTGCGGCAAATCTCTGGCATGCGTCACAAGTACGAACTATTTCTTTCGCATCCTCGATTGCTGTCAACCAATAAAATCCTGCTCTGAAAACCTTGGCTGCTATAGCTCGACTGCTTGCATGATGACCACATATTCCTTCGTGTACATCCTTCAAGATTATCCTTCCTTCTTCAGGTGTGACGCACCTTTGTAACACTCCCGAAATACTTCGTTTGTATAACTCCCCTTTGACCACAGTAAAGGCTTTAGAACGCCTGATAACTCGCCTTGCTTCAACTGGATCATCGGGTATTTGTTTTCTTAGGATGTATGATATGAACGCTTGCATCCATGGAATTTGCACCATCATTACTAGGTCCTGTTCCTCTTCTTCTTCTTCTGGTGCTTCTTTTGCAGCCCCCGAGGGTTTCTTGTCCTTCTCCTTCTTTTTTGGCTTCTTTGACTTTGTAGATCTCTCGGTTATTTCCTCCCAGAATACACCTGGTGGAATCGCAAGGCACTGCGACCCGATATTTGCAAGAACGTCGGCTTCATCATTGCTCAGCCTGCTGATGTGATTTACCTCGCATCCATCAAACAGCTTCTCTAGCTCGTTGTACACTTCTTTGTATGCTATCATACTATCATTGACTGCATCACATTGATTCATGACTTGCTGAGCCACTAATTGTGAGTCGCCGAATATTTTTAGTCGAGTTGCGCCACAAGCCTTTGCCATCTTCATCCCGTGTATGAGGGCTCCGTACTCTGCCTCATTGTTAGATGCGTTTGGGAACGTCATCCTCAAGACATACTTCAGCTTGTCGCCCTCAGGTGATATTAGTATCACGCCTGCTCCAGCTCCTTCTAATCTCTTGGACCCGTCAAAGTTCATAGTCCAAGTTCTCGATAAATCCGGTGGTCCTGTATTTTGTAACTCCATCCACTCTGCGATGAAGTCCGGTAGAATTTGTGACTTTATTGCTTTTCTTTTTCATACGTGATGTCCCGAGGGGAAAGCTCTATTCCCCAAAGGGAGACACGACCCGTAGCTTCGGGTTGTTTAGTATATTGGACAAGGGCGCCTCGTCCACTATTATCGGGTGTGCCGAAAAATAGTGCCGCAATTTTCTTGCGGTTGTAAACACTCCATATGCTAGCTTTTGGTACTGAGGATACCGCTGTTTTGAAGGCGATAAAACTTCGCTGATGAAGTACACTGGCCTCTGTACTCCATGAATTTTTCCTTCTTCCTCTCTTTCGACAACAAGTGCTGTGCTTACCACCTGAGGTGTGGCCGCAATGTATAACAGCAAAGGTTCCTTTTCCTTAGGCGCCACCAAGATTGGTGGTGTCGAAATTGTGCGCTTGAGATCCTCGAAAGCTCTGTCTGCCTCTTCGTTCCATTGGAACTTCTCTCCTGCTTGATCAAGGCGTAGAACGGCAACGCCTTTTCTCCTAACCTGGCGACGAATCTGCTCAAAGCTGCGACTCGCCCAGTTAGTTGCTGTATTTCTTTTAACTTTGTTGGCTTCCTCATTGTAACTATAGCTTGTATTTTTTCTGGATTAGCTTCAATCCCTCTTGCTGAAACTAGGAACCCGAGAAGTTCTCCTGCGCCAAAGAGCACTTTGTCGGGTTCAGCTTGAGGCAGAACTTGTCTAGGTTGTCGAAAGTTTCCTTTAGGTCCTCGATCAGCGTGGACCCTTTCTTTGTTGTTATGACGACATCGTCGATGTATACTTGTACATTTTTCCCAATCTGTGTTGACAGGCATTTCTGCATCATCCGCTGATATGTTGCTCCCGCGTTTTTTAGACCAAAAGGCATTGTTTTATAGCAAAACACGCCATAAGGTGTTATGAACGCTGTCTTGACTTCATCTTCTTCTTTTAATCTGATCTGGTTATAACCAGAATATGCATCCAGAAGGAAAGACGTTCGCAACCTGCCGTGGAGTCGATAATTTGATCGATCCTTGGGAGGGGAAAGTGATCCTTGGACAATGCTTATTGAGACACGTGAAGTCGACGCACATGCGAAGGACTTTCGTGTTTTTCTTCGGCACCAACACTGGGTTAGCTACCCACGTGGCTTCTGTATGTAATTCTTTGATGAAACCAGCTTCTCTGAGTCGATCAATCTCCGATAACATAGCTTTGCGGTTTGGTTCCGAGAAACGCCGCAAAGGTTGTTTGATTGGTCTCGCAATTGGATCCACATTTAGGTGGTGCTCGGCAAGTTCCCTGGGTACTCCTGGCATGTCAGCTGGACACCATGCGAAGATTTTCCAGTGCTCACGGAGGAACTCGACGAGCGCGCTTTCCTATGCGAGGTCCATGTTAGTGGCAATGGACGTCGTTTTCTTTGGATCTGTCGGGTGAATCTGCACCTCCTTGGAATCTTTGGTAGTGTTAAAGGTTGGATCCCTAAGAGGTCTCCCTACATCTGGCAATACATCATAATCAGTTGTTAGCCTTGACGCCATGTATTCTGCTTGCATCCCGAAAGTTTCTGACAGTCGATGAAAATCCTTGTCGCATTTATCAGCTAACGCGAAACTGCCCTTGACTGTAATTGGTCCATTAGGTCCAGGCAACCTCCATAACAGGTACGTGTAATGTGGTACCGCCATAAACCTGGCATATGCCGGTCGTCCCAACAAGGCGTGGTATTGCGACGGGAAATCCACAACTTCGAACTCCAGCCTTTCTATTCTGTAATTTTCTCGGGTTCCAAACTGTACGTCGAGATTGATCTTCCCTACTGGATAACTCGGCTTCTCTGGTGTGATACCATGGAAACGTGTGTCCGTGGGTTTTAAGTTTGCCAGGGATATGTTCATCTTCCTTAGTGTATCTGCATACATAAGGTTTAGACTACTGCCTCCATCTATGAATACTCGAGATACGTCGAACCTGCGATCACCGCTGGTAAGATAAGTGCTGATGCCCTGGTCAAGGAACTTGCTGCGGGTGATCCGCTATTGTGAAGCCAATATCCTGTCCCGACCAATTTAGGTACTCAATCGTTGGTGGAGGCATCTTCTCTGCCATGAACACTTGTCGCGAGATTACTTTCTGAGCCCTATTAGACGGCCTAGCTTCTGAATCATCGAGACCGCACCGTTGGAGTTGGGGTCGACATACGGAGGTGGGTGTGGTGCTGCCGCTATTCTGAGCTGGTGTCGATTTTCGTCCGTAATTGCGGGAGGAGGTGGTAGGTGGATCTCACTCCTTGGTCCCTGAGGATGTCTACTTGCTGCCTGAGCATTGGCTTGCCCTGCGAACCTCAACATTGCTTGAAAATTTCGACAATCCTTCTGCAGGTGTCCTGACTGCCTCTTCCCGTTATTGTCGAGATAGAAATGCATCTGACATGGCCCGTTCATCATATCCTCGGGAGATATATATGGTCTCTGGAACCTTGGTCCACTATTTTGCCTGTTATATCGGGAATCATCTCTATTGTCGCCTCGCTGCTCATTGCTTCTTTGATGGTCATCTCTATTGCTTCCTCCACTGTTTCCTCGAAAACCAGCCGATATTTGGCCAGGAGCATCGTAACTCGAGAACTGTCGAGGAAAACGTCGTCTATTTTGAAAATTTCGACCACGGTCCTCCTCTGGTGACCTATGTCGCTTATTATGAACAGCGTCTTCTCCATCCGCCCACCTGTTTGCGATCTCCATCAGTGCTGATACTGTCTTTGGGTTGGTTCTTCCCAAGTCCTCGACGAAATCACCTCGCCGGATTCCTGCCACAAACGCATCTATTGCCCTCTCATCAGATATGTTCTCTACCGAGTTTTTAATGATGTTCCACCTCTGGATATACTTTCTCATAGATTCGTCATGCTTTTGTCGACACGACCTCAGCTCCTCTAGTGATGCGGGCTTTTTGCAGGTGGATCTGAAGTTCTTGACGAATATGTCCTCGAAATCATCCCAGCTGTCGATGGAACCCGGAGGAAGCTTCTTTATCCAAGACCTTGCAGCTCCACTTAGGTGCACTTGAATGCTCTGCATGGCCGTTGCCCTTGTTCCGCCTATCAGTTTCACCGTCTCGAGATAATCGACCAGCCAATCCTCGGGATCTTGCAGGCCATCGAATTTCTTGAAATTATCGGGTAACTTAAACCCTGAAGGCACCCGAGTTTTTCGGACCCTCCTCGTAAAACATGGTAGCCCACACATATCTTCTTCAGCTATGTCTGGAGAATGCCGATGCTCCCTCCTATTTTGTCGTGCCCTGTCTACTCTTGCTTGAATTTCTGTGTCTCTTGCCCCGCTTGTTCTCTCGGGAACTGGTGTTGCGACAGCAGGTCGTGGACTATTTTTCCTTGCCGATCCTTCGGGGGGTGAATTTACGAACGCCGCTCCCATGGCTCCAACTCCTGCCATAGCCATATTGTACAGTGCCTCTCTTGGATCTCCGGCAGGTGGTTTGGATGCGAGGATAAAAGCTTGCGTCGCCATGTACCCCGCTTCTGGTGTCTTAGGAATAATGTTCCCCCTCGTGTCTATCGACATAAAGGACATGTCGAGGTTTTGGACCAGATTCTCCCTCTCAGCTTCGGGTATGTTGTTTAAACGAGATCTTGCCCTGTTGCGAGCTTCTCTGTGACTGCTTCCCGAAGTACCTGACTGTCGACTCAGCTCCGCTCTTCGCCTACTTGATGCTGATGCTGCTTCTTGCCTCCTGTCTAGCGCGATCTTCTGTTTTTCAAGTTCTCGCCTGGTACGCGCGAGCCTATATTGATATGCTTGTAACTCCTCTGGTGTCGCTGTTACGGTCATCGGCTCTGTGCCATTGATAGCTCTTTCCACTCGATCCCATACTGCCTGCGGAAATCGCACCATCTCTCGCGTCGTCGTGCCGATGTATTTTGTCCCTAGGCCTCGCGTGAGATCCGCAGGATCGACGAACGGATTTCCCGCCTCGTCGAAGTTCTCTGATGTCTCTTCTTGAGGTCGACTTGGTTCTCCGATCACATAGATCTGATGATATTTTATTTTTTCTATTTTGTCGAGATTGGTGACACCGTCGCGTAGACTGGCGAAGACCTTTCCCATAGCAATGGATTTGTCGATGAAGTCGGGACTGTCGACACTGTCAGAGTCACTGCTTATATAGGAGTCCGCAGACGACTCGAAGGACATGTCGCTGAAGATCTTGGCGAGTTTTTCACTTGCCCTGGTGCTGATGAAGCGTGGCGAGGAGATTTCTTCGTCGCCTAACTCGACTGATGATGTCGAGCTCGAAAAATCGGGATTGACCGCTGATAATCCCGACGAGATCGGAATTTCGAGACGATACGCTCCTTCCTTCTCGACGCGAAAGTGGAACCTTCCGAACGTCATCTCCATGGGCTCCTCCAGATACGCATATGCATCCAAACGGGAGGGCGGGTGAGGCATAAAATCGACTAGAGCAGTTTCGATCTGTTTACCTCTATCCATCGCTTCGCTTGCAGTTGATGAAATCGATGATCCCGAACGTGCTATCGAGATCGCTCCTTGACACCTCTAATTCCCACAGACGGCGCCAATGGACAAGGGATTAACTTATCAATGCCTACAGATTGTAGACTAGGGTTTAGTTGGAAGTAGAGGGCAAGTAGATCTCGAAGGTTTCAGCCGAAAAGTACTCGACGAATATAAAAACTAGGGTTACGTGCGACAATGATTCGATCCTCTCTTTGTCCCTCGACTCCCCTTATATAGGAGGCGGAGCCGAGGGATTCGTGATACACAAGTTACAGAGTCCGGGAGGGTTTCTAACTGTCGGGGGGAAGACCCCGGGTAGGGCAAAGGACTGAGAACAGCTGGCTCAGGCCGGCTGGCCCGCGGCAAAGGCCGGCTGAGGAGCAGCCGGCTGGAGCCGTGGCCGGCTGCCTTGGGAGCCGGCTGATTCAAAGTCCACGCTTGTCCGGCCATAGCCGGCTGCGCTATGGCTGGGCCGGCTTCAACTTGTCATATCCGGCTTCGTCTGTCTCTCCCCGACCGGCTTCGCTCTGGTGAGCCTTGCAGGAGAAGGAACTGGAAAGGTGATCCGGCTGCCGTAGGTCGGTTTGATCCCATCACCGTAAAGTACGGGGCACTGTGGAGCAATAGTGCCCCTGCCGGACACGTCCTCACGCTGACGCCGAGCCGTACCGGCTACAGGCATCGATGGGACCTCCATACCGCTGACTTCGATAGGAGACGAGACGGGCCTCAACACCGCACCTGGACATCGGCGCCTCGGGAAGCAGCGGGAAGCCGGAGCCGGCCATACCGGCCACCACGTCATAAGGACCTCTTTGTACATTGCCAGCGCCTATATAAGCTGAGCAACCCCTCTCGTGTAGGGGGACGATCAATCCTTCCATTCATTCACTCTTAGAGCTGCCCTGTGAGAGAGACCTTCGTCTACCTTAGCCTCTCAGGCCAGCCGGATACAGCTCAAGGAGCACCATTGTACTGTGATACCACTTATACACTCATAGCAGGAGTAGAGGTGTTACCTCCACAGGAGGGCCTCGAACCTGGGTACGTCCTCGTGTGCTCGTGCCCATACCCGCATCCGGTTACCCGCCGTAGAACATACAGGAACCACTCTCATAAGCCACCCTATGGCATATGCCGTGCCAAAACCACGACATTTGGCGCCCACCGTGGGGCGGGACGCGTCTACGGCCGGTGTCTTCTTCCGGACGGGCCTCACCACCGCCACTGGCGAGCGAGTCGCTTCAGGCTTAGTCTGGAGATTCGGCTCCCTCGACTGCGTCAGCGACAACGCTGGCTGCTTCACCGACAGGCCCTTCCCTGCCGGCGGCAGCATCATCTCCTTCGGCCAGCACGACGTCTACGTCGCGGCCATCGCGCCACCGCGCTACCCGCAGCAAGTGCTGCGCTGTGCAAGCCCTCCCCCAGGAGCCGGCGCCAGCAACACCCTCGCCAGCCCCTGCGTCGTGCAGGTCATGACGACCGGTGACGAAAACACCACCCGTACCACGCGCGTACGGGGCCCGAACCTGGAGCGCAACGCCGACGGCAGCGCCGCCGGCTCCGGCCCAAAGGCACCGCCGCCTCCATCCCGGTTGGACGCGGCCAGGGCCAGGCTGAGCACTCCGCTCACAGCCGGCGCAGACCCTACCACCATCGAGGCAGACCTGGAGACGCACCGCCAGTTCCTCCTAAAGCAGGCGGAAGAGGTAGCCGCCGCCCAGCGCCAGCTGCAAATCACCAGGCGCGAGTTCGACCGCGCCCACGGCTTCACTCCAGCCGGTAACGCACCCAGCCGAGCCGGCCAGATCCGCCGCAGAGAAGGCGACCTAGGCGCGGAGATTGACCGCGATGGCGCGGAATCGCCGGCTCCTTCCATGGAGCTGCCCATCTACAACACCCCCGAGAAGAACATGCGCGCAGCCGAAGCTGCCGCAGAAGAACTGAGCCGCCTGGAAGGCGAAGAGCTGCGCCGCCAAACGCGGCGGGTAACGGAGTTGCTCCACATCGCCTCCGAGCAGCAGAAAAACCCAAGGTATGCTGGTAACATTCACGTTGCAGCCGGCCGCCATGGAGGCGGCCCAAGGGACACGATGGAGTCGTCCTCCCCCGCGCCAAGCCGGCGCAGGGACTCCCAGGCCACGCACGACAGCCCAAGCCAGCAGAGCCGCCTGAGGAGCAGCGGAAGCGGCTACAGCCGCCCGCCACCAAGCAGAAGCCAGGAGCACAACTCCGGGCAACCAGAGCCAAGGCGGCCACCACAGCCGGCTCCAGAAGCAAGCGGCGCTCGCCAGCCGGCCCACTCTCGCCTGGGCCCGCGCGTCGAGCCGGTTGATGCCAGAGACCGCCTCGACCGGCTCACGAAATCCCGCATCGCGGAGGAAGAGGGGCCAGCCGGCCCCAAGTGCTTCGGGCCGCGGATCCTGGGCGAGCCGGTCATGGACGGTTTCCTGCTCCCCAGGGACACCCCTAAGTACGACGGCACCGCCAAGCCGGAGGATTGGCTGCTGGACTACTCCACCGCAGTCGGCATCGCCAAGGGCAACAAGCGCTGGGCGGTGCGCTACTCGCCCCTCATGCTGCTCGGCTCCGCCCGCACCTGGCTCAACAACCTGCCAGCCGGCAGCATCAACGGCTGGCTGGACTTCGAGGAGGCCTTCATCAGCAACTTCACCGGCACCTATCGCCGGCCGGGTCGCCCCCGCCAGCTGGAAATGTGCAAGCAGGAGCCGGACGAGACGGACCGTGCGTACCTGACGCGCTGGTGCGAGATGCGCAACAGCTGCGAGGGTGTGCACGAGGTCCAGGCCATTAGCTTCTTCATGGCCGGCTGCCGGCCCAACACGATGCTGTGGCACAAGCTGCGTCGCAGCGACCCCAAGACCATGGCGGCCCTCATGGCCATCGCGGACAAATACGCCTTGGCTGAGGAAGCCGGCCAGGGCATAGTCAACAACTCGCCAGCCGCGCCTCGGCGCGATCAAGCCAAGCCGGCCGAGCACAAGCCGGCCGAAGGAGCCACGCAGGGCAGCCGCCGCGACAACTACCGCGGCAAGAGGCACAGCGATCAGCCGGATCGCCGGTACGGCTCCACCCATGTGGCAGCCGTGGCGGACAACGCGTCGGCTGGCGGAAGCCGGCGCCGAGGCAAGACCGGACCGGCCCTGGAGGCCCAAGTTCACGTTCGAGCAGATGCTCGACACGCCGTGCAAGTACCACAGCGGCAAGAACCCGTCCAACCACACGACCCGCGACTGCCACTTCACCAAGCGGCTGAACAGCGGTGAGCCGCTGCCACCCCCGCCGCCAATCCCTCCAGCCGACGGGCCGGCAAGAGGCCAAGCCGGCGCCAAGGACGGCAACCTCGAGCAGCAGCACGAGGCCAACATGGTCCAACAGGGGCGGTACCTCGCTGAGGACGCCGCCTACATCGTCTTCACCTCCGAACCCGAGGACAGAACGAGCCAACAGCGCCGTTCCCTCGAGGTAAATGCGGTCATACCGCCGGTCCCCCAGTACCTAAACTGGTCAGAGCAGGCCATCACCTTCGATCGCCGCGACACACCGGCTGTTCTGCCGAAGCCGGGAAGCTATGCCCTGGTCCTCGACCCAACCGTCGGCACGAGCCGGCGCAGCGTGCGTTTTTCGCGCGTCCTCATCGACGGGGGCAGCAGCATCAACATCCTCTACCGCGACACCGCCCGCAAGCTGGGCATTCAGGAGGCCGAGTTGCGCCCCACCCCTACCGTCTTCCACGGCATCGTGCCGGGTCACTGCTGCCAGCCGATCGGACGGATCGCGCTGGAGGTAATGTTCGGGAAGCCGGACCACTTCCGCACCGAGAAGATCGAGTTCGAGGTGGTGGACCTCGTCAGCCCCTACCACGCGCTCCTGGGCCGGCCAGCCCTGGCCAAGTTCATGGCGGTGCCCCACTACGGGTACCTGAAGATGAAGCTGCCGGGCCCAAAGGGGGTCATCACCATAGCCGGCGACTACCGCCGCTCCATGGATTGCGCCACGCAGAGCTCCAAGACGGCCCAGACACTGATCATCGCCACCGAGAAGCAGCTCATCCACGACGCCGTCGCCATGGCCAAAGCGCGCAGCCGGCATGCCGGCTGTAGGCAACCCGGCTGGGACGACTCACTTCCAGCCGGCCAACACCAAGCAGATCCCGTTGGACCCGGCGCAGCCGGACAAGTTCGTCACCATCGGGGCCGGCTTGAGCAGCAAATAGGAAAGCGAGCTCACCGACTTCCTCCGTGAGAATCGGGACATCTTCGCGTGGTCTCCAAGGGACATGCCGGGTGTGCCGAGGGAGTTGGCGGAGCACCACCTCCACGTCAGGCCAGAGGCCAAGCCGGTGAAGCAACCCCTTCGCCGCTTCGCCGAGGAAAGAAGGAAGGCCATCGGTGAAGAAATCGTTGGGCTGCTCGCAGCCGGCTTCATCATGGAAGTACTGCACCCGGACTGGTTGGCGAACCCGGTCCTGGTCCTGAAGAAGAACGGCTCCTGGCGCATGTGTATCGACTACACCAGCCTAAACAAGGCGTGCCCGAAGGACCCCTTCCCCTGCCGCGCATAGATCAAGTCGTAGATTCGACTGCCGGCTGCGAATTGTTGTCTTTCCTAGACGCCTATTCAGGCTACCACCAGATTCCTTTGAATCCGGATGATCAAATAAAGACTTCGTTCATCACCCCGTACGGGGCTTATTGCTACACAACTATGCCGTTCGGCTTGAAGAATGCAGGCGCCACCTACCAGAGGTGTATGCAAAAATGCCTCCAAGAGCAAATCGGCAGAAACGTTCACGCATATGTGGACGATGTTGTTGTAAAGACCAAGGAGAAGCTCACTCTCCTTGATGATCTGAGAGAAACCTTCACCAACCTGCGAAGATTCCGGATGAAGCTCAACCCGGCCAAATGCACGTTCGGCGTGCCAGCCGGCCAACTCCTGGGCTACCTCGTCTCTCAGCGAGGAATCGAAGCCAACCCGGAGAAGATCAGTGCCCTAGAAAAGATGGAACTGCCGCAGTGCCTCAAGGACGTCCAAAAGTTCACTGGCTGCTTGGCCTCCTTGAGCCGCTTCGTCAGCCGGCTGGGGGAGAAGGCACTGCCCCTGTACCAGTTGCTCAAGAAGTCAGACAAATTCGGCTGGTCACCGCAGGCGGATGAAGCCTTCCGCGACTTGAAGCGCGTACTCTCAACCGCACCCGTCCTAGCATCGCCGGCTTCAATGGAGCCGATGCTGTTGTACATCGCAGCCACCAACCGAGTGGTTAGCGTTGTCCTGGTGGTGGAACGCAAGGAAGCCGGCAGAGAGCAGCCGGTTCAGCGCCCAGCTCTGAGGTGCTTTCCCAGAAGCAAAACTACCCCCACTACCAGAAGGTCACCTATGGCGTGTACTTGGCGGCCAAGAAGCTCAAGCACTATTTCCAAGAGCATCCCATCAAGGTGGTGGCCACAGCGCCCCTGGCGGAAATCATTGGCAGCAAGGACGCCAATGGCCGGGTTGCCAAGTGGGCCCTGGAGCTGGCGGCCCACTCCATCCTCTACGAGCCAAGAACTGCCATCAAGTCGCAGATCCTAGCCGACTTCTTCGTCGATTGGGCCGAGATGCAGTACCTGCCGCCTGTACCTGACTCCACACACTGGAAGATGCACTTCGACGGCTCGAAGATGCGCACCGGCTTGGGAGCCGGCATCGTCATCACCTCTCCCAAAGGAGACCGTCTGGACTACGTCCTGCAGATCCACTTCGCCGCATCCAATAATGTGGTGGAGTATGAAGCGCTCATCCATGGGCTCAGGCTGGCCAAGGAAATTGGCGTGCGCCGCATCCTCTGTTTCGGCGACTCCGACTTGGTTATACAGCAAGCATCCGGCGAGTGGGACGCGAGAGACGCCAACATGGCGTCATACCGCTTCCTCGTCCAGCAGCTAACCGGCTCTTCGACGGCTAATTCCATCATGTGCCACGGGCCAACAACGGGCGGCTCCGTGTCCAAGATTGGCTCAACCCGGGGCATTCCGCCGGGCATGCAGAGATCGGATCCAGCCATCCATCACCGTCACCGGAGGATTCCATTATCGTGCCGGCTGACTCGGGGGCTTCTACCGGCCGCTCACAGCCGAACCCGGCGACCATGCAGTCGAACTCGGGGGCTTCTCAGCCAAAGTCGGGGGCTTATCAGCCGAACCCGCCGGCTCCACAGCCGAACCCGGCGACCATGCAGTCGAACCCGGGGGCTTCTGAGCTAAAGTCGGGGGCTTATCAGCCGAACCCGCCGGCTACACAGCCGAACCCGGCGACCATCAAGTCGAACCCGGAAGCTCTTACGCTGGAGGCCATGTTGGTAAGCGTATTCGAGATAAGATGCGTACCATCATGGGCACAAGCATTCCTCTCCTACCTGGCCAATGGCAAATTGCCCGAAAACCGGGTCCAGGCCAGGCAGATTGAGAGAAGGGCCAAGGCCTACACAATCATCAACCACCAGCTGTACAAACGCAGCGTAAGTGGGGTGTTCCAGCGGTGTGTCGAGCCGGCTGAAGGGATTGAGCTCCTCAGGGAAATCCATCAAGGAGAGTGCGGACATCACGCCTCCTCCAGAGCCATAGTAGGCAAAGCCTTTCGGCACGGTTTCTACTGGCCGACTGCGCTCAAAGATGCCGAAGAAATGGTGAAAAAATGCAATGGTTGCCAGCGCTTTGCAAAGAAAAGGCACGCGCCGGCTTCCGCCTTGAAAACCATCCCCATCACTTGGCCATTTGCCGTGTGGGGCCTGGACATGGTGGGCCCATTCAGAACCGCCCGAGGCGGCATGACGCACCTCTTGGTGATGATTGACAAATTCACCAAGTGGATCGAGGCCAAGCCGATCAAGAAACTGGACGGCTCCACAGCCGTCACCTTCCTGAAGGACATAATCGTGCGGTACGGCTACCCTCATAGCATCATCACCGACAACGGCAGCAACTTCGCCCAAGGCATCTTCTCTCGCTATTGCGAGGAAATGGGGATCCAGATGGACCTAGCATCCGTGGCGCATCCGGAATCCAACGGACAAGTGGAGAAGGCAAACGGCTTGATTCTAGCCGGCATCCGGCCCCGGCTGGTGGAGCCGCTCGAGCGAGCTGCCGGCTGCTGGATTGAAGAGCTGCCCTCCGTACTTTGGAGCCTGCGCACCACGCCAAACCGCTCCGTCGGCTTCACGCCATTCTTCCTCGTTTACGGGGCCGAAGCCGTCCTGCCGACTGATATCGAGCACGACGCGCCAAGGATCAAGCTGTACACGGAAGCCGAAGCCAAAAAAGCTCGTGAAGACGGAGTCGACTTGGTCGAAGAGGCCCGGCTGCTGGCCGTGTCCAGATCCACCATATACCAACAAAGCCTCCGACGCTATCACAGCCGGAAGGTCAAGCCCTTAGCATTCCGAGAAGGAGACCTAGTGCTCCGGCTGATCCAACGGACAGCCGGACAGCATAAGCTTTCATCCCCATGGGAAGGTCCCTTCATCGTGAGCAAGGCAGTGGGAAACGATTCCTACTATCTCATAGACGCCCAAGAGGCCAGGAAAAACAAGCCGGACAGGGCTGACGAGGAGACTAAACGTCCCTGGAATGTCAGCCTGCTCCGCCCATTTTACACTTGAGGAAAGGAACGTATGTATCCCTTATATCCCTTTTGTAATCTATGCTAAAGGAAAAGTTTGCGTCGAGTGCGCCAACAACTTTTTCGCATGCTTTACCGCTTTCGCCGATTGGCTTGAACCCTCTCACTCAGCCGGATTAGTACCGTGATCCGACTCCCAGACAGCCAGCTCCCGAACCAGCAGCAGACCGCAACCCGGCTGACCGACTGGCGGGAGTAGATGCTTAAGGAACCAGACACGCGAAAAACGACTAAGGGAAAGAGCAAAAGCGACTCGACTCTTGTCCAAATTTTCATAAAAGCACCGGCATGTTCAACTCGGCTCGTTCGACTGAAGTATTATCGGCCTCACCCAGCGGCCCGCTCTTGATCCGGCTGCAGACCGCAACCCGGCTGTTGATCGGCAAGAGCAAAGCCAAAGAGTGGGGCGGATGAGAAAAAGCAAACGGACCGGGGGAAAACAAGCCGGAGCACAATTGGCAAACACACATTAAAGTGTGACTTCATACGAAAGGAGATATTAACATTGTCTTACAGATGCACCCGGCATTCCGGGGATTTAACGAATTGTCTTGACAAAAGTGTAAACAGAAACAAGAAAATCTAGGCGCCGGCTGGAGGAGGACCAGCCGGGGGAGCATCCGACGAGCCGGCCGCCGGGTCCGCTTCGGGCGCATCCGGCGCGTCCTGCATGTCTTCATCTTCGGACTCCTCATCCTCCGAAGGCGGATTCGGGTCCTCGATGAAGGTGCCCTTGTTGGCGAAGTCGGCGATGGCGCAGGCGCGGGCAAGCCGGGCGGTCTTGTTCTCCGCGCTGAGATTATCCTCCACGTCGGCCCGCCGCGTCTCCAGCTGGTTGAGGTCCACCTCGTCATACCAGGAGAGCACGAAGGACAGCGCCATGTCGGCCCCAGCGCGCGCGGCCGAGTCCTTCCAGTCGAGGAAGCGATCCGGGGCGGTCTCCAGCCACTTGATGAGGTTGGACAGCTCGCCAGGCAGCGTCTCCGTCGGCCAGAGCAACTGGAACAGCTCCTCTGCCGCCTTCCTGAGCTCGTAACCCAGCATGGTTATCGGCTCGACGCGGGCGGCCATGGATGCCAGGTAGTCATCCATGGAGAAGTGCCCAGAACTCCCCTCGCCGGTGGCTTGCCGGCGGGCCTCACGCGCCTGGCCGGCTGCTGCTAGCGCCGCCTCCTGCGCCTCCGGGAAAGCCGCTGCAAGAACAAAACATGTCAAAAAACCTGAAGATCCGACTGACCACAGCCGGCAGACATTCGCCGACTGTAATCAGCCGCAAGCCGGGGAAAGCGCTGAAAAATGCAAAATTTAGAAAAGAAAGACTGGCGGCAGCCGGCGAGAAACGCCGCCTGCCCCCAGCCTGAAGATGGAGATCATCGAAGAAAAAAAGACTGGCGGCAGCCGGCGAGAAACGCCGCCTGCCCCCAGCCTGAAGATGGAGATCATCGAAGAAAAAAAGACTGGCGGCAGCCGGCGAGAAACGCCGCCTGCCCCCAGCCTGAAGATGGAGGTCAATCGTTCAAGTGGTTTCCGCCGTCGGCTGCCAACCTAAGCCGGCAGCCGACAGCCGAAAGCCGGCAAAGGGAAGAAAGGTGGACTCACCCGCCAAGCCACGGTCGAGCGCGCTGATCTCGGACACCCACCGCTTGGCGGTGGCCGACAGCTCGTTGGACTTGGAGGTCACCTCGTCCCGAAGCTTCAGGCGCTGCTGGTCCACCTCCTCCAGCCGCTTCTTGAGGTTTTCCACCTCCTCTCGCCCAACCCGCTTGGCGGCTTCAAGTTCGACGAGGTGGTTGGCCTCGAGTCGGCGCAGCCGGCCAGCTCCCGTCCGTCTCCCGCCCTTGACGGCTGCGGCTGGCGGACCGGTCGCTCTCGGCGCATTGAGCACGAGCGGCCCGAAGATCCTCCTCCAGCTGCGGGACCCGGGCGGCAGCAGCTGCAAGCCGGCAAGAGAAGCCATCAGCCGGATAAAACCAAAGAAAAAGGTCAAAGAAAAAAGACCTTACCCTTGGCAACCTCCAGCTCACGGGCGAAGTCGGCCCGCTCCCTCTTGGCCTTGTGATAGCTGGCCACGAGCCGGTTGTGCAAGGCGGTCCGCTTGGCCTCAACCGCCTGAGAAAATGAAAAGATGAGCATGCGAACGAAGCCCGTGCCGGCTCCAAGCAGCCGGCCCACGCCTCGGAGGGCTACCAGGACGATACCAAAATTACAGAAAAAGAGCACATGAACTCACCTTGTCAGCCTTCTCCAGCCGGGCAAGCCGGGCCTCAACCTCAGCGGCCTGGGTCTTCACGCTGGCACGCAAGCCGGAGAAGAACAGCTCCTTGGGCGCCATGCCTCTGTGCCCTTCTCGGCTGGTCACCTCGCAGGTGTCCGCCTGGTGCCAATCGTGCTCCATGGTGCCAGCCGAGCCGAAGCTCGAGTCGGAGGCGGACACCACGTTCAGCATCGAGGCGGCCGACGAGACGTGAAGACCCTGGGGCGCCTGCGCTTGACCCTTCGCCGTCACCAGCGCCCTGGCATCGGCGTCGGCCGAACGCGCCGGCTCCTTGCGCGCCGGCTCCTGCCCCGCCGGCTCCTCCCTCGCCGGCTCCGAAGACGAAGGCGGCACGGTCGAACCCGCCGACCCAGTGGGTTTGGCAGACCCTGGCGCAGGCGGCGCCCCGTCTGGACTCGCGTCCAAGACGACGACCTTGGGCGCGGGCCCGCCGGCTCCGGCCGCGGTATTCGCTGCCCCGCTGGCTCCGCTCGCACCGGACGCGCCCCCACCGGTCCCGGCCGCAGATCTTACAGGCGGGGCGCGGCGCAGGAACATGTCGTCAATAGAGGGTTGGCCGGTACGACGAGCCGGCCCGCTCCGGGAGCCGGAGCCGGGCGCATCCCCCGAAGACGCAGCCGAACCCGCCCCCGAAGGAGGCGGCGGGACGACAGGCGGCACGACGACGGGCGGCGTGCGCGAACGCGGCGCAGGCTGCGGAGTCGGCTCCCTCCTCGGCCGCAGCGACCAACGGGTCGGGCCAGAGCCGCCGCCCTTGGAAAATTTAATGGCGGCCCTGAGGGTCGAACAAGAAAAAGATAAGCAAAAGAGGAAAAGAAAAAGGAATCAAATGGAAAAGGCAAAAAACTCACCCGGCCGCCTCCGGAACCTTCTTGGGCCCCGCCCGGCGCTGCTTCTTCAGCTTCGCCTCCAGCTGGGCGGTGGTCCGATCGCTGGCCCGCTTCCGCCCCTGGGCGCGGACGAGGAAGTCGCCGAAGTCGCAGGCGGCCTCGCCGACAGAGGCACCGCGCGAATCGGCGCGGAGGCGGACGGCGCCTGCTCCTGCTGGTGCGGAGACGGCGGCGGATCGTGCGGCCCCTGGGCGGCCTGCTCTGCCGCCTCCGGGCTCTCGTCATCGCCGGCTTGGTCGGCCGGATCAACGTGATCCGGCGTCCAAAGTTTCTTCTCCAGGTCGCCGTCTTCAACCGGCTGCCGGGCGAAAAGCTGCACACAAGAAAACGTCAGACAAAAGTCGGCCATGCAGTCGCAAGCCGGCACCCGGCCAGAAAAAGAGACTTACCACGGACGGCGGCTCCGCCCGGCTGTAGGGCTCCATCCCCCAGTTCCAATTGTCGGGCAACTTCGCCTGGGAGACGAAGTTCACCCGCTTGGCGACTTGGGCGGGGGTGAGCTCCAGTTTGGAGGTCCGGGTCGGATCGAACCGACCGGACATGTGACAGATCTTGTGGGCGCGTGCCTGCAAAGGCAGCACCCGGCGGGAGGCGTAGCAGCAGAGGAGGTCGGCTGCGCACAGCCCGCCTTCGGTGACGCACTCCTGGAGGAAGTCCCAGAGCAGGTTCACCTCCGCCGGGTTCGCCGACTTGTGGTTGACGCCCCAGTTGAGCCGAGCAGTCGGCGGCGCCGGGTTGTACTCCGGCAGGTTGACCCAATCGAACATTGGGTTGTCATTCCTCACGTAGAAGAATGACATCTGCCACTTCTTCACCGAGTCCACAGTCGGGATCTTCGGGAAGGGCGTGGCCGTGCGGGGGTAGATCGAGGCGGCGCCACAGGTCCGCATGTGGCCGTCGGCGGTCTGCGCCTTCAAATAGAAGAGCCGGCTCCAGAACTCTACGTCGGGCCACAAGCCGGCGTAGCCCTCCATGAAGGCCACGAAGCAGCTCAGCGTAACGAACGCGTTGGCCGGCAGGTGGTGCGGCTGCAGGCCGAAGAAATCCAGAAACTGCCGGAGGAAGGGCGAAGCCGGCAGGCCCAGCCCCCGGTCGAAGTGCGCCCCGAAGACGACGCGCTCGCCAGGCTGCGGGTCCGGCGCCAGCTCCTCCCCCGGAGCTCGCGTGATCACCTCCGGCGGGATCCGGCGCAGCCGGACGAGGCGGGCGATGTCGTCATCCTTCATGTACGAGCCCTCCCACGAGCCAGCCGGGAGAGCCATCGAAGAAGAAGAAGACGAAGAAGACCAGGAAATGGAAAGGGCGAAGGGCGACGAGGAACCGCCCGACGGCGGCGAGCGCGGCGGCGGCGGAGGACGTACCGTAGAAACACGGGGACCCGTCGCGCCGGATCGAGGCGGAAAAAGCTGCGGCTCGGTGGAGGAGCTTGGCCGCGGTTGTTCGCCGGTGTCCGCCAGGAGGCCGCCGGTGAGATCGCCTGGGAGAAGAGGAGCGGAGCTTGGGCGCGAGGAAGAAGAGCGGAGCGTGGGCGTGAACGCAATGGAGCAAATGCGAGGAAGACCGCCTCGGCACCGCCCCGCCGGCTTATATAGGCGCCTGCCACGCGCAGGACGTGGCCAAGTGGGCGACGTGGCCCACGACGCGCGGGATTCACTGCGCCATAACTCCCCCCACGACCGCTACGGTTACTAGAAACGGCCGCACCACGTCGCCCACTACCGCATAAGATCCGGAGGAAACGGCGATGTGACCAGACACAACGGCCAGAGCAGTAACCGTCAGAGCCGTCAAGTCGGGCGCAAGACCCGAGGCGGCGGAGACCCCGGCGCGCCCCAGTCGCAGCCGGACGACCATCTCCAATTCGGCTCAAATTCTCCGAGACAGGCGGAGAAGCCTCCAACACTTGAGAAATGTAAAAACCTGCATAACGAAGCAGCGTCCGGCTCGAGAGCAGCCGGATAAAGTAAGCCGAATGGGGGCGCAGCCGGCTGAACGAAAATTCTCAGCCGGCCCCTCGGGTGCTTGTCAAAACACAATCTGTGGGATCCGACTAACGGTCAGGAAAACCTGCCCAGGTCCTTCTTTGTGCAGGACCTCGCCAGCTTCGGGGGCTAATGTCGGGGGAAGACCCCGGGTAGGGCAAAGGACTGAGAACAGCTGGCTCAGGCCGGCTGGCCCGCGGCAAAGGCCGGCTGAGGAGCAGCCGGCTGGAGCCGTGGCCGGCTGCCTTGGGAGCCGGCTGATTCAAAGTCCACGCTTGTCCGGCCATAGCCGGCTGCGCTATGGCTGGGCCGGCTTCAACTTGTCATATCCGGCTTCGTCTGTCTCTCCCCTGACCGGCTTCGCTCTGGTGAGCCTTGCAGGAGAAGGAACTGGAAAGGTGATCCGGCTGCCGTAGGTCGGTTTGATCCCATCACCGTAAAGTACGGGGCACTGTGGAGCAATAGTGCCCCTGCCGGACACGTCCTCACGCTGACGCCGAGCCGTACCGGCTACAGGCATCGATGGGACCTCCATACCGCTGACTTCGATAGGAGACGAGACGGGCCTCAACACCGCACCTGGACATCGGCGCCTCGGGAAGCAGCGGGAAGCCGGAGCCGGCCATACCGGCCACCACGTCATAAGGACCTCTTTGTACATTGCCAGCGCCTATATAAGCTGAGCAACCCCTCTCGTGTAGGGGGACGATCAATCCTTCCATTCATTCACTCTTAGAGCTGCCCTGTGAGAGAGACCTTCGTCTACCTTAGCCTCTCAGGCCAGCCGGATACAGCTCAAGGAGCACCATTGTACTGTGATACCACTTATACACTCATAGCAGGAGTAGAGGTGTTACCTCCACAGGAGGGCCTCGAACCTGGGTACGTCCTCGTGTGCTCGTGCCCATACCCGCATCCGGTTACCCGCCGTAGAACATACAGGAACCACTCTCATAAGCCACCCTATGGCATATGCCGTGCCAAAACCACGACACTAACCTGTCCCGCAAGATTACAAATTTATATTTCCTAATACAACTCTAACTTTTCTTAATTCTATTTTGGGCTTCCAAACTTCATATCCTTCGAGTCATGGGCCTTCAGCAAATCCCGGGTACTATCTTCGGCAGGCCCATTGGGGATGCCTATGTCACCTATCCCAAATATGCCCTCTAGCAATTTATTGCATATCAATTCCTCAAAGAGCTCTTATGTGCAATATTGATGAAATTACGAAATAAATCCTCATTTGTGATACTTGTTGCCTTTCTCAAAATATTCCAACTAGCTTTACTTCCCTTATTGATAGTTGTGATGTTTTTGAGATTTTACTTGGTTGAAGCTCATTCATATACCATAAGTGAAAATTGGAGCCATAGGCTATATATGCTTTTTAAGCAAACATCCTTTGGTATATTTTATGACTTCATCTTGGATATCTTGTCTTATTTATTTTATTAACCTCTTGTGTGTGCATGTTTCTTTGTGGATCACTTTGCCCACTTTAGAAACTTATATACATGAGAGCGTTAATCCATCACCTTGATATCCTTGTTCTTTTCCGACCATCTTTTTATCCTTTTGATTTTAGTGGTATTGGTAAAGAAGATTTATGAGAGCTTGGTTTATTTGTTTTTCTTCTTGCACTCATATCTCGTAATTGTTGGACTCAACTTGTTCTTGATAAGCATATTCTCTTTATCTTGGTTGTGTTCTAAATGATAAAAAGGGGAGTGAGGATTCCATGTTTGTGCATATTGTATTCAAATGCAAACATTATAAATTGTGCACGAACCTTGGGGAGCTTCCTTATTTTATTTAGAGCACTATATCTCTCTTATCATGATATCTTTGTTTGTCCAATTGGATCTTTGATTACTTGCTTTAATTGTTGAAGCTCACTTCACCATGTTATCTTTATGCAATCTTTGATCCTCAATATAGTTTGACTTCCTTCAAGTATTCGTCATTGGATATGTGCACTTGATTCCACTCAAATTATGAGAAGTGCACACCTTGGGGAGGAACTCACATTATATTGGCTTTCTAAATTTTTCACCCATTTTGGCACTTGTTGCCAATGGGGGAGAAGTTTAGAGGGTTTAAGGGAACGGTTTTATACTTAAGTTTGGTTTGTGCTTAAGTGTTTTGCCTCTCATGCATTCCATGCTTATATGTCTTGCATGGTTGTATATATATAGTGGAAACTATCCCAAAGGTTAATCTTGACAATGTATGCAATGAATTCATGTTCATCACACGTGCATACATTGTGGGGGAGTTTTCTCTATATATATATTGGTTCTACTCACATCCCTTGCATTTGTTGTAGTTGTGTGAGTAGAGCCGGTTTTTGATATGGGCTAGTACCTTTGTGTTGCTTGACCATATCAAATACAACCTCTTGTATACAACTTATTCTCGGATAAGTTGCATACTTGTTTCTAATATTCATCATATAAACCCTCTTATTGTGATTGTCATCAATTACCAAAATGGGGGAGATTGTAAGGGTATATTGCCCCTATGTGTGGTTTTGGTAATTAATGACAACCCCTATGGACTAATGTTTTCATTGAGTTTATATGAAGGAATATTCCATAGGTACTACTTGTAGTCCATGTGTTGGATTCAAGTATGGATGCCATGAAGATAAAGATATACCTTGAGTATTGGCATCAAGATCATCGATTTGAAGACATATATGTGATATGATCAAGAAGAAGAAATGAAGATGGAGTTCCTATGTGGAACTCAATATTAGCCATGCTCTAGCTTATGTGATAAGCAATGGATGATCAAGATCTTGAGTGCTTGATTCCAAGTGAAGAATTCAAGTTATGGCTCTAAGTCGGTGTCATGATAGTCTCATGAGTTGAGCTATGGTTGACTAAGATTTAGAGCATGCAAACAAATGAAGAATTCTTTATACACCTCAAGATAGTATGATAGAGCATGAGAAGATACAAGGTTGACCAATACAAAGAGTGAAGAATAGATTCAAGTTTGGTCAACACATGAAGCATGAAGAATGTGCCACATTAAGTCATGTGGTATGGTAAGCCTTGTCAATTATGCTTTATGAACTAACCCATCATATATGTGCACTTGTGTTGTCTATGTGGGTTAGGTATCTTTCCATGGGCATGCATCAAAAGTGAGATCTCATATAGCCTATGAGAGGATGACATCAAGTGGTGATCGTCATCAAGGTTGAGTTGGGCAAGTTCAAGATGAGCATCTCAAGAAGATCACATGCTTGGAGCTTGCCGTCCATTTGGTGATAATGGACATGTGAAGATGTGCATCAATGGAGCTTTCCCATCATAGTGTATGGGGAGCATTTGTGAGTCTTCACGAAGCAACATTGATCAAGTGAGGCATTCCGGCTTGTGTAGAGCTTGAAGAGTTATCATCAAGATCAAGCGGGATGCGCAAGGCAAAGGTATGGCCTTGCTGGGTTTTCCTTTTACCGGTCTCAAGGTGGTTGATGGGAGACCGGATTATAGGATAGATAGCCGCACTATTAAGAGGGGCTTTCGGTTGAGTAGCTTGATCACATCGTCTTAGGGAGCTCAATACTTTGCATACTTTGCATATCCCTATTGCTTGGTGTTTCTCTGTGTGAGGTTCTTGAGCTTGTTGCTAGCTTTACAACAAGCTCCAAGTTCATCGAAAACGGAATCCGCATGCATCTTCTATTGCGTTTTCGAGTTTGGACGACTTCACCGTTTCTTGACGGTGGGAGACTCCCTCTCTAGAATCATATAAAATATTCTGTGAGGAGTCTCCATATTTCCAAGGGCCCGATTGACATGAAACCAATTTTTGTTGGGGTTCTATTCATCGTTATCTTTCCAACAAAATTGGTTTCATGTCAATCGGGGTCCGGACACAAAAGTTATCACAGTTTTTATAAACATGTTTTATCCGGTCTCGTGTCCGGTCAACCGCCATGCAACCGGTGGTCCGGTCGAGCCCGGCTAACCGGGTTCTGGACCGGATGCGCCCGGCGCCGACCGGGCCCTGGTCGGTGCAATCCGGGCGCTATCCAGGGGACTTTCCCTATCGCCTGCCGCGCCCGGCAGGCGCTCGGTTTGGACGGCCATCTCCGGTCACAGCCCGGTCTGACCGGGGCCCCGCGCTGACCGCCCGGCCGTTGTCCCCGTCTCGACCGGGGCCCTAAGCCGGACCGCCCCGGTCCTGCACCCGGTTGACCGGATTCCTCGAAGCCCAACTTTTCCCCAACGGTTATATTTGCTCTTGGGCTATAAATAGCCCTTCTTCCACCTTGGGCTGGGCTAGTTCTTCTCATTCTCTCTCCTCCATTGTTGCATTTGAAGAACTTGCTCTCCCCCTTGATTCCTCCCATGATTCTTGCCCATTCTTGAGGTTTTGAGAGAGGAGATCTAGATCTACACTTCCACCAATCCATTTCTCCTCTAAGTGAGGGGAACTCTTGGGATCTAGATCTTGGAGTCTTTTGTTGACTTTCCCCATTGTTCTTCCTCTCCAATCTCATCCTAGCATTTGTTGCTTGGGTGGGATTTGAGTGTGAAGGACTTGAACACCTCTAGTGTTCTTGCTTTGCATCATTGCATAGTGTTGAGCTCTCCACCACGATTAGTTCGAGTGAGAGACCGTGAGCTTGTTACTCTTGGAGGGAGACCTCCTAGTTGGCTTGGTTGGTGCCCCGGTGATCTCTTCGTGGAAGATTGTGAAGGGGCCCGGGCTTCTCCTTCGTGGAACTTGTGAAGTGGTTGTGGAGCTTGCCATCTCCGGAGCGGAGGAAAAGCTAACCATAAGGAAAGGGCCATTATCCTTCGTGGGTGTGGTTCGGAGAATAGGGTGAGCCTTCGTGGCGCGGGGAATCCTTCGTGGGACCTCCACTCCTCCAAACGTGACGTACCTTCTTGCAAAGGAAGAGAACACGGGAATACATCCTCGTCTCCGCGTGCCTCGGTTATTTCTATACCCGAGCTCTCTTTCCTTGTGATAGCCATCGTGCTTGAAGTACATATATCTTGCTATCACTTGTGCTACATATATCTTGTGCCTATATTGCTTAGCTCTAGTTGCTATTGTTACACTTAGTTGAGCTTAGCATATTTAGGGTTTGTGCTTGTAAACTAAACGATAGTTTAATTCCGCATTCTTACAAGACAAATCCGGAAGAGTTTTTAATTACCTATTCACCCCCCCCCCCTCTAGGCGACATCTCGATCTTACATTTCTCTCATTTAAATCTTGTCCCAGGTAACTTAATATGAGATAGTGACCATGGTCTACATAGTCTCATATTGAATTAGTTAGTGATGTTAAATCATAAGTATGGTAGTGTTAAATTGCATGAGGTACTCTACCTCATTTAAATCATTTTCCCAAATAATGATTATGAATGGTTGACCTTGGTCAACATGGGTTCATACATTACTTATTTGAGGAACTTAAATCTTAACAAGATTCAATGAAAGGAAATTATTTCTCCAAAGAATTAAATAGAAACCTTAATCAATATTTGTAATGAGAGGAAATTATTTTTCTTAAAAAGAAAACAAAGTCAACCAACATGATAGCAATGTGGTGATGATAGATTAGTTTGTGTGCTCTTTGTGTGTGCTTAGCCTAGCTCTTAAGCTTGTTTGGTGATTGTTACCTCGTATCCGTTTTTAGACGCTAGTACAGAGGAGTACCAGGAGGAGGAGGTCTACTGCCAGGAAGAGGAAGACCACTTTGATCAATACACCAACCAAGGCAAGCTAATATTCTTGCAAAGTGCAAAGCTCTACCAGAGCAAGGCACACTTACCTATTACTGTATGCTCATGATGAATCCCAAGTTTTATCTTTCCAAGCTTTTACTTTGATTATTAAAGCTTACTTTTATAGTTAACTTTGGTCTAAGTATGGAGTAGTACAAGAGCATCAAACTTAGCCTAGATAGCTACAAATTAGTTAGCACCCCTCTTGACTAGTGGCTAGTGCTAAAAGTAAAATGGTCTACTCTAGATGGGAATTGTGAAATGACTTTGAAAAGTTTTGAAGGTGAATATGACCACTGCATGACGAGGTGAATTTGATAAAAACTGATGGTTGGGTTCGGATGCGATACCTTTCCAATTATTTAGTACCCCCACAATACCTGATTATGGGTAGGGCTTAGCTGGAAGCTTATGTACTTTAGTATGGGTTCCCTCTACACAAGCGTCATAGGGGTTATGCCGAAAGCTGCCTCCACAATCAAAAGAAACGACGTTGAAAGGAGGTGAATGTCCGGCCCAAGCCCTGTGCAGTTCCCAGGATAGCAGATGGTTATCACTGGGAGGCCAAGCTCATGGGGAGAGGTGCCTATACTAGGGTATGAAGGTGAAAGGTTATGGTTGATGATCCGCGTACTGAGTTACGATGATTCAGGGTTATCCCTGACGGATGTAATCAAATGTTGTGGCACAAGAGTACAACCTCTGCAGAGTGTAAACCTATTCGAATAGCCGTGTCCACGGTTACGGACGGTTGGAAAGGCCATACTGTTCCGTTGTCAGATGTTTCTTAAAAAGGAATGATGAATGGGAAGTGGTGACTTGACTTGAATCACAACTAAGTTGTGGGAATGACACTAATGTTCCCACTTGGGTTAGTTAGCAATTGAGAAGTCTTTTACTAAATGTTTATGAAATAAAATTGGCTTTATGCAAATAAACCTAGAGCTTAGCACCCCTTCCTAATATGGATAGAATTTACATTAGTATTAGTTTGCGAGTACTTTAAAAGTACTCACGGCTGTGTCCCTGGCTATTCAAATGGCCAGACTATGAGGAGGAGCAGCAGTATGAAGAGGATGGCCAGCAGGACATCTACCACAACTAGGAGATCTTCTGACGTCAAGCGTTGGCCTGTGGATTAGATAGTCCACTACAATTTCGCTTCCGCTATGTAATGTGTTCGTTGATCCTTAGATCAACTATTTGTGTAACACTAGTAGAAAACAGGGCTTTCGTGGGAGCCTTTTGTCGCGGGCGCGCCTGCACCCGCGACAAATGGCGTGGCCACGTCGCCCCGAAACCATTCGGAGCAAGGCGGGCCTTTTGTCGCGCCCTTTTGTCGCGGGCCGTATAACAACCCGCGACAAAAGGGGTCTTAGCTTTGGCGCCCCCTGCCAGCACCCCTTTTGTCGCGGGTCGTAATACGGCCCGCGACAAAAGGGCCATGCCTATATATACTCACAGCCAGCCGCCCCCCCACCTCCCTACATTTTTTTCCTTGGTGGTGAAAGGTGGAGGTGTATGCTAGCTCATTTTTTCTTCATGTGCACAAGAGGTGTTTGATGAAATGCTTGTGAGGGATGCCACTTGATTTTATTTGATAAGATTTCTCCTTTTTTTGATCCTAAAAGGTTAGCAACTATTTTCTCGTATATACATAGTCCGTACAATACTAATTTTAGCAAGGTGATTGCATCTGATACATAATTGTACTTATGATGCAGATGAGTCATCCATGGATGTACGGTAACCGATGTGCTCCCACTTTCAGAGAGGGCGTGAATTCTTTCCTGCTTGTGGCCGAGGCCAACAAGTCGAAGCAAGGTTTTATGTGTTGTCCATGTCTGAAATGTAAGAACGAGAAGGATTACTCTTGCTCAAGAGACATTAAGAGCCACCTGCTTCGGTTTGGATTCATGTCCAGCTATAATGTTTGGACCAAGCACGGAGAAGAAGGGGTTATGATGGAAGACGGCGATGAAGAAGAAGATAACGATGACCAGTACCGATCTATGTTCTCTGAATGCGATGATACCGCAATGGAAGACAATGAAGAAGAAGGAGGTGAAGAACAGGCAGCAGATGATCCTGTTGATGATGATCTTCGTCGGGCCATTTCTGATGCAAGAAGAGACTGTGGCACGGATAAGGAGAGGTTGCAGTTCGACAAGATGTTAGAGGACCACCACAAATTGTTGTACCCAGGTTGTGAAGATGGGCAGAGAAAGCTGGGTAGCATATTGGAATTGCTGAAATGGAAGGCAGAGGTCGGTGTGACTGACTCGGGATTTGAAAAATTGATGATAATATTAAAGAAGCTGTTTCCAAGAAATAACGAATTGCCCGTCAGTACGTATGAAGCAAAGAAGCTTGTCTGCCCTCTAGGATTAGATGTGCAGAAGATACATGCATGCATTAATGACTGTATCCTCTACCGGTGAGAAGTACGAGAATTTGAATAAATGCCCGATATGCGGTGCATTGCGGTATAAGATCAGAAAAGATGACCCTGGTGATGTTGAGGGCGAGCCACCCAGGAAGAGGGTTCCTGCGAAGGTGATGTGGTATGCTCCCATAATACCACGGTTGAAACGTTTGTTCAGAAACAAAGAGCATGCCAAGTTGTTGCGATGGCACATGGAAGAACGTAAGAAAGACGTGATGTTGAGGCACCCCGCTGATGGTCGGCAGTGGAGAAACATCGGGAGAGAGTTCCCGGATTTTGCAGGTGAGGCAAGGAACTTATGGTTTGGTCTAAGTACAGATGGCATGAATCCTTTTGGGGAGCAGAGCTGCAGTCACAACACCTGGCCCGTGACTCTATGTATCTACAACCTTCCTCCTTGGTTGTGCATGAAGCGGAAGTTCATTATGATGCCAGTGCTTATCCAAGGCCCAAAGCAACCCGGCAACGACATTGATGTGTACCTAAGGCCATTAGTTGATGAACTTTTGGAGTTGTGGGCCAAACCAGGTGTACGTGTGTGGGATGAGCACACCGAGCAAGAATTTGACCTACGAGCGTTGCTATTCGTAACCATCAATGATTGGCCTGCTCTTAGTAACATTTCAGGACAGACGAACAAAGGATACAATGCATGCACACACTGTTTAGATGAGACTGAAAGTAAATATTTGGGAAAAAGCAGAAAAGTTGTGTACCCGTACAATCGCCGTTTCCTTCCGCGCAAGCATCCCTTAAGGAAAAAAGGCAAGCATTTCGCTGGCGAGGCAGACAACCGTCCGAAGCCTGTCCCCCGTAGTGGTGCTGATATATTTGACATGGTGAAGGATTTAAATGTTATCTTTGGAAAGGGTCCAGGCAGTCGACCTGTTCCGAAAGACGCTGACGGACACGCGCCCATGTGGAAGAAGAAATCTATTTTTTGGGAGCTAGAATATTGGAAAGTCCTGGAAGTCCGCTCTGCAATCGACGTGATGCACCTGACCAAGAATCTTTGTGTGAATATTCTAGGTTTTCTGGGCGTGTATGGGAAGACAAAAGATACAACAGAAGCACGGGAGGACCAGGAACGTCATAAAGGACGAAACGGGAATCATCCAGGGCAGTTTGAAGGGCCTGCCAGCTACGCTCTTACCAAACAAGAGAAGGAGATCTTTTTTGAAGCCCTATTCAGTATCAAGGTTCCGTCTGGTTTCTCGTCGAATATAAAGGGAATAGTAAATATGAAGGAGAAAAAATTCCAGAACCTGAAGTCCCATGACTGCCACGTGCTTATGACACAATTGCTTCCGGTTGCATTGAGGGGACTTCTACCAGAAAATGTTCGACTAGCCATTGTGAAGATATGTGCATTCCTCAACGCAATTTCTCAGAAGGTAATGGATCCAGAAACTTTGTCAGGATTACAGGAAGATGTGGTCGAATGTCTTGTCAGCTTCGAGTTGTTGTTCCCACCATCCTTCTTCAATATTATGACGCACCTCCTCGTTCACCTAGTTGAAGAGATTAGAATTCTCGGTCCTGTATTTCTACACAATATGTTCCCCTTCGAGAGGTTCATGGGAGTATTAAAGAAATATGTTCATAACCGAGCTAGGCCGGAAGGAAGTATCTCAAAGGGCTACGGAACTGAGGAGGTCATTGAGTTTTGTGTTGACTTTCTTCCTGACCTTAAGCCGATTGGTGTTCCTGAATCTCGGTATGAGGGGAGGCTGACTGGAAAAGGCACACTAGGAAGGAAAGCAACGGTGTGCAGGGACAAGATTTCTTTCAATCAAGCACACTACACAGTTCTATACAATTCCAGCTTGGTGGCTCCGTACATCGAGAAACACAAGAATGTTTTACGAGAAATAAACCCAGGCCAGCCCGAGTCCTTGATTACACGTCAACACATGAATACCTTCGGCAGTTGGTTGCAAAGACATCTCATTAGTGACCCAACTGTTGTAGAGCAGCTGTACTTGTTGGCCAGGTTACCATCTTCAAACATATGTACATTCCAAGGGTACGAGATAAATGGGAATACATTTTACACGATCGACCAAGATAAAAAGAGCACCAACCAAAACAGTGGTGTCCGCTTCGATGCAAAAGATGAGAATGGGCAAACCACCACATATTATGGATACATAGAGGAGATATGGGAACTTGACTATGGTCCCACTTTTAAGGTCCCTTTGTTTCGGTGCAAATGGGTGAAGCTCAGCGGTGTACAGGTAGACGATAAGTACGGTATGACAAAGTGGATCCCAACAATCTTGCGTACATGGACGAGCCATTCGTCCTAGCCAACGAGGTGGCTCAAGTTTTCTACGTGAAGGACATGTCTAGCAAATCGAGAAAAAGAAATCAACAAAAGAATACATCAACCGAGGAGCCAAAGCGCCACATAGTTCTTTCGGGGAAAAGAAACATCGTGGGAGTGGATGACAAGACAGACATGTCAGAAGATTATAATAAGTTTAAAGAAATTCCACCCTTCACGGTGAAAATTGACCCAAGCATCTTGCTAAATGATGAAGATTCTCCATGGCTACGGCGTAGAAGATCACACAGTAGATGGCGATGTAATAATGTATTCTTCATATATAGTTCCCAAGACAATCTCTACATTTATGTAATAATGAGAACCCTTTCCCCAACACTGTTAGAGGAGATGGAACTTTAGTCCCGGTTGCACCCACCAACCGTGACTAAAGGTTACCCACACATCCTCATCCTGCCGACAGCTTTAGTCCCGGTTGCATCCACCAGCCGGGACTAAAGGTTGCCCGCCTATTTTCTTCCCGCGCTTCCCACCGCTTCCCGCCTCCGTCTTCCCGCCATTTTTTCACTATATATATGTAGGCTTGGTCTCCATTTACATATCACATCTACACTCATATCTGCAAACCTCATCACCCTCTCCCATGGCTTCCATCGTATCTCTAACACCCCGGGAGGCGGAGGCACTTTGCGCCTCGAACTACCCCTGCCCGCCGGGCTACCGCGTCCCGACCGGCTGGTTGCTGAGCGTCGGAGGCGTACCGGTCCCTCCTATCCCTCTAGGTGTGGCACGCGAGATGGCCATCACGAACCACTACTACTTCGAGCTCACGCCAGAGCAGCGGAGGAATCCCCAGTGGCATCCCGACTATAGCCCGACTTGGGACAGCTTCTTCATCAATCAGCGTGAGAGGGCGGTTGCCAGGTACGAGGAGGACGGCCCGCCTCCTTCGAACTTCAACGAGGCCGGCCGTCGGCTGTGGTGGCGCGGCCGGACTCTCCAGAGCGTAATGGCCTACCGTGGCCCCCGCCTGCGCTACCCTCAATCCCAGCCCACGCGTGCTCACCCGTCCAGGTTCGACAACCGCGACCCCGATGCTAGCGACGATGACGTCGGCGACTATGATGACTACAGTGGCGACGTTTATATGGCTAGGCAAGACTATGACTGAATGGCTCCAACATTCGAATCTGGCCATGTATCTTAATTTTCAGTTGAGCTCTGTACTTTAATTCCAGTTCAATCGTAATAAAATTTCGTAACAACCACTTTATTGAACTAAAACAACCGACAACGACTTTATAAACTGAATTTAAACTAAAACAACCGACAACGACTTTATTGAAATTACAATAAAATAGATAAATGACTAGTCTAGTCTCTACTCGTCGTCGGAGGTTGTCTCCGTCCAAATGTCATCCCACCGAGGGTCGTTTTCGGCCCAAGTTGTATTCGGGTTCTCGAGCTCGAACTCGGCGACGGCCCGACGGTGGCGCCTGTTGGACCTGCGTTGTGCCCTGAGGTCAGCGAAGAACGCGTCGGTGTTGTCGACGTCGTTGGGGAACTGCGCCCTCCACTGGCGCATCAACTGCTCGTCGTGCTCGGCGATGGCGATCCTGCGCTGCACCTGGCGGTGCCGGCGACGGTCCTCGTCGTCGAGGAGGCACGGCGCTGGCGCGAGGAACTCCGCCTCCTCTAGCGATTCAACATCCGGGAAGTTCATGTCGCGCCGTGGCCGCCGAAATCGCCACGCCGCCGCGTCGTAAGCGCGCGCCGCCAGCTCCGGCGTGTTGTATGCCGAGGGTTAGGCGGATGCCACCGGCGCGTATCTCGGCGTAGAACCTACCGCTCGGACGCACTCGAACGCCACGGAAACCGGACGACCCTCGACGACGTGGCGGCATCCCGGAGATGAATGAGCGGAGGCGGTGGCGACGTGTGGCTGCGCGCGCACGCGGCGCTCTATATAGCGCACGCGGGGCATGACACGTGTAAGCCACGGCTACACACGTCGCACGCGGGGCATGGCACGTGTAAGTTACGGCTACACACGTCGCACGCGGGGCATGGCACGTGCAAGCCACGGCTACACACGTCGCACGCCGGCAGCGACGGGGCGACACGTGGCACGGGGAAGCGACACGTTGGATACAAACGGCCGGAGCCGTTGGATGCACTGTGCCACGGATGCCACGGAAACCGGACGACCCGCGACGGCGTGGCGGCATCTCGGAGATGAATGAGCGGAGGCGGCGGCTACACGTCGGTGTCCGAAATACTCCGCATATCATTAGGGTGAAACATACACGACTATGATGTGAGATGCAAATAGGTATATGGATGTCATATTCATGTTCATTGGATTTTTCTGATCAATTTTCATATATAAAACATTTCTATTTGAGTTACCATTTAAAAGTTATTAAAATAATAGTTTTTATTAATATAAAATAGATAAACAGGGTTTATTTAAAATAGAAAAGGAAAAAGTTTAGAAAAGGGCTGATCCGCATCCAACGGCTCCAGGCCGTTGGATTCAAGCGGCCGGAGCCGTTGGATGCACTTGGCGCGGATCATCCAACCCCCTTTTGTTGCGGGTGGTGGCACGACCCAAAAAGACCTTTTGTCGCGGGCCGTGGCACGACCCGCGACAAAAGGGGGTCTCTATATAACCTCCGCGCGCGGGCGGAGCCACCACCCGCGACCCCGGAGGCAACCCTAGACGAGATTTGCGCCGCCAGCTGCCAAAATTCCCGCACCGCCGCCGCCGTCGCCCCGCCGGCCGCCGCCCCTCCGCCTCCGCGCCGCCGTCGCCGCCTCGGCTCTTCCGCCACTGCGGCGCTCTCACGGGAGGGCGCCGCCGCCTTCTTTCGTTTAGTATATGTATATGTAGTTAGTTGCTACCATTTTTTTTAAAATTTTTGTAATATTATTAGTATTAGTTAGTTAGCTAGTATATGTAGTTAGTTAGTTTAGTATATGTATATGTAGTTAGTTAGCTAGTATTTTTTTTTAAATTTTTGTAATATTATTAGTATTAGTTAGTTAGCTAGTATATGTAGTTAGTTAGTTTAGTACAAGTTTAAATTTTGTATTAGTTAGCTAGTTAGTTAGTTTAAATTTATGTATATGTAGTTAGTTATTTAGTATATGTAGTTAGTTAGTTTAAATTTAGTATATGTAGTTAGTTAGTTTAAATTTTGTATTAGTTAGCTAGTTAGTTAGTTTAAATTTATGTATAAGTTAGTTAGTTTTTTAGTTAATTAGTTTTATGTTGTTTATGTATTAAGTTAGTAATTTAGTTAGTATTTAGTTAATCGCCACGCGCCGCCGGTATTAAGTTAGTAATTTAGTTAGTATTTTTTAGTTAGTTAGTTTAAGTTTTCTGTAAATCTTTCAAAACGCCCCGACCGGACCGACACCGTCCCACGCTCCGTCTCCCTCGCTTCGCCACCCCCGACGCCGCAACTTCCCTCTCCTCTACCTCTGAAACGTCGCAACTTCCCTCTCCTCTCCCTCTCGCCGACACCAGTCGCCGACACCCTCACGCGCCCTCTCCCTCTCGCAAACACCCCTCTTCTCTCCCTCTCGCGAACACCCCCGACGCCGCAACTTCCCTCCCTCTCGCAAACAACCGACACCCTCTCCCTCTCGCAAATACCAGTCGCCGACACCCTCTCCCTCTCGCAAATACCAGTCGCCGACACCCTCTCCCTCTCGCAACCAACCGACGTCGATACCCTCTTCCTCACGTGAGCATTGTCGAGATCCTCTCCTTGAGCCTACCCCATCCGTGGTTAGGGTTAGGGTTTGGGTAGTGTTTGGTTAGGGTTAGTGTTTGATTAAGTTTAGGGTTTGGTTAGGGTTAGAACATGTACTTATCGATTTAATTTTTTGCAGAAACAATGGATCCATTCGAAATCCATCGAGACTTGGAACAGGAAGACCTATTCGAGGACATAATCCGCGATGGTCCAGAAGCCGACCGAGAAGAGCGCGACTCGGTGATGGAGAAGACCGCGGCTCCGGTGATGGAGAAGCCGACGGCTCCGGTGATGGAGAAGCCGACGGCTTCGGTGATGGAGAAGCCGACGGCTCCGGTCATGGCGAGGTATACGATCACTAGGCATTAATGGAATTCTATATGTACATATAGATATAAATTAATTAATTTTTATTCTCTTAGGCCTCCGAAGATAAGTTGGAGAAACGAGGCCCGGCAAAGAGGTTGAGCCCAAAAGACCACTTCACAATTGAAGCTATATCACCGAAAGGCCAACCGGTGGCACCCGCGGCTGTCAGAGTGACATTTAAAAATCAGTGCGGAGTTCTGGTTAGGGATCGTCTCCCGATCACTATTAGAGAATGGAACAAGACCAAGAATGTGTCCGAAGATCAGGTTGCCGATAGGTACAAAGACACACTTTTTGACGACCTCATGACACATTTCACTTTGCCAGTTTTGAGATCGGAGTCTGAGATGGCCAAGCAGAGGGCGCTAGTGAAGAAATGGGCTCTTCAGAAGATGGGGGAACTTTTCCGGGCGTATAAGAACCGGTTATGGGCAACTTATAAGGCCGAGAAGAAGCCTCCATTATTCGAAAACTATCTAGCGAAGCAGGAGCATAACTGGGAAGAATTTGTGAAGTACAAAGAATCAGAGGAGGCTATGAGACTGTCAAAGAAAAACAAGAAGAATGCAAGCGAAAAGAAATATCACCATCATACGGGGCGAGGGGGCTACGAAGTAGCCATGCCTAAGTGGGATGCACAAGAGGCTGAGATGAAGCGGAATGGGATCACTCCAGAACCCGAGCGAGAAGGATGGGACACTAGGGCTCGAAATTGGTTCCTTGGGCATGGCTGTGAGTATGACATGAAGACAGGGAACCTTGTTGAAAGTGACAGCAAGGTTAAGGTACCCAGGGAAAAATGGATTGAAGTGATGGCTGATATTAAAGCGGGAAAACTGAAGTTTGCTCCCGATAGAGAGAAAGACTTGCTGACGCTTGTCCTCGGTAATCCTGAAAAGGGAGGATGAACAAGAGGCTTCGGCCCTAGTGTTCCGTGGGCGCTTGGGTTTCCGGACGACGCGGAGACTTATAGAAGCCGAGCGAGAGCAAAAAACGCGAGCTGGAGGTGCAGAATGACCGGATGGCCGAGTTCCAACGTCAACTTGACCAGCAGCAGCGGGAGATTCAGCAGCAGCAGCGGGAGATAAATGAACTAAAAGGACAGCGCCAGCCAGATAATACCGCCGGCATATCTCAGCGGCGAGACAGCAGCGTGGCCGACTCGGAGGCCCCGCCTTTACGGATGATAGATGGCGGTCCTGGCGACCCCGTGGATGGAATCAAGGAGCAAACACCTTGTGATCTCCATGAGGTGTTCAGGAACTTATCTGTTAAGGTGGCGGTCGGCTTTGTCTTACCTGCATTTGGAGCTGAAGGTGAGCCGGCAACATGGCATGGCAATGAGATTCCAGCTGGCTATGCTCGTGTCGGGGTGGATTCAGTTGTACCGTCGTGGGAGACATTGCAGCTCGTAATCCCTGGAGGTGATGGTCAGGTTACACTCGGAGACGTACTGGGAGAAATCATTCTTTGGGAAAAGAAAAACATCAAGCTTCCAGGTTGGGTAGCCCCTAGTACTAGTCGTCCCAGGTCACCATCACCTCCTCCAAGTGATCGCAGGCCACCATCACCTCTTCCGACTGATCACATGTCGCCACCATCACCCTATGGGTACGACCATGACATCCGTAGTCCATCTCCATCTCCAGCGCCGCCGCCTGCGCCCACTAAGACTCGGAATGCACCCAGCCGGAAGCGTTTCAAGAGTCCTGTCCGCAAGCGGTCGCCCCTCCCAACAGTACCAAAGGTTCCTCCCCCCCCGTCCTTACGATCGTACTAAAGAGGAAAATGAGGCCATTGTAAAGAAACACGTGCATGAACAGCTTCATAAGGAAAAACCTCCAGCGCCAGCGCCATACACCGAGAAGCAAAAAGGATATGCTCTTGATTTTCTGAACACACCATCGCAATATGACTTACACGAGAAGAAGGATGACTACACACGCACACTTGCGAGGGTAATTGAGGACAAGGGCACTGCTAAGAAGAAGGATAGTGCTAGCACGAGCAAATCATCAGCTAGAAGTGTAGCCGGGAAGAAATCAAGTTCAACAAGTGCACCCCTCAAGGCCAAGCAAGCAGCGACAACGGGCAGAAAAAGAAAGGAAGTTCCCCAGCTCGGAGAACAGGCCAAACAATCGATCCCACCACTCAAAGTGTCAGATGTTCCCTCGGTGTACCAGGAACATGGTGATTTCGATCTGGAAGCAGCTGCGGCGCTAGCGGCTCAAGTTGGTTGTACCGTGGAGGAATTGCTGAGTGCCCATGATGCAGTACTACCCATTGCTGATATAGCTCCTAAATTTGTCTATGGGGCCGACTTGGTCAGCAAAGAGCAGCTGCATAAACTGCCAACGCATATGCGGAATTTGCATCAGTGGTACCTTGATGCGTGCAAGGAGAACACAAGTTACATCGTGGCGGATATCCCAGAAGATTATTACTTCCGAAAGGAGGAGATCCATATTGAGATGAATGAACTCTGGCAGTTATTCAATTTAGACGCCCTCGACAAATCTCTCATGAGTTGCTACTGCTTGTAAGTTGTTAACTACATATAAGTTCATGTTCATTCAGTTGTTCCTGTTCATTGCATATACTCATTATATCTTATGTGTTCTCTTATGCAGACTGAAGATCATTGAATGCAGAAGTAATAAGATGTTCAATGTTGGGTTTGTTGACCCAGATAAAGTACATCATGACACGGTAAAGAATAATGTCGAAGAAACGGGGGGAAACCTACTAAGGTTTATAGGGGAGCAAAGCTTCTGTGATTCAATACTGTTTCCTTACAACTACAGGTGAGAGTCTTACTGATCTGTTGTGCACATTCAATTTTTCTTACTCGATGTTATGTGTAATTCATGACGTATATATATATAAACATGTGCAGTTTCCACTGGATTCTGCTAAATATTCAAGTTGATAAGGGAATAGTTGAAGTAAGGGACCCATTGAGTAGAGGCCTGGACGGGTTCCGCGACTTGCAGAACATTCTCCAGAGGTAATTTCAATCATTAATTGCCACGCTATATCTTTCGTGAGATATCAATTAATTATCCACTCATTCAATCATTCTTTTGCCTGGCAGGTGTTGGAGAGCTTTGAAGAATAATATTGCGGGTAACTTCGCAGAGAAGCTAACATTTACTCTTGTACCGTGCGCCCAGCAGCCACAGGGGACGAATCTATGTGGATACTACGTTTGCGAGTCCATTCGCATGTTAACCACTGAGAAGCACAACGATAATAGATTCAACGTAAGCAATAACATTCACAACTTTAGTTTATTATCGTCAGTATTTCGTTATCAAGATTGATATAGTCATATTCATCTCATTTTCCTATATAGGTCGACTTCATGCGGGAGAAGCTCCAACCACACGAGCACATACTAGGAATTACGGAGGAATTGGCGGGACTTCTAATGAAAGAAGTAATAGACGACAACGGCTTGTTTAGTCCAAATAGGCGCAACAAATGATCCCCATGTATTAGTTCGAATAGACGACGGGCTTTAGTCCCGGTGGTAGTGAGCTCCATGTATATGTGTAAGGGGAATCTACGAAGTTTTGCTCCCAATATTTGTTTGCTCGATCTATATATAATGAATGAACGTGTACAACTTGTAGTAGCGTACAAATATTTGTTATGCAACTTTTATTTTAAAATGAAAAAATGAAATAAAAGGGGGGCGGTGGGGGGAGGGTTGCTGCACACCTCAAACCCTAAAGCGTTCTGCGCGCGCCACGTAGAGGCCCTTTTGTCGCGGGTGGTAATACCGCCCGCGACAAAAGGGTGTGCCCCTGGGGCACCCCGCGCCTGCCACGTGGTGGACCATATGTCACGGGTGGTAAGCGACCCGCGACAAAAGGGTGGACCTTTTGTCGCGCCTTCGTTGTCGCGGGTGGCCGCCCGCGACAAAAGGCCCTTACGGCCCGCGACAAAAGGGCTGTTTTCCACTAGTGTAATATTGGATCATGTGACCTATATTTGTAAGACGACTATGGGTTGTAATTAATGATGACTTATGATATTAACTGTTATGTCTCGCAACAACAATCTTCCTGGGATTGCGATGTATGGCATAATAGGCATCTGGACTTAAAAATCCAGGTGTTGACACACCTCTAGTGAACTGTGGACCCCGGTCCTTTCTTTTACACTGCAAACACTTGTTCTATTTACTTATTGCAAGCACTCTTTATTTCACTGCAAACAAACATCTATTTCCACACTATACGCTTAATCCTTTGTTTTCAGAAACCGGTGAGATTGATAACCCCATCGTTGGGGCAAAGTATTTTGGGTTGTGTGCAGGCCCCCACCTGACTGCGCCCTACCAAAGTCAGCTAGCAACACCTTCAGAAGTGATTTCTTTCTCCTATCTGGTCGATTAAACCTTGGTTTCTTACTGAGGGAAAACTCTCTACTATGCTCATCATACCTTCCTCTTGGGGCTCCCAACGGTGTGCTCTGCACTCATCAAGCTCTGCACTCAGCTAGCAACGGCGCTAGAAAAAGAGGAAGGTATGACATTGTTCCAACGGTGTTCCCCAACGATGAGTGCAGAGCTTGATGAGTGCAGAGCACACCGTTGGGGAACCCCAAGAGGAAGGTATGATGAGCACAGTAGCAAGTTTTCCCTCAGTAAGAAACCAAGGTTTAATCGACTAGTAGGAGAAAGAAATCACTTCTGAAGGTGTTGCTAGCTGACTTTTGGCAGGGCGCACTACCGGCGTCAGCAACAACGTGGAACCTCCACACAACACAACCGAAATACTTTGCCCCAACTTACAGTGAGGTTGTCAATCTCACCGGTTTTGCTGAAAATAAAGGATTAAACGTATAGTGTGGAAAGAGATGCTTGTTTGCAGTGAAAATAAAGAGAACAGTGCTTTGCAGTAGATGTTTTATTAGTGTAAAAGAAAGGACCGAGGTTCATAGTTCACTAGAGGTGTCTCTCCATAAAGATAAATAACATGTTGGGTGAACAAATTACAGCTGGGCAATTGACAGAATAAAGACCATACATGACAAGATGATTACTATGAGATTCATTTGGGCATTACAACAAGATACATAGACCGTAATCCAACTGCGTCTATGACTAATAATCCACCTTCCGGTTAGCGTCCGCACCCCTTTTAGTATTAAGTTGCAAGCAACAGATTATTGCATTAAGCAAAGTCTGTAAAGTAAACAATAGAATTATCCTTAGACAAAGCATTGTTGTTTTCTCCCTAGTAGCAACAGCACATCTACAACCTTAGAAGTTATTGTCACTCTCCCAGATTACTAGAGGCATGAACCCACTATCGAGCATAAATACTCTCTTTTGGAGTCACAAGCACATATTTGGCTAGAGCATCTACTAGCAACGGAGAGCATGCAAGATCACAAATAACATATGACAGGTATATAATCAATCTCAACCACAGTATTCAATATTCATCGGATCCCACAAACACAACATGTAGCATTACATAAAGATGATCTTGATCATGATAGGCAGCTCGCAAGATCTAAACATGAAGCATAAATTGGAGAAGACAACCATCTAGCTACTGCTATGGACCCGTAGTCTAGAGATGAGCTACTCACGCATCATTTCGGAGGCGGGCATGGCGATGTAGAAGCCACTGGTGATGATCTCCCTCTCCGGCAGGTGCTGGGAAGAGCTTCAGAACCCTCCCGAGCTAGGGTCGGCGATGGCGGCCGCGACGGAACTTTTCGTGGATGGAGGCTCGGGTATTTAGGTTTTTCCCGAGAAGGTGAATAAATAGGCGGAAGGGCGAGCTCGGTGGGTGCCCGAGGGGCCCACACCACCCCTAGGCGCGGCCAGGGGCTGGGCTACGCCTAGGCCAGGTGTGGCCACCTCGTGGCGCTTCTTCGTCTCCCCTCTGGACTCCATCTTCGTTACAGTAAAATAGGAACTTCGGCTTTTGTTTCGTCCAATTCCGAGAATATTTCCTGTACAACTTTTCTAAAATACAAAAACAGCAGAAAACAGGAACTGGCACTGTGACATCTTGTCAATAGGTTAGTTCTAGAAAATGCATAAAAGTGTCACGAAGTGTAAGCAAAACATATAGAAATTGGTGTAAAACAAGCATGGAGCATCAAAAATTATAGATACGTTTGCAACGTATCAACATCCCCAAGCTTAACTCCTGTTCGTCCTCGAGTAGGTAAGTGATAACAAAAATAATTTTTGAGGTGACATGAAGCCAACACAATCTTGATCAAGTTATTGTAAAAGCATTGTGAACTGAATCAAAGTACTCTAAACATAGGCATGATAGATATAATTCTAACAATAGAACTTAGCAACTATGTTACAACATGAGAAGTAACTCAAACAAAAGATCATGAATAATAGTGCACTGAAAGAAATTGTTTGTTTTTGAGCATAGAGAAAACATAGCAAAGTAGTATTCAGCTTGTCCTTTATGGAATAGCAAAACATAAATGCCAGGACACCTTTAAAGTTCAAAGGGTGACTAGATACAAGTAATTTGAGAACAAGCAATAACATAATCATGAATCAATCAATAATAAATTTTGGGATTATGCACATTATACTCAGAATGACAACTATGCTCTCTTAATTGGTGCATAAAGTAAGAAGATGAAGACTCAACATAAAAGTAAAAGAAAGGCCCTGCGCAGAGGGAGGCAAGATTACTCATGTGCTAGGGCTTTTTATTTTGAATACAATAGAGGTGTTGAAAATATATTTTGAGAGGTATGTATGTCTATGTCAACGAATAGCATCAAATCATCTATCATCCTTTCATGTTTAATGGCTTCAAGAGCGGCTCCCATAGAGAGAACAATAAAGTTCCTCTTCTCCTTTGTTTAAACAAGCTAAGTTCATGATTTCTCAAGTACATAGTGTTAGGAGATTTTGGTTATTGGTTCAATTTATATTTTAGTGGGCTGGGCACCCGCGCCTGCTCTTTTTGCAATATTAAGGACTAGCACATTATGCATGCTAGTCAAAGTGTGAAGCCAACATAAACATGAAAGAGATGATAAAGCATTCAACACTTCCTCATGAGCTAAAACAAAACACAAAACAAGTAATAATTTTTGAAGGTTTAAAGGTAGCACACAAGCAATTCACTTTGGCGTGGTGGTGAAATACCACATATAGGTAGGTATGGTGGACACAATTGGCAAACTTTGGTTTTTGGTAGTTGGATGCACGAGTAGAGCTCATACTCAGTACAGGTGAAGGCTAGCAAAAGACTGGGAGCGACCAACTAAGAGAGCAATAATGGCCATAATCATGCATAGCGACAAAAAATTATTAATCAAAGCATAAAGTGATATTACAAGTCAAAAACTAAATGATCATAGAGGCTTAAGGTGACTGGTTTGTAGTCATAACATGGTGTAAGCATGTGCCAAGTCAACCCAATAAAGCATCAAAGGAGAATACCACAATATTATGCTTTTGTATGATGGAAACAACACATGATTCTTTCAATGGCACATTAAGCACTCTCAGCTATTTGAGACAAGTCATGCTACAACAATAACTACTAAGCATATAATTAAAATAACATCCAACATGACATGCTAAAGTCTAAGCCACAGTCTAAACAAGCTTCCTTTTGCATCACTATAAGCATGAAACATTTTACTCGTCTCCAACACCAATCAATTTATTTGAAACAACTCTCATAGATAATAATCAGTAAATACCAGAGAGCTAACTAAAGAAAACTAACAAGCTCTGAACAAAATACGAGTGAAAAACCAGAGCTAAACGCAGTACTAGCAAAAGAGAACACTCGTAGAACAATAAGAGTGAAAACTAGAGTGTTCTATGCAATTAAAACGGAGTGTGTCATTCTCCAAAACAAATATGCTGGGATCCAACCATATGCTACAACAAACAAAAAAAACTAAAAACAAAAATAAAGACGCTCCAAGAACAACACATAACATATGAAGCAATAAAAATATAGCGTCTTGAAAGATGACCTGATACTTTGTTGATGAAGAAGGGGATGCCTTGGGCATCCCCAAGCTTTGACGCTTGTACCTCTTGGATATTTCTTGGGGTAACATGGGCATCCCCAAGCTTGAGCTTTTGTCCATACTTCATCTCATTACATCATTCTTCTCTCCCTACACTTGAAAACTTCCTTCATACAAAACTTCACACAATTTTCATTAGCAGCATTAGTGCAATCAAAATAACAAATCCACATTGGTTCAGTTTTAACATAAGTCAAACATCCATTAAAACATTATCTACTGTAGCAACTTCTTTAAAAATCTCTTTCTCTCAAAAGAACCCAAAAAGAAAAAGATTAAGCGGCAAATGCAAATAGTGGCAGAAATCTGTCAAAACAGAACAGCAGGTAAAGATCGATTTTTTAGAAAATCCTCCGTTGCTCAAATCGAAAAGTGCACAACTAACGAAAGTTAGATAATAACCTGGGGCATATGATAAATAATTATCAGCTCAAATTAGGTTCTGGCTCGGAATACGAATTTTTTTGGTGACAGCACATAATCTGTTTCAGGACAGCAACTTCCCCAAATCTTACTTTCTTCCTATTAGAGGCTATTCTTGGTACAAAAACGAAATAAAAAGGATAAGGAGAGGTTATTACAGAGGTAATAACTTCCAAGACTCAACAAAAGAAAAATTACAGAAATAAAACATGGGTTATCTCCCAAGAGTGCTTTTCTTTAACGCCTTTCAGCTAGGCGCAGAAAAAGAGCTCGTATCAAGTATTTTCAAGTGAAGAAGCATCAAGCTCATAACTTGTCCTAATAATAGAATCAAAAGGTAACTTATTTATTTTTCTAGGGAAGTGTTCCATACCTTTCTTGAGTGGGAATTGATATTTAATAATCCCATCTCTCATATCAATAACAGCACCAACAGTTCTAAGAAAAGGTCTTCCCAAAACAATAGGACAAGAAGCATTGCATTCAATATCCAAAACAACAAAATCAACGGGGAAAAAGTTATTATTAACCATAATAAGAACATTGTTAACTCTCCAAAAAGGTTTCTTCTTAGCAATATCAGCAAGATGAACATCCAAATAACATTGTTCCAAAGGTGGCAAATCAAGCATATCATAAATTTTTCTAGGCATAACAGAAATGCTTGCACCAAGATCACATAAAGTACTGCAATCAAAGTCATCTACTTTCATCTTAATGATGGGCTTCCATCCATCTTGTAACTTCCTAGGAATAGAAGCTTCATGTTTTAATTTCTCTTCTCTAATTTGCATGAGAGCATTTGTAATATGTTTTGTAAAAGCCATATTTATAGCACTAGAATTAGGACTTCTAGCAAGCTTTTGTAAGAACTTTATTACTTCAGAGATATTGCAATCATCAAAATCAAAGTCATTATTATCAAAGGTAAAAGGACTATTGTCTCCCGTACTTCGAAAAATTTCAGCACTCTTATCCGAAACAGTTTCAGTGGTTCTAGGCAATTTTGTAGAAGGAGTGGGGAATTTTCCTACACCAATTATTTTACCATTAATAGTAGGAGGTTTGCTAGCATTTGAGACTTCAGCACTACTGGTGGTGGTAATGGTACAAATTTTAGTCAAATTATTATTTCTAGTAATTTCATCCTCTCTTTCCCACCTATCATGCAATTCTGCCAACATCCTAACATTGTCATCAATTCTAACTTGAATGGCATTCAAAGTTTTGCTTTCTTTATCATCATGAGGCATAACCTTTAGTTTAAGAAGTTCAACATCAAGAGCAAGGATATCAACTTTAGAAGCAAGAACATCAATTTTACCAAACTTTTCCTCAACAGATTTATTAAAAGCAGTTTGTTTACTAATAAAGTCCTTAAGCATGACTTCAAGATCAGAGGGTGCACTTCTATTGTTGTTGTAGGAATTACCATAAGAATTACCATAACCATTACCATTATTAGAAGGATATGACCTATAATTGTTACTACCAAAATTATTCCTATAAGCATTGTTGTTAAAATTATTGCTTTTAATGAAGTTCACATCAACATGCTCTTCTTGAGCAACCAAAGAAGCTAAAGGAATATTATTTGGATCAACATGAGCTTTACCATTAACAAGCATAGACATAATGGTATCAATCTTATCACTCAAGGAGGAGGTTTCTTCAACAGAATTTACCTTCTTACCTTGTGGAGCCCTCTCAGTGTGCCATTCAGAATAATTTATCATCATATCATCAAGGAGTTTTGTTGCAGCCCCCAAAGTAATGGACATAAAGGTACCTCCAGCAGCTGAATCCAGAAGGTTTCTTGAAGAAAAATTCAGTCCTGCATAAAAAGTTTGGATGATCATCCAAGTAGTCAGTCCATGAGTGGGACAATTCTTTACCAAAGATTTCATTCTTTCCCAAGCTTGAGCAACATGTTCATTATCAAATTGTCTAAATTTCATTATGTCACTTCTCAAGGATATAATCTTAGCAGGAGGATAATATTTTCCAATGAAAGCATCTTTGCATTTAACCCAAGAATCAATACTATTTCTAGGCAAAGATAGCAACCAATCTTTAGCTCTCCCTCTCAAAGAGAAAGGAAAAAATTTCAGTTTAATAATGTCACCATCTACATCCTTATACTTTTGCATCTCAGAAAGTTCAACAAAATTATTAAGGTGAGAAGCAGCATCATCAGTACTAGCACCAGAAAATTGCTCTCTCATAACAAGATTTAACAAGGCAGGTTTAATTTCATAGAAAGCTGCTTCAGGAGCAGGTGGAGCAATAGATGTACAAATAAAATCATTGTTGTTCGTGCTAGTAAAGTCACACAACTTAGTGTTCTCAGGAGTACTCATTTTAGCAAGATTAAAACAGAGCAACAGAAATAAAAGCTATAATAGAAACTAATTTTTTTGTGTTTTTGATACAAAGAAGCAAACAAGACAAAATAAAATAAACTAAGCAAAACAATAACAAAGTAAAGAGATTGGAAATGAGAGACTCCCCTTGCAGAAATCCTCTTTCTCCCCGGCAACGGCGCCAGAAAAGAGCTTGATGAGTGCAGACACCGTTGGGGAACCCCAAGAGGAAGGTATGATGAGCACGGTAGCAAGTTTTCCCTCAGCAAGAAACCAAGGTTTAATCGACTAGCAGGAGAAAGAAATCACTGAAGGTGTTGCGAGCTGATTTTTGGAAGGGCGCACTCCGGCATCAAGAACGTGGAACCTGCACACAACACATCCAAAATACTTTGCCCCAACTTACAGTGAGGTTGTCAATCTCACCGGTTTTGCTGAAAACAAAGGATTAAACGTATATTGTGGAAAGAGATGTTTGTTTGCAGTGAAAATAAAGAGAACAGTGCTTTGCAGTAGATGTTTTATCAGTGTAAAAGAAAGGACCGGGGTCCACTGTTCACTAGAGGTGTCTCTCCATAAAGATAAATAACATGCTAGGTGAACAAATTACAGCTGGGCAATTGACAGAATAAAGACCATACATGACAAGATGATTACTATGAGATTCATTTGGGCATTTGTTACCACCAGATTTTAACCACGCCAAGAGGTGGGCCGTGATTGAGATGGGCTTGGAGATTATGCACGGGAAATAATCATGAATCGGCCTCGTACAAAGGGTTTGGGCTAGATTGCCCGTGTATCTGTAAATTATAGTAAGTTACGTGTTGGTTAGGGTTAAAAGATAGAGTTTAGCTCGTACACGGTTGGGATTATTCCCGAATTAGATAGTCTACGGACTATAAATATGTATCTAGGGTTATTGAGAAAGGAGGACAATCACGTTCACAACAAACACAATCTAGGCGCATCGCCACCCCTTGTTTCGAGGGTTTTCTTCCGGGTAAGCGCCATGCTGCCCAGATCGCATCTTGCGATCTGGGCAGTATCAGTCGTTATTTTGTGTCGCTCGTACTGAAGCCTTGTTGATGGCGAGCAACACTGTTATCATAGATATGTTGGGGCTAACATCGATACTCTTTCGATATTTGCTTAGTTATGTTATCCCTACATATCTAGCTGCCTTTACACTTGTCCTAAGGTGTAAAGGCAGCAACTTGCTTGATCTTTATTCAGTAGGTTTGATCTGTTATAGTTGTTCCTTGTTCTTCAAGGAATTGGCTTGATATCCGCATGATTAGGCCTTGCAAACGGATTGAATGATCCAGCAATGCGTAAGGTATGGTTTGCCGATCCTGGGGGAGATGTTCCGAGAATCGACTATGTGTTGGTTTTTAGGCCTTTTCTAGGGTTAGTTTTCTGTTGTCTTTCGCATCTGCTAGGCTCAATTACGTGTAGGACGTTCCAGTTATGCGGTGAAAACCCTAGACTGTCGTAGGTCAATTTGACTTGATTTTGGTAAAGCAAGACCCCCATGTTGCCGTAGATCTAATACGGACCATGGGATAATCGGCTCCTTGAGCCGATTCACAGGGAAACCTGAGAGCCGATCGAGGCTCGAATTTAATGTTTACGTGTCTACCATGCAGGAGAATAATCGAAGCAATCCATCACCTTCCTGACCAGGTATAGGTCAGGTGGCACGCCCTCGCAACAGCCGGGCGTGTGCCGAGCTTGCGGGCCGTCGCCCGAGGGACCAGGGCCCACACGCAGTCCTGGGAGCCTCCCGGCTCTTCGTGTTGCTCGTCGCTGCCCGCCGGTGGGTTTTGGCAGGCAACACATTCTGGCACGCCCGGTGGGACCTTCTACAGCAACGGCGTCGACATCTGCAGCTGTGATGGCGGAGACACCAATCACGTACGAAGAACTGCCTGAGGAGCACAAGAAGAAATATGATGAGATCAAAGCTGTCTTCGAAGCCGATCTCATCGGCTCTTTTGAGAGGACCCGTAAACATGGCATTCGGTGGAAAGGGTTCTCGCCTGAAGGCGTTCTCGATGAAGTGGATCTGTCTATCCCTTCGGAAGACCGTACTAGAGCTCTGCGCCAGGAAGTTAATTACATGGTGGCTCATTCGCTACACCGCCATTCTGAGAGCCTGGTAAACGCTTTCGAGCGTGTTGCGGTTCGTGTGGTTCAGGAGATCATGAAGCATCAGTACTCTCCGTCAGGGCCTGCCCTAGGGACTCACCAAGGAGAGATACCGTTCCAGACCAGACCACAGCTGCCCTTCGCGCTTGCAGCTCCAGAACCGCCAGGTTCGCCGGCATATGTTGTCTACAAGATCGGAGGCGATCCTAGCGATTACCAGTTCCTTCAGGAGCCACCTAAGGAAATCCCACACGGATACATGTGCACATACGTGCCTGACTGCAATAACTTGGCGCGCACGAATCAGATGGCAGCAGGAGGGATTTCTGGAGCGGACGCTGATAAACAGGCATGGCTAGCTAAATATGCCACCGGAACGAGTCATGAAAGCTCAGTTCCTGCAGCTAATACCATGGAACAGATCAGTACAATCTTGAGAGACCAGTTCGGCCTTTTGCCAAAGAGGAGAATGGTCGGCTATTCCAAGCCATATCCCAACGAGTACGATTTGATTCCACTACCGCCCAAATATCGGCTCCCTGAGTTCTCAAAATTCAATGGATCAGAAGGGTCTAGCTCGATTGAGCATGTGAGCCGATATTTGGCACAGTTGGGCATGATTTCAGCGTCAGACCCTTTACGTGTGAGGTTCTTTGCGCAGTCTCTCAGACCAGCTTTTGGGTGGTACACCTCGTTGCCACCAGATTCAGTCCGGACGTGGAAGCAGCTGGAAGAGCAATTTCATATCCAGTATCACTCGTGCTACTGAGGCTGGCATTGCCGATCTGGCTCAGGTGCGGCAGAAGCGTGGAGAAACGGTGGCGGAATACATCCAGCGTTTCAGAACTGTCAGGAACCGATGTTATTCGGCTCGCTTAACTGAGAAAGAAGCAGTCGATCTGGCGGCATTGGGCCTCGCCACGCCGATCAAGGATCTGGCTTTCCAAGTGGAGTACAATTCACTGGCACACATGGCTCAGAAATTAACACTGTACGAGCAGCGCCACCCGGAATTGTACCAAGACAAGTTCAGGCGCCCGGTAGGCCTGGTCGAGACAGAAGAAGCAGGAAACTCGAAGACCGGAAGTAGCCGTGGAATGGGCTCTGGGCATCCCATGTCCCAAGTGGGTGAAACAACAAGGCGCAAAAGGGTTCGACTTCGATGTGAGCAAAGCTGAGCAAATATTTGACTTACTGCTCAAAGAGAAGCGGCTGACGTTACCCGAAGGACATAAATTCCCTACGGCGCAAGAGTTGAACGGGAGACCGTACTGCAAGTGGCATCATTCGTTCACCCACATCACTAATGACTGTAAAGAGCTGCGTCGGCAGATACAAACGGCGATAGAACAAGGCCGCTTGATCTTCGGTCAGTTTGCTATGAAGGTGGACACACAACCGTTTCCTGGTGTTAACATGGTGGAGCATCATCTACCCACAAGGCGTCAGCTGGATTTCTCACTCGGTGTTAACATGGCAGGGCCTGTATACCACCATAGCGGGTATGAGAAAGAAAGCGGTCAACCCCGCGGTAAGGAAAAGGAGGAGGCCGGCCCACGCGACCGGCCCCGATACGATGATAGGCGGTACGTCACCGAGGAACAAGTGAGAAACGTGCGGTATCAACGGCCGCTCTCCGAGCATCTCCTTAACAAATATGAGCGCCAGTACGATCGCCGCCGGCGGTACGATATAGACGACGAGAGGTACCGTCAGTCTGACGTAGACAATGGAAAATATCGTCGGTATGGCAGAGACGACGAAGGGTATGAGCGTCGCGCTAAGGGAAAGTCGAGAGAGCAGGACGATATGGACAGACACTGGGATTGTCCTTTCTTTAAGCACTGCTGGGATTCAGGTATGAGCCGATTGCCTACAATCGATAACTGCCCGGAATGTAGACGGCAGAAGGAAGACACGGGAGAAGTCTCAGTGTTCAAACGTCTAGGGCCTCTCCCACCTCGGAACAAACGAGCTGAGTCATCTCGAGAGGAAGATTTCGAGGAATCAGAAGAAGAAGATGAAGAAGAAGATAGATACCACAGGCCAAGGTGGTGTCCTGATGGACTCAGTCATTCCCAAAAACGTAGGGTTCAACGGCTACGTAGCTTGGAGGAAGCCGAGGCGCAATACCTGCACACGCTGAGGAAGGCACGGCCCGATCTGGCCGTGAAAATTCAACAAACCTTGGACACGGAGATGCGTCCACAGAAGAAAGAATGGCGCCCTAAGCAAACAAAAGCCGATGCGAAGGCATCGGCTGGCACAAATATGGTGTTCATTCTTCCATCGGAGTTTTGTGCTCCAAAAGTCGACGGAGCACCAGTGGCACAGTTGGACTGCGGCCCGCGGCCAGTCATCTTTGAGAAGCCACGAGACAGGAGCTACAAACATTTGAAGGCCCTGTACCTAAGAGGTTATATCAACGGGCAGCCTGTCACAGATGTTGGTTGACACGGGGCAGCGAACATAATGCCATACTCCATGCTGCGGCGTTTGGGACGCTCTAATGCCGATCTGATCAAAACCAACGTCACACCGAGCGACTTCAATGGCTAGCATCGAAACGCAAGGCTCTGAGCGTGGATCTAAGGCCGAAAGACCATCCCTACATCATTCTTCATCGTCGATAGCAAAGGCACCTACGCTGTCCTGCTAGGGAGGGATTGGATTCACGCCAACTGCTGCATTCCATCCACAATGCACCAATGCCTGATTCAGTGGGATGGGGATGAAGTGGAGGTCGTTTGCAGATGACTCGATCGAGATCTCAATAGCTGGCATGAATATTTGGGACGCAAACGACCAAGAGCCGATTTCTGGAGTCAGTTTGGACGACTGTGAGCGCATCGAAGCTACAAAAAACGGGGTGAGGCTGGTCTTATCCACTGGCCTGACAGAGTAAGAAGAATCAATAAACATACGTGGCAAGGCCGATCCCTGCGATCGGCCCCAAAAAATAAAAAGCAATGATCTCGCCTGGAGCATGCCACGTAGTGGTAATAGGGAGACTTCATCCCGTAGTAGAGCACAGATAAGTTGTAAACCTTCATTGAGCAATACAATCAAAAGGGGGGCCGATTCCAGCGATCGGCCCAAACTATCTTCCCCATATGTTTTGCCTGTGTTCGGCATCGATCTAGCAGCCGATGGAAAGCTAGGGTATGGATTCACATCAGCTGATGAGCTAGAAGAAGTTGACATTGGTCCTGGGGATAAGCCACGACCAACATTTATCAGCAAAAAGCTAGACCCACATCTGAGGGGCCTGATGATAGCTCTGTTGAAAGAATATCCAGATTGCTTTGCTTGGGATTATACAGAGATGCCCGGGTTAGACAGGAGCATCATTGAGCATCGGCTCCCTCTTAAGAAAGGATTTCGGCCGTTCCAACAGCGAGCACGACAAATGAAGGCCGAAATTTTAGAAGAAGTCAAGAAAGAGATCGAGAAAATGTTGAACCGGATTCATCAGGCCATGCAGGTACGCTGAGTGGATTTCAAGATCGTGCCTGTACGAAAAAGGATGGCCGAGCGTCGCTATAGATTTTCGAGATCTCAATAGAGCCACTCCAAAGGATGAGTATCCAATGCCAGTAGCAGAGACATTGATCAATGCGGCTGCTGGTCATAAGGTGTTAAGTTTCATGGATGGCAACGCCGGTTACAACCAGATTTTTATGGCTCCGGAGGATATACACAAGACGGCATTCAGAGTACCAGGTTCAGTCGGCTTGTTTGAATACGTCGTCATGACATTTGGACTGAAAAATGCCGGCGCGACGTACCAAAGAGCCATGAATTACATCTTTCATGATTTGATCGGCAAGTTGGTAGAGATCTACATTGATGACGTGGTAGTCAAATCCGTTTCAGTAGAAGGACACTTGGATGATTTGCGACGCATCCTAGACCGAACTCGAAAATTCGGGCTGAGAATGAATCCAAAGAAGTGTGCTTTTGGTGTAACGGCCGGTCAATTCTTGGGTTTCTTGGTTCATGAACGCGGAATTGAAATCGGCCTGAAAAGTCAGGAGGCAGTGCGAACAATGAAACCACCTACCACGAAGAAGGAGCTCCAAAGTCTCATCGGCAAAATCAATTTCGTCAGAAGATTCATCTCCAATCTGTCAGGACGAATCGAGCCGTTCATGGGGTTAGTAAAAATTAAATCTGATGAGGAGTTTCACTGGGGAGCAGAGCAACAACGAGCGTTTGATGAGATTAAAGAATATCTAACGAAGCCACCTGTGTTGGTTCCACCCCAGCAAGACAGACCGTTCTATATTTACTTATCAGTAGCCGACACTTCCATAGCCTCAGTGGTGGTGCAGCTTTATGATGGTCTGGAAAGAGTTGTTTTCTACCTCAGCAGACGGATGTTGGATGCAGAAACTAGGTACCCTGAGATCGAGAAGTTGTGCCTCTGCCTGTTTTTTACCTGCACCAAACTCCGTTACATCTTTCTGGACAGAGATTGTCATCATCGCAAATCAGATGTCATCAAACACATGCCGTCGGCTCCCGTGTTAAAAGGCCGACTCGGTAAGTGGATGTTTGCATTATCGGAATTTGATCTCCGGTATCAGCCCAAGGGACAGGCGTTGGCCGATCTTATTGCTGAACGAATCAACACGGATGTAGCAGCACTGTCTGTGCGTGCATGGGCCATGTTCTTCGATGGATCGGTTTGCGATGATGGTTGCGGTATCGGCATTCTACTCGTGTCGCCCCGGGGGGCAACATATTCCTTCTCCATCAGGTTACCTACCCCTTGCACCAACAATGTCGCTGAGTATGAGGCAATACGCAAGGGAATGGAGTTGCTTTTGGAGGCCGGGGAAGCAGTGGAACTCTTTGGAGACTCGAAACGGTGATTTCTCAGCTCACGGAAGAATACAAGAGCGAGGCCCTCTTCCCATTATGGATGCAATGCCGTGAGCTGATGGCACAGTTTAGGTACATAAACTTCAGTTGGATCCCGAGGTCGCAAAACAGAGGCCAATGATCTTGCACGATGGCCTCAAGCAAGGAGATAGCAAGTGGAGCCGATGTTCAGATACAATCCTTGGAGCCGGATGACTGGAGAGCCGATATCTTCAATTACTTGAAAGATCCGGCTCGGGGGGCACCTAAACGGATAAGGTACAAGGCCATGAAATATGTGCTTATAGGAGATGACATGTTCTACAGGACCTTGGAAGGGTTGCTTCTCAAGTGTCTGGGACCAGCCGAATCGAATCGGCTCTTGCACGAGGTACACGAAGGCACCTGTGGAACTCACCAGTCGGCTCATAAGATGAAGTGGTTGATCAGGCGATCGGGGTTTTATTGGCCCACCATGCTCGAGGATTGTTTTAACTACTATAAGGGGTGTCAAGCGTGTCAGATGTTCGGGAAAATTCAGATGGTACCCGCATCAGCAATGAACCCTATCATCAAGCCGTGGCCGTTTCGAGGTTGGGGCATGGATATGATCGGCAAAATCCATCCTGCATCAAGCAAAGGCCACGAATGGATTTTGGCTATTACAGATTACTTCACTAAATGGGTGGAGGCCGTTCCGATGAAGAAGGTAAAATCGGAAGATGTTATCAATTTTGTGAAAGAGCATGTCATTCATAGATTCGGGATTCCCCAAACTATTACGACCGATGGAGGTTCGGTCTTTATTTCTAAAGAGTTCAGAAAGTTCTGTGATGACATGGGAATTAAGTTGATCCGATCATCTCCATACTATGCTCAAGCTAATGGGCAAGCTGAAGCGTCCAACCAGAGCCTCATCAAGCTGATTAAGAGAAAAATTGACGAGCACCCTAGACGTTGGCATGAAGTGTTGTCAGAAGCTTTGTGGGCTTATCGAATGTCATGCCATGGGGCTATAAAAACTTCGCCATATCAGTTGGTTTATGGACAAGAAGCCGTATTGCCTTGGGAAATTACGGCTGGATCGAGACGTGTCACATTTCAGAATGACCTAACAGCTGAAGAATATGCAGCCCTGATGAGTGATACTATCGAGGATGCAATGGAACTCAGGCTTTGGTCGCTAGAAAAGATTAAAGAGAACAAAGCCAAGGTAGCTCGCGCATACAATAAGAAGGTGAGACCAAAGGAGTTTCAGGTTGGTGATCTTGTATGGGAAGCTGTGTTGCCGTTAGGAACTAAGGACAAAGCATATGGCAAATGGTCTCCTAATTGGCACGGTCCGTACAAAGTCGTCCAGGCCTTGAAGGGTAATGCATATATGCTGGAGCAGTTGGACGGCGTTAAATTCCCAGTAGCCGTCAATGGTCAACACCTCAAGAAGTATTTCCCAAGCATGTGGGATGACGGACGGTAAGATGTGGAGGCCGATGTACAAAATCGGCCGCTAAAAAAGAAAAAAAAAATTTTGTTGCGAGTCATAGCCGATGCACAGACATCGACTCCAGATTAAAAAGCCGATGCATAGCCATCGACTTTAGAGGAACAAGTGCAAATGAGCAGTTCACAGATTATTTGAGATTTAAGGTCTGCATGGTCGCGAATTGGACCTGTTCGAACGACAATTTGAGGAATCTGAAGTTTATTCTCTCAGATAGAGATTACAGAGTAAGCCACTGAATCGGCAATTTGGTCTGAATCGCGTCTTATGGGAAAGGCCGATGCGCTGCCATCGGCTCTTTGCGCGTTAACTCACTTTGATAATCGGCGACGTTAATATGGAAGCAAAATCGACATAAGAACATTTTCTTCATTTATAGAAGGGATTTCTTACAGAGAAAGGGCCAATTGTTCAAGGGGTTACGAACAAAAGAGAGGTCTATTGACCAAGCTACTGCTACTACTAGTCCTATACTGATAGATACTACTCTAGGGGCCGTCGCTGCCCTCGTCGCCGCTGTCGAAGCTTCCGTCGGCACTGCTACCGGCGGGCTCCTCGTCGCTGCTGCTGTAGCCCTTGGCAGGGCTCCGTACTCCTCCTCGCCGTCGTCGTCGTCGCCTGACCCGGCGCGAAGCGCTTCGCCGGCGGGTACCCTCGAGGGGGTCGCGTCTTCTTCTTCTTCTTCCTCGTCGGAGGAGGTGAAGTCATCCCAGGAGAAGAGGTCGTCCTCGCTCTCCGCCTCCAGCTCCCCATCGACAAGGAATTGGAAATCGTCTTCTCCGTCGGTCAAGGACTTGTCGTCCTCGGACCAGACGGAGGAGTCATGATCCTCCTTGTCCCACTTCGGTGGGGCGAGGATATCGTGCGCCGCCATCGAGTCCCACTCCGGCGTCGGCTCACGAGAGGAAGAGGATAGGGAGGAAAGACCCGATGAAGCGGAGGAGGAAGAGGAGGAAGACATTGCTACAGAGGAAGAGGGAGGAAAGACCCGATGGCTAGTGCGGAGCAAGAGAATGAAGAGGCGAACTGCTCGATGCGGTTAAATAAAGGGGGTATAGTGGAAATTTAATGCCGCGGTGGTTTCCGAGGAAGTGGTGCCAAAGAACTGTCAAATCGTGCAGAAGTTGAGAAGGCAAGGCATCATGATGAAGGATACTGCGACGGTTCTGCTCTGCAACGCGTGACCCGATGGAAGGAAGAAACAGAGTGGTTTTGGAATTATTATTGCCAAAACCAGGGGGGCATGTGTTACCACCAGATTTTAACCACGCCAAGAGGTGGGCCGTGATTGAGATGGGCTTGGAGATTATGCACGGGAAATAATCATGAATCGGCCTCGTACAAAGGGTTTGGGCTAGATTGCCCGTGTATCTGTAAATTATAGTAAGTTACGTGTTGGTTAGGGTTAAAAGATAGAGTTTAGCTCGTACACGGTTGGGATTATTCCCGAATTAGACAGTCTACGGACTATAAATATGTATCTAGGGTTATTGAGAAAGGAGGACAATCACGTTCACAACAAACACAATCTAGGCGCATCGCCACCCCTTGTTTCGAGGGTTTTCTTCCGGGTAAGCATATGCCCAGATCGCATCTTGCGATCGGCGTATCGCTTATTCGTTATTTTGTGTCGCTCGTACCGAAGCCTTGTTGATGGCGAGCAACACTCGTTATCATAGATATGTTGGGGCTAACATCGATACTCTTTCGATATTTGCTTAGTTATGTTATCCCTACATATCTAGCTGCCTTTACACTTGTCCTAAGGTGTAAAGGCAGCAACTTGCTTGATCTTTATTCAGTAGGTTTGATCTGTTATAGTTGTTCCTTGTTCTTCAAGGAATTGGCTTGATATCCGCATGATTAGGCCTTGCAAACGGATTGAATGATCCAGCAATGCGTAAGGTATGGTTTGCCGATCCTGGGGGAGATGTTCCGAGAATCGACTCTGTGTTGGTTTTTAGGCCTTTTCTAGGGTTAGTTTTCTGTTGTCTTTCGCATCTGCTAGGCTCAATTACGTGTAGGACGTTCCAGTTATGCGGTGAAAACCCTAGACTGTCGTAGGTCAATTTGACTTGATTTTGGTAAAGCAAGACCCCCATGTTGCCGTAGATCTAATACGGACCATGGGATAATCGGCTCCTTGAGCCGATTCACAGGAAACCTGAGAGCCGATCGAGGCTCGAATTTAATGTTTACGTGTCTACCATGCAGGAGAATAATCGAAGCAATCCATCACCTTCCCGACCAGGTATAGGTCAGGTGGCACGCCCTCGCAACAGCCGGACGTGTGCCGAGCTTGCGGCCGCCGCCCGAGGGACCAGGGCCCACACGTTCCGGGAGCCTCCCGGCTCTTCGTGTTGCTCGTCGCTGCCCGCCGGTGGGTTTTGGCAGGCAACAGCATTACAACATAATACATAGACCGTAATCCAACTGCGTATATGACTAATAATCCACCTTCCGGTTAGCGTCCGCACCCTTTCAGTATTAAGTTGCAAGCAACAGATTATTGCATTAAGCAAAGTGTGTAAAGTAAACAATAGAATTATCCTTAGACAAAGCATTGTTGTTTTCTCCCTAGTAGGAACAGCACATTGCTGACGTGCGACAGGGATTGCAACGGCGCCAGAAAGTAGCTTCCTTGTGACGGTAAAGCACTCGTCCGTTGGGAACCCCAAGAGGAAGGTATGATGCGTACAGCAAGTTTTCCCTCAGCAAGAAACCAAGGTTTATCGAACCGGTAGGAGATGAAGGCCACGTGAAGGTTGTTGGTGGAGGAGTGTAGTGCGGCGCAACACCAGGGATTCCGGCGCCAACGTGGAACCCGCACAACACAATCAAAATACTTTGCCCCAACTTAACAGTGAGGTTGTCAATCTCACCGGCTTGCTGTAAACAAAGGATTAAACGTATGGTGTGGAGAATGATGTTTGTTTGCAAAGAACAGCAGAGAACAATGATTGCAGTAGGTTGTATTTCAGATGTAAAAGAATGGACCGGGGTCCACAGTTCACTAGTGGTGTCTCTCCAATAAGATAAATAGCATGTTGGGTGAACAAATTACAGTTGGGCAATTGACAAATAGAGAGGGCATAACAATGCACATACATATCATGATGACTAATATGAGATTTACTTAGGGCATTACGACAAAGAACATAGACCGCTATCCAACATGCATCTATGCCTAAAAAGTCCACCTTCGGGTTAGCATCCGCACCCTTCCAGTATTGAGTTGCAAACAACAGACAATTGCATTAAGTAATGTGCGTAATGTAAGCAATACAAATATCCTTAGACAAAGCATTGATGTTTTATCCCTAGTGGCAACAGCACATCCACAACCTTAGAACTTTCTGTCACTGTCCCAGATTCAATGGAGGCATGAACCCACTATCTAGCATAAATACTCCCTCTTGGAGTTACAAGTATCAACTTGCCAGAGCCTCTACTAGCAACGGAGAGCATGCAAGATCATAAACAACACATATATGATAGATCAATAATCAACTTGACATAGTATTCCATATTCATCGGATCCCAACAAACACAACATGTAGCATTACAAATAGATGATCTTGATCATGATAGGCAGCTCACAAGATCTAAACATGATAGCACAAGAGGAGAAGACAACCATCTAGCTACGCTATGGACCCATAGTCCAAGGATGAACTACTCACGCATCATCCGGAGGCGGGCATGGTGGTGTAGAGCCCTCTGGTGATGATTCTCCTCTCCGGCAGGGTGCCGGAGGCGATCTCCAGAATCCCCCGAGATGGGATTGACGGCGGCGGCGTCTCCGTAACTTTTCTCGTATCGTGGCTCTCGGTACTAGGGTTTTCGCGATGGAGAGAATATATAGGCGAAGGGGCAGAGTCGGGGACGCTCGAGGGGCCCACCCCATAGGGCGGCGCGGCCAGGGTGGGGCCGCGCCCCCTAGGGTGTGGCTGCCTCGTCGCCCCTCTTCGTCTCCTCTTCGGACTTCTGGAAGGCTCCGTGGAAAATAAGAACGTGGGCTTTTGTTTCATCCAATTCCGAGAATATTTCCTGTGTAGGATTTCTGAAACCAAAAACAGCAGAAAACATGAACTGGCGCTTCGGCATCTTGTTAATAGGTTAGTGCCGGAAAATGCATCAAAATGATATAAAGTGTATATAAAACATGTGAGTATTGTCATAAAACTAGCATGGAACATAAGAAATTATAGATACGTTTGAGACGTATCACATCCCCAAGCTTAGTTCCTACTCGCCCTCGAGTAGGTAAACGATAACAAGGATAATTTCTGAAGTGACATGCTACTATCATAATCTTGATCAATACTATTGTAAAGCATATGAGATGAATGAAGTGATTCAAAGCAATGGTAAAGATAATGACTAAACAACCGAATCATATAGCAAAGACTTTTCATGAATAGTACTTTCAAGACAAGCATCAATAAGTCTTGCATAAGAGTTAACTCATAAAGCAATAAATTTTAATAGAAGGTTTTGAAGCAACACAAAGGAAGATATAAGTTTCAGCAGTTGCTTTCAACTTTAACATGTATATCTCATGGATAATTGTCAACACAAAGTAATATGATGAGTGCAAATAAGCAAATATGTAGGAATCAATGCACACAGTTGACACAAGTGTTTGCTTCTAAGATGGAAAGAAGTAGGTAAACTGACTCAACATAAAGTAAAAGAAAGGCCCTTCGCAGAGGGAAGCAGGGATTACTCATGTGCTAGAGCTTTTATTTTGAAAACATGGAAACAATTTTGTCAACGGTAGTAATAATTCATATGTGTTATGCATAAAACATCCTATAAGTTGCAAGCCTCATGCATCGAATACCAATAGTGCTCGCACCTTGTCCTAATTAGCTCGGATTTCCATGGATTATCATTGCATTACATATGTTTCAACCAAGTGTCACAAAGGGGTACCTCTATGCCACCTGTACAAAGGTCCAAGGAGATAGATCGCATTTGATTTCTCGTTTTTGATAAATCTCAACTTGAGGACATCCATACCCGGACAACATAGAAAACAGATAATGGACTCCTCTTTAATGCTTAAGCATTCAACAACAGATAATATTCTCATAAGAGATTGAGGATTAGTGTCCAAGCTGAAACTTCCACCATGATACATGGCTTTGGTTAGCGGCCCAATGTTCTTCTCTAGCAATATGCATACTCAAACCATTCAACTCATGGCAAATCACCCTTACTTCAGACAAGACGAACATGCATAGCAACTCACATGATATTCAACAAAAGAACAGTTGATGGCGTCCCCAGAAACATGGTTACCGCTCAACAAGCAACTTATAAGAAACAAGATACATAAGCGACATATTCTTTACCACAATAGTTTTTAAGCTACTTTCCCATGAGCTATATATTGCAAAGACAAGGAATGAAATTTTTAAAGGTAGCACGCAAGCAATTTACTTGGAATGGCAGAGAAATACCACATAGTAGGTAGTTATGGTGGACACAAATGGCATAAGTTTTGGCTCAAGGTTTTGGATGCACGAGAAGCATTCCCTCTCAGACAAGGCTTTGGCTAGCAAGGTTGTTTGAAGCAAACACAAGTATGAACCGGTACAGCAAAACTTACATAAGAACATATTGCAAGCATTATAAGACTCTACACTGTCTTCCTTGTTGTTCAAACACTTTTACCAGAAAATATCTAGACTTTAGAGAGACCAATCATGCAAACCAAATTTCAACAAGCTCTACAGTAATTCTCCACTAATAGGTTCAAACTACATGATGCAAGAGCTTAAACATGATCTATTTGAGAGCTCAAAACAATTGCCAAGTATCAAATTATTCAAGATAATATACCAATTACCACATGAAGCATTTTCTGTTTCCAACCAAATAGCAATAAACGAAGCGGTTTTCAACCTTCGCCATGAACATTAAAAGTAAAGCTAAGAACACCAGTGTTCATATGAAACAGCGGAGCGTGTCTTTCTCCCACACAAGGAATGCTAGGATCCGAATTTATTCAAACAAAAACAAAAATAAAAGCGTACAGACGCTCCAAGTAAAGCACATAAGATGTGACGGAATAAAAATATAGTTTCACTAGAGGTGACCGATAAGTTGTCGATGAAGAAGGGGATGCCTTGGGCATCCCCAAGCTTAGATGCTTGAGTCTTCTTGAAATATGCAGGGATGAACCACGGGGCATCCCCAAGCTTAGACTTTTCACTCTTCTTGATCATATTATATCATCCTCCTCTCTTGACCCTTGAAAACTTCCTTCACACCAAACTCAAAACAATCTCATTAGAGGGTTAGTGCATAATCAAAAATTCACATGTTCAGAGAGGACACAAGCATTCCCAACACTTCTGGACATTACTCAAGGCTACTGAAAGTTAATGGAGCAAAGAAATCCACTCAACACAGTAAAAGAGGCAATGTGAAATAAAAGGCAGAATCTGTCAAAACAGAACAGTCCGTAAAGACGAATTTTTTCGAGGCACTTAACATGCTCAGATGAAGAAGCTCAATTTGAATGAAAGTTGCGTACATATCTGAGGATTACGCACGAATGTTTTCAGAATTTTTAGATTTTCCTACAGAGAGAACAGCTCAAATTCGTGACAGCTAAAAATCTGTTTCTGCGCAGAAATCCAAATCTAGTATCAACTCTCTATCAAAGACTTTACTTGGCACAACAATGCAATAAAGTAAAGATACAAAGGTATTGCTACAGTAGTAACAAGCACCTTGACTCAAATATAAAACAAAAATTGCAGAAATAAAATAATGGGTTGTCTCCCATAAGCGCTTTTCTTTAACGCCTTTCAGCTAGGCGCAGAAAGTGTAAATCAAGTATTATCAAAAGAAGAAGCATCAACAGAGGAGTTGGGAGTTTTCTCAACAATGCATTGTATCTTATCTATGTAAGTTTCAGAGGCTCCTCTTTCATTACTTTTAGGCTTACTATCCTCCTCAAATAAATTTTCAGGAACAATCCAATCAAAATTCTTTTCTAGTGCCTCATGCATTCCTATGAGCTTATAAGGTATTGGTACTTTAATCTCCCCCTCACAATTGACTTTATTAGTGTACTTTAGTCTATCTTTTTCCATCTTTTCAAGGGTATTTGCAAAATTGGTATAAAAGCCAAGCATCTTATGTTGAATAAAGACTTTTCTAGCTTCTCTAGCTACATCACCAAATTCTTTAAGAAGGATTTCTAAAACAAAATCTTTCTTCTCTCCTTCTTCCATATCAGAGAGTGTAAGAAACATATGTTGCATTATAGGGTTAAGATTAACAAATCTAGCTTCCAACATGTGTACTAAAGAGGCAGTAGCAATTTCATAAGTAGGAGCAAGTTCTACCAAGGATCTATCTTCAAAATCTTTAACTGTACTAACATGAGTGAAAAATTCTTCTATATTATCTCTTCCAATGATAGACCCATGCCCTACTGATATATCTTTCAAAGTGAACTTAGGGGGAAGCATGATGAAATAAACAAAAGGTAAATAAAGTAAATGCAAGTAACTAATTTTTTGTGTTTTTGATATAAAGAAAGCAAACAAGATAGAAAATAAAATAAAGTAAAGCACAATAAACAAAGTAAAGAGATTGGATGTGAGAGACTCTCCTTGCAGCGTGTCTTGATCTCCCGCAACGGCGCCGAAAATATAGTGCGACGTGCGACGGGATTGCAACGGCGCGTAAAGTAGCTTCCTTCCGACGGTAAAGCACTGTCCGTTGGGAACCCCAAGAGGAAGGTATGATGCGTACAGCAGCAAGTTTTCCCTCAGCAAGAAACCAAGGTTTATCGAACCCGTAGGAGATGAAGGCCACGTGAAGGTTGTTGGTGGAGGAGTGTAGTGCGGCGCAACACCAGGGATTCCGCGCCAACGTGGAACCTGCACAACACAATCAAAATACTTTGCCCCAACTTAACAAAGGAGGTTGTCAATCTCTTGCAGAACAAAGGATTAAACGTATGGTGTGGAGAATGATGTTTGTTTGCAAAGAACAGCAGAGAACAATGATTGCAGTAGGTTGTATTTTAGATGTAAAAGAATGGACCGGGGTCCACAGTTCACTAGTGGTGTCTCTCCAATAAGATAAATAGCATGTTGGGTGAACAAATTACAGTTGGGCAATTGACAAATAGAGAGGGCATAACAATGCACATACATATCATGATGACTAATATGAGATTTACTTAGGGCATTACGACAAAGAACATAGACCGCTATCCAACATGCATCTATGCCTAAAAAGTCCACCTTCGGGTTAGCATCCGCACCCTTCCAGTATTGAGTTGCAAACAACAGACAATTGCATTAAGTACTGTGCGTAATGTAAACAATACAAATATCCTTAGACAAAGCATTGATGTTTTATCCTTAGTGGCAACAGCACATCCACAACCTTAGAACTTTCTGTCACTGTCCTAGATTCAATGGAGGCATGAACCCACTATCGAGCATAAATACCCCCTCTTGGAGTTACAAGTATCAACTTGGCCAGAGCCTCTACTAGCAACGGAGAGCATGCAAGATCATAAACAACACATATATGATAGATCAATAATCAACTTGACATAGTATTCCATATTCATCGGATCCCAACAAACACAACATGTAGCATTACAAATAGATGATCTTGATCATGATAGGCAGCTCACAAGATCTAAACATGATAGCACAAGAGGAGAAGACAACCATCTAGCTACTGCTATGGACCCATAGTCCAAGGATGAACTACTCACGCATCAGTCCGGAGGCGGGCATGGTGGTGTAGAGCCCTTCGGTGATGATTCCCTCCGGCAGGGTGCCGAGGCGATCTCCGAATCCCCCGAGATGGGATTGACGGCGGCGGCGTCTCCGTAACTTTTCTCGTATCGTGGCTCCTGCACTAGGGTTTTCGCGACGGAGAGAATATATAGGCGAAGGCAGAGTCGGGGACGCTCGAGGGGCCCACCCCATAGGGCGGCGCAGCCAGGGGCCACGCCCCCTAGGGTGTGGCCGCCTCGTCGCCTCTTCGTCTCCTCTTCGGACTTCTGGAAGGCTCCGTGGAAAATAAGACCGTGGGCTTTTGTTTCGTCCAATTCCGAGAATATTTCGTGTAGGATTTCGAAACCAAAACAGCAGAAAACAGGAACGGCGCTTCGGCATCTTGTTAATAGGTTAGTGCCGGAAAATGCATCAAAATGATATAAAGTGTATATAAAACATGTGAGTATTGTCATAAAACTAGCATGGAACATAAGAAATTATAGATACGTTTGAGACGTATCACACATCTACAACCCTAGAAGTTATTGTCACCTCCCACTAGAGCATAAATACTCCCTCTTGGAGTCACAAGCACATACTTGGCCAGAGAATCTACTAGCAACGGAGAGCATGCAAGATCACAAATAAAATATGACAAGTATATAATCAATCTCAACCATAGTATTCAATATTCATCGGATCCCAGCAAACACAACATGTAGCATTACATAAAGATGATCTTGATCATGATAGGCAGCTCACAAGATCTAAACATGAAGCATAAATTGGAGAAGACAACCATCTAGCTATTGCTATGGACCCGTAGTCCAGAGATGAACTACTCACGCATCACTTCGGAGGTGGGCATGGCGATGTACAAGCCTCCGGTGATGATCTCCCTCTCCGGGGTGCCGGGAAGAGCTTCAGAACCCTCCTGAGCTAGGGTCGGCGATGGCAGCCGCGACGGAACTTTTCGTGGATGGAGGCTCGGGTATTTAGGTTTTACCCGAGAAGGTGAATAAATAGGCGGAAGGGCGAGGTCGGTGGGTGCCCGAGGGGCCCACACCACCCTGGGCGGCCAGGCTGGGCCACGCCTAGGCCAGGTGTGGCCACCTCGTGGCGCTTCTTCGTCTCCCCTCCGGACTCCATCTTCGTTACAGTAAAATAGGAACTTCGGCTTTTATTTCGTCCAATTCTGAGAATATTTCCTGTACAACTTTTCTGAAATACAAAAATAGCAGAAAACAGGAACTGGCACTGTGGCATCTTGTCAATAGGTTAGTTCCAGAAAATGCATAAAAGTGCCACGAAGTGTAAGCAAAACATATAGAAATTGATGTAAAATAAACATGGAGCATCAAAAATTATAGATACGTTTGCAACGTATCAACTTGTCTCAAATAGCTGAAAGTTCTTAATGTGCCATTGAAAGAATCATGTGTTGTTTCCATCATACAAAAGCATAATATTGTGGTATTCTCCTTTGATGCTTTATTGGGTTGACTTGGCACATGCTTACACCATGTTATGACTACAAACCAGTCACCTAAAGCCTCTATGATCATTTAGTTTTTGGCTTGTAATATCACTTTATGATTTGATTAATAATGTTTTGTCGCTATGCATGAGTATGGCCATTATTGCTCTCTTAGTTGGTCGCTCCCAGTCTTTTGCTAGCCTTCACCTGTACTGAGTATGAGCTCTACTTGTGCATCCAACTCCCAAAAACCAAAGTTTGCCAATTGTGTCCACCATACCTACCTATATGTGGTATTTCACCGCCACTCCAAAGTGAATTGCTTGTGTCCTACCTTTAAACCTTCAAAAATTATTACCTGTTTTGTGTTCCTGTTTTAGCTCATGAGGAAGTGTTGAATGCTTTATTGTCTCTTTCATATTTATGTTGGCTTCACACTTTGACTAGCATGCATAATGTGCTAGTCCTTAATATTGCAAAAAGAGCAGGCAAGCGGGTGCCCAGCACACTAAAATATAAATTGAACCAATAACCAAAATCTCCTAACACTATGTACTTGAGAAATCATGAACTTAGCTTGTTCAAACAAAGGAGAAGAGGAACTTTATTGTTCTCTCTATGGGAGCCGCTCTTGAAGCCATTAAACATGAAAGGATGATAGATCATTTGATGCCATTCGTTGACATAGACATACATACCTCTCAAAATATATTTTCAGCACCTCTATTGTTTTCAAAATAAAAAGCTCTAGCACATAAGTAATCTTGCTTCCCTCTGCGCAGGGCCTTTCTTTTACTTTTATGTTGAGTCTTCATCTTCTTACTTTATGCACCAATTAAGAGAGCATAGTTGTCATTCTGAGTATAATGTGCATAGTCCCAAAATTTATTATTGATTGATTCATGATTATGTTATTGCTTGTTCTCAAATTACTTGTATCTAGTCACCCTTTGAACTGTAAAGGTGTCCTGGCATTTATGTTTTGCTATTCCATAAAGGACAAGCTGAATACTACTTTGCTATGTTTTCTCTATGCTAAAAAACAAACAGTTGCTTTCAGTGCACTATTATTCATGATCTTTTGTTTGAGTTACTTCTCATGTTGTAACATAGTTGCTAAGTTCTATTGTTAGAATTATATCTATCATGCCTATGTTTAGAGTACTTTGATCCCAGCTCACAATGCTTTTACAATAACTTGATCAAGATTGTGTTGGCTTCATGTCACCTCAAAAATTATTTTTGTTATCACTTAACTACTCGAGGACGAGCAGGAGTTAATCTTGGGGATGCTGAAACGTTGCAAACGTATCTATAATTTTTGATGCTCCATGCTTATTTTACACCAATTTCTATATGTTTTGTTTACACTCCGTGGCACTTTTATGCATTTTATGGAACTAACCTATTGACAAGATGCCACAGTGCCAGTTCCTGTTTTCTGCTGCTTTTGTATTTCAGAAAACTTGTATAGGAAATATTATCGGAATTGGATGAAACAAAAGCCGAAGTTCCTATTTTACTGTAACGAAGACGGAGTCCAAAGGAGAGACGGAGCCGAGCCTGAAGGTGGCCACACCACCCATAGGCGCGGCCTAGCCCCTGGCCGCGCCTAGGCATGGTGTGGGCCCCCCAGGCGACGACCGACCTCGCCCTTCCGCCTATATATTCATCTTCTCGAGAAAAACCTAAATACCCGAGCCTCCATCCACGAAAAGTTCCATCGCCGCTGCCATCGTCGACCCTAGCTCGGGAGGGTTCTGAAGCTCTTCCCGGCACCCTGCCGGAGAGGGAGATCATCACCGGAGGCTTCTACATCGCCATGCCCGCCTCCGAAGTGATGCGTGAGTAGTTCATCTCTAGACTACGGGTCCATAGCATTAGCTAGATGGTTGCCTTCTCCACTTTATGCTTCATGTTTAGATCTTGTGAGCTGCCTATCATGATCAAGATCATCTTTATGTAATGCTACATGTTGTGTTTGCTGGGATCCGATGAATATTGAATACTATGGTTGAGATTGATTATATACTTGTCATATGTTATTTGTGATCTTGCATGCTCTCCGTTGCTACTAGATGCTCTGGCCAAGTATGTGCTTGTGACTCCAAGAGGGAGTATTTATGCTCGATAGTGGGTTCATGCCTCTAGTAATCTGGGAGAGTGGCAATAACTTCTAAGGTTGTAGATGTGTTGTTGCTACTAGGGAGGAAACAACAATACTTTGTCTAAGGATAATTCTATTGTTTACTTTACACACTTTGCTTAATGCAATAATCTGTTGCTTGCAACTTAATACTGAAAGGGGTGCGGACGCTAACCGGAAGGTGGATTATTAGTCATAGACGCAGTTGGATTACGGTCTATGTATCTTGTTGTAATGCCCAAATGAATCTCATAGTAATCATCTTGTCATGTATGGTCTTTATTCTGTCAATTGCCCAGCTGTAATTTGTTCACCCAGCATGTTATTTATCTTTATGGAGAGACACCTCAAGTGAACTGTGGACCCCGGTCCTTTCTTTTACACTGCAAACACCTGTTCTGTTTACTTACTGCAAGCACTGTTCTCTTTATTTCACTGCAAACAAACATCTCTTTCCAACTATACGTTTAATCCTTTGTTTTCAGCAAAACCGGTGAGATTGACAACCTCACTGTAAGTTGGGGCAAAGTATTTTAGTTGTGTTGTGTACAGGTTCCACGTTGTTGCTGACGCCAGTAGTGCCCTGCCAAAAGTCAGCTAGCAACACCTTCAGAAGTGATTTCTTTCTCCTACTGGTCGATTAAACCTTGGTTTCTTACTGAGGGAAACTTGCTACTGTGCTCATCATACCTTCCTCTTGGGGTTCCCCAACGGTGTGCTCTGCACTCATCAGTCGACCCACCCCCTATATAAAGAGGGGAGGGGCAGGGGCGCAGCCCACCCCTTCCCTCCAACCCTAGCCGCCACCTTTCTCCGTCCTCCTTCTTCCTGCGCAGGCTTGGCGAAGCCCTGCAGGAATTTCTCCTCCACCACCACCACCACGCCGTCGTGCTGCTGGGATCCCGAGGACGATCTACTACATCCGCTGCCCCGCTGGAACGGGGAGAGGGCGTCATCATCGACACCGTACGTGTGACCGAGTACGGAAGTGCTGCCCGATCGCAGCACTGGAAAGGACTGCAACACGAACCGGAGTTTGTCAAGTGTACATCTACATCAACCACGAGATCTGATCTCGTTAATACTTTGGATCTACGAGGGTTATTTTCTCATCTATCTCGTTGCATAGATCTCATAGATTGGATCTTGGCTTTTCCATAGATTGGATCTTGGTTTTATTCGTTCTTGTGGTAGAAATTTTTTGTTTTCTATGCTACGAACCCTTCAGTGGTATCAGAGCCGTGTCTATGCGTAGATCTATTGCACGAGTAGAACACGATGGTTTTATGGGCGTTGATGCTCTTATTGTCGTTTGCTTTTCGTGTACTTTGTATCTTGCGGGGTGGTGGGATGAAGCGTCCCGGGCTAACCTTACATGTCCGCGCACATGATACTTGCTCCATGCTTGACATGCAACTTGTATTGCATAAGTGGCTCTGCGGGTGTCTGTCTCTCCCACCATAGTTAAGATCCAATTTACAATCTGCACTTGACAACACTTGTATCAGCGTTGTGGTTCTTGTTCGTAGGTAAGAACGGTTCTTATTCGAAAGCCCCAAGCCACGTAAAACATGCAAAGAAAATTAGAGGCGTCTAACTTGTTTTTGCAGGGACATGTGATGTGTTATGGCCATTATGTGATTATGTTTTTATTTGATGTATGAGATGATCTGTATTGTAATATGGCAACCGGCAGGAGCCTAATGGTTGTCTTTATTATTTCTTGACCTGCGTGTCAATCACCATGTAATAGCTTTATTTCATTACTATGAGTTAGTAGTTGTAATAGTTTCTGTGGATGGTGGACAACCATGAAGCGGCGCCATAGACCTTGGTGCAATGCTGGTGATGATGGAGATCATGCTCATGTGCTTTGGAGATGGAGATCAAAGGCACAAGAAGAAAAGGCCATATCATATCACATTATCCATGCATGTGATGTTTATCCTTTTATGCATCTTATTTTGCTTAGATCACGACGGTAGCATTATAAGATGATCCCTCACATTAATATCAAGATAATAAAGTGTTCTCCCCTCGTATGCACCGTTGCAAAAGTTCATCGTTTTGAAGCATCTCGTGATGATCGGATGTGATAGACTCTACGTTCACATACAACGGGTGTAAGCCATGTTGCACACGCGAAATACTTGGGTTTGCTTGACGAGCCTAGCTTGTACAGACATGGCCTCGGAACACAGGAAACCGAAAGGTTGAACACGAGTCATATAGATGATATGATTAACATGTTGATGTTCACCATTGAAACTACATCATCTCACGTGATGATCGGACTTGGTGTAGTGAATTTGGATCGTGTGCCACTAAACAACTATGAGGGATGTTGAATTCAGTGGGAGTTCATTTGTAATTTGATTAAAACTTGAACTAATTATCCTGAACATAGTCTGAATTGTATTTTGAATTAATTTTGTAGAATTGACATCCGTTATCTACCATGCGCTAGTCTTATAATTGAGATAAAGAAAACTGTTAAATTTGAAAGGAACTTTACGGACTGGTACCGTATTGTTAAAGAATCAAGAAATGATTAAGTCCTATTGCAAACTTTTGGTAAACCTCAAATTGCTAATTAAAATAGCAATGGTTTCAATTAGTACCTAAAATTATCTTGTCTATATGAAACTTGATGTTCAAATCCGTTTGAAAAGTAAGGAGCTGAAAAGTTTGTTTTCAGAAATAAGCGAGGTGTGAGATATATGTGATATCTAAGACCTTATTGCAAGATGTTAGAATATAATTTAGTGAGACTACATAAACTCATAAGTTTTATGGGAATGTACGAAGGTTGAAGACGCTAGGCGTCTCGATCCGCCAACTAGTTGGGCACTAACATTATTTATGTATCCACATATGAGCCATAGTGGCTTCATCATGAAGTTGTCATGATTTGATGGATAGAGATATGAGTGAAATTGTTCATCACATTAAAATATTACTAATAGTGAAATCCGGAACACTTGTCATGTGATGATCAACTTCAAGGTACGAAACTCAAGGGTGTTGGTATTTGACCAACAAGCCTAGAAGTTATTGATGTTGAGTGTTTTCTGAAATAAGAGGAAACCGAAAGAGAAACTACAAAAGATTTTGGCAGAAAGAAATAAAAGACTAGAAAGTCTAGCTCAGGTGTATATAGATAATATACATGTTATGAATGTATTCTTTGTTGATCACGCAATATAATTCTTGGGTATTTGTACCATATTGGTTGGTATGAGGTGTCATACAATACAACGCAATACAAGAATACAATGGCCTAAGTGACTGGCAAGGAATGTGGTAACAATGCACATCTAGAACAAAATAAAGTGTTGTTGTGTTCGTCATTGGCATTCTTCCTAGCCCTTGAGATTTATTATAAAGAACTTAATAATTGTTATTTTGCTCTGGTCAAATGAAAGCAATGAGTTGTTCAAATTATGACCATACTCCATGTACGATGGATAAGTTATTATAAATCTTAATGGTCAAACACACATGCATAACACTGACGCTAAAATGCCATAAGGCAAATGATCAGAATTCCACTTATTTGTGGAACCGCCGTTTAGGTCATGTTAGAAAGAAGAGCATGAAGAAATTCCGTACAAATGGATTTTTGGAGTCATTCGATTTTGAATCGTTCGGCACTTGCAAATCTTTTCTAAGGAGAATGACTAAAACAACGTTCATAGGCCAAAAGTTGAAACGGGCAACTAGCTTAGTGGAAACATACATGATGATGTATATGGTTCATTGGGCATAGTTGTGTGCAGAAGATTCTTCTACTTCATGAAAACTTCCAACAATGAATTGAGTGTATATATATGGATATATTTATTCGATGAGGAAGAAGTCTGAAACATTTGAATAGATTCAAATAAATTTCAGCACGAAGTGGAAATCATCTTAATAGAAAAGTCAAATATCTATGATTGGATCATTGTGGAAATATTTGAATTACGAGTTTTAGCGAACATCTAAGAGAGTTGCGAAATTGTTCCACAACTCACGTTTCTCGGAGCACCATAGTTATGATGGAGTGTTCGAGAGGCGTATCCAAACCTTGTTGGATTAATGTTGAGATAAAACAAAATGATGCCATTATATTTTTGTGGATTATGCTTTAGAGACTACCGCTTTTACACTAAATAGAGCGTCATCATAATCCGATGAAATAACACCATACGAGTTATGGCATGGGTATAAACCCTAATAGTCCTTTCTTAAAGTTTTGGTATGCATAGCATAAGTAAATGAGTTTACAACCAAAATCGGATGAATGTTTTTTTGTTGGTTTTCCCAGAAAATAAATTGGGAATTCTTTCAACTATGAAGTAAAAGACAAAAGTGTTTGTCAATGTTTCTTGCTTATTTCCAAGAATAGTTTCTTGCGAAATATTTGAGTGGGAGGACAATGGAAATCGATAAGGTTGATGAACCTGAGCATGATGAGCAGAGCAGCGCAAGGTTAGAAATGGTTCTGGAAGCAGCCACGACGCTCATGGCTCCCATGTCTACAAAGTGTTATAGCCATGGAGATCGAAGTACCTATTGAACCTTGTAGGTATGGTTTACTTTGTGATCAAATAAATGATTTGAGGACAAAGGATTGATTTTAAACAATAATAAACCAACTGCATACAAAGAAGCTATGATGGGCCCTGACTCCATTAAAATGACTAAGTGCCATGAAATCCAAGATAGTATCTATAATCAAGCTTGGAGCTTAGTAAACCTTCTGAAGGAATAAATACTTTTTGAAAGTAAATGGATCTATAAAATTAATGGACATGGATGTAATATCCTTGAAGAAGCTCGACTTGTCGAAAGTTTGTTTACGACAAAGTTCAAAGAGTTGACTGCGATAAGATTACATCTTCCGTAGCGATGCTTACAGTCTATGCGGATTATTCTAGTAATCGCTACATATTTCTTTTATGAGATATGTTAGTAGGATGGCAGAAATACATTCCTTAGCAGAAGTGTGTATTGAGGGTGTATAGAGGATACAACCGAGAGTTTTGCTAGTCCGAAGAATACTAGATAGTTATACAAACTTCACTGGATGAAGTGAGTATCATGGAGTTGGAATCTTCACCGGATGAAATAATCAAAGAGTTTTGATTTCATCGGAAATGATGAAGATGCTTGCATTTGCAAGAAATTAAGTGGGAGCGCTGAGACATATTTATAATACTTTATGTGGATGACATATCGTTGATTAGAAATGATGTAATTTTGTACTTGATGTGATTAAAAGATTTCATTGAAAGTTAATTTCATTGAAAGGATATGGACTAAGAACATATTTAGCGTCAATATCTATGAAGATAGATTGAAGCGCATAATAAGTTTAAATCAAAGTACATAGAATAAATATTGAAATAGTTCAATATGAAAACGTCAAGAAGGTGTTATTTTCCATGTGGAGGTTTAACAAAACTTGAGTGTATTTGACACTCAATGAGTAAAAACACATGAGTGATTTTAGATCACGAATAATATGTACAAAATCAGATGTCCCGTGCTCTAAAGTGTTACGAGCATATACCAGAATGATTCATGTGATGATCATTGGACAACAGTGAGAATATCCCCGAGTGCTTTGGAAGAGCCGAGGATATATATAGTTTTGTATGTGGTAATGACAAACAAATCGCTGTAAGGTGTTGCACCGATATTAGTTTGATCACATATAAAAATGAATTTCAATCTTAATTAGGCTAAGTATTCATTAAGAAGGTAGCACAATGGGCTAGAAGAAGTCTATGCTAGATTTAGATGAGTTTTAAATATTGTGACGGATCCTACAAACGAAGGCAGAGTATATCATTGTTTTGACAATGACCGAGGGTGTTTGAGTTAAGAAGTTTTTTTCGAACTTGGTGTAGTTCCGATAGTGTCAGAACTGTGAAGCTATATTGTGTGTGACAATATTGGTAACATATTTCAGACCGCGGAATTAAGGTTCCACCAGAAGACCAAACATATACGATTAATGCCGACTCATTTGGAAAATGAGTGATGCGTGGAGACGCAAATGAATTGCAAAATACATACGTTTTCGAGCATGTCAGATTCGTTGACTGAAACCTCTCCCATGAGCAAAACATGATAAGCACCAGAAGGCCACGGTGTTAGATCTTTGCAAATGTAAACTAGATTATTGACTCTAGTGCAAGTGGGAGACTGTTGGAGATATGCCCGAGAGGCAATAATAAACTGGTTATTGTTATATCTTAGTGTTCATGATAAATGTTTACATCCCATGCTATAATTGTATTAAGTGGAAACATTGATACATGTGTGTTTTCTAAACAAACCAGAGTCCCTAGTAAGCCTCTCGTTTAACTAGCTTGTTGATTAATAGATGATCATAGTTTCCTGATCATGAATATTGGATGTTATTAATAATAGGATCATATCATTAGGAGAATGATGTGATGGACACACACCCATAGTAAGCATAGCATATGATCAAGTCATTAAGTTCGTTTTGCTACAAGCTTTCAATACATAGTAACCTAATCCTTCGATCATGAGATCGTGTTAATCACTTACACCGGATAGATACTTTGATGACATCAAATGCCACTTCGTAAATGGGTGGTTATAAAGGTGGCATTAATTATTCTGAAAGTATGAGTTGAAGCGCATGGATCAAGAGTGGGATTTGTCCATCCTGGTGACGGATAGATATACTCTGGGCCCTCTCGGTGGAATGTCATCCAATTAGCTTGCAAGCATGTGACTAGGTCACAAGGGATGACATATCACGGTACGAGTAAAGAGTACTTATCGGTAACGAGGTTGAACTAGGTATGGAGATACTGATGATCGAACCTCGGATAAGTAAAGTATCGCGCGACAAAGGGAATCGGTATCGTATGTTAATGGTTCTTTCGATCACGAAGTCATCGTCGAATATGTGGGAGCCATTATGGATCTCCAGGTCCCGCTATTGGTTATTGATCGGAGAGGTGTCTCGATCATGTATGCATAGTTCGTGAACCGTAGGGTGACACACTTAAGGTTCGATGTTGTTTAAGTAGATATGGAATATGAGATGGAGACCGAATATTGTTCGGAGTCTTGGATGGGATCCATGACATCACGAGGAGGTCCGGAATGGTCCGGAGAATAAGATTCATATAAGGAAAGTCATTTTCCGGGGTTCGGAAAAGTTCGGGAATTTTCCGGTGAAAGATCGGAGGGTTTCTAGAAGGTTCCGGAGGGGCCACCAGTGGGCCCACGACCCCATGACGGGCCACATGAGCCGAGAGGGTGCAGCCCAGCCCTAATGGGCTAGGCGCATCACAGCCTCAAGGTCCAGACCGGCCAACCCCCTAGGGTTTTGGGGAAACCCTAAAGGGGGGGAGACTTGGGGAGCAAGTTCCCCCCCCTCCATCTTGTGTGCCGGCCCTAGTGCTTGGAGGAGGGGCCAAGGCAGCCCTGGCCGACCCTCCCCCTATATAAAGAGGGGAGGGGGCAGGGGCGCAGCCCACCCCTTCCCTCCAACCCTAGCCACCACCTCTCTAAAGGAGCTTGGCGAAGCCCTGCAGGAATTTCTCCTCCACCACCACCACCACGCCATCGTGCTGCTGGGATTCCGAGGAGGATCTACTACATCCGCTGCCCCGCTGGAACGGGGAGAGGGCGTCATCATCGACACCATACGTGTGACCGAGTACGGAAGTGCTGCCCGATCGCAGCACTGGAAAGGACTGAAACACGAACCGGAGTTCGTCAAGTGTACATCTACATCAACCACGAGATCTGATCTCGTTAATACTTTGGATCTACGAGGGTTAGTTTCTCATCTATCTCGTTGCATAGATCTCATAGATTGGATCTTGGCTTTTCCATAGATTGGATCTTGGTTTTATTCGTTCTTGCGGTAGAATTTTTTTGTTTTCTATGCTACGAACCCTTCAATTTTCTCGGCCTCTATTTTCGCGACCTCTTTCTTCTCGTGCTCTGTCGACCCGAGCTTGAGCCGCGCTATTCCTCACATCACCTTCTCTCTGAATATCTCGAGTTGCCGCCGCTGTTTGTCGAGGGCTATGTTGTCTTGGACTGTTCCAGCGTGGAGATCTTGCGAGTTGCGGGATGACTTCTCTACCGGCTATTGCTGCTCCCATAACGCCAATACCTGCCATGGCAGTTTGATATAGAGATGCTCGAGGATCGCCTTGGGGTGGCCTAGTTACCATCAGGTATGCATGTGTCGCCATGTACGCTGCTTTTGGCGTTTTGGGCGTTATGTGCCCTCTCGAATCTATCGACATAAAAGACATGTCGAGATCTTGGATCAAATGTTCGCCTCGCTCTGCTTCAGGTATGCCTGCCATCCGAGATCTTGCTCTTCCGCGATGGTCTCTGTGATTGTTTGCCGAGTTCCCTGAATGCGCGCTCAAGTTAGCTCTGCGTTCGCTAGACGCGTCCGCCGCGGCTCTCCTTTCATCAAGTTTCTCTTGTACCTTTTGTAACTCGCGTCTTGCACGACCGAGTCTATATTGATTTGCTGTTAGCTCTTCTGCCGATGCTTGTGTCGTCATCGGCTCTATGCCGTTTATAGCCCTTGTAGCTCTATCTCACGCCGCTTGAGACAGCTGCACCTTCTCTCTTGGCTGGGCTCCAATATACTTGTTTCCTGTTCCCCTCGTGAGATCTGCTGGATCGACATAGGGGTTGCCTAATGGGTCGAAAGCCTCAGATTGCTCATCTTCATGTATCTCGCGACCCGACGCTGTGAGCACGCATATCTGATGGTGAGTCGAGTCTGCACTATCGTCAAGCCCCGGGTCTTGGACCGTTGAGTTCTTGCTGCGCGATAGTGGACTTAGCATCTGCACATCCTGCAGAGGGTAGGTGACACCGTCGTATAGATCGGCGGAAACCTCTTCGCCAACGGTAAAGTTGGTGTTGTTGGTGAAGTCGAAGGTGGTGAAGCCGTCGGAGTCGCTATCTTGGATTAGATCGGTTTCCGCAGCCGACCCGAAAGTCATCCCACCGAACAGATCGGCGAGTTTCCCGCTATCAGCGGGCATGGTGATGCCTGATGGCGAAATCTCCTCATCGCCTGACTCAACGGATGATGTTGATGATCTCGAGGATTCAGGCTTGGCTGCCAACGGTCCCAAAAAATCGGTGCCGAAAAGCGGTGTGAACCGTCTTTCCCGACAAGGAAGCGGAAGCTCCCGAACGTCATCTCCATTGCTCCTTTCAGATTGGCATATGCATGCAAACGGACGGGAGGGTGAGGAACAAAATCGACAGGATCAGATTGGATCTGGTTACCTCCTTCCATTGCATTGCTTGATGCCGACGATGATGATGAGGATGCCATCGAGATCAGGACCTTGCTACCTTCAATCCCCACAGACGGCGCCAATTGACGAGGTATCGTCTCGTCAATGCCTACAGATTGTATACTTAGGGTTTCGTGGAAAGTAGAGGGCAAGTAGAACTCGAAGGTTGTCAGACGAACAAAGACGTCCAACTAAAAACAATATGGTGGCTAGGGTTTACAATTGATTGATCCTTATTTCGGCCTCGGCTTCACCTTTATATAGGAGGTGAATCCGAGGCTTTTCCGCGTCGTACAAGTACAGAATTATCGGGCCGCACTGGGCCTTTCCTTATATTGTTACAAGTTTTCTATACTAACTCTACTTCCTTAATCCGCACATCTTCATCTTCTTGGGCCTCCAAAGCTTCGAGTCCATGGGCCTTCGACTTCAACCACAGATCAGTGGTATATATGCGACATATCCCTTAGGCATACTCATGTCAACAGGCTCATATGATGCCTCTTGATTTTCAGCTTCCCCCGTTGCAGTATCACCGTATTAAGGGAATATGGAATAGTTGTCATCATCCTCTTCTTCTTCATTGTATTCGATCATAACCCCTCTTTCTCCGTGCTTGGTCCAACAATTATAGCTGGGCATGAAACCGAACTGAAGCAGGTGGGTGTGAAGGATTTTAGAGGAAGAATAATCCTTCTTATTCTGTCAGACACCATATAGACAACACATAAAACCATTCAGATTGTTTGCCTCAGCCACACCGATAAAATAACGTAGGCTCGTAATGAACTCGGAAGTGCGTCGGTCACCGTACATTCATTGCCGGCTCATCTACATTATATAATTAAGTATATCAAAAACCATTACAGAATATGCATTTTATCAATGACAGATGAAAGGATAGAGTTGCTAACCTCGATCAAGGAGGAAAAAAAAGAGTAGAAAGCTTAAGTGTGGCTCGGACACTTCATATCACGTTTGTTTTGTGTGACATCATGCTCTCAGGCATTTCATCGAGCACCTCTTGTGCATAAGAAGGGAAAAACAAACCAGCATACACCTCTCAAAACTGCAACCCCTTTACTTTCAGTTGGTGTCTCCAAGCGGGACTAAAGGTCCCGTTTGAACCGAGACTGATGCTGGCCGTACCCCGTGCAGCGTGATAGCCGTTGGAACCGGGACTAATGCGCACATTAGTTCCTGTGAATAATGCGCACATTAGTCCCTGTGACTAATGGGCACATTAGTCCCGGTTCCAACGCGGCCAGGACTAATGCTCCGGCAGCTCCGAATGAAAGACCCGTTTTTTACTAGGGGCGTATGTCGAAAAAATAAACACGAGACCAAGCATCCCAATTCGAAGCTTCCTCCTTAAGATTCGTGAAAGAATTGAGGAATTGAAATTCAAGCCTCTAATTCAGGCGTTTTGGTGTGTATGGAATTAGACTTTGGAAACCGCGGACAATTCCAGCCCGCACCCGCGCGGGGCATTTTTCTTCATTTGCCAATTCAGAGGGCCAGACCTCCGTATCTAGCTGGAATTGACGAGCGAGTCACAGAAACGGTACGCAAGCGAGCTCCAGGCGACCTCCAGGCGAACCCGTGAGCGACGCCACCTCCCAGTAAGTCGGCGGTGGCCTCCCGCCTTCCTCCCCCAACTTCGGCCTCCCCTTCCACCTGTCCTCCTCCACCCAACTCTGGCGTCCCATTCCACCCGCTCTCCTCTCCTTAGGCAGCAATGGCGTCAACCCCGGCCCCCCTTCCCCCAGGGGATTGGGGAATAGAACGACGGCAGTGCCGTCGCCTGACCGGCCTCTTCCCGGCACATTGCCCGGCAATCTTGTCCCTAGGAATCATCCCGCCATGGCTCTCAACCCGCCGGCCCGCACATGGCGCACGACCCTCTGTTTTTTATGCTTCCACTTTTATGTATACTAGTTAAATGCTACGGGTGAAAAAATATATAACTTATAAAACTATTGATCTTGTTAGTATTTTTTAGTTCTCCCATGTAGATATCTTCTTTCCTTTTAGATTGTCTATGATCTCTCTTGCTGGTTACAAAGCTAATATTTTTTTACCTTCAACCATCAACATCATATTTACATAATTGTTGGTTGCTGCGATGATGCTTGACTTCTTATTTGACTTATACATCACACATGTAAAACATGAGGTGCATGCAGTTTGTGATTATGTTACAACTAGTACAAATGCCCTCGCGTTGCCACGGGACCCAATTTTTTAAAAGTTTATCCCAATGTACATGTCAATATAGTACACATAAAAATATCACATAAAATGGAGCACATGGTAAGATTCAGAACAATTACCTACGAGGAAAAAATTAATATAGTACAATCTAATTCCAAAGCATGATATCTCAAGTTAATGATAATCAATTTTAAATAATCGATTTGTAGTTGCCATGCCGTTTCCTCAATCTAATTTGAAAGAACGAAATTCGAAGTTAATGATAATCAGTTTTCAATAGTGTATTGTCATTGCCATGTCGTCTCCTCTGCTTAAAGTGTTGTGTGTTTCCTTATTTCCACTGCACGTACCGTAAATCACCATGTGTGCCACTCTCTACTCAGCTACCCCTATCTTCCCTCTCTTCCTCCCAACTGCATTATCCACGAGTGATGTTTGTTTTGCTTTCATTGGAGGATGAGTTGTGACGTCGTGTGAATCAGATCGTGTAACACTTTTAGCATATCGTGCGATTCGGACCGTGTAACGGTTCTATCATACTGAGCAATGATGGACGTTTCTTTTACATGTAAAGTGTCAGGACCGGCTGACGTTTCCATTTAACTCTTTTTTATATTTTGGCTTCATAGAAGTGAAATTTTGGCAGGGTCAAATTTTTTCCAAGATATAAACCTTTTTTAACGGTGAACTATTTAGTCCCAAGGCATGAACATTTGCTTTTGAACCTTGAACCATTTTCCTTAACACCTTTTCCTGAACCATGAACCAATCTTACGAAACCGTGAACCATTTTTCAAGACATGAATTTTGTAAATATCTAAAAAAATATAATGAAAATACTTTTATTTATGTGTGAATAGTTGTATCATTTTGTTGTTGGTGACGTTATTAATTTAACGTCGGGCCGATGTCCTGTTATCTAAAATAATTTGTGAATAGTTTCCATGTTCTAAATGTAAGTATGAAACTGGTTGTATAAAAATGGTAATTCATTCTTTCATTTTTAGGGGTTAGTAATTCATTGTTTCAAGATTAATAAAAAGCTAGCTTGAAGATATACTTCTCCTCACTCACTCTATTTCCTCTTGCTGACTCACTGCTGGTCTGCTGCTCCTCGCTCAACCCACCACTGGTCACTGCCCCGCCGCCTGCTTCTCCTAGTCCTAGGACCTCCTCGCCTCGTCCCCCTCTTCCCCACCCCAAGCCTCCTATCTTCACTTACCCTCACGCAGCACACGGGCGCAGTAGATGATGGTGTTGTAGGTGGACACGGCGGCGGCCGCACCGCCCTGGGCCTCCTCGATCTGGGCATCCTCTGCAGCGCGATAGGCTCATTCCGCCCAGCGGGCTGTCTGATGACCTGGGTACCCTGCTCGGCCTACTTAGTCAACGGTGAGCGGTGAGCCATCCGAGATCCCCATTTACCTCACTATTTTCTGAGTTATAATTTCTTGGTAAAATGATGATGACTTGGCCTAGATTGAACGAGTATATGTTGATTCGGGGCTACAAAATGTGATCTACATAGTGTTTTGCTCAATTATTAAATTGCTTCTCCATGACAAAACTTGAAAGAACCCTGATTTGGTTATATTAGCAGTTGTTTCGGATCATGTCCCTTTGGAGAAGTGAGCAATGCTATAACACTCTATGAGCCAATGCTGAAACATCGCACAAGTAATGATCTGAAGAAAGCCCTTATGCATCTGATGATTCAAGCAATCATTTTTGTAAAGCATGGTAGGAAGGCCACGTGGTAAATGCTCATATCCCGCTAACACTAGTGGAAAATAGGGCTTCCGTGGGAGCCATTTGTCACGGGCGCGCCTGCACCCGCGACAAATGGTGTGGCCACGTCGCTCCGAAGCCGGCAGAGGCTTTTGTCGCGGCCTTTTGTCGCGGGCCGTATTACGATCCGCGACAAAAGGGATCGGCACCCCTTTTGTCGCGGGTCGTAATACGGCCCGCGGCAAAAGGCCATGCCTATATATAGCAGCAGCCCCCCCCCCCCCACCTCATTTTTTCCTTGGTGGTGAAGGTGGAGGTGTATGCTAGCTCATTTTTTCTACATGTGCACAAGAGGTGTTTGATGGAATGCTTGTGAGAGGGATGCCACTTGATTTTATTTGATAAGATTTCTCCTCTTTTTGATCCTAAAAGGTTAGCAACTATTTTCTCGACTATATATATGCATAGTCCGTACAATACTAATTTTAGCAAGGTGATTGCATCTGATACATATATAATTGTACTTATGATGCAGATGAGTCATCCATGGATGTACGGTAACCGATGTGCTCCCGCTTTCAGAGAGGGCGTGAATTCTTTCCTGCTTGTGGCCGAGGCCAACAAGTCGGAGCAAGGTTTTATGTGCTGTCCATGTCTAAAATGTAAGAACGAGAAGGATTACTCTTGCTCAAGAGACATTAAGAGCCACCTGCTTCGGTTTGGATTCATGTCCAGCTATAATGTTTGGACCAAGCACGGAGAAGAAGGGGTTATGATGGAAGACGGCGATGAAGAAGAAGATAATGATGACCAATACCGATCTATGTTCTCTGAATGCGATGATACCGCAATGGACGACAATGAAGAAGAAGGAGGTGAAGAACAGGCATCAGATGATCCTGTTGATGATGATCTTCGTCGGGCCATTTCTGATGCAAGAAGAGACTGTGGCACGGATAAGGAGAGGTTGCAGTTCGACAAGATGTTAGAGGACCACCACAAATTGTTGTACCCAGGTTGTGAAGATGGGCAGAGAAAGCTGGGTAGCATATTGGAATTGCTGAAATGGAAGGCAGAGGTCGGTGACTGACTCGGGATTTGAGAAATTGATGATAATATTAAAGAAGCTGTTTCCAAGAAATAATGAATTGCCCGTCAGTACATATGAAGCAAAGAAGCTTGTCTGCCCTCTAGGATTAGATGTGCGAAGATACATGCATGCATTAATGACTGTATCCTCTACCGCGGTGAGAAGTACGAGAATTTGAATAAATGTCCGATATGTGGTGCATTGCGGTATAAGATCAGAAAAGATGACCCTGGTGATGTTGAGGGCGAGCCACCCAGGAAGAGGGTTCCTGCGAAGGTGATCTGGTATGCTCCAATAATACCACGGTTGAAACGTTTGTTCAGAAACAAAGAGCATGCCAAGTTGTTGCGATGGCACATGGAAGAACGTAAGAAAGACGCGATGTTGAGGCACCCCGCTGATGGTCGGCAGTGGAGAAACATCGGGAGAGAGTTCCCGGATTTTGCAGGTGAGGCAAGGAACTTATACTTTGGTCTAAGTACAGATGGCATGAATCCTTTTGGGGAGCAGAGCTGCAGTCACAGCACCTGGCCCGTGACTTTATGTATCTACAACCTTCCTCCTTGGTTGTGCATGAAGCGGAAGTTCATTATGATGCCAGTGCTTATCCAAGGCCCAAAGCAACCCGGCAACGACATTGATGTGTACCTAAGGCCATTAGTTGATGAACTTTTGGAGTTGTGGGCCAAACCAGGTGTACGTGTGTGGGATGAGCACACCGAGCAAGAATTTGACCTACGAGCGTTGCAATTCGTAACCATCAATGATTGGCCTGCTCTTAGTAACATTTCAGGACAGGCGAACAAAGGATACAACGCATGCACACACTGTTTAGATGAGACTGAAGGTAAATATTTGGGAAAAAGCAAAAAAGTTGTTTACCCGTACAATCGCCGTTTCCTTCCGCGCAAGCATCCCTTAAGGAAAAAAGGCAAGCATTTCGATGGCGAGGCAGACAACCGTCCGAAACCTGTCCCCCGTAGTGGTGGTGATATATTTGACATGGTCAAGGATTTAAATGTTATCTTTGGAAAGGGTCCAGGCAGTCGACCTGTTCCGAAAGACGCTGACGGACACGCGCCCATGTGGAAGAAGAAATCTATTTTTGGGAGCTAGAATATTGGAAAGTCTTGGAAGTCCGCTCTGCAATCGACGTGATGCACCTGACCAAGAATCTTTGTGTGAATATTCTAGGTTTTCTGGGCGTGTATGGGAAGACAAAAGATACACCAGAAGCACGGGAGGATCAGAAACAACATAAAGGACGAAACGGCAATCATCCAGGGAAGTTTGAAGGGCCTGGCAGCTACGCTCTTACCAAACAAGAGAAGGAGATCTTTTTTGAAGCCCTATTCAGTATCAAGGTTCCGTCTGGTTTCTCGTCGAATATAAAGGGAATAGTAAATATGAAGGAGAAAAATTCCAGAACCTAAAGTCCCATGACTGCCACGTGCTTATGACACAATTGCTTCCGGTTGCATTGAGGGGACTTCTACCAAAATGTTCGACTAGCCATTGTGAAGATATGTGCATTCCTCAACGCAATTTCTCAGAAGGTAATGGATCCAGAAACTTTGTCAGGATTACAGGAAGATGTGGTCGAATGTCTTGTCAGCTTCGAGTTGTTGTTCCCACCATCCTTCTTCAATATTATGACGCACCTCCTCGTTCACCTAGTTGAAGAGATTAGAATTCTCGGTCCTGTATTTCTACACAATATGTTCCCCTTCGAGAGGTTCATGGGAGTATTAAAGAAATATGTTCATAACCGAGCTAGGCCGGAAGGAAGTATCTCAAAGGGCTACGGAACTGAGGAGGTCATTGAGTTTTGTGTTGACTTTCTTCCTGACCTTAAGCCGATTGGTGTTCCTGAATCTCGGTATGAGGGGAGGCTGACTGGAAAAGGCACACTAGGAAGGAAAGCAACGGTGTGCAGGGACAAGATTTCTTTCAATCAAGCACACTACACAGTTCTATACAATTCCAGCTTGGTGGCTCCGTACATCGAGAAACACAAGAATGTTTTACGAGAAATAAACCCGGGCCAGCCCGAGTCCTTGATTACACGTCAACACATGAATACCTTCGGCAGTTGGTTGCAAAGACATCTCATCCATCGAAGCGGACACCACTGTTGTAGAGCAGCTGTACTTGTTGGCCAGGTTACCATCTTCAAACATATGTACATTCCAAGGGTACGAGATAAATGGGAATACATTTTACACGATCGACCAAGATAAAAAGAGCACCAACCAAAACAGTGGTGTCCGCTTCGATGCAAAAGACGAGAATGGGCAAACCACCACATATTATGGATACATAGAGGAGATATGGGAACTTGACTATGGACCCACTTTTAAGGTCCCTTTGTTTCGGTGCAAATGGGTAAAGCTCAGCGGTGTACATATAGACGATAAGTACGGTATGACAACAGTGGATCCCAACAATCTTGCGTACATGGACGAGCCATTTGTCCTAGCCAACGAGGTGGCTCAAGTTTTCTACGTGAAGGACATGTCTAGCAAATCGAGAAAAAGAAATCAACAAAATAATACATCAACGGAGGAGCCAAAGCGCCACATAGTTCTTTCTGGGAAAAGAAACATAGTGGGAGTGGATGACAAGACAGACATGTCAGAAGATTATAATAAGTTTAAAGAAATTCCGCCCTTCACGGTGAAAATTGACCCAAGCATTTTGCTAAATGATGAAAATTCTCCATGGCTACGGCGTAGAAGATCACAATAGTAGATGGCGATGTAAGAATGTATTCCCAAGACAATCTCTACATTTATGTAATAATAAGAACCCTTTCCCCAACACTGTTAGAGGAGACGGAGTCTTTCACGGGCTTGCAGGGAAATTTTTCCGAGGAGCAGCTTCCGAAGATGCCGTAGGGCGTGTGCACCAACGACATCTTCGAGAAGCTGCGCCACGGGAGATTTCCTAACCCTTTCCTTCATCCATGTGAATGAAACTGTGTTTGGCTTGTTGATCTGCTTGGCAAGGCGTATCGATGCTCCTTTTATAGGCACGGCACCGCTTCTACTTTGTATTGTTCCTTCGACAGGGCGTCGTGCGCTACATGCTTTATCTCATCGAGCAGTGCGTCCACCCACGCGTCCTTATCCTGCCGACATCTTTAGTCCCGGTTGCACCCACCAACCGTGACAAAAGGTTACCGACACATCCTTATCCTGCCGACAGCTTTAGTCCCGGTTGCACCCCTCCTAGATAAGCCTCCCCCAGTCTTTTGTCCCGGTTGGAGCCTCCACCCGGGATGAAAGTTTCGCGCGCCACTTCGTTCCCGCCTATTTTCTTCCCGCATTCCCGCCATTTTTCCACTATATATATGTAGGCTTGGACTCATATCTGCAAACCTCATCACTCTCTCCCATGGCTTCCACCGTATGTCTAACACCCCGGGAGGCGGAGGTGCTTTGCGCCTCGAACTACCCCTGCCCGCCCGGCTACCGCGTCCCGACCGGCTGGTTGCTGAGCGTCGGAGGCGTACCGGTCCCTCCTATCCCTGTAGGTGTGCCACGCGAGATGGCCATCACGAACCACTACTATTTCGAGCTCACGCCCGAGCAGCGGAGGAATCCCCGTGGCATCCCGACTACAGCCCGACTTGGGACAGCTTCTTCATCAATCGGCGTGAGAGGGCGGTTGCCAGGTACGAGGAGGACGGCCCGCCTCCTTCGAACTTCAACGAGGCCGGCCGTCGGATGTGGTGGCGCGGCCGGACTCTCCCAGCGTCATGGCCTATCGTGGCCCCCGCCTGCGCTACCCTCAATCCCAGCCCACGCGTGCTCACCCGCCGAGGTTCGACAACCGCGACCCCGATGCTAGCGACGATGACGTCGGCGACTATGATGACTAAAGTGGCGACTATTATAGGGCTAGGCACGACTATGATTGAATGGCTGCAACATTCGAATCTGGCCATGTATCTTAATTTTCAGTTGAGCTCTGTACTTTAATTTCAGTTCAATCGTAATAAATTTCGTGTCAACCACTTTATTGAACAAAAACAACCGACAACGACTTTATAAACTAAAATTAAACTAATAGAACCGACAACGACTTAATTGAAATTACAATAAAATAGATAAATTACTAGTCTAGTCTCTACTCGTCGTCGGAGGTTGTCTCCGTCCAAATGTCATCCCACCGAGGGTTTTCGGTCCAAGTTGTATTCGGGTTCTCGAGCTCGAAGGTGGCGACGGCCCGACGGTGGCGCCTGTTGGACCTGCGTTGTGCCCTAAGGTTAGCGAAGAACGCGTCGGTGTTGTCGACGTCGTTGGGGAACTGCGCCCTCCACTGGCGCATCAACTGCTCGTCGTGCTCGGCGATGGTGATCCTGCGCTGCACCTGGCGGTGCCGGCGACGGTCCTCGTCGTCGACGAGGCACGGCGGTGGCGCGAGGAACTCCGCTCCTCTAGCGATTCAACATCCGGGAAGTTCATGTCGCGCCGTGGCCGCCGAAAACGCCACGCCGCCGCGTCATAAGCGCGCGCCGCCAGCTCCGGCGTGTTGTACGTGCCGAGGGTGAGGCGGAAGCCACCGGCGCGTATCTCGGCGTAGAACCTACCGCTCGGACGCACTCGAACGCCACGGAAACCGGACGACGACGTGGAGGCATCCCGGAGATGAATGAGCGGAGGCGGTGGCGACGTGTGGCTGCTGCGCGCGCACGCGGCGTATAGCGCACGCGGGGCATGACACGTGTAAGCCACGGCTACACACGTCGCATGCGGGGCATGGCACGTGTAAGTTACGGCGCGCACGCGGGGCATGACACGTGTAAGCCACGGCTACACACGTCGCACGCCGGCAGCGACGGGGCGACACGTGGCACGGGGAAGCGACACGTGTGGCAGGCCGGCGGTGCGTAGTAGAAAAGAAACAGAAACGGATCAAAGTTAAACGGAGCGGGGAAACCTTTGTCGGTGTCACTCCGCATATCATTAGGGGTGAAACATACACGACTATCAACGTTTGATATGATGCGAGATGCAAATAGGTATATGGATGTCATATTCATGTTCATTGGTTTTTGCTGATCAATTTTCATGTATAAAACATTTCTATTTGAGCTACCATTTAAAAGTTATTACAATAATAGTTTTTATGTTTTTAAAATAGTTAAATAGGGTTCTATTTGGGCTGATCCGCGTCCAACGGCTCCGGGCCGTTGGATACAAACGGCCGGAGCCGTTGGATGCACTGTGCCACGGATCAGCTCCAACCCCTTTTGTCGCGGGTGGAGGCTCAACCCGCGACAAAAGACCCACCCTTTTGTCGCGGGTGGTGGCACAACCCGCGATAAAAGGGGGGCCTTTTGTCGCGGGCTGTACCACGACCCGCGACAAAAGGGGGTATGTATATAAGCTTCCCGTCGCGGGCAGAGCCCCCACCCGCGACACTGGAGGCAACCCTAGACGACGATTCCACGCCGCCAGGCTGCTCAAAATTCCCGCCGCCGCCGCCGCCGCGCCGCCTCCCTCGAGCTCCTCCTCCGGCGCCGCCTCCCTCGAGCTCCTCCGCCGCGCCTCCCTCCCTCTGCCACGCGCGCTCGGGGGCCGCCGCGCCGCCTCCTCTCGCCGCTCGGGGGCCGCCGCGCCGCCTAGCTCGCTCGAGCTCCTCTCCGGCGCCGCCGCAGCCACGCCTTGCCGGCCGCCTCCCTCGATCGCCTCCCCGCCGCCGCGTCAAGTGGCAGCAAGCGAGCCGGCGCCGGCCATTTTTTTTAATTTTTTAGTTATTTTTAGTTAATAGTTATTTAGTATATAGTTTATGTAATTAGTTAATAGTTATTTTTAGTTAGTTTATTTAGCTAGTATGTAATTAGTTAGTTAGTTAGTTTATAATTAATATAGTTTTTTAGTATAGTAAAGTTTATGTAATTAGTTAATGTAGTTTATGTAATTAGTTAGTTTGTATTTAGTTAGTATAGTTTTTTAGTATAGTTTACTAAAAAAACTAGTTAGTGTAATTAGTTAGTTTGTATTTAGTTAGTTTGTATTTAATTAGTTAGTTAGTATAGTTAGCGTAATTGAACCGGATGCCGATACCGGCCCTCTCCCTCTCCTCGCCCGCCGGCCCTCTCCCTCTCGCAAACACCCCTCTTCTCTCCCTCTCGCGAACACCCCCGACGCCGCAACTTTTTTCTCCTCTACCTCTGAAACGTCGAACTTCCCTCTCCTCTCCCTCTCGCCGACACCAGTCGCCGACACCCTCACGCGCCCTCTCCCTCTCGCAAACACCCCTCTTCTCTCCCTCTCGTGAACACCCCCGCGCAACTTCCCTCCCTCTCGCAAACAACCGACACCCTCTCCCTCTCGCAAATACCAGTCGCCGACACCCTCTCCCTCTCGCAACCAACCGACATCGATACCCTCTTCCTCTCGCAACCAACCGACGTCGATACCTCTTCCTCACGTGAGCATTGTCGAGATCCTCTCCTTGAGCCTACCCCATCCGTGGTTAGGGTTAGGGTTTGGGTAGTGTTTGGTTAGGGTTAGTGTTTGATTAAGTTTAGGGTTTGGTTAGGGTTAGAACATGTACTTATCGATTTAATTTTTTGCAGAAACAATGGATCCATTCGAAATCCGTCGAGACTTGGAACAGGAAGACCTATTCGAGGACATAATCCGCGATGGTCCAGAAGCCGACCGAGAAGACCGCGGCTCCGGTGATGGAGAAGACCGCGGCTCCGGTGATAGAGAAGCCGACGGCTCCGGTGATGGAGAAGCCGACGGCTCCGATGATGGAGAAGCCGACGGCTCCGGTCATGGCGAGGTATACGATCAGTTGAGGCATTAATGGAATTCTATATGTACATATGTATATAAATTAACTGATTTTTATTCTCTTAGGCCTCCGAAGATAAGTTGGAGAAACGAGGCCCGGCAAAGAGACTGGGCAAAAAGACCACTTCAACATTGAAGCTATATCACCGAAAGGCCAACCGGTGGCACCCGCGAGTGTCAGAGTGACATTTAAGAATCAGTGCGGAGTTCTGGTTAGAGATCGTCTCCCGATCACTATTAGAGAATGGAACAAGACCAAGAATGTGTCCGAAGATCAGGTTGCCGATAGGTACAAGAACACACTTTTGACGACCTCATGTCACATTTCACTTTGCCGATTTGGGATCGGACTCCGAGAATGCCAAGTAGGGCGCTAGTGAAGAAATGGGCTCGCAGAAGATGGGGGAACTTTTCCGGCGTATAAGAACCGGTTATGGTCAGCTTATAAGGCCGAGAAGAAGCCTCCCAGATTCGAAAACTATCTAGCGAAGCAGGAGCATAACTGGGAAGAATTTGTGCAGTACAAAGAATCAGAGGAGGCTGTGAACCTGTCAAAGAAAAACAAGAAGAATGCAAGCGAAAAGAAATATCACCATCATACGGGCGAGGGGGCTACGAAGTAGCCATGCCTAAGTGGGATGCACAAGAGGCTGAGATGAAGCGAATGGGATCACTCCAGAACCTGAGCGAGAAGGATGGGACACTAGGGCTCGAAATTGGTTCCTTGGCATGGCTGTGAGTATGACATGAAGACAGGGAACCTTGTTGAAAGTGACAGCAAGGTTAGGGTACCCAGAGCAAAATGGATTGAAGTGACGGCTGATATTAAAAAACTAAAGTTTGCTCCCGATAGAGAGAAAGACTTGCCGACGCTTGTCCTCGGTAATCCTGAGAAGGGAGGACGAACAAGAGGCTACGGCCCTAGTGTTCCGTGGGCGCTTGGGTTTCCGAATGACGCGGAGACTTATAGAAGCCGAGCGAGAGCAAAACAACGCGAGCTGGAGGTGCAGAATGACCGGATGGCTGAGTTCCAACGGCAACTAGACCAGCAGAAGCGGGAGATTCAGCAGCAGCAGCGGGAGATTGATGAACTTAAAGGACATCGCCAGCCAGATAATACCGCCGGCATATCTCAGCGACGAGACAGCAGCGTGGCCGACTCGGAGGCCCCGCCTACACGGATGATGATAGATGCCGGTCCTGGCGACCCATTGGATGGAATCAAGGAGCAAACACCTTGTGATCTCCATGAGGTGTTCAGGAAGGTGTCTGTTAAGGTGGCGGTCGGCTATGTCTTACCGGCATTTGGACCTGAAGGTGAGCCGGCAACATGGCATGGCAATCAGATTCCAACTGGCTATGCTCGTGTCGGGGTGGATTCAATTGTACCGTCGTGGGAGACATTGGAGCTCGAAATCCCTGGAGGTGATGAGGGGCTTACACTCAGAGAGGTGCTGGGAGAAATCATTCTCTGGGAAAAGAAGAACATCAGGGCAGCTGGGTAGCCCCTAGTACCAGTCGTCCCAGGTCACCATCACCTCCTCCAGGTGATCGCAGGCCACCATCACCTCCTCCTACCGATCACATGTCGCCACCATCGCCCCATGGGTACGACGTCGACCACGACATCCGTACTCCATCTCCATCTCCAGCGCCGCCTCCGCCCACTAAGACTCGGAATGCACCCAGCCGGAAGCGTTTCAAGAGTCCCTGTCCGCAAGATGTCGCCCCTCCCAAAAGTACCAAAGGTTCCTCCCCCGTCCTTACGATCGTACTGAGGAGGAAAATGATGCCATTGTTAAGAAATACAATTATGATTTTTTCATAAGGAGAAACCTCCAGCGCCAGAGCCATACACAGAGAAGCAAAAAGAATATGATGTTAGTTTTCTGAACACACCATCGCAGTATGACTTACACGAGAAGAAGGATGACTATACACGCACACTTGCGAAGGTAATTGACGAGAAGAAGGAAGAAAAGGCTAAGGAGAAGGATATTGCTGGCACGAGCAAATCATCAGCTAGAAGTGCAGCCGAGAAAAAGTCAAGTTCAACAAGTGCACCCCTCAAGGCCAAGCAAACGACAAAAGGCAAAAGGAGAAAGGAAGTTCCCCTCGGAGATCAGCCCAAACAATCGATCCCAGCACTCAAAGTGTTTAATGTTCCCAAGGTGTACCAGGAACATGGTGGTTTCGATATGGAAGAAGCTGCAAGCCTAGCGGCTGCCTGAAGTTACCGTGGAGGAATTGCATGATGCTGCACTACCCATTGCTGATATAGCTCCTAAATTTGTCTACGGGGCCGACTTGGTCAGCAGAGAGCTGCATAAACTGCCAACACATATGCGGAATTTGCATCAGTGGTACCTTGATGCATGCAAGGAGAACATAAGGTACATCCTGGCGAATATACCAGATGAATATTACTACCGAAAGGAGGAGATCCATATTGAGATTAATGAACTCTGGCAGTTATTCAATTTAGAAGCCCTCGACAAATCTCTCATGAGTTGCTATTGCTTGTAAGTTGTTAACTACATATAAGTTCATTTTCATTCAGTTCATGTTCGTTTTCATTGCATATACTCATTATATCTTATGTGTTCTCTTATGCAGACTGAAGATCAGTGAATGCAAAAGTAATAATATTATCAATATTGGGTTTGTTGACCCGATAAAATACATGTTGAAACGGTAAAGCATAATGCCTCAGAAACGGGGGGAAACCTACTAAGGTTTTTGGGGGAGCAATATTTCTGTGATTCAATATTGTTTCCTTACAAACTACGAGTGAGAGTCTTAATGATCTTTTATGCACATTCAATTTTTCTTACTCGATGTTAAGTGTAATTTCTGACGTATATACATAACATGTGCAGCTTCCACTGGATTCTACTAGACATTCAAGCTGATAAGGGAATAGTTGAAGTAAGAGACCCACTGAGTAGAGGCGTGGACGGGTTCCGCGACTTGAAGTTGCTCCAAGTGTAATTTCCTTCATCGCCGCGCTTTATCTTTCGTGAGATATCAATTAATTATCCACTCATTCAATCATTCTTTTGCCTAGCAGGGCTTGGAGAGCTTTGAAGAAACATCATAAGGACATTACCTTGGCAGAGAAGCTAACATTTACTCCTGTACCGTGCCCCAGCAGCCACAAGGGACGAATCTATGTGGATACTACGTTTGCGAGTCCATTCGCATGTTAACCACTGAGAAGCAGAACAATAATAAATTCGACGTGAGCAATAACATTCACAACTTTATTTATTATCGTCAATATTTCGTTATCAAAATTGATATAGTCATACTCATCTCATTTTCGTATATAGGTCGACTACATGCGGGACATACTCCAACCAAAGGAACACCTAATAGGAATCGCCGAGGAACTGGCGGGACTTTTGGTTAGAGAAGTATTAAACAACAAAGGCTTGTTTAGTCCAAATGGATGCTCTACCTCCAAATAGACGGTCGTTAGTACCACTTGTCTGTCGATCGTGAGCTCCATGTATATATATATGTAAGGGAAGAATATGTAAGGGGAATCGACTTGTGCTTCCATATTTGTTTGATCGATCTATATATATAATGAATGAACGTGTATAACTTCTAGTAGCGTACAAATATATGCAATTTTTATTTTCGAATGGAAAAAATGAAATAAAAGGGGGCGGCGGGGGGGGGTGTGCACCTCAAACCCTAAAGCAGGTTGTGCGCGCCACGTAGGTTTTTGTCGCGGATACCACCCGCGACAAAAGGGCTCGTCCTCCGCGCCGCTACGCCACGTGGACCTTATGTCGCACAAGTAATGATCTGAAGAAAGCCCTTATGCATCTGATGATTCAAGCAATCATTTTTGTAAAGCATGGTAGGAAGGCCACGTGGTAAATGCTCATATCCTGTGTAAGTGATAACTACGATTGTGTGTTCTAATTGTAGTTAGATCCCCCGCTCCGTGCTTCTTACATTTTTTTGTGAATTTATGCAGCTATCATGGTCCTACTTTCCGTGATTGGATGGATGCAATCAACGCTCGCTCCATTGAGGATCGCCTGACAGATGAGTTCTCAACCAGGTTGTTGTGGGCCGTTCAACGAAAACGTCTCTCGTGCACTTGGGAGGCTCTCTTTTTCCCCTTTCTCCTTCTCTCTCCACCCTCCCGTTGAGAGTCTCCTTGCTGCTCCCGGCACCTCTTCCCTCTCTCCTCGCCGGCGCTGCTGGCTGTGGTAGGGAGTGGAGATGGTGGCCGGTCCTCTTGTACATACTAGTAGTTTTAAGTTGGTGTTGTATGCTACGGCGGTCTGGCGTTATGCCGTTTAGGAGTGCTGTCCCGCTTGTGCGCAGCGCGGGATGGAGGCTGGGCTTCTCTGCCGGCGAGCTCTCGAGGTGGGAGCGGTGGCTGGTGGGCGGATCCGGCGAAGCTCCTCAGAATAAGCGCGGCGGAGCCAAAGTTCGAGCAGATCTGGAGGTGTGGTGTTCCTCTCCTTGGCGTCATGGTGGCGGGGAGAAGAAGGACGTCCATGTCATTTTGGTGAAGGCTGGTTCTACGGCTTCGAGGAAAACTCGAGCTCATGGCCCCCCATGGGCTCTGGATGCTGCTGTCCATGGCGGAGTAAATCAACGAAGGCTATGTTTGCCAACGTTATCCATGGCCATAGGGGCCGCTCCGCGCTCGGCTGCCAGGATAGCTCGAGCTTGTTCTTCCTCCATTCGGAGGATCTTGGTCCTCTGCGCGAGGATCCCACCCAGCGTCACTCTAAGTGGTATAGTCCCCAGATGTGTCGTTGGGCCTTGTGCTCTGAGGTCGTCATCAATCGGTGGTGAAGAAGAAGGATGGGATTGCTTTTCTGTAAGTCTGATTAGGGTCCTTCTTGCTATCTGTCGGGACCGAGTTGTAATTTTCTCTTTCCTATTGGTCCTCTTTGTAATCATGTTCTCACCGCTTGGATAATGGCAGTCTCCAGGCCCTTCCCGGCCTTTCCCTGTTCAAAAAAAAAAGAGTTCTCAACCATGATGCCCCATTTGATGTTTTTATATTTTACTTGCGCCACCCAGAGACCAAGTGTTGGCTACTGTATCACCACCACCCCGGATTTCAGCCGTGAAAAGTTTTCCTCAGGAAATTCTGTAGAAGTACTACTTTTCATAGTTATCTTATTTCGTTCTCCTTTTTCACTAAGTTACTTTCAGTAAAAACTGTTGCGTGGAGCTACTGATAGTTAGAAGCAGTTAATATGTATACAGTGTGGTCGTGTAACTCAGATAATTAATATCAAGCACAGACGTAAAACAAATAACTTGAATATAGCAGTACCATTATCACAAAAAATGTCACATGGATCATGCATATTACACAAGGTTAAAAAGCTGAGTGGACAATAAACTTTTTATTTTGTAGAGACATAATTCAGACTAATAGGACACACGAAGTCAGGTTCGGACCACCAGAGCAATCCTAGAGGCTTTACAGCCTCCTGAGCCGAAGGTTCGTGTAGTACCGTATGGTCAACCATTGTCGTAGAAACGCCATGACACGGGTCAGTATAGATACACGAGTTGGGCCAAGTGTTAGACGATAAGCTGCTAGCTCAACAGCTACTGGCTCAAAGACAATATGGTTCTCGTCAGTGGATTTTAAAACTCCTACAACATTTAGAAAACAACAAGAGTTAGAATACTCATGTATGTTAAGCAGTTTAGTAAAGTCAACACTACATTCTAATACTCGTTGTGTCATCTAGCAGGTGTAAACTGCAACTTACTATAATTTGATGATATAGCGCAATATCGTAGACTCCAATTAGTGAACAGAAAAATGTGTGTCAGTTCTTGTGTACGTTGCTGCTGTACTCTAAAGATGTCTCTCAATGCTTGCCTCTCATTATCGATGAGAAGCTTTGACTTCAGCTTGGTGAGTAGCCCACACACAGAAGTGGGTTGCAATATTAACTTGTATGAACCAGAACCTATCTCTGGGAGTTTAGAAAGCGTGTTAGATTTTTAGTTGCATTATGTGCTTCCCATGGCCATGCATCTGCTGTGGTGTCTGCACTCTAAGATCATATTTCATACCAATTGGTGTCTGCCACACTGAATTTTGTAGGTCTTCCTGTTGCTTACCAAGAAATTTTGAAGAGCAGGCCGATTTAGTGTGGCAATTATGTAAACATGCTGGCAGTGTTCCTTCCATGGCTTTCAACTTCCGCTCATCCCATGAACATGAAGATATTCGTAACTGCTTATGTAAAATAGTACCGTTAGAGAAACTTTCTTCAGTAGGTCTTCACATTTGCGACTCTCTACAATTTCAGGCAATAACTTGCTTGCTGTCGTGCTAAATTTGAGTTCTTAAATTTGTGAAGGTTGTATACTTGTATTTACTTGGATCAAAGGGAAAGCAACCAGAGAAGTGGTGCAGAGTATCTTCAGTGATAATTTGGATAGAAGTCATAGCTGCAAAGATGCCTCCGTTGTTGATCAAGCTGATGGTCAGGCTGATAAGTCAAGAAACTGCATCCTTGACCATCTGTATTGGATCAGAATGAACACTTACTGACATTTATCATTGGTTTTTCAGTTTCTGCCACTCTAGGAGTTCATGTGTGAGATAACTTTCAGAAGCTACTCCAGGAGTAGAGTATACCTGCATTTTGACTATGATCGTCCTCTTCTTCTTCAGGTATGTTGAGGTCCTCTTCAGGTGGAGGAGTGCAATTGAGGTCCAAAATTGATAGTGCTATTCTTGCTGATGCTATTTTATTAGTGATGCAGATTTTATTACTGACCAATGGTTGTCTTCGATACAGCCTGGAGGTAATTTCTTCAGTTTTTGAAGGGAAAGACATGATGTAGTCTTTAATTTAGTCTTTGTTTGTCACTTCCATGGGTAAAACTGTTGTGCTCATCTATATCAAGATAACCAAGAGTTAGAAAATAAAAAGATAGTCAACAAGATCATATTCATTCACTTAGTCCTTGAAAGGACAAGTATGTGAACTTTCCCTCAATATTATTAGTTGCATCCAGAGTATTATGCCAGATTTTACTTGTTGAGAGACTATGTTGAAACCATGGTGCTAGTAAGCCTTAGGATAGAACTGATTATTACACTTTTTTTTGCTGTCTAGCCCAGCGTAGCCTTATCTTGACTTTCGTTGAACGACAATAGAAGAAGTAGCTTAGTAGGTGTATAGGATCCAGCCTAATTTTTAATTATCTGAATTCACCTACATGTTACACTATCTCTACAGCAGTTCCAACTAACATATACTTTTGAGAAAATTTCCTTATATACTCCAAATTTAGCACATAGATGGCAAATAAAATAAATCAGCGAATCAGCACATGGATGGCAAAATTAATCTGTGCATGTGACATTCATATGACTTTCCTCGAAGTTGATCATGCCAAAGTCAACATCATGTTATTTGGGTACAGGGAGATGCAGGAGATGCAACAGTTATATAAGATGAAAATAAAGTTTGAAGCAATTCCATGAAAGGTATATCTTTCTTTCCATCCGAAAGCATGAACATAAACTTTCAATACTCAGGCATCTACTTTCCAACCAATTTAGAGGGGAGACAACCATCATGCCAACCAATTTAGAGGTGTGATCGGCTTATCTCTACTATCTAAAAAACAGGTTACTCTCTAGATGTAAAAGAAAACATTGATTAGGCTAGAGGCATTTCCTACATTATGACTGTTCATCTTGAGGACGCCTTGACGCTGGCAAATAATGGTGGGGCGTTCGTCTCCTTTGGAATCCTAGAGTTTTATATGATGAATCTGCGATCGAGTTCTTTGATTTGTTGGTGCAGATCAAGGAGTGTATAAGCGGGCTGTCGCTGCAGCAGTAAGGAGACGCCGTAGCAACATCACATAATAGTGCTCACAGGTGAGGGGATTCCCATTGGTTTGCATGTTGCGGCATTCTTGAGATTTATTTATTGCAAATTTCCAGTGTTTTATGGCCTGTTTGGAGGTTTATATTGCTACTTTGTCATGTAGACCCTTTTATTCACGATCCGAATCGATAGGAATAGAAGAAGTGAAGGTTTATTAGGACGTGTCTAACCTGAAATCCCACATGATTTCTTTGCACCATATGCATTTTCCAAAGGTGCTGATCGAGTCGCGGTCTCCTCACATTGCACTTCGTGAGGGTAAGGCTTGCCACTAACACCTTCCCCAGACCCCGCACAGTGCGGGAGCTCTCAGCACTGGGTACGTCCTTTACTACTTTTGTCGAATGCATGCAGGAGCACTATAGCTGCCCCATTATATTAGAGGAGAAAGAAATACACTACTCCCTCCGATTCAAATGATGGGGAATTCTCCCTGATGACAACCAATTTCAGAAGGGCATACAGCTTAGAGGTGTGATTACGTACCTTCACTCTCCCTGTTGATCCGAACACATGTTGTAAACTCTCCCTGATGATCCGCATACACCTTTGTATTAAAGGTGTGATTCCTGGAGGTCTCTCGCCCATCCATGCTTGAGGGTACCCTTTATCTGCACGCACTAGAAATCTGATGGGCTTCTCTGATTTGGAGGTGTGAAATTGTAGAGATCTGGGGCAAGTACCGATCTAGTTGCTGCGAAATGATGTAGTTTCCTTTCTTCTGTGCTGATGCGAAATCCCTAAAAATCCCTGAAATGATGGGAGTTTCCTTTCGTATGTATGGTAATGCGTTGATTCTGTTGCCTTCAAAAGGTTTAGTTTCCTTTTTCCTCCCTGAAATCTCTGAAATCCCTGAAATGATGGAGTTTCCTTTCGTACGTATGGTATTGCGTTTGGTGCGAAACGATGTAGTTTCCTTTCTTCTGTGTTGATGGAAATCCCTAAAATCCCTAAAATGATGGAGTTCCCTTTCGCCTGTATGGCAATGCGTTGATTATGTTGCCTTCATAAGGTGTAGTTTCCTTTTTCCTCCCTAAAAAGGACGACGAAAGTAGGGGGAGAAGGGGGAACATGTTCCTTCTTTTTAAGTAGTAGAGAAAATCCTGGCACATTTTCTTCATTTACTCAACCTGCATCACATCTCGTCCTCCACCCGTGTCTTGCTAGGATACACATTGTTTCTCATCCTGCCATCCTCTTCATGAAACCTCCCCCTCCAATCTTTACATTTGTTGCGCTCCATGATCATTCTGACTTCACTTGGATTCAATGCATCAATATGTCATCCTTCATTCTCTCCCTGCCACACAACCACACATGGTGGAAACCTCTCTAGCCTTAATACATTGAAGGAAATATCTTGTTTTTACATGCCAATCAAGCAACTATTGCCTATTTATCTAACTCGACATGCTACTCGACTAACACCCTTCTTTCACCGGCTAGCAGCTATCCTTACATAAGTGTTACACCTACTTGAATTTGGTTCCCCTTTTCTACAAGTGTTGCTCTGTTATTCCATCTGGCTGACCCTAATTTCTCCCGATACACCATCAAGCAACACAAATAATTTTTTTCAAAAAACCGCTCCTTCATAAAGCGTGTATGTTATATTTCCATAAACATCTAAACTCCCTAGTTCAGTTTCAGAAGCCCACAATGCATTTCGGTTTATATAATATGGATAGTCAAAAGTCAATATCACACCGAAGTTTCTTGACAGAAAAGACACAGTACCAATAACATAAGAAATAAGAATATCCTACAAGTTGTTCTCAAACAAAAACGATTATGAACTAATGGAAAAGGCATCTTAAGACACAACGAGAAGGATGGCGACATATTTCATGAACCTAATGTAATACTATATGTTAGCGGGAAATCAGAGAGCATAAGTTGTCTCAAGCAGAATATCCACATCCCTCTATTCTTATGCGGTAATTGATAAACTTGAGTACAGTACCTAATTTTGAGTAAACCCTAGTCTCAGGTACATTAGACCCTTGTGTGTGTCAATTCCCTTACATACTACCTAACAATTCATTTTATTGTGAAATTATTGATTTAATATCATAAATGATCGTATTTTTGTCTGAAACAACAGTCAAACTTAGATGTCATTGAGTTTGACTAAATTTATTGGCCTTATTTATTGTGACAGAGCGAGTAATTAATTATCATCTCACTTGCAAATTCACTCACCATCAGGACCAGAAATGTGTGAACGTGTACCTAGAGGATTCAATCTGATACTACTGTAAAAGATAAACTGACCTTATAAGAAAACTGAAACAAATACAATACAACGAGGAAATGTGAACTGAGTTGCTCAAATTTTATATAAGCGTACGTGGCATAATAATACTCTTTGAATGCCTTATGAAGGTGTGAACATGGAGGGGCCTTATGTATATTTACTAATATAGACCGGTCTAAATTGAATGTAGTTTTTACAGATATAGCACATTACATGTTGTAAACATAGTTGTGTTCGTAGTGTACATTTTCTTTAGGATGATAAATTTCAATTGATGCATTATCTATAAATAGCAAGCATTGCATTTTAAGAACACCTCCAACAATGAAACTAGAATAAATTGAGCTGGCATAAAAATTTATGATGGGCTGATAGTAAAACAATATAGCAAAACACTAATAAGAAGGATGCAATGTACCTTTGATATGTGTACTGAGTTTTGGTGGAATTGGAATACTGTCAAGTAGTATTATCTATGTGAAATGAAACTACGAATCATTTGTGACAAAGATTTTTGTATTTGCATCTCTTACCAAATAATACAAGGAACTTGTATTGCCGATTAATATTCATAGCTACTTGCTTGCGTCGACGACGACCATGGCGGCAGTGAACACCCAAATCACTGAACTGCAGCTTCAGTATAGTCCTGACGAGATCCCTGTTTCTGCACTTGTTTTAACAGAACTTTCATTACCCATTTTAACATCACATTGATGGATAATAGTCAGTTAATCACCCACCACCTTGCATATATCAAAGAACTTGCAGAAGTTGATAAGCACATGGAACAAATAACACGTTTGCATACCTTACTACTTGGAGAAGCATCTCCTTAACTATTGGAAATGTCAATCGTGTTTAGAACTCTTCTGGTTGTAGTGCTGAGCGGAATTGAGGACCCAAACATCGTGAAGCCGAAATCCTGAACAAGCACAACACATACCTAGAATCAGATACCCAACCATCATGTCCTGCTGCACCTCCAGATAGCCCAACGTCGAATGGCAGTACTCATCGTCCATCTTCTCCAGCACCGCCTAGATTGTTGTCGTGTCGCCCGTCAGCAAGCAGTTCACCTTCCCTGCCTCGGCGAGCTGCGTGGCCATGAAGATGAGGTATCTCTCCGGGAGTCCGGCTGCAGCCGCTGCCGCCTGTCCTTGGCGCAATACAACTTGGTAAGCCAATTCATATGTTAAGCTGAAACCATAAAAATAATTAGCTGTCATGGTTCATTTCTACGATCGCACTAAATTAAGTCTCGATGTCATAATACTATACTTATATCAGTCTGTCACAACAAAAGGGAAGGGAAATTGTCCTAAAATAACCGTAAAAAAATAACTGTAAGACAACAAAACTTGTAAATTTTAGTCAAATCTCGTCTAATTATCTACCTGTTAGCAAGACAAGGAAATGAACACAATATATATGGAGAGCAAACAACAGAAATTATGGAGGACCAAAGTATTTCTATAAATAAACAAAGCTTGTACAGCTCAGAGACAGTAGAGGCATCATCTCATCAGATATTGGGTCGTCAGAGTTTTCCTGAGGTCATGTGATGATCACTCCTTCCATGCCAATGCCGTAGCAAGACCTGGAGTCACCAATGATCTAACTCGCATCCATGGATGTGGATGGCTGAGCAGCGACCAGACACAAGGGAACCTCGTGTAGGAAAAAGAGAAAAATACAGTGGCCAATGTCGATGGGGGTGGTACCAACCATACTACCATGTCATAACAGTGGCGCTGACGAATGTAACCATAGTGCAAGGGCATAAAGCAAGGCTTGGTAGAAGCATAGAGTAATATGAATGGTGGCAACATCGCGTACATGTCCGTCGCTGACAACACATACTGTAACAGAACAGCCTCACCATGGTGCTCCCCTAGAAGCTCCTTCCTTATTCCTTGAGAAGGAACAATGTTTACATCACTTCATCGTGAGTAATTAGTTCATATGTTATGCAGAACATGAACTAAAGAATTAAAAGAGCTCGGACATAGACAACTAAGAAGAATTTTGACTCCAGATTTTCATCAAATCTACGAGCGCTTAGCAAGCAATACACATGCACAGGAGCCCATGATGTAAGGAGCAACCTGAGATCGTTGCAGGACACGCCGGCGTCGTCTGGAGATGATGTTCGCGAGAGTTTCCTGTGGCCTGCATCGTCCGCCTCAACGTCTCCTCCCCAGCCGCTCCCCGGGTCAGTGGCGTCGGCGGAGAAGCCCTCAGCTCGGCTGCATCAACAACGAAGCACGGGAATTTCCGGAGCTCCGTCGGGGCGGTGAGTTGCTCGAGTTGGAGAATGCGAGCAGATCAGGATAGGGCCAAACCAGGAGGCGTCGGGGGCTCGGCCGCAGGGAGGACCAAATCGCTCGCCGGACATCGATGGGTAGCGGCGCGATGGGGCAGGAAGCTTTGTTTTCGCTCTGTTCGGTCGGAGATGCGGGCGACATCAGGGCATGTACTGTGGAGGCATGCGAGGAATTACATGATTTGGAGAGGGTCTAAATCGCAAAAAAAAAAACCGACGGACGAGCGACGAAGCGAAACGACGGACCGCGGTACCGATTGACGACGGAACACTCTCCTCTTTTTTAAAAAAAAAAAGTAGTAGAGATAGAGATTAGTTGGATGTATACTTTAGAGCATCTCCAACCGACGCGCTATATAGGTCGCACCGTATATTAATCACCGATATACAGTGCGCGGAGGCGAAAGCGCTCCTCCAGCAGGCGCGGCAAACGGCGCGGCGCTGTAAAAATTTTAGGGCGTGCGGCGTTTTCCACAATCCCGAGCGGCAAATGTGACGCGTCGGCTACAGCGCGCGGCAACGCTCCACGCACGCGCGAATACTCAACGGCTGGAAAATTCCCCCCCGCGCCCGCGCCTTCATTTCCCCTACCGCCCCGCCGCCGCGAAGTCGAGCCGCCGCCGGTCGATTCCGCCACCGGCCCCGCTGCTGCTCGCCGCCGCGCCGTAGATCCGCCTCGCCCGCGCCTCCTCCCGGCAATAGCGGCCGCTCCGCCGCGCTGTACCGCCCGCGCGGCCGCCAACGACGGGCATAAGCCTTCTCCTCTGCGCCGCCGTCGCCTTCTCCTCCGCGCCACCGTCGCCATGTCGTCGTCTTCGTCTTCGAGCTTACTAAGGACATGGCGCGACCATGATGGTCGCCGATTTGCTCACGCACCTCCGCCGGCCGGCCTCCATGATTTTGCTCGCCGATTAGCTACTATAGTTAGTTTTTTTTTTTTGAGATAGCTGTAGTTAAACAATTTCATATGTATGTTTGTAGAGTTCATCATACGATTCATCGGATGACGAGTTCGACCAAGAGGAAGAGGAGAACATATCGCTACTATTAGCATACCGCGCCGTTAAGAAACCAAAATTTGGTGGATCGGTGTTCGGTAGACAGAAGTTGTGGAGAGAAAGGATTGAAGGGCATGAGAAGTTGATGCGGTCGTATTTCAATGAGAATCCGATATTTCCCGAAAGCGGTCGCCGACCAAGAGACTTGGATATGGCATGCATTTTTTGGAATGCCCGGGTCTTGCAATGACATCAATGTTTTTCAACGATCACCACTAATGACAAGACTTGCAATGCGGGAAGGTCCATCGGTGGAGTTTGAAGCAAATGGCCACAAGTACAACTATAGCTACTTCCTCGCCGACGGCATATATCCAAGGTGGCAAACATTTGTGAAGCCGATTATTCAACCAAGAGGTAAGAAGCAAACCCAATTTCACAATACACAAGCGGCGGCTAGGAAAGATGTAGAGAGAGTATTTGGGATTTTGCAATCCCAATTTGCTATTGTTAGAGGACCGGCTAGATTTTGGGACCAAGAATGTCTTTGGTATATCATGACCGCTTGTGTCATCATGCATAACATGATTATAGAGGATGATCGTGGGAAAGATGTGGATCATAACCACTACGAGTTGATGGGGGTTCCCGTGCAAGTGAGGAGGAACGCACATAGGATTGCCCGGTTCATTGCCTCATACCATGTCATTCGCTGCAACGACACACATGATGAGCTTCAAAAAGATCTCATGGAAGAATGGTGGAATTGGAATGGACAACAATAGTTGCATACTTGTTGTATTTGTTTGAAAACTATGTGTTGTATTATCAAAACTATGTTGTATTGTTGTATGTTGGTCTCTAAACTTGTTGTAATTGGTGTGAACAATTTCATGTACTTGTTGTATTTGTATGGTACATTTTATTAGTGAATTTATATGGTTGTTTGATCATGTTTGGTGCATATTTGTGCGTGTTTGTTGTTTGCGGCGCGCTGCGCACTGCAAAATAGAGCATCCGGCGGAGGTGCTGTTTTAGCGCGCCAACACGCGCTGCAAAATGGAGCATCCGGCGGGGCAAATATCGGCCCAGCGCGCGCCATCCGTTTACAGCACGGCGGAAGCGTGCTTTAGCGCGCCGATTTATAGCGCGCCTGTTGGAGATGCTCTTAGTCTATTCTTTATCGTTTCACAAAAAAGTATCTTCTTTATTTTTAACATCTACACAAGTTCATATCGTCCAAACTTAACAAATCATTTAATTCCATAGTCTGTACATCCAACTCCTCGATTCACGAAAAATCTCAAAGCATTATCTTCTGTACGAAAAGAACCTTATAAGGTATTTTATAATGTAATATTTCTTAGTGCGTTATCTTAGGTAGATATGCATGTTAAGAAATAAGTACTATACTACCTCTAACTATTTATAGACGTCTAAGATTTATCTAAATTTGGATGTATCTAGACGCTATTTAGTGTCTACATACATCAAGATTTAGATAAACCTCAGACATCTATTTATAGATGGAGGGAGTATAATGCATTGTTTCTTAGAATTACATCTAAATTGGAAAACAAACAGTAGCAACGGTGCAATGAGATAAAGATTCCTCCACCTGGTTAGCACCCACCGCGACTGCACAACGTCGGCTCCGACACGAGCACCTACCCTGTGACCTAGAGCTTGATGTGGACATATCAAATCGCTGTGAGACGATGAGCGGTGCTCACGATGACGACGGCCGCAGCGCTCATGGTTGGAACACCATCGTTGTTGGCGTTGGTTTAGAACTTCAGATCCACATGAACGCGGCGAATAACACGGCGGAGTAAGCAGAACAAGAGGAGGCTGGAGACGGCAGCGGATCGATGAGGTCCGGGATCAGTAATGGAAGCGGTGCGGGCGCGGTGTATCGCTGGATTTTCTTTTGAGGAAAAGACGTGGGCTTTATTGATCACATAACCAAAATGTCATTACACCCGGATATAATCCGGGGCAACACCACGTGACAACACGCTAAAAGACTCGTACGACTTAGCCAACGAATGTGCATCCATATTAGCACCACAATAGACATGAATGAAAGAACAAGAGGGCAAGGTTCTGGCCAAGATCGAACTTGATATCCTCAGTCACACAGCCCAACATAGGGTGATCCACGCTCGAGTCTGTCACACGCTTCACGATGGATAAATAATCTGAAGCAAAAAAGGCGTTTCAGGCGTGTTGCTCGATTAATGGAAGAAAGCTGGGTGCAACCTTGCAAAGCCAAACGTTCAATTCAGAACGCGATCGACGGCGTCGGAGAGTTCCGACGTTTGGAATGCAATCGGACCCCGATAGGTTGTGTTTACCCTGACAGAAAATATAGGGAAATCCCACCACACCACGGCCGAAACTCCCGTCGAAATCTCAATATCTCATCCTCCACCTTGATGGGGCGTAAGCATAAGGCGGCGGCGGCGGCGGCGGCTGCTGCGGCGGCGGCGATTGCCGGTACCGAGTCAGCCGTCGGCCGTGATCTTTCGAGCCCAGGATCATCCACGTTGACCTCGAGGAAGCGGCGACGCAGGACCGATTCCTCGGAGAATCCTCCTACTCCGGCGGGGTCAATACGCCACATAGGTGAGCCACCCGCCTCCCGCCATTATCCTCCTCTATCAATCCCTCCAACGTCAGCGGGAAAAACGATGAGATATCAAACCTTTTTGGGGAAGATTCTGGAGCGTTTCCTTTTTTCGGGAAGATTCTAGAGCGGTTGTAGAGGCACATCCATGCCATGGTGGATACATGGATCTGGCGAATGGATTTTCGATTTGGATTCGATTCCACACACTCCCAGCACCCTGCCCCCCTCCATTTCCTCCGTCGGCCAGTTAGGGTACTGAACGGCTTAGAGAATGGGCCTTCATCCTGTGTCGGATCCATAGCTGGCGTCATGCTTGATATCTGAGTTAGAGAATGATCTAGGCTAGGCACGTTATTTCTTCTAGTGTTAAATTTGCTTACATGTTTGCAGATCCCAGCTTGGCCAAGGAGATCTTGGTACTGTTTGAGACGCCCTCTGGCTTCGCTATTTTCTGTTTGAAGTACGACTTCGACAAGCCAGACGTTATGGTGGTACATCTTCCTGCTCCGTTTGTCATGTGCTTGTTTGCTCGTCGCTTAATTTGTCGCCGGCATTGCTGATGTTTGCATCTCCAGAAAATCTGGACAATCTTTGCCAAGGATTATAGGTCAACAAAGGTTAGCTCCCTCCTCTTTATTCTTTCCTTCTTATTGTTAATGAGGTTATTGTGTTGCAAATTTAAACTACTGTTCTTGTCTTATTCATGATCTTCATGCTCATCACAGTTCTTTTTAGGGAATAATAATAATATGAGCATAAGCTCATTCTTCACTGCTTTTGTCAATCAACAGACTCAGTACACGATTTTATTATTCTTAATACTGTGCAGAGATCATGTAGCGTGATGTTTTTCCGTGTATGCGCGCACCTTCAAAAACTATTTTGATCCAACACTGGTGAAGAAAATTTTGAAAGAATGGATGGGTGCAGGCTGAAACGTATGAAATTCATAATTCTCTCTTTAGCTGCTTAGCCATAGATGATTGAGCTGTAACTTATTCTGAACGGCATTGAAAGAACTCGAGGACATAAACAAGGCTGTATCTTTACTATTGTTATTATGGTTTCTTGCTAGTGTTTCAAAAAGCAGCTTTAGGCAGGACATTTTGAAAAGAGACGCAGTCACTGTGAACCAGGCTAACCAGTAACTTGGCCGAGTAGCAACACGTCACTTAGAACCTAGGCATCCCATCTAATCGTTTTCCTGCATAGATCAGTTTAGGCTTGGTATATGTAGGGATGTGGAGCAAAATGGAGATGAAGATGTTACATGGTTGTCATTTTCTCTTATCTATTATTCCAAATTTCCTCTACTCATTACCCTTGGCTGCTTGGCAGAGCCGACTGCTTACCACTTAGTGCCTTTTTGTAACATTGATTGCGATGTACATATTTAATTACTGATTGGTGAGATATTTGATTACTTTTCTTTCTTGGCCCCTTAACATGCTTATCATTGTTCATTTCTTTATCAGCACGTTTTCCTGAAAGAGTTTCAAACGTTCAAGGACAAGTCCAGTGCGCTTAATCGTGGTACTGGTGTCAATAAAGAGCTTGCGGAGATGATATTGCGCCATCACCGCCCTGGTCAGGCATTGGCTGTTGGAAAACCTGAATATAAAAGATACATCGAAACAAGCCTGGTTAGTGTAAAGCCCCTTTGTTTGCTTATGATTGTGGAAAACTTTGAATATCTATTTTACTGCCACTTGTTTTAGCGGGATTTACCTTGCCTCTTCAATAAAACTGTGATGGAGGTGATGTGGGGCCTGGAGAATCTCATGGATAGTTTAGTTCCCCAAGAAGAAGTGAAGCTGACGAAGGGGGAGCGCCTGCTAATATGCCAAGGAATAAAAATATTCCTGAATGGTTATGGCTTTGATGTCAAACCGGAGATGGTTAGTTCACAAGTTGCCTTCCTTAATGCCTGAGATGAAATGCTTTCTGCTTTATGGCTCGTGTCATGTCTTGTTGCACTATTGTTTCATATATCCGATAGTTTGTGCAGTGTGTATACTTAGATCCTTAATTGTCCCCGCCCAAATTTCTTGGTGCAATATGAACATTTTTTCTTCTTTTACTGAAAACGCAATATTCCTTTTGTACCCAGGTTAACGAGAAGGTGCTTGTGACGGCATGCATCTTGGTTGATGCTGAATTAATTGATGACACAAATACTAAAACCTTGCGCTGGGCTGCTGACAAGTTGAAGGATGTGTCTGGCATTAACACAAATGACTGGGGCAATGAGAAGACAGTAAAGGCTCTGAAGATCATCTTTGAACCTATTTTAACAACTGTCGCTGAAATGGAGGTAATGTTTTGTAAATGCTTAACATTTTATGGAAATTTGTCATTCATGTAATGGACATTTTTCTTTCAGATATTCACTCCAGAAGAGTTAGCAACCTTGCTGAGGGATGAAGATAAGTATGACGACCTGATTATTCAGGACAATATCCTGAACATCGACCTTGAACTTGCGCAGACACCTCATCTTAAGAAAAATGCCCTGAAAAATCTGGCAATCTTGCTTAGCTAGCTGAATAAAGCATGCGAGGAGAAGCTGATATCGTGTTGTACATTACATGTGTAGTTATTACATTGTGATAAATATACATGCGTTGCTAAATTGTAAGTTGCATGTGATTTAAATTTATGTACATGTTAATTAGATGGTAATTTACATGTACAAAAAATGTATATAGGTGCCAATAAGCTAGTTTAGTGTAGGCACCACTAGTGGAAAATAGGGCTTCCGTGGGAGCCATTTGTCGCGGGCGCGCCTGCACCCGCGACAAATGGGGTGGCCACGTCGCTCCGAAGCCGGCAGAGGCTTTTGTCGCGGCATTTTGTCGCGGGCCGTATTACGACCCGCGACAAAAGGGGTCGGCACCCCTTTTGTCGCGGGTCGTAATACGGCCCGCGACAAAAGGCCATGCCTATATATAGACACGCAGCCAGCCCCCCCCCACCTCATTTTTTCCTTGGTGGTGAAGGTGGAGGTGTATGCTAGCTCATTTTTTTACATGTGCACAAGAGGTGTTTGATGGAATGCTTGTGAGAGGGATGCCACTTGATTTTATTTGATAAGATTTCTCCTCTTTTTGATCCTAAAAGGTTAGCAACTATTTTCTCGACTATATATATGCATAGTCCGTACAATACTAATTTTAGCAAGGTGATTGCATCTGATACATATATAATTGTACTTATGATGCAGATGAGTCATCCATGGATGTACGGTAACCGATGTGCTCCCGCTTTCAGAGAGGGCGTGAATTCTTTCCTGCTTGTGGCCGAGGCCAACAAGTCGAAGCAAGGTTTTATGTGCTGTCCATGTCTAAAATGTAAGAACGAGAAGGATTACTCTTGCTCAAGAGACATTAAGAGCCACCTGCTTCGGTTTGGATTCATGTCCAGCTATAATGTTTGGACCAAGCACGGAGAAGAAGGGGTTATGATGGAAGACGACGATGAAGAAGAAGATAATGATGACCAATACCGATCTATGTTCTCTGAATGCGATGATACCGCAATGGACGACAATGAAGAAGAAGGAGGTGAAGAACAGGCATCGATGATCCTGTTGATGATGATCTTCGTCGGGCCATTTCGATGCAAGAAGAGACTGTGGCACGGATAAGGAGAGGTTGCAGTTCGACAAGATGTTAGAGGACCACCACAAATTGTTGTACCCAGGTTGTGAAGATGGGCAGAGAAAGCTGGGTAGCATATTGGAATTGCTGAAATGGAAGGCAGAGGTCGGTGTGACTGACTCGGGATTTGAGAAATTGATGAATCTATGTGGATACTACGTTTGCGAGTCCATTCGCATGTTAACCACTGAGAAGCAGAACAATAATAAATTCGACGTGAGCAATAACATTCACAACTTTATTTATTATCGTCAATATTTCGTTATCAAGATTGATATAGTCATACTCATCTCATTTTCGTATATAGGTCGAGTTCATGCGGGACAAACTCCAACCAAAGGAACACCTACTAGGAATTGCGGAGGAACTGGCGGGACTTTTGGTTAGAGAAGTATTAAACAACAAAGGCTTGTTTAGTCCAAATGGATGCTCTACCTCCAAATAGACGGTCGTTAGTACCGCTTGTCGATCGTGAGCTCCATGTATATATATATGTAAGGGGAATCTACGAATATGTAAGGGGAATCGACTTTTGCTTTGCTTCCAATATTTGTTTGATCGATCTATATATATATAATGAATGAACGTGTACCACTTCTAGTAGCGTACAAATATATGCAACTTTTATTTTCGAATGAAAAAAATGAAATAACAGGTCGTGGCGGGGGGGTGCTGCACCCCTCAAACCCTAAAGCAGTGCGCGCGCCACGTAGAGGCCTTTTGTCGCGTGGTAATATCGCCCGCGACAAAAGGGCCTGTCCCCTGCGCGCCCCGCGCCTGCCACGTGGTGGACTATATGTCGCGGGTGGTAAGCGACCCGCGACAAAAGGGGGACCTTTTATCGCGCCTCTTTTGTCGCGGCTGGCCACCCGCGACAAAAGGCCCTTACCACCAGGAACAAATGCCCTGTTTTCCACTAGTGCACCCATGCATATACGTACAAAATCGGCTCATAATTACATGTCAGCAACCTTGTAAATACATGTCACTACAGTAATGGCTTGAGGTGCCGACGGCGGTGCCGTACGCCGACGGCCAAATATCGTGGCCGTCGGTGTCCTGGCCGGCCAGCCCAGCCCCTCGGCGTACGGAGACCGTCGGCGTACGCCACGAGGTGCCGACGGTGGCCCTCGGCGTACACTCAATCGTCGGCATAGCCGCAGGGTGCCACCCTGGCTCGGCCGTCCCCTAATGGAGCCACGTCACGTCTATGCCGAGGGTGGCCATCGTCATAGCGCACGTCTAGTTTTTCAGCTGTTTGCCCGCCAGGATGATGTCACATGCATTAGCTATGCCGAGGGGCACCGCCGGCATAGCGCATGCTGCTTTTCCCTTTTTCCCGCTCCATTTCTCCCGCCCATTTTCTCCCGCCAAGTTTTCCCGTCGTTTTCTCCTGCCCACTCTCCCGCCAAGTTTTCCCACCGTTTCAGCCCCTCGCCTCCTATATATACCCATGTGTTCTCCTCCAACACAGCACCACTAGCAGCTCAACAAGCCAAAACAAGCAAAAGAAGGGTGCTTCGTCCCCATGGCCGGAGGAAAGGGTTGGGAAATCTCCCGTGGCGGAGTTTCTTGAAGATGTCTTTGGTGCACACGCCCTAGGACATCTTCGAAAACCCCGCCTCGGAAAAATTTCCCACAAGCCCATGAAAGCCTCCATTTCCCGTAATATTGTTGGGAAAAGGGTTGGGAAATCTCCCACGGCGAAGCTTCTCGAAGATGTCTTTGGTGCACACGCCCTAGGACATCTTTGGAAGCTCCGCCTCGGAAAAAATTCCTGGCAAGCCCGTGAAAGTCTCCATTTCCTGTAACATTGTTTGTATCCATACTATGTTATGAGAGTACTATTTGTATTTGCACTTCAAGTTATGTCTATTTGCACTTTATGTCAAGTTCCTGTGAATTATTTGTTAATTTATGTGCTGCCAAACCTGAAAAACAAGCAAAACAGCAAAAAAAGGAAAAATGGTCGAAGCTACGCCGAGGGCCTTGTCGTCGGTATAGCCTCGACGTAGACCAAATGGTCAGGGCTATGCCGACGACCTAGCCCTCAGCGTAGCCGTAGTGTAGACGCCGCCAGGGTCGCCTACGACACGCCACGTGGCCGCCTATGCCGACGGTGCGGCCCTCGGCCTAGCCGCGGTGTAGAAGGCGCCAGGGTCGCGCAGGACGCGCCACGTGGTGTCGTACGCCGACGGTGTTGCCCTCGGCGTAACTTTAACGACCATTAGACGGACGGCGCCGGTTGGCATGCTACGCCGAGGGCCGGTACGCCGACGGGTGGGGCCAGCCGTTGGCCCTCTCCGTCTACGCCGACGGCCACGTGGGCTCTCCCGAGGATTACCTTGCCCGAGGGGCTACGCCGACGGCAACCCTCGGCGTAGCATGCGCCGACGGCCAGGCTAGGCTACGGCGAGGGCTGGTGGCCGTCGGCACCTCACGCCATTCCTGTAGTTTGTTGAATATCGTGTCAAATCATCTAGTATTATACCCTATATAAAGGGTGGCTGATTTAGAGCGTTCCCCTTGCCTTGCCCGCCTATTTATCCACTTCTCCATCCAGTTATTGTGTGACACGTATCTTTTTTTTTTCCCTCCAACGGTTGCTCTTTGCACCACTTTTTTTGGGAGGAAGAGTGGAAACCGGCAACCGGCTACTGGCCTCCCTCCTGCCTTCCTATTATTGTGGATCGTTTCAAGTTATATCCACAAGTTTCTGGTAGGTTCCGTCAAAGCGGTAGCTGGTCAAACTGGTGCACCCGAGCCCCCTATCCCCATCTCTCTTCCAGTCTTCCTCCCTATTGCCGCTCCCCATATTCTTTCCTAGGGCCAGCGCCCTCTTCTCCCTCTCTGGCCACCGTGCCATCTACCGAGGTGGTTGATGCCATGGAGGAGGAGCTCGTGGCGGAAACGCCATGGGATGGCCGCGAGTGCCCTGGGTGCTGAAGGGTTTCCACTGGCCGGCCCTTGCCGCCATGCCCAGGGCTTTCGACTGTCCGGCCCTTCGCCATGCCCACGGCCTGATGTGTCGCGTTGCGGCCAGGTCTTCACGAGCGGCGGTGCTTCGACTAGATAGGAGCTGTCGAGTTGTTGAGGGACATCGTGATGTAGCAGGATGTCGCATGTGAGGCTTCTCTCACTTAACTCTTACGAATTCCCTGTTTTCGATCTATTTGTGAGCCTAGGTTTTTCCACCTCTTATTGATTCCATCTTATTGGTGTCTTTTTGTTTTCCCAGGTGCTTAGGTTTCTGTGTTCTCAACATCTGTTCTAAGGGATCAATTTGTATTTAATTTCTGCATTCTTGGAATAGCGATTTCTACCGCGGTTCATATCAACCCAATACTAAAAAATATTTGCAGCCTCATATCTCAGGCGACTTGCTCACTTAGGTTGCATAAAAGGGATGCATGACCAAACGCTCAACTCTCTTATCAACTACCGTTCGCCAATGTCTACTCTATGCTGTATATTGTACTGCGTGGAATTTCCCTTCAGGTGCACACAATTGCTAGAAGAAATAAAGTCCTTGCTATGGAACAAATACAGAGGGAGTTGACATACCGTTTGTTGATGACTGAATCCATAGTCGCTCGAGCTCATCGTCGGTCCATTGCGTTCTCCCTCCTCGCTGCGTGCTCCCCTTGACAACACGGCGTGCCACATGAATAGTCGTTAGTGGCTCCCGACGGACGGAGCTTCTTCCGTGCCGCCCTCCGCCCCAAACACGCAGGCTGTTCATCCTCACGGCGATTGACCTTCGCGCTCCTGTGCAGCGGCGGCCCAAGCGACGAGAGAACATGCTGTCCACCGCCATCCCTAACGCCTCCCGCCCCCTCCTTCGCCTTCCACTGATTATTTTTTCCCGTTCCTAGCCACAATCGCTCGGGGCTTGCATGGGGTTGACGAGGTGCAGCCGAGGACCTGCGCAGACGCGAGTCGACATGCCCCCACGCTGCTGGCTGCCGAAGTTGGTGGTGCTGACATTGAGAGATCCACGGAGGTTGAGCTCCTCCACGGACCGAAATCGATGGGGGCGTAGCAAACCTGACCGTTGTGCCACGTGTGGCAGGATATTGACAGCGGATGGGAGCCGACTGCTCAATGGATTTGGGCAGGGGGGAGGGAGGATGCCGCTCCGTGCGGCAGCTAGGCTCGAGGGTTGGAGGAGAGGACTGCGACGGCGGGGTCACCGTGCGTGACAACGAGGACGAGCCGCCGAGGATGTCTCACTGGGGAAAAGCCGCAGCGCAAGGTAGCTGACCTTGATGCAGGCCACGGCGTCGGCCGGGAGCTACGGGCTGGTCAGCTCTTACTGCGAAGAGGGACACCACGAGCTGCTCGGTGGTGATGTTGTGGTGGAGCGCGCCGCTGGTCCTCCTCAACGCAGACATGGAGGCGCTGCTTGCCGACTTGGCCATCCACCGGCTGATTCTTGGAGTAGGGGACAACAGACCCAGCCTGTGGTGCTGATGGAGCGCGCGCTAACAAACATGGAGCTGTGTCGATGGATTTGGGAAGGAGGGGGCGAGTTTTCCAATTTGGGGATGGAGTTGAGGAAGGGGACGGTAGACTGTAGCCTGAGTTGTGTGCTGCTGATAGATTCAGTACTGAAGCGGTGAAGCCCCGTTATCCACATGACTTCCTCACTGTTGTCTCCCAGGCTCCCACTCTCATACTGTCTACTGAAATTAATTCTTAGCAATGTTCAAAAAACACTTAGGCAGACAGTCATGCCAATCATACGGAGAAGATTGTGAAGCCTAAGCCAAGGCAGTCATCAACATGAAAAGGAAAGAATATCCTGATCACAGTGACCAGATTACACATCCTTGAAAAAAAGGGACGTTCCGTCTCTTAATAGATCATACATAACCCAAACACGAACAACTCACACCAACATTAAATAAAATTAACACTAAAGAGTAGATAGCACTTGCCTAAAGATGAACAACTCACACTAGCATTACAAAAAGTTAGCACTCAAGAGTAGATAGCACTTGCCGTTTATGCCAAGTTGCCAACAAATCAATAGCATGGGCGCGGTGTGCCGCCACGCCACCGCCTCCTAGTTAGTATTTATCACATGAAATCACCGGTGTATAGTGAAACAATTGAACATCAATACATACCTCTGTTTGCTTTCCACACGAGTACACGACAACCGATGCGGCCTCGTTCCTATGCACATGCCTCCTGTGCCCGCTGGCCCACCTCCCGCACCCGCATCTCTGCACGCGCGCATCACGCCCCGCCTGCCTCTTGCGCCTGCCCCGACGCCGGCCAGCCTCCCGCGCGGGCCCGCCCCGCTACCGTCGCCTCTTGTGCGTGCGGCCAGCGGCCGCCCCGCTGTCCGGCGCCGCCCCTGCTCGCTGCACACTCCGGCGCCGACCCTGCTCATCGAATTCAACCCAACCGGCGGTTAATTCCGGCGAGCGCGGTTCGATTTTTGCTAATATTTGGTTGGATCATGTGGAAGTTCGTCGGAATTTGGCCGGACTCCCGTGAGTTCATCGACGAAATGTGTTGGAGCGAGCTGTCGCGAGCCTATTGACCGTATCTAGATTTGCCTGCAAAAACGCCTTCGAAACTCCAACTATGGAGATCGCGGGCTTGTCTGCAAAAAAAAAATTATGAGTTTGACCATTTTGAGGTGTCTGTGATCTGGCCAAAAAACATCCAAACCCTCAAACTGGCCCACAAATATCTGAATTTAACCAATTTTGGGGTCTGCAAGAGATGCTCTGACTCGCCTCCTCCACTGGAAACAAAACAGAGAGCGCTAAAACCGGGCATGTGCATGCTCAGGAGCCCAAGTTGTGGAGTTGGCACGCGCCAAACATCGGCTGGTGGAGGTCCACTTCACGGCGATGCTAGCGCACGCGGCCAATGCACTCCTTGCTGGCTGCGTGTCCGCCATCACCATGGCCACACCACCGGGTCACTTTTTCATGATGCAAAAAAGAAATGACTCGTTAGGCGAAGAAACTGCCTTCTCTTCTTGGCCTCACCACCAGCCGCGACGCTGATCATGTCCAGTTGTCCACCTCCACGGTCGCTACACCCGTGCGCACATATACACTTAATTACTATACTAGATGGGTATGCGCGCTTCGCCGCGCCGCCTATAGTACACTATGTCTTTATGTGGTAGACGTCTTGATAGCAACATTCACGTGGGTCATAACATGTTCAGTTTTTTTTAGAACTGATTGTAAATTGTTATTAAAAATCATATTTCACACCCGTAAGTAGAATTGGTTTCATAGAATGCAAATCCCGCTCTTACGAAGTAGATGTGGATAATGAAGGGGAGCCTTGGCGCAGTAGTAAGAGCTGCTGCCTTGTAACCAGGAGGTCACGGGTTCAAGTCGTGGAAACAACCTCTTGCAAAAAATTGCAAAGAAAAACTACGTACAATTACTCAATGTGGTCTGACCCCTCCCTGGACCTCGCGCAAAGCGGGAGCTTCATGCACCGGGCTGCCCTTTTATATGCCACAAACACTACAGGTTAACTGGTTGACTTAGTACACTGTGGACGATAGAGGGTGTCAAGTGTGTCTTAAGCATGTTTTGCACTGTCTACGCGTGCAATAAACATCAAGTTGTTTTCACCACTTCTACTCTCCAAAGATCACACAAACACAAAATATGTAAGAAGCATTCAAATCCGTTAACCAACTCCCCAAAAATTAAAACAATGGCTGGCTCTCCAAAGATCTTGTTTAGATCTGGAATGCCGTATGTTGCTCTTAGTCTGGTGAACAGAGGATTTCTCGCGCCGCCAACCCTACCCAAAGCTTCTATGGGCATGAAGTTGGCGCTCACCTGTATATGATCAACAATGGCTGCTGATTAGAGGAGAGTATCACAAATATCTCAAAAGTGTTGACAGTTCAGTACGTACCCTAGTTGACCTGATTTATTTCTGGTCCTTTCCTTAACTTTGCCTATTGTACTCATGGGGTACATGTTCATTTTGATAATGAAACAACAACTGCACGGTAACATGGTGACACATAGTTTCACCATTAAGCTATTAATAACTACTCTAGCATAAGAAGTAATATTTCCATGTGTGGACGATCTCTGATGTGTTGGAGGTGAGGAGCTTAATTAGATTCAAGAAAAAAATTGGAATGATACCTTAACTCATAATAAGTATGGATATATTACTATTTGATTTTCTATACCATTTACTAATAAGCAGCAAAAACATACTCACGCCGGATTTTCCCAACAATGATTCACTGGATAACCGATTGGTGTAATTTGTTTGTCTGTGGTACCAGCTGCTCTTGTCCAAAAATACATCCTGTCATAGGAAAAGCAAGTCAGCCAATTGATGTTAATGTTTTTTTATAGAAAATTGACAATCTAAAATCTGAAGTGTGGGCATCTGGCTGGGCACATGAACTAAACCTAAAGAATGTAGGGGCAGTTCTCTGATTGTCCTCCTGCATGGCTTAAACTAAATCCACTGAGGAAATCAATACAGTCAATGAAGAAGAACTGGAAGCCATACATTGGCATTGAACTATGCCGAACTATCAAGCTGAGCACTATCTTCACGACCTACTCCACAAGGTCCAGTGTTAACATCTATTGCCATTGAGCTTCTATCGATCATTAGGTCACCGAAAACCAGTATATATTGGCATTGAATTTCTATTGATCATTAGGACACTGAGACATGCAAGAAAATTTGCAGCAGTGATTCACGCATGGCTTTCGTGCTAATCTGAAAGGGCACTAAGTGCAGACCCAAAAACAGAGCATCGTCCTCCAGATTGGCATCTACAGTGGTATTTACTTGTCCTGAATCTATTCAGAAAAATTGTATGACAAACAAAGAATCCACTTCGTTTCAAACCAAGATGCATGTGCGGTAGGAAAAAATCGAATTCAACCCATCCCAATGAACCTGGATGAATCAACAGAGCAAGTGGTCAGCTTATGAACATAAAAGTAATGTATATATCTACCAACACGAAGACAATTTCATATCTACCACCACAGTTACACAAAGACACTGATAACCTAAGCTTCTCTATGTGTGTCCACCTGTTGAGTATTGTAAGTCATGTTATTATGTATCTCACGGCTCTTAGTAAGATTTTGGCCCATGTTAAATCAACCATAAAAATACTTAGTATATTGTATGACAGAATGTTCATGACAATACTGATAACTGAAACTTCTCTATATATGTCCACCTGTTGAGTACTGCGCAGTAAGACATCCTTCCAGTCCTTCACTCACGGTGTCCCTGTATCATCTTTTGAATTGCTTGCCATCCTGGACTGGCAATAGAAATCTGCAGATAATTATTGAACACTTGAGTTAGAAATTTTATACTACATAAACTGGAAACACTTCCAAAACATCACTATGTTTACCACTAATTACTTCCGAACTTCACTTGTCACACATAGCATTGTTAAGCATATCATTTTACAGAAATTTCTAAACCTCATACATCACTACTTACTTTTAAACCTCAGTTGGCACACATGGCCATGTTGCAAACTTTACCCCAACTGGTAACAAAGAAAAGAGTTACAGAACCTATTCCTAAGAAACTCTAGCCACATGCAGTGATCCATATCTTTCTATGAACGAAGAAGCTACAGAAATCAATAGGAAAAAGAGTGCCTGACCAGCGATGGTGGTGATGGAATGGATGCAGACTTCAGCTTGACGGAGACGGTCGTGGAGAGAAGTGTCATGACCTTGCAACCTCATGGCAGCGGCGAGATTTTGCAACTCGCACAAACAATAGCGATTGTTCAGCATTTTACATTAAAATATAGATTTTTTTTTTGGTCAGTAAGCGATACAAAATTGGTTATTCATCCTAATGTGAAATCATGAATGGAAGAACTGTTACTATTCTTTTGTAGCCATGAGACAGTAACTAAGATGCAGGGCTCAACAGGAAGGTACCTCGGAACTTGATGGCCGCCTTAAGTGCTGCAGACTCCCGTCGACAGAGCTAACAAGCAGCAGCAGGCCCTAGCAGCTCGATACTCTCCCGGCCGCCTGTGTAGCTGCCATGTGCTGCCCGATTCCAGCCGCCGTCTCCTAGAAGCTTCGTCACGCGCTTCGATCTCGGTGTCGAGCTCCACCGCTCTCCTCCGGTATAGCGGGAAAAATCAGAAGCCTCCAATTCGAGTACTACTATATTTGACAGTTGACACCGGGCGTCTGGCCGTCATGCCAGGCGCAAGCACACATTTGTCTTGATGATCCCGTATTTGGAGCCTCCGCTCCGGAGGCGCGACGGTTGTTTCTGGTCGCCTCGCTTGTGCACGCACCCACGCAGGAAGGTCACAATGGGAAGCTCCTAGGCCTTGGGACCATCATGGTGTCGAATGGGAGCGTCGCACAACTGAGTTCAGCAGCTCCTCCTGTTGTACTCTGTCGTTGCTCTCCCACCTAAGCCGCAAGCATTTGCTGCTCCTGCCCTCACGATGCCCGGATCTGGCACCGGCAGAGCCCGCCTGGAATCTGCTACTCCTGCCCTCACGACGCCCAGATCTAGCGCCAGCGGAGCCTTCCTGGAATCTGCCACGCTAGACGGAGAGATCTCGTGGAACGCTGACTCACGCATGCGGCTGGCGGGGCCTCCGCCGCCACCTCCAGTGCCGTGTCCGCCCTCGAGGTAGCGTGCACAACCACTCGGAGCACCAGAGCTTGCATCCCGGTCACGGGGGAGACTGCAGGTAGAGCTGAGTGGAGGCGTTGCGGTGGTCGAATCTCGGAGAGGGACACCTCCGGTTCGAACCGCAGGTAGATGACGATGGAGGGAGGAACGGCATGAGAGGAACAGGGAGAATTCAAAAATACAAGAGAAAGGATAAAACCAGGCTTTGACGCTGTCATTTTTTACCGGGCTCAGTATACTCCACGAACAACATTACAGCCAACATCAAGTGGGCCAAAGACGTCAGCCACCCCTAGAGATCTAACCCGGGTAGTTGTAACTCCTTTTGTTCTTTCCAAACATATAATCCTAACCGTTTATAGCCACGATCCTACGGCCCAAAAAGCGTGCGCCGGAGTAGCCTGAGGAGGCTGGGTATTCATTCAACAAGATTAAATGTTGTAATAACTAATTTGCAGGGATGAGTCAGATTTGAAGATGGAGGATATGGCGGCGGTAACCAAGATGTGCCTCCTCACGAGCTCTGGCCACCGCCTCCTCGCAGGCGTGCAAGTCTAGCATGCTTCTGTTCTCCGGCACGTTATCGACCTCCCGCGAGCGTTCTCAGGCGCGCCTCGTCAGCCTCCCGCGAGGTCAACATCATGTCGCCATTCGACAGCACGTCGCCAGCCTCCCCTGAGGTCAACCTCGTGTCGCCGCTCTCCGGCACGTAACAAGCCTCCTGCGAGATCTCATCTACTCACATCGTCTGTTTGGTGCGGGAGGAGTCGAACCAGACACTAGCTACTAGAAAAAGGTCTAGCCGTAGAATGTTAGCAGTGGCGCACCTCTTTACTGGTGCGCCGAGCAGTGAACCACCACTAAGGATCTGCCAAAGCCACCCCCTCCCCCACAGTTACCAGTGGTGCACCCCTTCTTGTCAGCGCCACTGGTAACTGTGGGGAGGGTATAGATATGTTTAGGTTTACCGGTGGCACACCACATATAGGTGCACCACTGCTACCTCAAATAGCAGTGGCACACCTATATGTGGTGCGCCACTGGTAACTCCTGGCCAAAATTCTCACCACACACCCCCCTCGGATGGCCTTTTCGGTTTTGAAAAAAAATTAAAGAAATAGATAGAAATTTTTAAAAAAATCCTTCGAGATGTCCATGTATTATGTCATCTAGTTTTAATGAGAATTAATAAACATGAATTTCGATTTTTTTTTGCAAAATGGCGTCATGTTTCGGTAAAACTGGATTTCTGGTTGCATACGACCTCCGATGAAAATCTTTTTTATATGAAAATGTATCCACGCGAAATTTCCTATCCGATTTCAATGACCGTTGGTCGTTTAGACAAAAATTAGATTCGGAAAATTCAAAACAGAAACATGACTTTTTTAGGTTTTAGATTACGGGCAGAAATTTCAAAAGAAAGAAAAAAATAGCAGTGGCGCACCAAGCTTAGTGGTGCACCTAACTTTCCACCCTACAAAATTAAAAATGGCCGGCTGCCCTTAACCCTTATCCCCACCCTCCTCCTCCAACTCCTCCTCTACTACTTCTCCACTCCCTCCTCCTCCAACTCCTTCCTCCTTCCTCCTCCTCTACTACTTCTCCACTCCCTCCTCCTCCAACTCCTTCCTCCTTCGTCCTCCTCCTCCAACTCCTTCCTCCAACTCCTTCCTCCTTCGTCCTCCTCCTCCTCCAACTCCTTCCTCCTTTCTCTTTCCTCCCCGTCCTCCACTCCGGCCTCCTCCTCCTCCTCGTCCTCCTCCAACGTCCCTAACTCCGGCCTCCTCCTCCTCCTCCTCCTCTCCTTCTTATTCTCCTCCACTCCATCCTCACCTCTCCTCCATCCTCACCGACGGCTACGCTATGAGCATGAACATGAATGGGACAAATAATTCAGACAATAAAACGAGAAAAATAGCAAGCAAAAAAATTCGAAAAATGTGCCAGATCCAGATCTAGATTTCAAATTTTTAGCAGTGGCGCACCTCTATTTTGCACAGTGACGCACCTCAACGAAATAGCAGTGGCGCACCTGTGAGCTAGTAGTGGAGCACCACGGGGTGCGCCACTTCTAAGCCAGATAGAAATGGTGCACCACTGGTGCGCCACTGCTAACAGATACCAGTGGCGTGATACCTGTGCGCCATTGCCTGTTTTCTAGTAGAGGGAGCTCTTCTGCATGTGCCACAGATAAATAGCAAAAGTGTTGAAATTACACTAACAGTAATCTCATATGTAGGAATTAAATTACACTAACAGTAATCTCATATGTAGGAATTGAAATTACACAAACAGTTATCTCAAATTAGTTCTGCACTACTGACCATGCCACGAGTCCACGACCATCTCTTCATTTGCTGACTTAGCACGGGTAGGCACAGGACACGGCTGGCGGGTAGCTGATAATCGGCCGAGAAATTATCAGGCTATTAACCTTCCGAGCATCAATTCCAGATTGATACCGCTGACTCGTTGGTCTGCTCGTGGAGGAGCTACGGGCAGCAGAGATGGAACTAAAATGCCTTGCGTCGGCGGCCGAACTGATGCCCCAATGGCTTTCTCCCTGCTTCCATCCATGGGGGCACAAGCAGCGAGCTTCTCGGCAGGGGAGGCGGAGGGAGGGGCCAGCGGCGGAGTGACGCGAGGGAGGAGACTGGCGGAGGGCGCCGGCGCGCAATGAAGGCAGGCAGCGACGAATCGTCTTGGAGTCTCTTAGCTCTCCACAGGGATCGTTATTTTACATTTCTTTTCCTTTTCATCCTTTTCGCCTCATGCGATATTGTAAATATATTTTACCTGCTAATATATGAGAGCCGGCCATTGCTGTCTTGGCTCATGGAAGAAAAGGGATAGAGAGAGAATTGAAGTAGATGGGGGCACGGGACGGGATTAATACATTAATAAAGTTTTTTTCGAGACAACTAAGAGTCGGTTCTCCACTAAGATACAACAACCTTCTCTCTCCTCTTTAATTAGAGCGTCACATCAGCTTTCTGCCTATGATTTGGTGTCTAAAAACATCCATTATGACAGTTCTAAGAGGTGGAAAAGAGTAAGCAAGAAGCGGGTCGTCGCTACTTTTCTAGGCTAATAAGCTTTCATAATCTATGATGCCCTTAGCCTATCAATGGCTAACAAGTGAAACGGAATTGCGAGGGCACTCAGACTACAATGCCCGTCGGTGGAAAATGCAAATCAATCACGAGCTAACGACATCAAGTTAAGACCTTGCCGTTTTTTCCATTACCCTTCAACCATGTAAGCTTTGACCTCACGACAACTCGTACTTTAATTCTTATTTCTTGTGTCCATGTCCAAGGGGTCAAAATACACTTCATCTATCCCACTATTGTCTTTGGTCTTATATGTTCCATCATTTCCGGTTTTACGTGTCAATGAACTCCTTTCTTGATGAATTGATTGCCGAATAATAGTTGATCAATGTGATTGTACAATTGAGTACTGCTTGGCGTGCTGCTCTCTAGTGTGCGCGCGCATGCGTGTGTGTGTCTATGTGTGTGTGTGCGTGTGTTGCCATTCGGGGCTTCATTTATAAAACAAGGCCAAGAGGCTGTTGGGTATCCTCCTCATGTGGGCTACTACGAGATGGCCTATTTGAAGCCTTGCAGGCGGTCCATACAGGTGCAAGAGCACACTGCCTGGTAGGGTCATAACCAAGGGACATTTGGATATTGCACATGAGGGGGAGGGGAATGTTAAGCCTCCCATCTAGACACCACTAGGTAGAATGACGGAAATCCAAGACAACCTCCATTGGAGAAGAAAACGAAGAGAGAATGAAAAGTGAGAAAGTTGAAGGAAGAAGCTAATCAAGCATCGGTCCTTGCCCACAAGGTTGTGAAGACCAGATATGCATCCTCGTTTCCTTCAAGCCGTTGTTCCACCATTCTTGGTGATATTGCTCTAATCCCTAGCTCTTGTGCCTCAAATCTTTTTATTGGCATCCAAGATCTGCTTGTATCTTGATGTCTGAGATCATGTAGAGTGCTCTCTAGAGAATAACTTGTTGTATCCCTATTTGATTATAATGAAATAAGATTTGGGTGGCTTTAGCCTGTGGTTTTTCCTCTCGAGTTGAGACGTTTCCACGTAAAATAGATTGGTGTCTCTGCGTGTTGATTTGCTTGTTGTTACCCATATGTGTCGAGAGAACATATGACTTGTCCTATCTACTTCCAGAAATCAACTATCTGTGCCTTGATAGCACCCATGACTTGTCCTATGTTGAGATAGAATCTGTTTCTTTATATATGTGTGATGCATATGTTTTCTTCCATGATAGAGCAACGATCCGTTGAGTTAGTACATGAGTGGTGATAAAGTTTACATCTTATTTTGCAGCATATTTCAGATCATGTTTGAGTGTGCTAATTTTCCAAAAGAGTGGTATCGGAGAGTTCAAGATTACACAAAGGTTGCTGATCGCAATGGCTTTGGAAGAAGACGCCACCACAAGTGGCATGCTAAAACTTGATTCTTCCAATTACTCATTATGGAAGCCCATGATGGAAGACATCCTTTATTGCAAGGATTTGTACCAGCCAATTGTGATAAATAAGTTAACATATGGTGTCTGTAGGGATACGTAGCATAGAAAACAAAAAATTTCCTACCGCAAGAACGAATAACAAGCCAAGATCTAATCTAGTAGATGGTAGCAACGAGATGAGATCATCATACCCTCGAAGATCGCTAAGCGTTAACGAGATAAATCTCATGGTTGATGTAGTCGATCACTTGCCGCTTTAAAAAGCGCGTAGAAGATCTTGACGGTGCCACAATCGGGCAACACCTCCGCACTCGGTCACACGTACGGTGTCGATGAAGACATCCTTCTCCCCGTTCCAGTGGGCCGCAGATGTAGTAGATCCTCCTCGAAATCCCGGCAGCACGACGGCGTGATGATGGTGGTGGTGGAGAACTCCGGCAGAGCTTTGCCGTAAGCCGTGCGGGAGAGAGGTGGAGGAGGGAGTAGGGATCGTTCTTTTACATTTCTTTTCCTTTTCATCCTTTTCGCCTCATGCGATATTGTAAATATATTCTACCTGCTAATATATGAGAGCCGGCAATTGCTGGACCTTTCAAAAAAAAGAATCGAACCCCCACCTGCTGTCTTGGCTCATGGAAGAAAAGGGATAGATAGAGAATTGAAGTAGACGGGGGCATGGGACGGGATTAATACATTAATAAAGTTTTTTTTGAGACAACTAAGAGTCGGTTCTCCACTAAGATACAACAACCTTCTCTCTCCTCTTTAATTAGAGCGTCACATCAGCTTTCTACCTATGATTTGGTGTCTAAAAACATCCATTATGACCGTTCTAAGAGGTGGAAAAGTGGAAGCAAGAAGCGGGTCATCGCCACTTTTCTAGGCTAATAAGCTTTCATAATCTATGATGCCCTTAGCCTATCAATGGCTAACAAGTGAAACGGAATTGCGAGGGCACTCAGGCTACAACGCCCGTCGGTGGAAAATGCAAATCAATCACGAGCTAACGACATCAAGTTAAGACCTTGCCGTTTTTTCCATTACCCTTCAACCATGTAAGCTTTGATCTCGCGACAACTCGTACTTTAATTCTTATTTCATCTGTCCATGTCCAAGGGGTCAAAATACACTTCATCTATCCCACTATTGTCTTTGGTATTATATGTTCCATCATTTCCGGTTTTATGTGTCAATGAGCCCCTTTCTTGATGAATTGATTGCCGAATAATAGTTGATCAATGTGATTGTACAATTGAGTACTGCTTGGCGTGCTGCTCTCTAGTGTGCGCGCATGCGTGTGTGTGTCTATGTGTGTGTGTGCGTGTGTTGCCGTTCGGGGCTTCATTTATAAAACAAGGCCAAGAGGCTGTTGGGTATCCTCCTCATGTGGGCTACTACGAGATGGCCTATTTGAAGCCTTGCAGGCGGTCCATACAGGTGCAAGAGCCCACTGCCTGGTAGGGTCATAACCAAGGGACATTTTGAATATTGCACATGAGGGGGAGGGGAATGTTAAGCCTCCCATCTAGACACCACTAGGTAGAATGACGAAAATCCAAGACAACCTCCATTGGAGAAGAAAACGAAGAGAGAATGAAAAGTGAGAAAGTTGAAGGAAGAAGCTAATCAAGCATCGGTCCTTGCCCACAAGGTTGTGAAGACCAGATATGCATCCTCGTTTCCTTCAAACCGTTGTTCCACCATTCTTGGTGATATTGCTCTAATCCCTAGCTCTTGTGCCTCAAATCGTTTTATTGGCATCCAAGATCTGCTTGTATCTTGATGTGTGAGATCATGTAGTGCTCTCTAGAGAATAACTTGTTGTATCCCTATTTGATTATAGTGAAATAAGATTTGGGTCGCTTTAGCCTGTGGTTTTTCCTCTCAAGTTGAGACGTTTCCACGTAAAATAGATTGGTGTCTCTGCGTGTTGATTTGCTTGTTGTTGCCCATATGTGCTGAGAGAACATATGACTTGTCCTGTCTACTTCCAGAAATCAACTATTTGTGCGCTGATAGCACCCATGACTTGTCCTATGTTGAGATAGAATCTATTTCTTTATATATGTTTGATGCATATGTTTTCTTCCATGATAGAGAAACGATCTACTGAGTTAGTACATGAGTGGTGATAAAGTTTACATCTTATTTCGCAGCATATTTTAGATCATGTTTGAGTGTGCTAATTTTCCAAAAGAGTGGTATCGGAGTTCAAGATTACTCAAAGGTTGCTGATCGCAATGGCTTTGGAAGAAGACGCCACCACAAGTGGCATGCTAAAATTTGATTCTTCCAATTACTCATTATGGAAGCCCATGATGGAAGACATCCTTTATTGCAAGGATTTGTACCAGCCAATTGTGATAAATAAGTTAACATATGGTGTCTGTAGAGATACGTAGCATAGAAAACAAAAATTTCCTACCGCAAGAACGAATAACAAGCCAAGATCTAATCTAGTAGATGGTAGCAACGAGATGAGATCATCATACCCTCGAAGATCGCTAAGCGTTAACGAGATAAATCTCATGGTTGATGTAGTCGATCACTTGCCGCTTTCAAAAGCGCGTAGAAGATCTTGACAGTGGCACAATCGAGCAACACCTCCGCACTCGGTCACACGGACGGTGTCGATGAAGACATCCTTCTCCCAGTTCCAGCGGGCAGCGGATGTAGTAGATCCTCCTCAGAATCCCGGAAGCACGACGGCGTGATGACGGTGGTGGTGGAGAACTCCGGCAGGGCTTTGCCGTAAGCCGTGCGGGAGAGAGGTGGAGGAGGGAGCAGGGATCGTTGTTTTACATTTCTTTTCCTTTTCATCCTTTTCGCCTCATGCGATATTGTAAATATATTCTACCTGCTAATATATGAGAGTCGGCACTTGCTGGACCTTTCAAAAAAAAAGAATCGAACCCCCACCTGCTGTCTTGGCTCATGGAAGAAAAGGGATAGAGAGAGAATTGAAGTAGATGGGGGCACGGGACGGGATTAATACATTAATAAAGTTTTTTTTAGACAACTAAGAGTCGGTTCTCCACTAAGATACAACAACCTTCTCTCTCCTCTTTAATTAGAGCGTCACATCAGCTTTCTGCCTATGATTTGGTGTCTAAAACATCCATTATGACCGTTCTAAGAGGTGGAAAAGTGGAAGCAAGAAGCGGGTCATCGCCACTTTTCTAGGCTAATAAGCTTTCATAATCTATGATGCCCTTAGCCTATCAATGGCTAACAAGTGAAACGGAATTGCGAGGGCACACAGGCTACAATGCCCGTCGGTGGAAAATGCAAATCAATCACGAGCTAACGACATCAAGTTAAGACCTTGCCGTTTTTCCATTACCCTTCAACCATGTAAGCTTTGACCTCGCGACAACTCGTACTTTAATTCTTATTTCTTGTGTCCATGTCGAAGGGGTCAAAATACACTTCCTCTATCCCACTATTGTCTTTGGTCTTATATGTTCCATCATTTCCGGTTTTATGGGTCAATGAGCTCCTTTCTTGATGAATTGATTTCCGAATAATAGTTGATCAATGTGATTGTACAATTGAGTACTGCTTGGCGTGATGCTCTCTGTGGACTTGATTAGGGGATCTCTATAGTGTGTGCGCGCGTGCGTGTGTGTGTCTATGTGTGTGTGCGTGTGTTGCCGTTCAGGGCTTCATTTATAAAACAAGGCCAAGAGGCTGTTGGGTATCGTCCTCATGTGGGCTACTATGAGATGGCCTATTTGAAGCCTTGCAGGCGGTCCATACAGGTGCAAGAGCCCACTGCCTGGTAGGGTCATAACCAAGGGACATTTTGGATATTGCACATGAGGGGGAGGGAAATCTTAAGCCTCCCATCGAGACACCACTAGGTAGAATGACGAAAATCCAAGACAACCTCCATTGGAGAAGAAAACGAAGAGAGAATGAAAAGTGAGAAAGTTGAAGGAAGAAGCTAAATCAAGCATCGGTACTTGCCCACAAGGTTGTGAAGACCAGATATGAATCCTCGTTTCCTTCAAGCCGTTGTTCCACCATTCTTGGTGATATTGCTCTAATCCCTAGCTCTTGTGCCTGAAATCTTTTTATTGGCATCCAAGATCTGCTTGTATCTTGATGTCTGAGATCATGTAGTGCTCTCTTGAGAATAACTTGTTGTATCCCTATTTGATTATAGTGAAATAAGATTTGGGTGGCTTTATCCTGTGGTTTTTCCTCTCAAGTTGAGACGTTTCCACGTAAAATAGATTGGTGTCTCTGCGTGTCGATTTGCTTGTTGTTGCCCATATGTGCTGAGAGAACATATGACTTGTCCTATGTACTTCCAGAAATCAACTATCTGTGCGCTGATAGCACCCATGACTTGTCCTATGTTGAGATAGAATCTGTTTCTTTATATATGTTTGATGCATATGTTTTCTTCCATGATAGAGCAAGGATCCGTTGACTTAGTACATGAGTGGTGATAAAGTTTACATCTTATTCGCAACATATTTCAGATCATGTTTGAGTGTGCTAATTTTCCAAAAGAGTGGTATCGAAGTTCAAGATTACTCAAAGGTTGCTGATCGCAATGGCTTTGGAAGAAGACGCCACCACAAGTGGCATGCTAAAACTTGATTCTTCCAATTACTCATTATGGAATCTCATGATGGAAGACATCCTTTATTGCAAGGATTTGTACCAGCCAATTGTGATAAATAAGTTAACATATGGTGTCTGTAGGGATACGTAGCATAGAAAACAAAAAATTTCTTACCGCAAGAACGAATAACAAGCCAAGATCTAATCTAGTAGATGGTAGCAACGAGATGAGATCATCATACCCTCGAAGATCGCTAACCGTTAACGAGATAAATCTCATGGTTGATGTAGTCGATCACTTGCCGCTTTCAAAAGCGCGTAGAAGATCTTGATGGTGCCACAATCGGGCAGCACCTCCACACTCGGTCACACGTACGGTGTCGATGAAGACGTCCTTCTCCCCGTTCCAGCGGGCAGCGGATGTAGTAGATCCTCCTCGGAATCCCGGCAGCACGACGGCGTGATGACGGTGGTGGTGGAGAACTCCGGTAGGGATTTGCCGTAAGCCGTGCAGGAGAGAGGTGGAGGAGGGAGCAGCTAGGGTTTAGAGAGAGGGGGCTAGGGCGCTGGCCCTTGGTGCCTTTGGTGGTGCGGCCAAGTCGTGGCTGGCCCCTCCCCTCCTCTCCCCTTTAAATAGGTGGAAAACCCAGGGTTCACTCAAAAAAAAAATTGGAGTCCAACTCCAAAACTTACCAAATTGGGAATCCTAGTCAAGGAGGGATTTCTCCCTTTCCTTGCATTGTGGCCGGCCAAGGTGGTGGAGTCCACCATGGACTCCACCTTCCCACCTTGTGGGTTGGCTAGGGCTGGTGGGACTCCACCTGCCATAGTGAATTATTCCGGATGATTCTGCAACCTTCCATAAATTCACCGGACCACTCCCAAACTTGTAATGTGACTTCCCATATTTGAATCTTATTCTCCGGACCATTCCGGAACTCCTCGTGATGTCCTGGATCCCATCCGAGACTCCGAACAATATTCGAACTCCATTCCATATTCCATATCTACTTAAAACAACATCGAACCTTAAGTGTGTCACCCTACGGTTCGTGAACTATGCAGACATGATCGAGACACTTCTCCGATCAATAACCAATAGCGGGACCTGGACATCCATAATGGCTCCCACATATTCAACGATGACTTCGCGATCGAAAGAACCATTAACATACGATACCGATTCCCTTTGTCGCGCGATACTTTACTTATGCGAGGTTTGATCGTCGGTATCTCTATACCTAGTTCAACCTCGTTACCGATAAGTACTCTTTACTCGTACCGTGATATGACATCCCTTGTGAGCCAGTCACATGCTTGCAAGCTAATTGGATGGCATTCCACCGAGAGGGCCCAGTATGTCTATCCGTCATTTGGATGGACAAATACCACTATTGATCCACGCGCTTCAACCTATACTTTCCGAACACTTAATTCCACCTTTATAACTACCCATTTACGAAGTAGTGTTTGATGTCATCAAAGCATCCATCCGGTGTAGGTGATTAACATGATCTCATGGTCAAAGGATTAGGTTACTATGTATCTTAAAGCTTGAAGCAAAACGAACTTAATGACTTATGCTACGCTTACTATGGGTGTATGTCCATCACATCATTCACCTAATTATATGATCTTGTTATTAATAACATCCAATGTTTATGATTAGGAAACCATGATCATCTATTAATCAACAAGCTAGTGTAACAAGAGGCTTACTAGGGACTCTTTTATGTTTACAAAACACACAAGTATTAATGTTTCCGGTTAATACAATTATAGCATGGGATGTAAACATTTATCATGAACACTAAGATATAACAATAAACACTTTTATTATTGCTTCTTGGGCATATCTCCAACAGTCTCCCACTTGCACTAGAGTCAATAATCTAGGTTACATTTGTAAAGATCTAACACTGTGGCCTTCTGGTGCTTATCATGTTTGCTTATGGCAGAGGTTTCAGTCAACAAATCTGACATGCTTAGAAACGTATGTATTTTGCAATTCATTTGCGTCTCCACGCATCACTCATTTTTCAAATGAGTCGGCATTAATCGTATATGTTTGATCTTCTGGTGGAACCTTAATTCCGCGGTCTAAAATATGTTACCAATATTGTCACACACAATATAGCTTCATAGTTCTGACACTACCGGAAGTACACCAAGTTCTCAAAGAACTCCTTGACTCGAAACACCCTCGGTCATTGTCAAAATAATGATATACTCTGCCTTCGTTTGTAGAATCCGTCACAATATTTAGAACTCATCTAAATCTAGCATAGACTTCTTCTAGCCTATTCTGCTACCTTTTAATGAACGCATTAGCCTAATTGAGATTGAAATTCATTTTTATATGTGACCAAACTAATATCGGTGTAACACCTTAAAATGATTTGTTTGTCATTACCACATATAAAACTATATATTTATATCCTCGACTCTGACAAAGCACTCAGGGCTATTCTTACTGTTGTCCAATGATGATCATATGAATCATTCTGATATATGCTCGTAACACCTGAGAGCACATGACATCTGATTGTGTACATATTATTCGTGATCTAAAATCACTGATGTGTTTTTACTCATTGAGTGTCAAATACACTCAAGTTTTGTTAAACCCCCACATGGAAAAGAACCTTCTTGACGTTTTCATATTTGAACTACTTCAATATTTATTCTATATACTTTGACTTAAACTTATTATGCGTTTCAATCTATCTTCATAGATCTTGACGCTAAATATGTTCTTAATCAATATCCTTTCAATGAAATTAATTTTCAATGAAACCTTTTAATCACATCAAGTACATAATTACATTATTTATAATCAATGATATGTCATCTACATAAAGTATTATAAATATGTTTCAGCGCTCCCACTTAATTTCTTGCAAATGCAAGCATCTTCATCGTTTCTAATGAAATCAAAACTCTTTGATTATTTCATTCGGTGAAGATTCCAACTCTGTGATACTCACTTCATCCAGTGAAGTTTGTATACCTATCTAGCATTCTACGGACTAGCAAAAATCTCAGTTGTTTCTTGTATACACCTTTAATACACACTTCTGTTAAGGAATGTATTTCTGTCATCCTACTAACATATCTCATAAAAGAAATATGTAGCGATTACTAGAACAATCCGTATAGACTATAAGCATCACTGCGAAAAAAGTTCAAAAAAAAGCATCGCTGCGAAAGATCTAATCTTATAGCAGTCAACTCTTTAAACTTTGTCGTAAACAAACTTTCGACAAGTCGAGCTTGTTCAAGGATATTTCATCCATTTCCATTAATTTTATAGATGCACTTACTTTCAAAACGTATTTACTCCTTCAGAAGGTTTACCAAGCTCCAAGCTTGATTATAGATATTACCTTGGATTTCATGGCACTTAGCCATTTTAATGGAGTCAGGGCCCATCATAACTTCTTTGTATGTAGTTGGTTTATCATTGTTCAAAATCAATCCTTTGTCCATAAATCATTTATTTGATCACAAAGTAAACCATACCTACAAGGTTCAGTAGGTACTTCGATCTCCATGGCTATAACACTTTGTAGACATGAGAGCCATGAGCGTCGTGGTCACTTCCGGAACCATTTCCGACATTGTGCTACTTTGCTCATTATGCTCAGGTTCATCAACCTTATCAAGTTCCATTGTCCTCCCACTCAAATATTTCGCGAGAAACAATTTCTTGGAAATAAGCAAGAAACATCGACAAACACTTTTGTCTTTGAATTCATAGTGGAAAGAATTCCTGATTTGTTCTCTGGGATAACCAACAAAGACATTCATCCGATTTTTGGTTGTAAACTCATTTACTTATGCTATGCATACCAAAATTTAAGAAAGGAATATTAGGGTTTATACCCATGCCATAACTCGTATGGTGTTATTTTAAAGGATTATGATGACGCTCTATTTAGTGTAAAAGCGGTAGTCTCTAAAGCATAATCCACAAAAATATAATGACATCATTTTATTTTATTTCATTATTAATCCAACAAGGTTTGGATACGTCTCTCGAATACTCCATTATAACTATGGTGTTCCAAGAAACGTCAGTTGTGTAACAATTTCGTAACTCTCTTAGATGTTCGCTAAAACTCGTAATTCAAATATTTCCACCATGATCCAATCATAGATATGTGACTTTTCTATTACGATGATTTCCACTTCATGCTGAAATTTATTTGAATCTATTCAAATGTTTCAGACTTCTTCCTCATCAAATAAATATATCCATATATATTTATACACTCAATTCATTGTTGTAAGTTTTCATGTAGTAGAAGAATCTTCCGCACACAACTATGCCCAATGAACCATATACATCGTCATGTAGTTTCCACTAAGCTAGTTGCCCGTTCAACTCTTGGCCTATGAATGGTGTTTCAGTCATTTTCTTTTAGAAAATATTTGCAAGTGCCAAACGATTCAAAATCGAATGACTCCAAAAATCCATTTGCACGGAGTTTCTTCATGTGTTCCTTTCTAACATGACCTAAATGGCGGTTCCACAAATAACTGGAATTCAAATCATTTGTCTTATGGCATTTTAGCGTCAGTGTTATGCATGTTTGTTTCACCATAAAGATTTATAATAACTTATCCATCATACATGGAGTACGGTCATAATTTGAACAACTCATTGTTTTCATTTGACCAGAGCAGAATAAAAATTATTAAGTTCTTTATTATAAATCTGAAGGGCTAGGTAGAATGCCAACGACGAACATAATAACACTTTATTTTGTTCCATACGTGCATTTTTACCACATTCCATGTCAGTTACTTAGGCCATTGTTTTCTTGTATTGTGTTGTGTTGTATGACATCTCATACCAACCAATATGGTACAAATACCCAAGAATTCCATTGTGTGACCAATCAAAGAATACATTCATAACATGTATATCATCTATATACACCTGAGCTATACTATCTAGTCTTTTCTTTGTTTCTGCCAAAATCTTTTTGTAGTTTCTCTTTCGACTTTCCTCATATTTTAGAAAACACTTCAACATCAATAATGTAATATCCCAGAACATAGGACCAACGAAGGGTAGATTTAGAAATGGGATGTGCATTTCATCGCAAAACGGGGGAAATTTTCGCGCCTTATTGCATAAAACCTAAGAGGGATCGAGGTTTCTCTCTCTTTGCTATTAGGGCTAGAGCAATGTGAGTGCTATGAATTTCGACATGACCTCTTTTGAAACTTAGGGTTTTGGGAGAATGTTTGATTTGGCATTTCAAATTTGAATTCAAACAAAAGAAGTATAAAGTAGTCAATATATAAATGAATTATGAATTCATAATTCAAAAGCACAGCACACTTACACAAATAATTCATAAGTGAATATCAAATATATATAAAAGCTCATAAACAAAACCTTGCGCTTTATTGATTGCATACACACATTACATTGTCATTACAGAATTCTTCATATTACAATAAATGGAATATATGAAACAGAAATAAGAAAGAAAACAAAAGAGTACATCAATGAATTGTTCCTATACTAAATTCTTGATCAAATCTTCATTTGATCTTCTCCAAAGCCTGGTACAAGTTGAATCCTGCATAAGAGCAACAAATAGAAAGGTTTGTCCAGTAACAAGTGTCATTGACACTTGGCAGTAAAAAGAAACAGAAAATCATGAGATAAGCCTTGGCAGGGGGATCATGTCCCAACCAAAGCCAAAGGGAGGCCAGGATCTTTTCTCCATCATGAGCAAGGTGAAGCTAGGGCTGGACAGCACAGCACACAGCCACACTAGTGTTGTCGACCAAGGAGAGTAACTCCCTGTGCTATATATAGCACAGTGGTTTAGAGATAGGGTTGGACCTTTCAGAACAACCAGAAGAATAGCAAGAACAGCTCAAGAACACACCAGTAGTGTATTTCCATAGATCATCCAGAGAATCAACCCAAAACCAAACCAAGCCATCCATACATCGTGGTGACCTAAGGCAAGACCATCCAGGAGCTAGGAGGTGAAGGGTTGTTGATCAAATCAACAATCCAGAAGCACTGCACCAACACAAAGTAACCATCTAGGAGCTGGAACCAGGTATAAATCATACCTGGATTGATCTCATGATCAAATCCATCATAAGCATGCTCATACACACACTTGGTGTGGAGCAGATGCTCCACAGGGTATGTCATCACTTGGTGTTTACCAAGTGATGCTAGGAAGGAAGAGGCCAGACCAAGAACTAGGGATCTAGTTACTGGATATGCATAAGTAGATCTAGTACTAGCCATCCAAGACACTAGAACAACTAGAACAGTGGCCAACTAGTTACCTAGCACCATTTGGTGTATTAAACCATCAGATCAACCTAGTTTTCATCAAAAGCATCCACAGGGCATTCATATAAATGATTCCCAACTGTGGATATTGTTTATATTATCATAAAACCCACCAGATAGCCAAATAAGATGCAACCAGATTCAGTAGCAATCTACTGAGGTCACAGCACAAGCCTATCAAGCAAACTAGCCACACAGGCAAGTTTGTCTTCATTACCATGATGGTTCAGCCAAGAAAATTCATTCCAAAGTATACTGGAATCCATATAAGCAACTGTTAATGCAAATGAATCATTACCAACACATGGTTCATCAATTATAACTGACAGAAATCAACACATGGTAATAGCATGACATGCACAGGAGGTTTACTGAAGCAATTGCTTCAGTAAAGCACACCAGGCTACCAAAACCATTTAACCAAGTGATACTGTAAGCACAAGTAGCTTAATCATTCACTAAGTATGCACTTAAGCCACTGGTAAAGCACCAGTAGCATCACAAGGCATCCAGATAGATAATCACACACCAGTAAGCATCACAGGTGAACCAGATGGCAACCAGCAATGGCTAGGAGGCTTAGCCAATGGCTAGAGCAGCAGCCAAACAAATCATAGAGCTTAGCCACTAGCATGTATTGATCCATATGGATCAATTGAATCCAGTATAGGTCACAGGAGAGCACCACAGGCATCACAAGTGTCAGGATGTTATCCATTGCTAACAGCAAAAGCCACTAGTAAGCAATTAAGCAGCAGCAGACCTAGACAAGCAAGAGCATGGCAACAGTAAGCCTAAACATGGAATCAGGATAGCATAGCATGTGCATAGCAGCAGTAGCAATGAGCAGCACAGAAGCAGCACATATTTGGCCAGTGGCCAGTAATGGCATGGCTGGAGAGAGCAAACTAGAGAGAAGGAAGGGATGCTAAGGGCATCACGAGAGGCATTCCTGCATGATCTCAGGATCATCGGGAAGCAAGGAAGAAATGGATGAACAGCAGAATCATGGAGGTGCACAGAGAGGTGATAGAGATGAAGGAGAAAGAGGAGAACCTTACCTGCGCCTGGAAGCAGAGGCCACGGCATGGCGAGGCAGTGCCCGCGCGGCCGCAGCAGCTGCGAGTCCAGGGTAGACGCCGGCGTTACGCCGACGAACCCAACCACCGCAAGCACAGTACCCTGGAGACGACGGAACAGGAGATGCCACAGCATCACCCGCACCAGGTCTATCCCAGGCACGCGCGAGCGTCGACGACGGTGACTGCATCTCGTCGGAGACACCAAATCGCCGAAGGCGATTCGTCTCCAGATCCAGCACAGAGGCGATCTGGAGCAGGAGGAAGCAACCGGTGAATCCTCTTGGTAGATTGACAGAGCATCGAGAGGGGATTCGAACACGACCGGTGGCATGGCTAGGGGTGGCCGGAGTGAGCCGGAGCATGGCGGCGACTGTGGCGGCGACGCCATCGCCACGGAGTCGCCAGAGCTCTAGGGTTAGGGATAGGTCAAGCGAGAGAGAGAGAGAGAGAGAGTGAGGGGGCCGACGCGGTCGGTTCGGATCGAACCGGTCTGGTTCGACCCTAATGGGCTGACTAGTGGGCCTAGGGGGGTATTTTGGTCATTTGCCCTAGGTTTTCAATCAATTCAAATTTGAATTTAAATCCTACACTATAAAAATTATAAATAAATCCCAAACAACTCTAAAAATTCAAGAAAAATATGAATAACTCATAGACAATATTCCTTAACCAAAATAAAATATGAAATGCAATAAACAATGAGAATTCAAATTAAAGAATTTTTTGCAATTTTCCTTGGATATAAAAAGCAAGGAAAATTCCAAATAACTTTATTATTTTCAAAATCCAATATTTCCAAAAAGAGAAATATTCTATTATTCCAAACCTTTTCATTTAAGCTAAATATTTTCCAAAGGAAAATTCTATTAATCCTAAATCTTTTCTTTTACAAGAAAACAATATAATATTAATCTTAAGGGATTATAAATTACTGCCAAAGGCATAAATATTAAAATTAAACTTAAATCATCCAAATTTTAATAAGTACTCCGGGGAAAGGGATTCGACATAAAATAATGCACTCGTGCATGCATCATTTGGATTTTATAACATTGTCCTTATCGGACAATGATGCTTCTTTTCAGAACCCGAGGTCTAGGTTCCATCCAAACCTTCGAACTGCATTATCTCGCAGTCACCAGGCAAGTTCACTCTTGCTCATGTCATATCGATTATTTTCTATCAATTTACTCGCAAAGCAATATACTTATCACTCCTGCATTGAAAATAAAATGTTACTTTTCCAATTATGAATATGACTATGTGGTTGGCAATGGAACCATGGTATGTGTTGATGGTGGAGGTTCCATTGCAAGGGTTCTATTCATTTAGGACTAATCACCAATGCCGTTTAGTGATTCTAGTGCCGTACATTTCGCGTTAACCATGAGATCTATAATGGCTCTGGGGAAGTCGGTTGTATCTTTTTCCTCTCTCATATCAACGGATCAGTGATAAGGGTTGCCTGTATCAGTCTATCTATTGGTAAAGGTGAGGACATTGGTCCGGAACAGTCTATCAATAGGTATAGGAGAGGGCAGACTTGTTAAAGATCTATGATGGATTGTAAGGGTTGTCCGGGTTAGTCTATCTATAGTGTATACGATAGGGCATGATGTAACGGCCCCGGATATACCCCTAATAGATTTGCCTGTTGTTTTTATTTTTTTGTGCATCATCATGTCATCATGCATATTTTAAACCCCAAAATTATTTTTATTATACTCTATTTTCATTGCCAAAATTAATCTCTTTTATCCCAAAATTAAACCCTAATTTCTGCTTATCTTTCTGGTCCAAAAACTATTTACAAATAGCATTTAAAACAAACAGAAAATAAAACAGAAAACAGTTTTATAAAAAAAAGGGGAGAGAGACCTCCCACCGGCCAGGCCAGGCAGCCCAGCCGGCTCCCTCTTCTCCAGCCCACCCCGGCGCCCATCCCGGCCCACCTTGGCCCACCCGGAGGTCCACCAGTGAAACCCTAGGGTTCCCTGGCTTTTTGCAGTCCACCTCCCCGCCGCCGGCCCCCTCTTTTCCGGAAAACCCCCTCCCTTTCTTCTTTTCACGTTTTTGCTCCTCCCACCTCACCCAGTCATCTCGTCCCGCACGCGAGCCCGACCCCGACCTGCGCTCCTCTCTGCCTCGCTCCCGACCTCGCCCCCACCAACTCCGGCCGCCGCGATCCCCTACAGCACCGCGCCGCCGTTCCTCCGCCTCCTCTGATCCGCGCGGCTCTCACCCTCCTCAGGCTCCGGCCGCCGCCGCCAGCTCCTCTGCGCGCCCCGCGCGGTTTCCCCTGGCTCGTCACCGCCGCACGCGCGCTGCTGGCCGGCGCCGTCGTCGACCGCCTCGTCCCCATCCCCAGCACCGCCCCGGCCTCCATCTCCGCGCGACCCTGGCGCCGCCTCCTCTCCCCTGCTGTCGCCACCGAGCCAAGGTCCGCGCCCAGCGCCACCTCTGCCCGTCGTCCCGGCCACATCCTGCTCCTCATGCGGTCCCACCTCTTCCCCTTCTCGTCAAGTGCGTCCAGACGCCGGCCTCGCCTTCAGCGGCCTCCGCCGCCCAGTGCCGCGTCGACCTCGCCTCCGTCCAGCAACGTCATGGCGTTGCCTCGACCCGTCTCGCATGACTGCTCCACGGCACCCCTTCTCTCAGTGTTCTGCAGCTCGGCACGTTAATTCCTTGATGCGGCCATGCCAACTTGATGCTGCTCATCACTGTTGGCCTCCACACGCGTGTTCACGCCACTAGCAACTTTGTATGTGCTTGCCCGTTTGTTGTTCGACCATATGCCTCGCATGACGTGGTCTCCTCGCGCCCACCTTTTTGTTGACCAACCTATATCATTTCTGTCCGTGTACAGCCCTTGGCTCATCGCGCCGATGAACGACGGCAAACGAGAAGATCTCCTTCACGGATCCGAAGTCCGAGATCTCGCTTCATCATCTTCCTCTCCGAACCCGCATCCGACGACCACTCTTGTTTCGATACCGTGAGCCCCGACCCTAAGCCAATCCTATCTTATTTTATAAATGTGTCATCTAAAACTTGTTGCATCACATCGCATATGTGGTTGTTCCGGTTAAATAGCAAATCACCTAATAATAAAATATGGAATTATGCGGGATTATTATTTCATCCCGGTTCCATTTAAACTTGATGTAGCTCACCCCTGCCATGTTATGCCATGATAATCAACACTTAACTTTGTCGGTAGAAAATGCAACTCCAACCTAAATTGATTGTCCGGGGTTCCGACTCCGCTTAAACTGGATAAGTTGCATCGCCGCATCATGTTTGCCATGTCATGCATATCATATCATGAGCATGCTGATTCTTTTGCCGTAGTAGTAAGATTTGCATACGCTATGTGTTCCAGCATTTGCTTCTTCCCGGATAGGATCGCGAAGTGGTGTTGTGAGATACGACAAGTTCTCCGGATGTCCCTCGGCAAGCTTTAACAGGCAAGCATTTCCTATACTCCTGTCTCTGCAGGAGTCGCTCACCTATTTTATTTTGCCTTCTCCCTTAGGCTATCCTTGAGTTGCGTTCTTGTCACGTGTACTATCCACTTGTTACCTCAAGAAACCCATATTGCCACCACCACCTCCTACAGCTATTGTTTGGTTATCGGGTCTGCCTTGCGAGTCGTAGTGCATGCTAGTGCTGTTATATCTTGTTTCGCCGTCGTTATCTTATCGTGTTATCTGTTGGGGAATCATGACACATGGTTTATGGATATGTTGTTGGGGATAATCACACTTACTTTAATGTTAACAACTAAAATTGTAAGCAGAGGCATCTGTGAGCCCCTTTGCGAAAGCATTGGAACTTTGACTCGCTAATGTCCCCTAGGACCCGAGTTCTTGTTATCTGTTCCGAGATTGAGCGCTCTACCCGTACGTGGGGAAGATTATTGGGACCCCCCCTCACCCATTACCTTTTCTCAAGTCAGCTGAAAAGGGGGCCACAACCTTGGTTTTATTTGGTGCATGCATGTTTTATATACTGTTGCCTTCGGGTGTTTACTTCCTGTTGTCTTCGGGTGTTTATATTGTACTGTTTGCATAATTGCTAGACGACTTATCTAGTGCTTGGCCGTTAGTGCCCGCCTAGACGCCTACGCAACCTCTGGGTCCGTCTCGGAGTACGGCCGAACTTCGTCATGGGTAGCTTAGTTGGGTGGCCCCCCTAGAATTTCTTGTTGAACTGGGAACGGTCTTGTTGTGAGACATCGCCTGTAAGAAGCGGGTCGAGCATGCGTATGGTTACATTTGGGCAACCCCTGCAGGGTGTACATCTTATCGATAAGCCGTGTCCGCGGTTATGGACGACTTGGAATTGTATAGCTCGATCATAGAACAACTTACACCTTTATGTTGCTGCTAATAATTTGATAATAACTTGCGTAGTAATATAGCATTACTACAACGGCTACCTAATAAAACTTGTCCACCGTGTGAGTGCCTTTGTAAGTACTTCCTTGCGAGGGGGGAACACATCGGTTGGGTTCTGTTTGCAGAGTATAGAACTGTTAGTTTATGCGCTCTCTCACCTTCTCTGATTAGACGAATGTTGTAGAGTGTCTCTATAGGTTTTTAGTGCTTGCGCGCTGCCGCTTAACCCCACCATATTGCCTATGACGTACCTCTTGCATCCTCTAAGTCCCCTGCGTGCCTCAAGTACAAAGGACGACTGGTTGACGAATGCTTATACGTCTTGAAGTCTTGTTAAGTACGAACCCGTACTTATTGCTGCTTCTTTGAGACATAACCGGGCAGGTATGAAGTTATGTTCGACGAAGACGACGTTAGCAAGGTTACCCTTCCGGCTTGGCCTGGGCAGGGTTATGGACGCCACTGGTTATCTTCAGGACTCTTAGTCCAATTTGTATCTTGTCCGTACTCGGACGCATTCGATCTTTTGTATGATTCGGTTCTTTGTATTGTATATTTGTATCTTGACTCGTTGGAGTTGTTGTTGTAATATATGTTTCTTGTGGGCTCTATTGTAATCCTGTTGTAATGTTACCGCTCGTGTTAATTCCTCTGGCATCACGTGTGTGATTCGTCGCGCACGTCGTGTCGGAGGCGTCTCTGAATCGATATCGTGCGGATTTCGGCGGGATCGCTGGAATCCTCATGGTACCGGTTTTGGGGCGTCACAAGTTGGTATCAGAGCCCTAGGTTGACGGTACCCCACTAGTCCAGCCTTTAGGATAACCTTGCCAACGGTCGTTGAGTTAGAGTGTCAAAACCTACTTTCTAAAATTCGTTGGATAGATCCGATTAGCTCTGAATTTTCTCCTTACCTCTATTCTTTCTCCTCTTACCTATGCGAGTTTTGAGTCTTCTCTCTTATTTGAGTTTCTCCGAGTCTTAGGTTCCGACGTGGGTTGGACGATCTTTGCCCTATCCTATTAGGTCCGATCTTCGGAGGATCCCGACGGAAGCGCATCATCAACAGCGGAACAACGGCTTCTTGTTAGTGGTGTCGACCGACCAGCATGGAGCAATAATTCTTGTTAGTGGTGTCGAGAATATCAACACTTCGCCACAAGAAGGCCCCACGTCCAGGTCGGGTGAAGATCAACGATGCGCCAGAAGATCCGGTAGTTCACCTCTCTCCCCCCTTAGGTTGACGTGGGATCTCGGGGCGCAATCCCTTGTTAGTGGTGTCGTTTGTAACGGCCCCGGATATACCCCTAATAGATTTGCCTGTTGTTTTTATTTTTTTGTGCATCATCATGTCATCATGCATATTTTAAACCCCAAAATTATTTTTATTAAACTCTATTTTCATTGCCAAAATTACTCTATCTCTTTTATCCCAAAATTAAACCCTAATTTCTGCTTATCTTTCTGGTCCAAAAACTATTTACAAATAGCATTTAAAACAAACAGAAAATAAAATAGAAAACAGTTTTATAAAAAAAAGGGGAGAGAGACCTCCCACCGGCCAGGCCAGGCAGCCCAGCCGGCTCCCTCTTCTCCAGCCCACCCCGGCGCCCATCCCGGCGCCCATCCCGGCCCACCTTGGCCCACCCGGAGGTCCACCAGTGAAACCCTAGGGTTCCCTGGCTTTTTGCAGTCCACCTCCCCGCCGCCGGCCCCCTCTTTTCCGGAAAACCCCCTCCCTTTCTTCTTTTCACGTTTTTGCTCCTCCCACCTCACCCAGTCATCTCGTCCCGCACGCGAGCCCGACCCCGACCTGCGCTCCTCTCTGCCTCGCTCCCGACCTCGCCCCCACCAACTCCGGTCGCCGCCACGATCCCCTACAGCACCGCGCCGCTGTTCCTCCGCCTCCTCTGATCCGCGCGGCTCTCACCCTCCTCAGGCTCCGGCCGCCGCCGCCAGCTCCTCTGCGCGCCCCGCGCGGTTTCCCCTGGCTCGTCACCGCCGCACGCGCGCTGTTGGCCGGCGCCGTCGTTGACCGCCTCGTCCCCATCCCCAGCACCGCCCCGGCCTCCATCTCCGCGTGACCCTAGCGCCGCCTCCTCTCCCCTGCTGTCGCCACCGAGCCAAGGTCTGCGCCCAGCACCGCCTCTGCCCGTCGTCCCGGCCACATCCTGCTCCTCGTGCGGTCCCACCTCTTCCCCTTCTCGTCAAGTGCGTCCAGATGCCAGCCTCGCCTTCAGCGGCCTCCGCCGCCCAGTGCCGCGTCGACCTCGCCTCCGTCCAGCAACGTCATGGCGCTGCCTCGACCCGTCTCGCATGACTGCTCCACGGCACCCCTTCTATCAGTGTTCTGCAGCTCGGCACGTTAATTCCTTGATGCGGCCATGCCAACTTGATGCTACTCATCACTGTTGGCCTCCACACGCGTGTTCGCGCCACTAGCAACTTTGTATGTGCTTGCCCGTTTGCTGTTCGACCATATGCCTCGCATGACGTGGTCTCCTCGCGCCCACCTTTTTGTTGACCAACCTATATCATGTCTGTCCGTGTACAGCCCTTGGCTCATCGCGCCGATGAACGACGGCAAACGAGAAGATCTCCTTCACGGATCCGAAGTCCGAGATCTCGCTTCATCATCTTGCTCTCCAAACCCGCATCCGACGACCACTCTTGTTTCGATACCGTGAGCCCCGACCCTAAGCCAATCCTATCTTATTTTATAAATGTGTCATCTAAAACTTGTTGCATCACATCGCATATGTGGTTGTTCCGGTTAAATAGCAAATCACCTAATAATAAAATATGGAATTATGCGGGATTATTATTTCATCCCGGTTCCATTTAAACTTGATGTAGCTCACCCCTGCCATGTTATGCCATGATAATCAACACTTAACTTTGTCGGTAGAAAATGCAACTCCAACCTAAATTGATTGTCCGGGGTTCCGACTCCGCTTAAACTGGATAAGTTGCATCGCCGCATCATGTTTGCCATGTGATGCATATCATATCATGAGCATGCTGATTCTTTTGCCGTAGTAGTAAGATTTGCATACGCTATGTGTTCCAGCATTTGCTTCTTCCCGGATAGGATCGCGTAGTGGTGTTGTGAGATACGACAAGTTCTCCGGATGTCCCTCGGCAAGCTTTAACAGGCAAGCATTTCCTATACTCCTGTCTCTGCAGGAGTCACTCACCTATTTTATTTTGCCTTCTCCCTTATGCTATCCTTGAGTTGCGTTCTTGTCACGTGTCCTATCCACTTGTTACCTCAAGCAACCTATATTGCCACCACCACCTCCTACAGCTATTGTTTGGTTATCGGGTCTGCCTTGCGAGTCGTAGTGCATGCTAGTGCTGTTATATCTTGTTTCGCCTTCGTTATCTAATCGGGTTATCTGTTGGGGAATCATGACACATGGTTTATGGATATGTTGTTGGGGATAATCACACTTACTTTAATGTTAACAACTAAAATTGTAAGCAGAGGCATCTGTGAGCCCCTTTGCGAAAGCATCGGAACTTTGACTCGCTAATGTCCCCTAGGACCCGAGTTCTTGTTATCTGTTCCGAGATTGAGCGCTCTACCCGTACGTGGGGAAGATTATTGGGACCCCCCCTCACCCATTACCTTTTCTCAAGTCAGTTGAAAAGGGGGCCACAACCTTGGTTTTATTTTGCGCATGCATGTTTTATATACTGTTGCCTTCGGGTGTTTACTTCCTGTTGCCTTCGGGTGTTTATATTCTGTACTGCACTGCATAATTGCTAGACGACTTATCTAGTGCTTGGCCGTTAGTGCCCGCCTAGACGCCTACGCAACCTCTGGGTCCGTCTCGGAGTACGGCCGAACTTCGTCACGGGTAGCTTAGTTGGGTGCCCCCTAGACTTTCTTGTTGAACTGGGAACGGTCTTGTTGTGAGACATCGCCTGTAAGAAGCGGGTCGAGCATGCGTATGGTTACATTTGGGCAACCCCTGCAGGGTGTACATCTTATCGATAAGCTGTGTCCGCGGTTATGGACGACTTGGAATTGTATAGCTCGATCATAGAACAACTTACACCTTTATGTTGCTGCTAATAATTTGATAATAACTTGCGTAGTAATATAGCATTACTACAACGGCTACCTAATAAAACTTGTCCACCGTGTGAGTGCCTTTGTAAGTACTTCCTTGCGAGGGGGAACGCATCGGTTGTGTTATGTTTGCAGAGTATAGAACTGTTAGTTTATGCGCTCTCTCACCTTCTCTGATTAGACGAATGTTGTAGAGTGTCTCTATAGGTTTTTAGTGCTTGCGCGCTGCCACTTAACCCCACCATATTGCCTATGACGTACCTCTTGCGTCCTCTAGGTCCCCTGCGTGCCTCAAGTACAAAGGTCGACTGGTTGATGAATGCTTATACGTCTTGAAGTCTTGTTAAGTACGAACGCGTACTTATTGCTGCTTCTTTGGGACATAACCGGGCAGGTATGAAGTTATGTTCGACGAAGACGACGTTAGCAAGGTTACCCTTCCGGCTTGGCCTGGGCAGGGTTATGGACGCCACTGGTTATCTTCAGGACTCTTAGTCCAATTTGTATCTTGTCCGTACTCGGACGCATTCGATCTTTTGTATGATTCGGTTCTTTGTATTGTATATTTGTATCTTGACTCGTTGGAGTTGTTGTTGTAATATATGTTTCTTGTGGGCTCTATTGTAATCCTGTTGTAATGTTACCGCTCGTGTTAATTCCTCTGGCATCACGTGTGTGATTCGTCGCGCATGTCGTGTCGGAGGGCGTCTCTGAATCGATATCGTGCGGATTTCGGCGGGATCGCTGGAATCCTCATGGTACCGGTTTTGGGGCGTCACACATGAGAATTGTTCGGAACAGTCTACCTTAAGGGTATAGGTGAGAACAAATGCCTGGGTCAGTCTACCTATAGATAAAGGATAGGACAGACTTACAAAAGGGTGGGTATGCGGGGTCGCGGAGAAGGCAGTGATTGGCTTGGTTCTTATACTAGGCCTCACACCAAGGAAGTGTGGAAGGGAAAGTACGCCCGATTTGCAACAAGGATAAGTTCCCTTATGGGAAAAGTAACGCACCTGTGCAGAGTGTATCAAATTGTGGCTTGTCACTCCCTGTTCCGGGAAGGGAACTACGAACGCGGCAGGAAAGGAACTCCGTGAAGTTCTTGTCAACCTGTGAAGACTGGCGGGCATAGTTTTCAAAATAAAATAAACCTTTTGAAGAAATGTTTGAGAAACATGCATTGACCTGAGATTTTCTGATCAATGGTCGTAGCTAGTGTATCAAACACCTTTTCTCTTTTGAACTTGCTGAGTACCTCTGTACTCACTTTCTTTCGACACCCTTGCTAGACTGTGATCATGAAGAGGAGGCCTGCACCGGAGCACAGAAGGGGACTACGAGTTGGTCTACGAAGAGCCAGACCTATCGGGAGGAGTTGAAGGCGTAGACTATGGGATAGTCTACGGAGTTGACAACACCGAGGCGGAGGAATAGAGTCTTACTCTAGACATCTCGGAGCCGAGCAGCGTAGTGGCTTACTTAAATAAGTTGTTGAGCTCGTCATGTCTCGTAAGTTTGAGTTGTAAAAGTACTTTAGTAATATCGTAGGGTGTTCTCATCGGACCTGTGAGAATACCAACTTGTTAAGACCATGTTTGTAATACAATCTGGAGTGTTATGACCTGCAATGTTTCTGTTGTACCACTCTAAGGGATGTGATATTTGTGAAGAAGTCCCTTCATGAAGATCATATCAACGACTTGTATACTACAACATGCAGTGGTATGCTGGGTCACCGCAGCTGGTATCAGAGCAAATGTTGCGACCTTAGGATGGAAAAACCTAGTAAAGGGAAAAGACCTGTAGGAGTCAAGTAGGAATAGTAAAGAATTCTCTAGAAATATGATGTTTATTCACCTGAGAATAAAAAAATCATATCTTTTAGTGCGATAATTCTTTATTATAACTATTATGATGCATCATCACTACTAATATTTTACTCATGTATACAGCCGGAATGGCGTACACTTTTCCAAAAAGGACGTTAAGGAAGGTTGACGGCTGGCTTGGCGATTCTGAGGGAAGTCTTACAGATCTCCTGCGAGGGATGCTGAAAGATCTTGGTTGCGAAACCAAGATTCCTGTTATCAAGTACATCTACTACGATGGCGATATAGTAGCCAAGTGCAGAGTTGCAGTACAACTACCCAGAACACTGGAGATGAGTATCATTATGCCATATGGAGAAGCCAAAACACTCACAACGGCTATCTTTAAGGCAATTCTAGAACTCAGGCAACACAAAACCTTAGATTTCCTGTGTTCAGAGTATTCTCATGTGCCTCATGCCGAGGAAGATGAGGATCCTTCTCTGAATCATCTACTCATGTCACAGAAACATCCTGAAGAAGCAACACAGCACATGGACAGCTGCAAGTCCTTGTTGACTATGCTGTACCTACTTCATATGAAGATGGTGGAGGAAGTCACACACATGGTTTCTGAGTTCACGGACCCTGACAAAGTTCAGGCTCGAATGCATGATCTTAGGAAACAGCCCCAACATACAACACCTTACTTCAGTTTGAACAGCTTCATAGATTTGAGTGACCAGGTGCCAAAACCAGTTCCACCTACACCCAACTTCGTTCCACATTATCCACACTAGTCATCAACCCGTGCACTTGCACGGGCTAGCTATGGTGTATTTACAATATAAATCGAATAAGGTATTTATTGAAAGGTAGATCATTACTTATTTCAAGATTAGACTATCCGTGTTTATGCACTCTGAATGGTCAAAATTATATCCCATTATGTTTGGTTCCTTCAAACTTAATTTTTTAACATAACTTTAGTGCGATTTTCATGTATATGATATAATGATTTAAATTGCATGTATACGCAATCGCCAGAAGACAAATTTCACTATCTTCCAAACATGGTAAACCATAATTATTATTTAGGGTGTAGTGTTAAATCTTAGGTATTGAAGTAGAACTATCATCCTAACCAAAATCTTTAGTTGTTCATTAAATTTGGAGACGAAAAATAATAATCTATGAAAAGGCAATTGAGCAAGATATTAATAGATAGGTACACTATAAATTTATACTGCTGGGATATTTATGAATATATTTAAACATTTGTACTGCCAACATAGATATAGACTGCGTGACAAATAATTTGAAGTGCCATGCGTGGATCTATGTGTTTATTAAGTAGGAAGAGAGCAAACATATTACTAAGCATTACTTGGGAGAATAAATAAGAACAGTAGAATATTTTTATAATGTTGTAGTACCTGCCAATTCAGGTATTGTGATAAGCATAATCAATACTGCACTGTGTGTAGTTGCTTTCCTCTATTTCCTTTCGAGCCTGAGAATATTTAAATATACTTGGTGCCTGAATAATAATAAAATTAAATATATATTTTACATTTCACAGAAAGGTGTTGTTTATGCATGACAATAATTATTTTGTCTTATTAGTTAAGCACGGCAGCAAATAAAGTTCTTTGCCAAACTGAAAGGACAATACATATACAACGGAATCAAACATGGGGTTAGACCTCACAATAAATTAGGTGAATATATTAATTAATAATACGCTTGTACTATATTATTTATTCTGAGATTAAATACAGAAGGCCTAGAAGTTAGGTTCATTCACTTTATAACAGACAATCCGGGAAATCTCAAATCATATGCGGTTATTTTGAACTAAAACTATCTGATATATATGGTGTATAAAATGAGAATCAAGTAATGCATGCAACTTGAATGAATTGGAATCTGATTTAAAGATGTTTTGCTAATCCAATTCCACAACTGTATATCGCTTAACACTGAGGCATAAAAAATTCAGCAATCTATACAAAAAGAAGGATAAAACAGTGGAAAAACTGTTAGTAAGCACTACCTGTAATTCTGATGCTTAAAAATACTTTATCTGTCCCTAAAATAAGTGATATAACTTTTTCTGGATACAGATGTATCTACACCCTAAAAACACGTCTACATACAACCGTGTTTACATAAAATGAGTCAATTATTTTGGCGCGTAGGGAGTACATATTTCCATGAATTCAGATTAATTAGCTTTTGTACAGAAGTCATTACGGGAGATTCTCTGCCTAGAACAAATACAGCGTTTTTTTTTGCGAATTGAACAAATACAGCGCTCGCAAGTCCATCTACAAAGTAAAATGAAGCATCAATAATACTTGCAGCGATATAATTCCTATTATTTTCTTTCACAACTTGGGTAGCATACAATATTCTTTTGTCATTCAGACTGCACTCATATCTTACCATTCCTAGTATACGTAGATGGGAATTCAGCAAACTTGGCACAGTCTGGGGTTTCTACGGAGAAGAGTGTGGACGCTGGGAAGAACTTGCAGCCCAGGAGCGAATACCAACAACTTGGTAGTCATGATCGAACAGCTTAGCAGCATCATCCTGTATGCAGTAAATTCTAGTAAAACGAAATAGATTTTGTAAAGGGGATATTGTTTTTGTTCTGAGAACACTCGTATTGTAAATTCCATACCATTGGTTATTCTTGCATGCAGTTGCATTTTCCCCGGCAGCACGGTTCATCACACGATCCATCAAACTGTCATCGATACACACCTGCTCCAGTGTGCATCAGATTATTTTTTTGTTAAGATTATAATTAAAATTGATGAAAGACTCAGGATCAGTGGAGACCAATTTGCTGGCGTATGCAAGATTCATGGACGGACTTACATGCTTGTTCAGCTGGCGCAGGATCCACCGATGACGAAATCGAACCATTGTAGTTCCTTCGCTCTCGCTGCCTCACACTAGTAGAAAAGAGGGCTTTTTTGCTCCAAATAGCATTAGCACTGGATTTGGCACGAACCGGGGACCAACCGCGGCAGTAGCACCGGTTCGTGCCAAACCTTTGGCACCGGTTCATGACACGAACCGGTGCTAAAGGTTTCGCCCGGTTCATGTCACGAACCGGTGCTAAAAATATTAGCACCGGTTCGTGACATGAACCGGTACTAAATCTTCCCTTTGCCCTATATATTCAGTTCACCTCCAACCAGCCCTCACTTCATTTTTTCTTGGAGGAAAGTGTGAGGGTTGTGTGCTTGCTTGCTTTTCTTTGCCATGCACATGAGGTGCTCGATGAAATGTCTGATAGAATGATGTCGCTTGATTTCACACAAAACAAAAATTATATGAGGTGCCGGAGCGACACTTAAGCTTTCTCCTCTTTCTTTCCTCCTCGATCAAGGTTAAGCAACTTTACCCTTTCACTTGTACAGTGGTAATTTTCACTATTTATATATATTATGATGTTTTGTAATGGTTTTTTGATAAACTTAATTATTTGATGTAGATGAGCCGGCGGCAATGGATGTACGTTGACCGACGCCTACCCGAGTTCACTTCGGGCCTGGAAGATTTTCTCTGTGTGGCTGCGGAAAACCCACAGGCGGATGATTTTATATGTTGTCCATGTGTTGGTTGCCGAAACTTAAAGCAATATCGTGAATGGCAAGTCATTCACTCCCACCTGCTTTGGAAAGGTTTCATGTCCAGCTATAATTATTGGACCAAGCATGGAGAAAGAGATGTTATGATGGAAGACAATGAAGAAGAAGAAGAGGATGATGATATGTACCCTCACTACGGGCTACTGGGTGGCGGTATCTTAATAGAATAGCAAATGCATAGCTTTTTCTGTTAGCCGTATTTTCAGTTGGTTGATTCATGTATCGACCTTAGCGTTTCCATGATTGTAATAAGTGATGATGGATCTATTATGACTTGATATTTTGATTTTAATAAAGCAAGCTGTGTGCATCTATTGATGCAGAGGCTGGGGCTATGCTCCTTTATCGAAAAAAAAATCTGCTGTCGCTGTGAGAATATAGAAGTTGGAGAGATTTAAAGCTTAGAGGTATGGAATAAGTGGCGCTGCAAGCAAAGATTGAACCTGGAATCCGTGCGGTCAGGCGCGCCGAAGCTAGGGATCATCTTGCATCCGGTTTCTGGCATAAACGTCTGAGGTGGAGGGGAGACGATACGAAGATGAAGTGACCGATTAATTTATCTGCCCAGCTCGCGGAAATTTAATCCATTCAATTCCGGGAGTCAGGAGGACTAACGTTTAAACGAACTACCCCCATCGCAACCGTCTAGGATTTGTTTCCTTCTGCATGTGCAACCTAACTTATTTTGAATAACACATAATCCAGAATCCTGATCGTAACCATCTGATTGCTTTTTTTTTCGGGCTGCACAATTCCATGTATCGTGGTGGGTTACTTTTCACGTCCTAGCTGACTTCATCTAGCGATCCATCCTACCGCAAAATCAAGAGTTAACAGCTAGCTTAACTGATTAAATCGACCGTACATATGACACGAAACTATATGAACAACGTGCCAGCTATATTGGGTTCCCACGTTACCTGCTTCAACTAAATAAACGTGTCAACGTAACGTTCAATGTGACATTATAAATAACAACTTTCTTGACTAATTCTAACCATTAATTTTAGATCTAACTGTCTTAATTATTCTAATGATGTGGATTAATGTGGTGTCTCGTATGGTGCCTCCAATTAGTAAATATAAGAAAGATGTGTCAGAGTCATATGATGCAGGATATGTGGGAGACGATTCGGGAAACCCAGCTAATCCGGAGTCACAAATCGAGAACTCGACTGGTTGGCGTTTCGGAGAACCCTTTGGAAATGAAGAAGAACCTATTCCGTGTGATACTGAAGAAGAAGGAGGCGAGGTCAATCAGTATCGTACCCGACACTACGGGCAGGGTGAGAAGGATACCAACTCCATTTCTCTTGATTTGCAGATGGGGGTATCAAACACATCTCGTTATGAGGTATGTGAGAGTTCTGGAGTGAAGAAAAAGAAGAAGTGATGAGGACATCCCTACTACACCACTACCTCCGTCATTAATAGATGAAGATGAACCTGCTGTGAAGCTCAAGTCCAATGAAGTTCGGATTGGACCCATTACAAGGGCTCGTGCGAAGCTACTTAAACAACAGGTGAACTTGTTTCTAAACGGTACTTTAATTGATGAGAACTTTATACTGCCTAAGTCCTATTACTTATGTATCATCAGGTATCAAGAGGAGACGAGCATCGCACGAGGAGGAGAGGAGCAGCTGGACATGAAGATGGACGTCAAGATGGACGTGAAGCTGGACATGGAGCTGGACATGAAGATATCTCATGGACGCGAGGGAGGAGCGGGAGGCATGCGCGAGAGGAGAAGAAGACGTCCAGTCCGGTCCAGCACCCGGTCCGACCGGCCGCCAGACCGGCCAACCCGGTCACTGACCCGGTCGACCGGGCGCCAAACCGGACGCGGTTTATCGTACCGGATGAAAACCGGAAATCCTCGCAAATTTCCGGTTGCCGCCCGGTTGACCGGACCGCAGACCGGCCCATCCGGTTGCCGCCCGGTTGACCGGACCCAGACCGGCCGATCCGGTCCCGGCCGGTTGACCGGATTCCAGACGGACAGTCCGAGTCCTCTCGACCAGATCTATTCTGGGTCGGTTATTTTTGTATCTTTTCGACCTGAGGTCGTCCTGAACTCCTATATAAGTAACCAGGACGCCCCCTAGCTGCTTTAGACCACGTTTAAGATAAACCCTAGTTCTTAGTTGTTTGCTTATGCAAAACTATTGAATCCCTACACCATATTGCTTGATATTGTGTAGATCCTGAAAAAGTCTTGTGTGATCTGCTGTTCCATTGGGAATTAGACGGTTGCAACTTACCGCTTCGTGGTCGGCGGCTACGTGCGCAAGTGTGTGGAGTTGCGAATATCTTGCAGGGTTGAGAGCTGTTGCATTGGCGACAGGGACCAATCGAGAGATCTCGTTGCGTCATACAAGTTATCATCCACTTCATCGTCGTGTTTCTCCGCTGCCATCACCCCGTGATCATCTTCACCACTGTTGCTTACTGAGAAGATCGGGCCACCCCATATCATCTTGGTATCAGATTTCCAGTTTTCCTCGGTAAGCCATCCACAATCCACCCCATAGTTGAGTTGTGAGTGTTTTCCTATCCAGAAAAAGCCATAAAAAGTTAGGGTTATAGTTTGCCATAGCCTTAGATTGCACTACTTTCGAGTTTTAATTGCTTGTCGTAGTTGTTTTTGCGTACCTTTTTCTTCCATCTAGTTTTGTTAGGGTTTGTGTTTCCGCTATCATCTAGAGTCAGTTTTTGTTGCTCCGAGTACACATATCATACAGTTTGCTTGTTCCCAACCATAGCCACAGCCTTTCGATATAAGTGACTAGGAACTTTCCCACAAGAGACTAGTTTTACCGCTCGACAGGCTGCTCGTTAGGTCTTGGTGCTTTGCAATTTTCTGTTGGCCGTGTTATCAAGGAGTTGAGCAAAAAAAAAAATCAAAAATCAAAAAAGCAAAAAAGAGCTACATAGCTGCGTGTTATACAAAAAGAAAAATAATAAAAAAAAAGAAACAAAGTGAAGTGCTAGTAGAATCAAGTGAAGGCCTAAGTTTTCTTTAACTGCACCCGTAGTTGAGCAATCTTGTGCCTGTCTTATTGAGCTTTGCTAGTGTCTCTCTAGTGCATTGCAACCTTTCCTACATATAGTTGCTTTGCCACATTTATCGCCTTGTGTGAGTATCATTGGTTGTCTACGGTCAGCGTTAGAGCTTGTTATTGGTGCAAATAGGTAGCCCACCTACAGCCCCACATATATCCTGCTTTGTCGTGTGATTGTTCTTATACCCTTGATATTCGCTTCGCTACATCCGTGCACTAGTCCGTCAATCCAAGTTGGTAAGCAATACTAATTCACTTTGGAACGGTAAGATTTCCTTTTCTTTTCAGTTGTTGAGGGAATTGTGAGAGTACCACCATATATTTTTGATTTAGTGCACTAACCTACTAACGATGTCTGCTAGTGATCATAAAATTGTTAACCAGGAAAACAAGAGTGCTGCAGATATCATCACATGGAGGGAGTATGAGGCTCTTCGTAATGAGATGCGACGTGAATTCTGCGCTCAGGATGATGAGCTTAAGGAGACGGTCCAAGCGATCTCCCAAAAGTTGGATGCTACTCATGTGACCGTCACTACAATGCAAGATCAAATGACGGACGTACAACGCAGTCTTGCTGATTTGCGCCTAGCTGTTGAGAATTTGACCGCGCAACAACAACAAGACGATGATGATGATCTTGAACTTCAAGATGACGCACACAATGCTCGTGGTGCGCCACGTGGTAATCGTCCTCGCGGTTGGGCTCCACTTGGCCGCAATGGTCGTGGACAAGATGAGGAAGATGGATTGGGTAAGCCCAAGTTTTCTATACCCAAGTTTGAAGGAGGAGCTGATGTTGAAGAATACCTCACTTGGGAGCTCAAGATTGAGAAGTTGTGGGGCTTACATCCACATTATACTGAAGATCAGAAGGTCAAGCTTGCTTCTTCTGAATTTGATGGCTATGCTTTGCGTTGGTGGGATGCTTTTGTTCGTAATCGTGATGAGGATGGTGAGCAACCTATCCGCACATGGCATGCCATGAAGGAGGCAATGACTTCTCGCTTTGTGCCTACAAATTACTTACGGAATATATATGATAAGCTAACTCTATTGAGACAAGGTGTGAAGACTGTCGATGAATACTACATGGAGATGGAGATGCTTATGCAGCGTGGCCGTGTCCGTGAGTCTCTCGAGATGACAATGCAGCGTTTTCTGAATGGTTTGAAGTATGATATCAAAGGCATTGTTCACTACAGCTACACCAATATGAATCAATTGTTACATCATGCAAGAAGCTGAATCACAGTTGGCTGACGAAGCAAAGATCAAAGGACGAGCTACGGGAGCTGGGCGTTTCACACCACGTGCGGCCCCATCTACGGCACCGGCGCCTTCGACGCGCTCCGCCCCTTACTCTACTACGCCTAGTAAGCCGGTCTCCAATGTGTCTAACACAAAGAAGTCCGACTCTGCTGCAAGTACGAGTGGCTCTAATGTGTCTACTGCACGCAATCGCGATATGCTTTGTCATACATGTGGTGGCAAAGGTCACTTCAAGAGAGATTGTCCTAACCGCAAGTTATGATTATCAATGAGGACAATGAGTATGAGACTGGAGATGATGTTGATCCTAATGCTCGAGAAGATGATGACTATGACACCGATGGTGAAGATGCATACCCGTCTGATGCTCGCACCATTGTTGTGTCACATCGTGCTCTTAATGTGTTGCCTAGTGCATCTACTCAGCGCTGCAATTTGTTCCAAACAAAAGCTTTAGTTGGTCCTGACAAGGCTTGCAAGGTCATTATTGATGGCGGGAGTTGCCGCAATTTAGCAAGCAAGGAGTTATGTACCAAGCTGAAGTTGAAGTATCTACCGCACCCGCATCCATACTATATTCAGTGGTTGAGCGACAATGGTGAGATGAAGGTAAACCACATGGTGCGTGTTGAATTTGCTATTGGACCGTATAAGGATTGTATTGACTTTGATGTCGTTCCTATGACGGTGTGTCACCTATTATTGGGTCGGCCTTGGCTCTATGACCGTTCTGTGCAACACAATGGCCGTGCCAATACATATCACTTGGAGTTCAAGGGCAAGAAAATCAACTTACAGCCTATGACACCACAACAAATTGTCAATGAATCTCGTCAGAAAGTTGAAGTGAATTTGGAGGATGCTTCTTTAGATAGGCGAGAGAATTGTAATGTTGTGAGTGATATAACGAAAAGTGAGAAAGTGAATTCCTTAGTCTCATTAGCCACCAAAGAAGACATGAGAGAATTTAGTGAGGATCCTACAGCCATGCCTCTTGTGCTTTTGTACGGGGTACGGTTTTGGTTTCTAACGACATGACCCCTCTTCCTCTTGGTGTTTCTAATGTTTTGCAGGAATTTGGCGACGTGTTTCCGGATGAGGTACCTGCAGGACTTCCACCGTTGCGAGGTATTGAGCATCAAATTGACTTGATTCCCGGAGCTTTGCTACCCAATCGGGCACCATATAGAACAAATCCCGAAGAGACGAAGGAGATACAGAAGCAAGTACAAGCGCTTGACAAAGGTTATATCCGCATAAGCCTTAGTCCTTGTGCTGTTCCTGTTATTCTAGTTCCTAAGAAAGATGGTACATGGCGTATGTGCGTAGATTGTAGAGCTATAAACAACATTACTATTCGATATCGTCATCCTATTCCCCGTTTAGAGGATATGCTAGATGAATTGAGTGGTGCTGCTGTGTTCTCTAAAATTGATTTGCGTAGTGGTTATCATCAAATTAGGATGAAAGAAGGGGATGAGTGGAAAACAGCCTTTAAAACAAAATTTGGTTTATAGTGGTTAGTAATGCCTTTTGGTTTAACTAATGCACCTAGCACTTTCATGAGACTGATGAACCATGTTTTGCGTGATTTTATTGGCAAGTTTGTGGTTGTGTATTTTGATGACATATTAATCTACAGCCGCAATGAATCGGAACATACTATACATATTCGACATGTTTTGCAAGTGTTGCGTGATAATAACCTCTATGGTAATCTTGAGAAGTGCACATTTTGCAAAAATAAGGTCATATTTCTGGGTTATGTTGTCTCTAAGCATGGAGTAGAAGTAGATGTGTCTAAAATTGAAGCTATTCAAAATTGGCCTACTCCCATGAATGTGAGTCAAGTAAGAAGTTTTCATGGTCTAGCTGGGTTTTATAGACGTTTTGTGCCCAATTTTAGTACTATTGCTGCACCTTTGAATGAATTGACTAAAAAGGGTGTTGTTTTTGAGTGGGGCGCAGCCCAAGATCATGCTTTTGATGAACTAAAGAGATTGTTAACTTCTGCACCGTTACTTGCCCTTCCTGATTTCAATAAGCAATTTGAGATTGAATGTGATGCTAGTGGTATTGGAATTGGTGGTGTGTTGATGCAAGAGGGTCGTCCAATTGCATATTTTTCTGAGAAACTTTCCGGTGCTAAGTTGAACTATCCTATCTATGATAAAGAATTGTATGCTTTAATTAGAGTTCTTGAGGTTTGGCAACATTATTTGTGGCCAAAAGAATTTATCATACATTCTGATCATGAAGCTTTGAAATATCTGAAAGCCCAATCTACTTTGCATAAGCGTCTTGCTAAGTGGGTTGAGTTCATTGAGTCTTTTCCATACATTATTAAGCATAAGAAGGGAAAAGATAATATTGTTGCTGATGCTCTATCTAGGAAGAATATGCTATTAACTCAACTTGATGTTAAAATTCCTGGATTAGAAGTACTATGTGATTTGTATGCTACTGATCATGATTTTGCTGAACCATATCGCTTATGTGCTCTTGGTAAAGCATGGGAAAAATATCACATACATGATGGGTTCTTGTTTAGAGCTAACAAACTATGTGTTCCAGAATCGTCTGTGCGTTTGCTCTTATTGCAGGAATCACATGCTGGAGGTTTGATGGGTCACTTTGGGCGTGAGAAGACGCTGCTCATGCTAGCTGACCATTTTTATTGGCCAAAGATGAGGTGGGACGTGGACAGGTATGTGAAGAGGTGCATTACTTGCAACAAGTCCAAGTCCAAGCTGAAGCCTCACGGTTTGTATACTCCTTTACCGGCACCTACTACACCTTGGGAGGATATTAGTATGGATTTTGTGTTGGGTTTGCCGCGTACTAAGAGAGGCCATGATTCTATATTTGTGGTAGTGGACAGATTTTCTAAGATGTCACACTTTATTGCCTGCCACAAAAGCGACGATGCGTGCATATTGCTAACCTGTTTTTCAGGGAGGTTGTGCGACTACATGGAGTCCCGAAGACTATTGTTTCGATCGTGACGTGAAGTTTATGAGCTACTTCGGAAGACGCTGTGGAGAAAGCTGGGGACAAAGCTGCTTTTCAGCACTACTTGTCATCCTCAAACTGATGGTCAAACTGAAGTGGTGAATAGAACATTGTCACAACTGTTGAGATCCATGATCAAGAAGAACCTGAAGGAGTGGGAAGAGTGTTTGCCACATGTGGAGTTTGCTTACAACAGGCGGTACATTCTACCACGGAGCTGTGTCCTTTTGAGGTGGTGTATGGTTTCAAACCCATTACTCCACTTGACTTGTTGCCTTTGCCCATACATGAGAGAGTTAATATGGAGGCATCCAAGAGGGCAGATTTTGTGCGAAAGATCCATGTGAAGACTAAAGAGTTGATAGAGCAGAAAGGCAAGAGCAATGCTGCAAGGATAAACAAGAAGCGTAAGGAGATGTTGTTCAAGCCTGGTGATATGGTCTGGGTACATTTTCGCAAGGATAGGTTCCCGAAGCTGCGGCAGTCTAAGTTGAAGCCTCGTGGTGCTGGTCCTTACAAAGTGCTTGCTAAGATCAATGATAATGCATACTCAATAGATCTTCCAGAGGATGAGTTTGGTGTCAGTAATTCTTTCAATGTTGCTGATTTGACACCATATGACGGAGAAGACCTTGGAGCGTCGGGGTCGACGCCTTTTGAAGGGGAGATGATGAGGACATCCCTACTACACCACTACCTCCGTCATTAATAGATGAAGATGAACCTGCTGTGAAGCTCAAGTCCAATGAAGTTTGGATTGGACCCATTACAAGGGCTCGTGCGAAGCTACTTAAACAACAGGTGAACTTGTTTCTAAACGGTACTTTAATTGATGAGAACTTTATACTGCCTAAGTCCTATTACTTATGTATCATCAGGTATCAAGAGGAGACGAGCATCGCACGAGGAGGAGAGGAGCACTGGACATGAAGATGGACGTCAAGATGGACGTGAAGCTGGACATGGAGATGGACATGAAGATATCTCATGGACGCGAGGGAGGAGCGGGAGGCATGCGCGAGAGGAGAAGAAGACGTCCATCCGGTCCAGTCGGTCCGACCGGCCGCGAGCCGGCCAACCCGGTCAACGACCTCGGCCACGGGCGCCAAACCGGACGCGGTTTATCGTACGGATGAAAACCGGAATCCTCGCAATTTCCGTTGCCGCCCGGTTGACCGGACCGCAGACCGGCCCATCCGGTTTGCCGGTTGGCCGGACCCCGAGGCCGATCGGTCCCAGCCCCGATTGACCGGATTCCGACCGGACGCCCGAGTCTCTCGACCAGATCTGTCGGGTCGGTTATTTTCGTACTTTTTCGACCTGAGGTCGTCCTGAACTCCTATATAAGTAACCAGGACGCCCCCTAGCTGCTTTAGACCACGTTTAAGATAAACCCTAGTTCTTAGTTGTTTGCTTATGCAAAACTATTGAATCCCTACACCATATTGCTTGATATTGTGTAGATCCCGAAAAAGTCTTGTGTGATCTCCGTAGCATTGGGAATTAGACGGTTGCAACTTACCGCTTCGTGGTCGGCGGCTACGTGCGCAAGTGTGTGGGTTGCGAATATCTTGCAGGGTTGAGAGCTGTTGCATTGATTGGCGACAGGACCAATCGAGAGATCTCGTTGCGTCATACAAGTTATCATCCACTTCATCGTCGTGTTTCTCCGCTGCCATCACCCCGTGATCATCTTCACCACTGTTGCTTACTGAGAAGATCGGGCCACCCCATATCAAGAAGAAGATGAGGGGGCAAGTTGATAGAAATCTTCCTTGGATGGCGAATGAGGGAGGTGTGTATCCTGCTGGGGATACATATGAGTCACTGTCCAGCTATCTCGGCATGACAGATCTCTGTCTCGGCACTTCGTCCGATTCAGACTACATTCCAACTGGAAGGACTTATGTTCCAGACGGTGTTCGGAAGACCAACCGTTGTACCGGATGGACTCCAGGCATGTACACGGAGACAAACGAAGATGACGAGGAGTAGTGTTCACGAGAGGAATAATGTAATATAGATGGTATTATATTAAGACGTATTTTAAATTTCCGTTGGCTTGGGCTTTGAGCCAAAAATAAGTGGTTATATATGCCACATGTAATATTTGTGTGTAATGTTATGTTATATACGGCGTATATACATAATAAATGTTTGCTTTGGATTTGCTTCTTGATTTCATTGTGTGACTAGTTTTGGGCATTGAGTTGAGCTCAGAAAACATTTGCATGGTGTAACTATGAGTATCGCTCTTTGTTACAGGACTAGGGGGATATGGCATTAGTTGAGACCGAAGATGCTCGAAGAGAACGGGAGGCAAAAGAGAAGGAAGAAGCTGACGCAACAGCCAGAATGGGAGATGCACCACCACCACCACATCCTATGATGCACCTAGACTTCCAACAGTATATGAGGTCTATGGAAGAGGATAGGAGAAGGTACCAGGAAAGCCAAAACAAGAACATGCAAGATTTTTTTGCTCAAGTCATCAACGACAGGGGCAATGAAGGAAGAGGTGTAACCCTATCAGACTTTCAAAATGCAAGACCATTACCTTTTGCATCAGCTCCAGAACCAATGAATGCAAAAGATTGGCTGATGGATACAGAAAGGAAGCTAAGGACGGTAGGATGCAATGATGAGGAAAAGATTAGGTATGCTACATATCTTTTATCAGGACCCGCAGCTTCATGGTGGGAGAATGTTGTCGATGTACACCCACTAGAGAAGGTGCTCACATGGGAGGAATTCAAGAAGAAGTTCCGGGATGCACATGTTCCGGAAAGTGTGGTGGAGTTGAAGAAGAGAGAGTTCGAAGAGCTACAGCAGAACACTGCACCAATCATGCAGTATGTTCGTGATTTCAACCGTTTGGCTAGGTATGCACCAGAGGAGGTAAACTCAGATGAGAAAAGAAAGAAAAGTTTCATGAAAGGTATGAATCCTTATATGAAGATGCAACTGAGGTTAGCACGGACCGCAGAGTTCCAGGAACTGATTGACTCGGCAATCACTTTTGAGGATGACTATAAGCAGGTACAGGAGGAAAGGAGGAAGAGGGCTCGCATCGAGCCAAGAAAGTACCCAATCACTAAACCAACACCAGATAGAAGTTTCAAACCACGATTCTGACCTACCGGTAACCAAAATAACCGTGGAGGTCCGAATCCGAACCCGAAATCCCAGATAATCTGCAACAACTGTGGACAGAGGGGACACATCATGAGAGAGTGTCAGAAACCCAGAATCATATGCTATGGTTGTGGGCAAGAGGGACACATGAAGCCTGAGTGTCCGAACAAAGCGTCCTGGAGTGGACAGAACTCAGGAGGAGGACGAGCTGGAGGCGGTAACAACTACAACAACCGCAACAACAACAACAACCGCAACAACAACAACAACTACTACTACAACAAGAGGGGCAAGCCGTATGGAAAGCTGAATTGCACAACCTTGGAGCAAGCTGGAGAGCCGGATCAAGCAGTCCTAGGTACGCTCAGCATTCTTACTCATCCTGGAAAAGTACTATTTGATATGGGAGCAACTACTTCATTCCTTGCACGGGAATTTGTGTAAAAATACGGGATTAGATGTTCAAAACTAGAATATCCCATAACTGTCTTATCCGCGGGGGGGATGATTTTAGTAACCCACGTGAAAGAGGCACAAGTCATAACCATATGTGACTGTGTGTATTCCGCGGACCTATTCATCATTCCCATGAAGGACATATCAGTCATCCTAGGGATGGACTGGTTGACGGAGAATGGAGCAGTGATAAACTGTGGAGACAAAACAGTATCACTCCGCAATTCCATTGGAGGCCAGATAGTATTTCAGGGAGACAAATACACTCAGTTGGAGATAGGATTGGAGTTGAACAGCCTGAAGGAGGTAAAGATTGAAGAAATTCCAGTGGTGAATGAGTTTCAAGATGTATTTCCCAAGGAATTACCGGGTATGCCACCCGTAGGGAGATATAATTCACAATAGATCTGATTCCAGGCACAGCACCAATAGCTCAACCACCATATAAGATGGGACCGAAGGAGTTGGTGGAGTTGAAAGCACAGATTGATGAACTGGAACAGAAATGATTTATTCAAGAAAGTGTATCACCATGGGGAACTCTAGTTATCTTTGTGGATAAGATAGATGGAGGCAAGAGAATGTGTGGAGATTATAGGAATCTCAACAATGTAACGATCAAGAATAAGTACCCTTTACCCAGAATTCAAGATTTGTTCGATCAATTTCAAGGAGCAGGAGTCTTATCGAAGATAGACTTGAGATCAGGATACCACCAAATCAAGATTAAGAAGGAAGATGTTCCGAAAACAGCTTTTGTATCGAGGTATGGACACTATGAATACTTGGTTGTACCATTTGGACTAACAAATGCACCAGCTATTTTCATGAATTTGATGAACAAGATATTCATGAATTATTTGGACAAGTTTGTGACAGTATTTATTGATGATATTCGGATATATTCCAAAGACAAAGAAGAACGTGCAAAGCATTTGAAGATCGTTTTGCAGATTTTGAGGGAACATCAGCTGTATGCTAAGTTCAGCAAGTGCAAGTTCTGGTTGGATAGTGTAGAATTTCTTGGACATGTCATAACCAAAGAAGGTATAGCGGTGAATCCAAGTAAAGTTCAGTCCGTATTGTTGTGGAATTCACCCAAGAATGCTAAGGAAATAAGAGGATTCCTTGGAATGGCAGGTTACTATCGAAGATTCATTGAGGGATTTTCGAAGATTGCAGGACCAATGACCAAGTTATTAAAGAAAAATACCCCATTTGTGTGGACTGATGAGTGTGAAGCGAGTTTCCAGAAACTCAAGGAGAATTTAACCACAGCACCAGTGTTAGCAATTCCAGAACCAGGAAAGGATTATACGGTATATTGTGATGCTTCCAAGAATGGACTTGGATATGTTCTGATGCAAGACCGTAAGTTGATAGCTTATGGATCAAGACAACTGAAGCCACATGAACATAACTACCCAGTACATGACTTAGAGTTGGCAGCGGTAGTCTATGCTTTGAAGAGTTGGAGACAATTTCTTTATGGATCCAAATGTGAGCTATATACAGATCATAAAAGCCTGAAGTATTTCTTTACTCAAAAGGAATTGAACATCAGACAGAAGAGATGGTTAGAGTTGATCAAGGATTATGAATTGACAATCAACTATACACCAGGCAAAGCTAATGTAGTAGCAGATGCTTTAAGTAGAAAAAGTACAGAGAACCAACCTACGGAATGGGAAATTCCAAAGGAACTTCGGAAAGAACTAGAAGAAGCTCAGATCTTACTCATTCAAGGTGATGCAGTAGGAAGTGTAGCAACTTTGAGGATCATGGATGAGATGTATTTTGATTTGAAATATGAGGTTATTCGGAAACAAGTTAATGATCCGTTCATCCAAGAGGAAATTAAGAGAATAGAGGAAGGAAAACCATCTAAATTTCATGTAGGAGATTTTGACTCATTATACTTTCAAAAGAGGATGTGTGTACCAGACGATACGGAAGTTAAGGCAATCATACTGAAGGAAGCTCATTAAACACCTTACTCAATACATCCTGGAAGTACCAAGATGTATATGGATCTGAAAGAGATGTTCTGGTGGAACAACATGAAAAGGGAGATAGCCAAGTATGTCTCGGAATGCCACACATGTCAACGAGTGAAGGCAGAACATCAGAGTCCTGATGGACTACTTAAACCTTTGGATATTCCAGAATGGAAATGGGATGAGATTGGAATGGATTTTGTTACTGGTCTACCAATTACTAGTAAAAGGAAAGATATGATATGGGTGATTGTTGATAGACTTACCAAAAGTGCACATTTTCTAGCAGTAAATCAGAAATATACTTCGGAAAAGCTTGTGGATACCTATGTCAAGGAGATAGTTAGCAAACATGGAGTACCAAAGAAGATAGTCTCAGATAGATGTTCTATCTTCACATCAGCATTTTGGAAACAACTCCAAGAAGCTCTGGGATCCAAGTTGGATTTTAGCACGGCGTATCATCCACAAACTGAAGGTCAGACGGAAAGAACAAATCAAATACTTGAAGACATGCTTAGAGCTTGTGCTCTAGACTTTGGAGGTTCATGGGAGGACCATTTGCCACTAGCTGAGTTTTCATACAATAACAGTTATCAAAGTAGTATTCAAATGGCACCATATGAAGCATTATATGGAAGAAAGTGCAGATCTCCAATCTGTTGGTTTGTGACAGGAGAAAATAAAGAGTTTGCACCGGATTACATTAAGGAAAGACAAGGAGTTATAGAGGTCATCAGAGATAGACTGAAAATAGCTCAGAGTCGACAAAAGAGTTATGCTGACTAGAAGAGAAGGTTGTGGGAGCCCAAGGTGGGAGATATGGTTTACTTAAAGGTTAGTCCGATGAAAGGACTAAAGAAATTCGGAGTGAAGGGAAAGTTAAGTCCTCGATATATAGGACCATTCAAGATACTCAGCCAGAACAGAGAGACAGCTTTTGAGTTAGAATTACCAAAGAAGTTGAGCTTGATTCATAATGTATTTCATGTATCTCAACTCGGGAAGTGTTTAAAAGCACCAGATGACCCAGTTTCACATGAAGAGCTAGAGCTGCAATCAGACCTAACTTATGTTGAAAGACCAGCGAAGATACTGGAAGAACATTGGAAGAAGCTAAGAAATAGAGAAATCAAGTACTGCAAGGTACAATGGAAGCATCACCCCGAGCGAGAAGCAACTTGGGGAAAGGAAGATGATCTCAGAAAATCCTACCCCGAGCTATTCAGGTACTTCAACCACAACTTCGGGACGAAGTTTCTGTTAAGGGGGAGAGGCTGTAATATCCCAGAACATAGGACCAACGAAGGGTAGATTTAGAAATGGGATGTGCATTTCATTGCAAAATGGGGGAAATTTTTGCGCCTTATTGCATAAAACCTAAGAGGGATCGAGGTTTCTCTCTCGTTGCTATTAGGGCTAGAGCAATGTGAGTGCTATGAATTTCGACATGACCTCTTTTGAAACTTAGTGTTTTAGGAGAATGTTTGATTTGGCATTTCAAATTTGAATTCAAACAAAAGAAGTATAAAGTAGTCAATATATAAATGAATTATGAATTCATAATTCAAAAGCACATCACACTTACACAAATAATTCATAAGTGAATATCAAATATATATAAAAGCTCGTAAACAAAACCTTGCGCTTTATTGATTGCATACACACATTACATTGTCATTACAGAATTCTTCATATTACAATAAATGGAATATATGAAATAGAAATAAGAAAGAAAATAAAAGAGTACATCAATGAATTGTTCCTATACTACATTCTTGATCAAATCTTCATTTGATCTTCTCCAAAGCCTGGTACAAGTTGAATCCTGCATAAGAGCAACAAATAGAAAGGTTTGTCCAGTAACAAGTGTAATTGACACTTGGCAGTAAAAAGAAACAAAAAATCATGAGATAAGCCTTGGCAGGGGGATCAAGTCCCAACCAAAGCCAAAGGGAGGCCAGGATCTCTTCTCCATCATGAGCAAGGTGAAGCTAGGGCTGGACAGCACACAACCACACTAGTGATGTCGACCAAGGAGAGTAACTCCCTGTGCTATATGTAGTACCGTGGTTTAGAGATAGGGTTGGATCATTCAGAACAACCAGAAGAACAGGAAGAACATCTCAAGAACACACCAGTAGTGTATTTCCATAGATCATCCAGAGAATCAACCCAAAACCAAACCAAACCATCCATAGATCATGGTGATCTAAGGCAAGACCATCCAGGAGCTAGGAGGTGAAGGGCTATTGATCAAATCAACAATCCAGAAGCACTGCACCAACATAAAGTAACCATCTAGGAGCTGGAACCAGGTATAAATCATACCTGGATTGATCTCATGATCAAATCCATCATAAGCATGCTCATACACGCACTTGCTGTGGAGCAGATGCTCCACAGGGTATGTCATCACTTGGTGTTTACCAAGTGATGCTAGGAAGGAAGAGGCCAGACCAAGAACTAGGGATCTAGTTACTGGATATGCATAAGTAGATCTAGTAATAGCCATCCAAGACACTAGAACAACTAGAACAGTGGCCAACTAGTTACCTAGCACTATTTGGTGTATTAAACCATCAGATCAACCTAGTTTTCATCAAAAGCATCCACAGGGCATTCATATAAATGATTCCCAACTATGGTATTGTTTATCTTTTCATAAAACCCACCAGATAGCCCAATAAGATGCAACCAGATTCAGTAGCAAGACACTGAGGTCACAACACAAGCCTAGCAAGCAAACTAGCAACACAGGCAAGTTTGTCTTCATTACCATGATGGTTCAGCCAAGCAAATTCATTCCAACGTATACTGGAATCCATATAAGCAACTGTTAATGCAAATGAATCATTACCAACACATGGTTCATCAATTATAACTGACAGAAATCAACACATGGTAATAGCATGACATGCACAGGAGGTTTACTGAAGCAATTGCTTCAGTAAAGCACACCAGGCTACCAAAACCATTTAACCAAGTGATACTGTAAGCACAAGTAGCTTAATCATTCACTAAGTATGCACTTAAGCCACTGGTAAAGCACCAGTAGCATCACAAGGCATCCAGATAGATAATCACACACCAGTAAGCATCACAGGTGAACCAGATGGCAACCAGCAATGGCTGGGAGGCTTAGCCAATGGCTAGAGCAGCAGCCAAACAAATCATAGAGCTTAGCCACTAGCATGTATTGATCCATATGGATCAATTGAATCCAGTATAGGTCACAGGAGAGCACCATAGGCATCACAAGTGTCAGGATGTTAGCCATTGCTAACAGCAAAAGCCACCAGTAAGCAATTAAGCAGCAGCAGACCTAGACAAGCAAGAGCATGGCACCAGTAAGCCTAGACATGGCATCAGGATAGCATAGCATGTGCATAGCAGCAGTAGCAATGAGCAGCACAGAAGCAGCACACATTTGGCCAGTGGCCAGTAATGGCATGGCTGGCCAGAGCAAACTAGAGAGAAGGAAGGGATGCTAAGGGCATCAGGAGAGGCATTCCTGCATGATCTCAGGATCATCAGGAAGCAAGGAAGAAATGGATGAATAGCAGAATCATGGAGGCGCACAGAGAGGTGACAGAGATGAAGGAGAAAGAGGAGAACCTTACCTGCGCCTGGAAGCAGAGGCCACGGCATGGCGAGGCAGTGCCCGCGCGGCCGCAGCAGCTGCGAGTCCAGGGAACACGCCGGCGTTACGCCGACGAACCCAACCACCAAAGCACAGTACCCTGGGGACGACGGCACAGGCGATGCAACAGCATCACCCACGCCAGGTCTGTCCCAGGCACGCGCGAGCGTCGACGACGGCGACTGCATCTCGTCGGAGACACCAAATCGCCGGAGGCGATTCGTCTCCAGATCCAGCACGGAGGCGATCTGGAGCAGGAGGAAGCAACCGGCGAATCCTCTCGGATAGATCGACGGAGCGTCGAGAGGGGATTCGAACGCGACCAGTGGCGTGGCTAGGGGTGGCCGGAGTGAGCCGGGGCGTGGCGGCGACTGTGGCGGCGACGCCATCGCCACGGAGTCGCCAGAGCTCTAGGGTTAGGGATAGGTCGAGCGAGAGAGAGCGAGTGAGGGGGCCGACGCGGTCGGTTCGGACCGAACCGGTCTAGTTCGACCCTAATGGGCTGACCAGTGGGCCCGGGGGGGGGTATTTTGGTCATTTGCCCTAGGTTTTAAATCAATTCAAATTTGAATTTAAATCCTACACTATAAACATTATAAATAAATCCCAAACAACTCTAAAAATTCAAAAAAAATATGAATAACTCATAGAAAATATTCCTTAACCAAAATAAAATATGAAATGCAATAAACAATGAGAATTCAAATTAAAGAATTTTTGATGTGAATTTTAAATTGAAAATCCAAATTTGCAATTTTCCTTGGATATAAAAATCAAGGAAAATTCCAAATAACTTTATTATTTTCAAAATCCAATATTTCCAAAAAGAGAAATATTCTATTATTCCAAACCTTTTCATTTAAGCTAAATATTTTCCAAAGGAAAATTCTATTAATCCTAAATCTTTTCTTTTACAAGAAAACAATATAATATTAATCTTAAGGGATTATAAATTATTGCCAAAGGCATAAATATTCAAATTAAACTTAAATCATCCAAATTTTAATAAGTACTCCGGGGAAAGGGATTCAACATAAAATAATGCACTCATGCATGCATCATTTGGATTTTATAACATTGTCCTTATCGGACAATGATGCTTCTTTTCAGAACCCGAGGTCTAGGTTCCATCCAAACCTTCGAACTGCATTATCTCGCAATACCAAAGTTCACTCTTGCTCATGTCATATTGATTATTTTCTATCAATTTACTCGCAAAGCAATATACTTATCACTCCTGCATTGAAAATAAAATGTTACTTTTCCAATTATGAATATGACTATGTGGTTGGCAATGGAACCATGGTATGTGTTGATGGTGGAGGTTCCATTGCAAGGGTTCTATTCATTTAGGACTAATCACCAATGTCGTCTAGTGATTCTAGCGCCGTACATTTCACGTTAACCATGAGATCTATAATGGCTATGGGGAAGTCAGCTGTATCTTTTTCCTCTCGCATATCAACGGATCAGTGATAATGGTTGCCTGTATCAGTCTATCTATTGGTAAAGGTGAGGACATTGGTCCGGAACAGTCTACCAATAGGTATAGGAGAGGGCAGACTTGTTAAAGATCTATGATGGATTGTAAGGGTTGTCCGGGTTAGTCTATCTATAGTGTATAGGACAGGGCATGAGAATTGTTTGAAACAGTCTACCTTAGTGGTATAGGTGAGAACAAATGCCTGGGTCATTCTACCTATAGATAAAGGACAGGACAAACTTACAAAAGGGTGGGTATGCAGGGTCGCGGAGAAGGCAGTGATTGGCTTGGTTCTTATACTGGGCCTCACACCAAGGAAGTGTGGACGGGAAAGTACGCCCGGTTGGCAACAAGGATAAGTTCTCTTATGAGAAAAGTAACGCACCTTTGTAGAGTGTATCAAATTGTGGCTTGTCACTCCCAGTTCCGGGAAGGGAACAATGAACGCGGCAGGAAAGGAACTCCATGAAGTTCTGGTCAACCTGTGAAGTGGCGGGCATAGTTTTCAAAATAAAATAAACCTTTTGAAGAAATGTTTGCGAAACATGCATTGACCTGAGATTTTATGATCAATGGTCGTAGCTAGTGCATCAAACACCTTTTCTCTTTTTGAACTTGCTGAGTACCTCTGTACTCACTTTCTTTCGACACCCTTGCTAGACTGTGATCATGAAGAGGAGGCTGCACCGAGCACCAGAAGGGGACTACGAGTTGGTCTACGAAGAGCCAGACCTATCAGGAGGAGTTGAAGGCATAGACTATGGGATAGTCTACGGAGTTGACAACACCGAGGCGGAGGAATAGAGTCTTACTCTATACATCTTGGAGCCGAGCAGCGTAGTGGCTTACTTAAATAAGTTGCTGAGCTCGTCATGTCTCTTAAGTTTGAGTTGTAAAAGTACTTTAGTAATATCGTTGGGTATTCTCATAGGACCTGTGAGAATACCAACTTGTTCAGACCATGTTTGTAATATAATCTGGAGTGTTATGACCTGCAATATTTCTGTTGTACCACTCTGAGGGATGTGATATTTGACAAGAAGTCCCTTCATGAAGATCATATCAACGACTTGTATACTACAACATGCAGTGGTATGCTGGGTCACCGCAAATAACTTCTAGGCTTGTTGGTCAAATACAAATAACCTTGAGGTTCGTACTTTGAAGTTGATCATCACATGACAAGTGTTCCGGATTTCACTATTAGTAACCTTTTAATGTGATGAACAATTTCACTCATAATTTTATCCATCAAATGATGGCAACTTCATGATGAAGCTACTATGGCTCACATTGATATGCGAATAACGTTAGTGCCCAACTAGTTGGAGGATCGGGACGCCTAGCGTCTTCAACCTTCGTACATTCCTATAAAACTTATGAGTTTATGTATTCTCACTAAATTATATTCTATCATCTTGTAATAAGGTCTTAGATATCACATATATCTCACACCTTGCTTATTTCTGAAAACTAACTTTTCAGATCCTTACTTTTCAAGCGGATTTGAACATCCAGTTTCACAGAGACAAGATAATTTTAGATACTAATTGAAACCATTGCTCTTCAAATCAGCAATTTGAGGATTACCAAAAGTTTGCAAAAGAACTTAATCATTTCTTTATTCTTTAACAATACGGTACTAGTCCGTAAAGTTACTTGTCAGATTTAACAGTGTTTCTATCTCAATTACAAGCCTAGCGCAAGGTAGAAAAACGGATGCCAATTCTACAAAATTTAATTCAAATACAATTTTGACTATGTTCATGATAAATTGAGTTTACTATTAATTCTTAAATTAACTGGGTGAACTCCCACTCAAAACAACATCCCTCACGTTGCCTTAGTGATTACACGAACCAAATCCACTACACCAAGTCCGATCATCACGAGAGATGATGTAGCTTCAATGGCGAACATCGACATGTTCATCATATCATCTATATGATTCATGCTTAACCTTCGGTTTGCCGTGTTCCGATGCCATGTCTGTACATGCTAGGCTCGTCAAGTTAAACCTTAGTTTTCGCATGTGCAAATCTGGCTTGCACCCGTTGTATGCACACGTTGAATCTATCACACCCGATCATCACGTGATGCTTCGAAACAATGAGTCTTAGCAACGGTGCTAACTAAGGATGAACACTTTATTATCTTGATTTTTAGTGAGAGGGATCATCTTATAATGCTACCGTCGTGATCTAACCAATACAAGATGTATAAAAAGGATTAACATCACATGCAATTCATAATGTGATATGATATAGCCCTTTTATCTCGCGCCTTTGATCTTCATCTCCAAAGCACGGGCATGATCTCCATCATCAACGGGCATGATCTCCATCATCGTCGGCGGGGCGTCAAGGTCCATGACGCCGTCTTCATGGTTGTCCGCCACTTGTAGCAACTATTACAACTACATTGAAACAAAACTACTACATGATGAATCGATATGAAATTAAAGACAACCATAAGGCTCCTGCCGGTTGCCACAATACAATAAGGATCATCTCATACATCAAATATAATCACACTCACATCATGGCCATATAACATCACCAACCCCTGCAAAAACAAGTTAGACGCCTCTAATTTTGTTTGCATACTTTATGTGGATTGGGGTTTTCGAGTAAGATCCGATCTACCTACGAACATAAACCACAACACTGATAGAAGTGTTGTCAAGTGCAAATTGTAAGTTGGATCTTAACTATGGTGAGAGAAACTAACCCCCGCAAAGCCACTTATGCAATACAAGTTGCATGTCAAGCGTGGAGCAAGTATCATGAACGCGGTCATGTAAGGTTAGCCCGGGCTGCTTCATCCCACCATGCCGCAAGATGCAAAGTACACGATAAGCAAGCGACAAAAAAAGCATCAACGCCACAAAACCAATGTGTTCTACTCGTGCAACCAATCTATGCATAAACACGGCTCTGATACCACTGTAGGGATACATAGCATAGAAAACAAAATTTTCCTACTGCAAGAACGAATAACAAGCCAAGATCTAATCTAGTAGATGGTAGCAACGAGATGAGATCATCATACCCTCAAAGATCGCTAAGCGTTAACGAGATAAATCTCATGGTTGATGTAGTCGATCACTTACCGCTTTCAAAAGCGCGTAGAAGATCTTGACGGTGCCACAATCGGGCAGCACCTCCGCACTCGGTCACACGTACGGTGTCGATGAAGATGTCCTTCTCCCCATTCCAGCGGGCAGCGGATGTAGTAAATCCTCCTCGGAATCCCAGCAGCACGATGGCGTGATGACGGTGGTGGTGGAGAACTCCGGCAGGGCTTCGCCGTAAGCCGTGCGGGAGAGAGGTGGAGGAGGGAGCAGGTAGGCATTAGAGAGAGGGGCTAGGGCGCCGACCCTTGGTGCCCTTGGTGGTGCGGCCAAGTCATGGCTGGCCCCTCCCCTCCTCTCGCTTTTAAATAGGTGGAAAACCTGGGGTTCACCCAAAAACCACATTGGAGTCCAACTCCAAAACTTACCAAATTGGGATACCTTGTCAAGGAGGGATTTCTCCCTTTCCTTGCATTGTGGCTGGCCAAGGTGGTGGAGTCCACCATGGACTCCACCCTCCCACCTTGTGGGTCGGCTAGGGCTGGGACTCCACCTGCCATAGTGAATTATTCCGGATGATTCTACAACCTTCCATAAATTCACTGGACCACTCCCAAACTTGGAATGTGACTTCCCATATATGAATCTTATTCTCCGGACCATTTTGGAACTCCTCGTGATGTCCTGGATCCCATCCGAGACTCCGAACAATATTCGAACTCCATTCCATATTCCATATCTACTTAAAACAACATCGAACCTTAAGTGTGTCACCTACGGTTCGTGAACTATGCAGACATGATCGAGACACTTCTCCGATCAATAACCAATAGCGGGAACTGGAGATCCATAATGGCTCCCACATATTCAACGATGACTTCGTGATCGAAAGAACCATTAACATACGATACCGATTCCCTTTGTCGCGCGATACTTTACTTATCCGAGGTTTGATCGTCGATATCTCTATACCTAGTTCAACCTCGTTACCGATAAATACTCTTTACTCGTACCGTGATATGACATCCCTTGTGAGCCAGTCACATGCTTGCACGCTAATTGGATGACATTCCACCGAGGGGGCCCAGTATGTCTATCCGTCATTTGGATGGACAAATCAAACTATTGATCCACGCGCTTCAACCTATACTTTCCGAACACTTAATGCCACCTTTATAACTACCCATTTACGAATTAGTGTTTGATGTCATCAAAGCATTCATCCGGTGTAGGTGATTAACATGATCTCATGGTCAAAGGATTAGGTTACTATGTATCTTAAAGCTTGAAGCAAAACGAACTTAATGACTTGATCATATGCTACGCTTACTATGGGTGTATGTCCATCACATCATTCACCTAATGATATGATCTTGTTATGAATAACATCCAATGTTCATGATCAGGAAACCATGATCATCTATTAATCAACAAGCTAGTTTAACAAGAGGCTTACTAGGGACTCTTTTATGTTTACAAAACACACAAGTATTAATGTTTCCGGTTAATACAATTATAGCATGGGATGTAAACATTTATCATGAACACTAATATAACAATAAACACTTTTATTATTGCCTCTTGGGCATATCTCCAACAGTGTCATGGAAGAACAATGTGGAGTGTTGAACCGAAAGCCAGTAGGTATGATTCAATTGTACATCAACCACAATATATTGCACCATGTGGAAAATGACACAAATGCATACGAGAGGTGGCAGAAGTTGGAGTCAATGTATGCGAGGAAGACAACTATGAACAAGTCCACAATTGTCAAAAGGCTTGCAAAGCTTGAGTACCATGATGGCAGCAACATGATTGAACACTTGAATGTCTTAAAGTGTCATATAAATCAACTTTTAGCCATGAAGATCAACTTCAAGGATGAGTTGCAAGCATTGTTGTTGCTGAGTTCCATGCCCACCGTTGGAACATGCTTATTGTATCAGTTAGCAATTCAGCTCCGTATGGGAAGATGACATTGGAGATGGTCAAGACTAGACTGTTGAATTAAGAAGCCAGAAAGAGGGGAAAAGGCGAGGAGTTCTCATCTGATGCCTATGTGGCTCAATCCCACGTCAAGCATGATAACCATGGATGTCGCCAAGGAAAATATCTGCATGGAAAAGTTCAGATATCTAGGCGGAGATCAAAATCGAGACAGAGATAAGATATCACTTTTTTTTACTGTGGATGCCAAATCATAAGAAGAAAGATTGCAAGACATATAAAAGAGATCTTGCAGAGGGTAAAGTTGCAAACAGGAATGATCAAAAGGCTGAGAACGGTGCTGCCATGACTGTAAAATGTAAAGAAGGTGAAGACTACCTATTCATTGAAAATGAAGAATGCTATAGTGTTGTTCACGATGATGGCATGATTTTGGTTGTGAATTCATGTGGGTCCTTCCGCATTACATCACACAAGGAGTATTTCACTTCCAATACCGTCATCATTACCGGCCAGGTGAGGATGGGGAATAGTGATTTGTCGACTATTGTTGGCAAGGGCTATATATGCATTGAAACAAACATAGATGCTGGTTGGTGCTCGATAATGTGAGGCATGTAGCCAATATATGGCTGCATTTGTTGTCAGTGGGTATGCTTGATGACATTTGACATTGACATTATTTTAGTGATAAAAATAGAAGCTCACCAAAGGCTCTTTGATTGTGGCTCGAGGAAGTAAGCAAGGACATTGGTGAGAATGATACTTCGGTTGAGTTGTGGCACAAGAGGTTTGGGCATATGAGTGCGAAGGTCATGCAAGCTCTTGCTCGCATGAAGTTTTTCCCTGAGTTGAAAGGTATAACCTTGAAACCCTGTGAACATTGTGATACTGGCAAACAACACAGTTTCATTTCGTACACGCCCGTCACATCATGCGAAGAATGTTCTGGACATTGTGAATACTGATGTTTGCTCCATGACCGAAAATCCCTCTATGGAACATTATAGTTTCGGAAATTCATTGATGACCACTCCAGAAAGATAATTTTGTGTTTGTTGAAAAGAAAGTTGCATGTACTCAATGTAACAGCCCCGGGTAGTATCCCATATTAGTTTTGGTTGTGCTTTCCTTTTATGCATCATGCATGCATCATACACATGATTTTTCAACAAAACAAAATTATTTTTCAAACCCTAGTTATTTTACTTTCCTTCTCATATGTTTTATGTGATAACCTCTTTCTCTCTTTCTTTTAACAAAACCTAACCAACAAATCTATTTTATTTTGGGTATAAAATATTTTGGCAATGCCTACAAAGTTGTTTTCTCTCTCTCCATCTTTGTATTCAAAATTCAACTTTTGTATGAGCAGGTTTCAAATAAAACTTCAAAACAGTTTTGAGATAGAAAATAAAAATCAAAAACCCTCCCTGGGCTTCTCTCTCCCCTGGCCCATCTTTCTCTCCCTCTCTTTTGGCCCAACCCCTCTCTCTCTTTTCTCTTCCCCTAGCCCAGCCGCAGCCCACCTCTCTCCCTCTCTTCCCCTGGCCCGCGTACCCCTTCAGCAAGCGGAGACCGAGTCTCCTCTTCTTTTTCGTCGTCTGCAGGCACGCGAGGAGCGTGAGCTCCCTTCTCTCCCCTGCCATGGACCACAGCGCCTTCTTTTCCCCTCTCCCACGTGAAGCCTCTCCTCCCTCCTCGCCTTTCTCTCTGGATCACGCCAACCACCACGCGCCCAGCGCCTCCTTTTCCCTCTCTTTCCCCTATTGCAAGCAAACAAGAAGGGGAGAAACCCCTCTGTACCGCCTCCTCCTCGCCGTCAATCTGTCGACTCCGGCCACCCCGCGTCGAACCGAGGGAACCAGAAGATGCGCCACACCCCCCTGAGCATCCCCACACGAGGAATCGAGCCGACATCCAGTAAATCGACCGCACGCTCGCCGTTCCCCTCCGTCGGCCGCCGGCAGAGATCGTCGATTTCGGCCGCCACCGAGTTCCCCTGTGTCAACACCCGGAATTTTAAGTCCAGATGCCTATTATGTCATACATCGCAATCCCAGGAAGATTGTTGTTGCGAGACATAACAGTTAATATCATAAGCCATCATTCATTACAAACCATAGTCGTCTTACAAAAGTAGATCACATGATCCAATATTACACAAATAGTTGATCTAATGATCAACGAACACAATACATAGCGGAAGTGTAACAGTAGTGGACTCTCTAATCCACAGGCCAACGCTTGACGTCGAAGAACTCCTAGTTGTTGTAGCCATCCTGCTGGCCGTCATCTTCATACTGCTGCTCCTCTTCATAGTCTGGCCATTTGAATAGCCAGGGACACAGCCGTGAGTACTTTAAAGTACTCGCAAACTAATACTAGTGTAAGTACCAACAATTTTAGTGAGGGGGTGCTAAGCTCTAGGTCTATTTGCATCAAGCCAACTTTAGTTCATAAACCTTTAGTAACAGACTCCTCATATGCTAATTAACTCAAGTGGGAACATTAGTGTCATTCCCACAACTTAGTGGTGATTCAACCCAAGTCAACATTCAAATCATCAACTATATCAAGAAAACATCTGACAAAGGAACCGTATGGCCTTTCCAACCGTCCGTAACCGTGGACACGGCTATTCAAATAGGTTTACACTCTGCAGAGGTTGCACACTTGTGCCACAACATTTGATTACATCCGTCAGGGATAAACCCGAATCATCGTAACTCAGTACGCGGATCATCAACCATAACCTTTCACTTATATACCCTAGTATAGGCACCTCTCCCCATGAGCTTGGCCTCCAGTGAAGACAAACCGTCAGGAACTGCACAGGGCTTGGGCCGGACATTCACCTCATTTCACATTATTTCACTTTTAACGGAGGCAGCCTCGGCATAACCCCTATGATGCTTGTTTAGAGGGAACCCATACTAAGATGCATAAACTTCCAGTTAAGCCCTACCCATAATCAGGTATTGTGGGGGTGCTAAATAATTGGAAAGGTATCGCATCCAAACCCACCATCAGTTTTTATTCAATTCACCACATCATTCACCAGTCATATTCACCTTCAAAATCTTTCAACAGAATGACTCATCATTCCAAGGTTTTCAAAGTCCTTTCACTTCACCAGTTCCCATCTAGAGTAGTCGAATTTATTTGTTAGCACTAGCCACTAGTCATGAGGGGTGCTAACTAGCTTGTAGCTATCTAGGCTAAGTTTGATGCTCTTGTACTATTCTATACTTAGACCAAAGTTAACTATAAAAGTAAGCTTTAAAATAACCAAAGTAAAAGCTTGGAAGAATAAAACTTGGGAGGGGATCATGAAGCATAAAGTAATAGATAAGTGTGCCTTGCTCGGGTAGAGCTTTGCACTTTGCAAGAATATTAGCTTGCCTTGGTTGGTGTACTGATCAAAGTGGTCTTCTTCTTCCTGGGGGTAGACCTCCTCCTCCTGGTACTCCTCGGTACTAGCGTCTAAAAACGGATACGGAGTACAGGATCACCAAACAAATCTTAAAAATCTAGACTAAGTACACACATGAGTCACACAAGCTAGGCTAGCCTCACACAAAAGTATTATGTGGATTGACTTTGTTTTCTTCTTAAGAAAAAAATAATTTCCTCTCATTGAATCTTGACAAGATTTAAGTTCCTCAATAATAGTGTATGAGCCCATGTTGACCAAGGTCAACACTTCATAATTATTATTTGGGAAAAGATTTAAATGAGGTACTATACCTCATGCAATTTAACACTAGCATAGTAATAATTTAATATCCCCAAATAATTCAATAAGAGATTATATAGACCAAGGTCAATACCTCATATTGACTTATTTGGGACAGAGATTTAAATGAGATATTACTTCCCATACTACTTAATAAATAATTTTGGAAATTTAAAAGGGCTAGAAATAGCCATATAGCCCTTATTTATTCTAGCCCATGATCATACAAAGTAACCCTGTGATATTTTTACATAAACAATTAGTGCAAGTGAAAAGTGAGCTATGAGAGTTGAAAGCAACTTAATAGCATTTTTGGTTGATTTTTAATAATTGTTTGAAGTTCAAAAAGGCCCTACCTTGTTTATTTTGCCACTTTAATTCTACACCAAATCTAGGGTTGGGACCAGTGTAGTTGGGTAGATAAAACTCTCAGCTTTCCAACAATGTAAAATTTGTCAAAATTGGTTCAGTGGATATTTTTCTATTAAACTTTGAAGTGGGCAACAGTATTCAAATTTCAAATAAACTAAAAATCCAAATTTGAAAACGTGGGCTTGGCGGGAACGGCTTAACGGGCCAGCGGGGGAAAAGGGACTGGGCCGGCCCAGCTACGCGGCCAGCGCGAGTGGGCCGCCTGACAGCGTGGGGTCCATGCGTCAGTGGGTTTTAACCCAGCGAAACGGTACGTGGAGGGTGAGCCGTAGGATTAGAGGTGGATCGAGCGGTCGAGGTTCATCGTCGTCTCCGACGAGAACAGACCACTGGCGCGGCGAGGCTAGGGGGTCGACGGCTTACCGGCGGCGCGGCGAGGGTCGGAGCGGCGGGTTGAGGAAGGGGAAGCAGATGGTAGCAGCGGCGTGTGCTGAGGGGGCTCCAATCGGCGGCGAGCTTCTCAGCACCTCCGCGGCTCCGGCGATGCAATTGGACGGCGTTGGTGGCTAATCGAGCAAGGGCAGTGAGCGAGGAGAGTGAGAAGAGGGAGAGGAAGCTGGCGGTGTGAAGAAATCGGAGCGGGAGGGCCTCCGTTTATAGCGGCCCCGAGCATCGGCGGGAGGTCACGGTGACGATGGCAATGGCGCTCTCCTGTCGATCCAAGGCGTGGGCGAGGGTACGGTAACGCGCAGGCGGACTCAGGGAACGTCACGGTGCGCTCAGAACAGTCTTCGGTGGTCAAGCATAGTGGAGTGCGTCACGCGTCCGTGGGGTACTATGGCGGACGTCGTCGTCCTCCCCGACGGTGACAGGGCGAAGGCGAGCTCGTGGCGGTATCTGGCGGCGTCCTGGTGCGGAGGCGAGGCGACGCACGGACGCGGATGGCGAGGGGCAGGCTGAGGCGACGGGGCGCTGCGCGCTCTGGCGTCGCGACCATGCACGGCATGGCGTCACTGGAGCGTTCTGGGCGCGTTGGTGCTGGAGTGTGCACGCGGTGTCTTGGTCAAGGGAGTGCACGAGCTGGTTCAGGAGAGTGAGAGGGAGCTACTGGACAAGGTGGGGCAGGGTTGAGGTGAAGGGAGAGAGAGATGGCATGGTGAAGCCATGCCATGCCACGGCATGGTCATGCCAATGTCATGGTGAGAAAGTGGAGGGGTTGGCAGGGCTTGGCACTGGTGTTGAGGGGTGAGGTGAGTCTCCAGAGCAGCAGAGAGGGCAGGGTTGGACTTGGTCCAAGCACAAACTCAGCATGGGCTCAAATTTTAACTCTGCCCACAAGGTGTTTGTAGAAATGGCCGAACGAAATTTATTTTTGAATTTTGAAAAGATTTTTGGTGGAGTGTAAAGATATAATAATTGAAGTATAAAGGTGGTGGTGGTGGTCAAATTTGAGTTGGTTTGCAAAATCACAAAATGCATAGGATCTTCATTTTGCATTATGGTTCCAACTTTGCTTGATCACCATTTGAAATTGAGAAAGAATTTGGGGTGATGGTTTTGGGCAAAGTTGTTCACCTTGATGTTGTCTTGGATGAGGTGCAAAGACTTGGCAAAGTAAAGTAGGGAAATCTCTAAATAGCAGGGCTCAAAGTGGGCATCAGGCTAATAATTGCCATTTTGACCATAATTGCATGTGAGCCCAAATTTGATTCAAATTTGATTTGATTTGAGTTTCTTTGATTTCAAAAGTCCTAATAATTGTTTAGTAACCATTTACAACCAATGGTGCAAGCCAAAATGGTCTAGGTTAAGTATTTGCAAAAATGGCCTAAACCATATGTGTGTGTTGGTTTGATTTTTTTTCTATTTTCTTTTCTCTTTTCATTTTTCCTTTGATTTGGTTGATCACGTGATCATGGATTAGGGTTTTAGCCCTCTTGCAATCATACAAACAAATATCATGGCAATTGCACATTAATACAAGAATCAAAATTGAGTGTATGCATAGCACTAAATGAAAAGTAAAAAGTTTTTGTTGATTCTAAAATTTGGTATTTTGGAAACTCTCTTTATCTCTTTATTGAAAAGTTGGGATGTTACACCCTGCCTCCTCCGTGACCTCCTACTCGCTCTCGGTAACCTTGCGCACCCCCTTGACCCCTTCTCGCTCCTCCTTCCTCTCTGGTTGCTCTGCCCCAGTTCAGGCCGTTTGCCACCGCCGCAGGTCTCACCGCCGATGCCCTCCGGTGGTCCCCCGATGACGCTGCCGCCTCCTTCCGATCCGCGCCACCGAGGCGCAGCCGAGGCGTCCAATCGCGCTTGCCGGGACGCCTCCACTCGCCGGCGCGCGCCATGCCACCCCGCGGTGGTCACCGCCTACTCCTCGCCACGCACGGCATCCCTGCATCCGCGCATGCTTCGCCACGCTGGCAGCCATGTAGGCATTGCGGGCCCCACCTGTCTGCGGCTGGGGTAGAAACCCCCACGGTGAGAAACCTCCTTTTTCCCCAGATCTGAGACTTCTTGCACTGAGCCCCCTGCTATTTTGTTTAACTAACCCGCAGCCCTGCCCTTTGCTGTTTCTAAGAAAAACCCCTGGCTCTTTAACAAATAAACCCGGGGCCCTCCCCCCTAATTCAAAATTATTTCTGGGTCCTTTTTCTATTTAAAATAAACCTGTTTATCTATTTTTAATTAATAAAAACCATTTCCTTAATAACTTTTAAACCGTAACTCGAATTTAAAAGTGTTATATATCAATTTTGATCAGAAAAATGAGAGGAACATGAATATGCCATCCATTCATCTGTTTGCACCTCGCATCATGTCGCACGTTGGTAGTTGTGCATGTTCACCTAATCGAACCACCGGAGTATTTCGGAACACCGCCTAGGGTTTCCCCGCTCCGATTAATATTGAAGTAGCTCACCCCTGCCATGTTATGCCATACTAACCAACCCTTAACTTTGCCGGTAGAAATGCAACTCCAACTCTAATTTTTGTTTGTCCGGGGTTCCGACTCCGCTTAATTGGATAAGTTGCATCGCCGCATCATGTTTGCCATGTCATGCATGCATACCATATCTTGAGCATGCCGGTTCTTCTTCCGTAGTAGTAAGACTTTCATGCGTTGTGTGTTCCAGCATTTGCTTCTTCCCGGATAGGATCGCGAAGTGGTGATGTGAGATACGACAAGTTCTCCGGATGTTCCTCGGCAAGCTTTAACAGGCAAGCATTCCCTAAACTCCTGTCGCTGCAGGAGGCGCTCACCTATTTTATTTTGCCTTCTCTCTTATGCTAGCCTTGAGTTGCGTTCTTGTCACGTGTCCTATCCACTTGTTACCTCAAGCAGCCCATATTGCCACCACCATCTCCTACAGCTATTGCTTGGTTATCGGGTCTGCCTTGCGAGTCGTAGTGCATGCTAGTGCTGTTTATATCTCGTTACCGTTTTGTTATCTTATCGGGTTATCTGTTGGGGAATCATGACACAAGGTTTATGGATATGTTGTTGGAGATAATCACACTTACTTTAATGTTAACAACTAAAATTGTAGGCAGAGGCATCTATGAGCCCCTTTGCGAAAGCATCGGAACTTTGACTCGCTAATGTCCCCTAGGACCCGAGTTCTTGTTATCTGTTCCAAGATTGAGCGCTCTACCCGTACGTGGGGACGATTATTGGGACCCCCCTCACCCATTACCTTTTCTCAAGTCAGTTGAAAGGGGGCCACAACCTTGGTTTTATTTGCCTATGCCATGTATGCCATGCTTTACTTCTTGTTGCCTTTGGGTGTTTACTTCCTGTTGCCTTCGGTGTTTATATTCTGTACTGTACCCCGCGGGACGTTTAGCGCGTGTGGTTCGCACGCCTAGCCGCCGACGCAAACCCCGAGTCCGCTTCGAGCACGGCCGGACTTCGATATGGGTAGCTTAGTCGGGTGGCCCCCAGACTTTCTTGTTGAACTGGAACGGTCTTGTTGTGAGACATCGCCTGTCGTAAGCGGGTTGAGCATGCGTATGGTTACATTTGGGCAACCCCCAGGGTGTACATCTTATCGATAAGCCGTGTCCGCGGTTATGGACGACTTGGAATTGTATAGCTCGATCATAGAACAACTTACACCTTTATGTTGTTAATAATTTGCTAATAAAGTAATATAGCATTACTTCAACGGCTACCTAATAAAACTTGTCCACCGTGTGAGTGCCTTTGTAAGTACTTCCTTGCGAGGGGGGAACGCATCGGTAGGGTTATGATTGCAGAGTATAGAACTGTTAGTTTTATGCGCTCTCCTTCTCGATAGACGAATGTTGTAGAGTGTCTCTATAGGTTTTTAGTGCTTGCGCGCCGCCGCTTAACCCCACCATATTGCCTATGACGTTCCTCTTGCGTCCTCTAAGTCCCCTGCGTGCCTCAAGTACAAAGGACGACTGGTTGACGAATGCTTATACGTCTTGAAGTCTTGTTAAGTACGAACGCGTACTTATTGCTGCTTCTTTGGGACATAACCGCAGGTATGAAGTTATGTTCGACGAAGACGACGTTAGCAAGGTTACCCTTCCGGCTTGGCCTGGGCAGGGTTATGGACGCCACGGTTATCTTCGGACTCTTAGTCCAATTTGTATCTTGTCCGTACTCGGATTCGATCTTCTGTATGATTTGGATCTTTGTATTGTATATTTGTATCTTGACTCGTTGGAGTCGTTGTTGTAATATCTGTTTCTTGTGGGCTCTATTGTAATCCTGTTGTAATGTTACCGCTCGTATTAATTCCGCTGGCATCACGTGTGTGATTCGTCGCGCACGTCGTGTCAGAGGGCGTCTCTGAATCGATATCGTGCGGATTTTGGCGGGATCGCTGGAATCCTCAGGGTACCGGTTTCGAGGCGTCACACTCAACGTCTTCAAGGAATTCCATGCCAAGTTTGAGAGAGAAACTAACATGAAGTTGAAGTGTGTAAGATCATACAATGGTGGTGAATACCGCGGTCAGTATTGCAGAAATTTTGGTATCAGACTTGAGAGAACTCCACCGAAGACACCCCAACTCAATGGTCTTGCAGAGAGAATGAATAGGACACTCACTGAGAGGGTCACAACTATGCTCTCTCTTTCAAAGTCACGTAATTCTTTTTTGGAATGAAGCTTTGAATCATGCTATGTATGTACTAAACCTGTCACCCTCGGTTTCTCTTGTAGGTGATATTCCTTAGAGAGTTTGGTCACGGAAGGATGTGTCATACAAGCACTTGAAGTAATTGGTTGCAAGGCATTTGTGCACATCCCGAGGGATGAGAGATCCAAACTTGATAGCAAGACACGCACTCCCCATTAGTGACAACCACTATCCAACCTGAAACTAACCCTAGAACGCAACACTTTCCCCGTCACTGTTGCTCGCCGAACTCTCCCTGCTAGTAACCATACTTCACATGTCTCCATGCACTAGAATTCTCCACTCGCGTTCCCAATCAATAGGTTTATTCTTCCTCTTTTCTACAAATCTTGTTTTCTTCTCACTACTAGAAAAATTCCTAGCCGTAAGATCACTAGCAGTGGCGCACCCCCTCTAGTGGTGCTCCACTACTATATAGCAGTGGCGCACCAATAACAGGTGCTCCACTGCTATGAAAATACTAGTGGCGCACCATAGCAACCATGCGCCATTGCTATTATTTTTTACTGATCCAGCCCCACCCCAGACTTAGCAGTGGCGCACCTAATATAGGTGCGCCACTGCTATCTCAACTAGCAGTGGGGCACCTATAAGTAGTGCGCCATTGGTAAATATGAGTCTAGATTATAAATCAAGTTTAGAGATATCAGTGGCGCACCATATATATGTGCGCCACTGCTGCCTCAAATAGCAGTGGGGCACGTACATGTGGTGCGCCACTACACACCGACCGGCCCAGTCCCACGCCACGCGCCCCCACCAGGCCACCACGCACACGCCTCCTCTCTCCAATAATTCTCCACCCAAGTCCTGCACGGCACGGCACGGCACGGCTCAAAAATTCCCCTCCGCCCTGCCCACGCACCATCCTCTCTCCAATAATTCCTCTGCCCTGCCCACGCACAGCTAGATCGAATCCCCCTTCTTCCCCCTCCCTCCGCCGCGTCGCGTCGCACCGGGCTCCGCCGCCGCCACCTCTTCATCTACGCCTCCGCCTCCACGGTCCGCAAGGGGCCTCGCGCCACCGCCGCGGCCTGCATCGTCATCGGCCCCGCGCGCGGCGCCGTCGTGGGCCTAGTCCTGCGCCTGCGGTCGCTGGTTTTCCGCGTCGGCGGCAGCGCCCTAGCCGGCCCCTCCATCTGCCGCCTCCCGGACCCCAGGGCGACCGCGCGCACCTGCCCGTGGTCCGCGCCCTGCCCGCCATCCTCGCCGCCGCCAGCCATCCGCCGCCCTCCCCGCGCTCGCCACGGCCTCCGCCGTCGAGGACCAGACCGAGGACCACCGGCTGGTGTGGATCGACGACGAGCATCGTCGCGGGTGGCCCGACGACGGCGTGGGACCACAGAGCCTCTTCACCTGCTCACAGCCTTGATGCTGCAGGCGCTCCTCCCGGCGTCGGACGCGGAGGGCCTGGTGCGGATCGACGACGAGCATCGTCGCGGGTGTCGACCAGCGTGCAGCGTGCTCGAGCTCCACTGGCGGCCGTCGACGCCTCCCTCCGCCGACGACATGAGCGTGCAGGAAGCCGGCGTCCCTGTAAATCAGGACCTGATTGCTTTTTTTGTTTTTCTTTTAGAGATTTAGTTGCAAAGTTACAAAATGGTTGTAATTTTGGTAGTCTAATAAATTTTGAGTATATTTTTATTTTCTTACCGTGGTGAAACGAGAGAGCGTCGTACGAGCAGCACAGAGCCACCGTGAGCCACCATACGAGGCACAATTCTTTTTTTGTTTTGTTTTTTTCTCATACTAGTAGTGGCGCACCTTTTAGGACCCTAGTGGCGCACCTCTAAATTGTATCTGTGGCGCACGTCTATGCTACCTGTGGTGCGCCACTGCTATGTGTCATACCAATGATGCACCAGTAGTGCACCACTGCTAACAGTTAGCAGTGGCGTGATATTAGTGGCGCACCAGTAGTGCGCCACTGATAGCCAAAAGTGGTGCGCCACTGATTAGCTGTTTTCTAGTAGTGTCTTGTTATTTAGATCACTAGATTTGTTCTTCTTTCTGTTTATTTTGTGTTCTCTCTCTTAGATCTGTGGGGAGGTTGTTAGCGCATGTCGCATGGAGAATGGCACTCAGATTTGCGGTGATGGCATCGATGTATGGAATGCGAAGGATATGGAGAAGTCATAAAGAAGAGATAGGCGCTCAATGATTACAAGGCCCATAAGGAGTCTTTTCCAAATTAGGTTTTTTTTGAGTGATCTTTCTTATATATAGGGTTTCTCAACAATGAGGAGCTCAATAAGCTTCGTTCTCCTAAATTCACATCAACACCCTTTGATCCAAAAGAAAGGATTAATGAGACCAAATGAATCTTACTAAAAGTGGTTGCAGTGTAATGTAATGAGTTTTATGTACAAATAAATTTTAATTTTATATTTTAGCTAAATGTAAATTATGATTTGATTGGGATGAGCATAGCATTGATTGTGATTAACTTTTATGCCGCTGAAACATGCAACTTAACATGGAAACATATTTCACCACACTTAACTATATCACAACACTAAATTTTCCATATCATGTTAATCTGTTGAAGCATATCATCATCGTGCCACTGACCTGATCACACAACGGATCGTATGCACCGAGCTAAATGCGCGAAACGCGGTTCACTTTTGCCAACCAGTTATTCTTGGCGCTTTTTAAGTTCCTTCTAAAGCGTGAGGTAGGCGTTTAGAACTAGCTCCACGTTAATAACCGCCAGGTAATGCGTGGCTTTGTGGGAGATAGCCATTTTATGAAGCATTACCTTTTTTTATTTTTTAACTTGTCCTATTTATTCCTAGCTTTATGAACTCATAATATGACCTATGGTGTGTTCTGGTTCGTACAATTTGTTTGATTGTCCACAAATCAAATAGTGTATACCAGACAAGTGTCATTATATGGTACAGTAATACTATTACTACGAATTGAAAATATGTAGGTCTTGGCTAACTGATCAATCCAATCAATTCGTTGTCTAGTAGTCGACCCACTCCTTATTATTTGTTGTCATTATTTCCTTACAGCCCCATCCTTAATGATCCTGAGGGACTCAGTGAAGTCGTCTAAAAGTTGGCCATGATCTGGAAAGTGTTCGTCGTCAACTGCAAGAATTACCTTGATGGTGTTACTGTAACTTTGGTAATGCACCGTCAGAGCCTGTGAACAAAAGAAAATTTAAGCTTGAATTAAATCCAAGCCAAATATACCTGAATACTTTCAATGGCAGTAACAGGTTTATTTTCGAAAGTTAGTCATATATATAGTACATCTTCGCTGTTTAATCTGGATTTTTTGCAGTCCAGTGAATTACCTCGGGCGGGCCGTAGACGCTGGGCGCAATGGACACAACTTGGTGCCCATAGAACTCTACCTGTTCAGCTGGCCCAATCATGTTTGAAAATGATATGGTCGTGTGTGATATCATGCGACGGAAGATAACACCGGCAGCCTGCTTGATTTTACATTAACAAAATTAAACCAGCTGATTTCAAAGTATTACATCTGTTAGAGACAATGTTTAATGTTTGTGCCATTTAATTGTAGGAAGAGAATATGTGTCAATCCAAACGGAAGGACCCTGCAACAGATTAACATACCTTCACCCCAAAAGTTTTGATGATAACTTCACCAAGCATGTGCGTGAAGACCACTTCTAGAGAGCTCTTCTTCCTATCCACCATCTTTTTCGCCTTGCGAACATATTCAAGTGGGTCTTCATACATGGCTATATGAAATGGAAGGATGATGTAGCCAAGTTGATTTCCCCATTTCACTTCATTACTCTTACTAGATTCTATCATATTAACATATGCCTGTTTCCAGTTACAAAACACAATAAAAATTCAGAATGATATAATAGCGTATATGTTCAAATAGGAAACACAGATTGCTGAAATAATATCACTAACAAGCTGTTCTAGGAGGAATATGGCATTTTCACTAGTTTCCAACCCCCACCCCTAACAACCGCCCCTACTCCTGGAGGCGATCTAGGGTTCCCACTGCCGCAACCCTTCTTCCTGCTGCTGCCGGGGCACCGCTAGGAAAAGCCCGGGAGGGGATGGCACCGGTGGGGCCTTCCTCCATCGTGGCTCTAAGGTACGGCTGCGGTGGATCCTCTCGTGGGTGTTCCGGTTTGGGATTTGCACAGTCCTGCATCTGCGGTGCACTGATCTAAGGAGGCCTCTGCGGGCTTGGTTGCCTTGTTGCAGGAATTGTTGGACGATTCTTGTTCCATGTTTGCTCTAGGGATACCCCTGATTCGGGCTTCCCAGATCGGATGGTGGTGATGTTCCTGCGCCGTCAACCCTGTGGGGGCATCATCTTTGGAGATGTACATCATCTTGATGGACAAGTGGATAGGTTTGGTGGCTGGACGCAGGTCTCCGCATGCTTCTCGCGTTGTAGCCAAGGTGGATCGGCATGACATGAATGGCAGCGAGTATCCGGGGCATTGTGCAACAGGGTTTTGACGTCTGACATTAGGTCATGGACACACGCAGGGTGGTGAAGTTATCTGACATCGTATCGACGTTGACCGCAAGCCGGGCAAGGTTAATGTGTTGATCCCTGTCCTGGAAATGGGTCTGTGGAAGATGGCGGCGCAACTTCTAGAGTGTGTTAGCATGTGGTGCGCTTATGGGTTTGTTGGACTGGTATTTTCTCCTAACTCAGCCAGTAGACAACCTTGTTAGGTTTTGATTTAGCTGTTGGTTAGTGGGAGATCAGAGCACATGGCCCCGATTATTTTCACTCTCATCATGAAGCTTGTAGGTGTAGCAACAAATGTCACCATCAAGGTGACTTCAGGATGATTGAATTATTTCTATGTAGAACCTCTTTTGAATAATATAAGAAAAAAGTTGCATCGATGCAGAGGTAGAGGCAAGGGTTTTAATCTCCTTTTTGAAAAAGTTCACTAGATTTCCACAAGTGCTAGCACATCTAATAGTAAAATATACTACCATATTAGTTGTTGCAGCGACGTCTAATATGGACGGAAGGAAGTAAAAAACAATAGAGTAAAAAAGTGAGACTAGCTCACTAGATTAGGGAAGTGGTTGTACACCGCATACGCATCCATCAAGGTTTAAATCCCAAGAAACACATACTTGAGTTCTTATTATTCAAAAAAAAAAACTCACTACGTAATCCATTTAAAAAATGAATAAGAAAACAATAATACATTATTATTAAATAAAAATAAAAACAATGTCGTCCGCAAATGTGTCGGGCTACTATATTAGTTAAATAAAAATAGAACTGGTGATATTTATAGTAGAACTTTTTCCAAAAATTATATTAGAGTCTTTTAGAAGTACTTCAGGAACAGACATTCGTCACCGTACAATTACCTCATTAAAAATGCAATTTTTTTGGAGGATAGGAAAAATATGTTACCTGTAGGCTAGTGGTTGGCCTTATATTGACAAGGAGGATCGATCGCAAACAGATTTTCCTCCTGTTATCGTCACCTAATAAAAGATGGAGATACATATAAGGAATAATACTCCCTCCATCGATAAAATGATGCCTTATATTTATTTAAATTTAAATATATACTTATACATTACATAATATTTATTATATTTAATTTTAGATAAATCTAAGATATCTTTGTATAGACGAAAAAAGTATGTTATACATATACTATCATGCGTACATCTGGTATACTTACCAGACCTGCGGAAGTAATATCGTGATAGAGCAGCAGAAGTCACTCCAACTAGCACGTCATTAACCGTCTGCTCAAACATACAAGAGTCTTATCTAAATTTCGGTTATTTCTGGAAAAAAAAATCCAAATGTGTACATTCAGATATTCTCTATTAACAGGCAAACTAAGTCAGGCAAGGAAATTTTTTTTTTTGCTTGTGTAATTTTTTTTTTTCGTTTGTTTCAAAAAGCTTTTCAGGATGTTATTTTCTATGTTTTTTACACAGACGATAATAAATATTTTTTCTCGTAAAACTTTGTGTGCGAAATACTGAATGTTCCGATGTACTTCCAAGAGTACTTCTTTTGGATTTCTTTTAACCATTTTAAAATACATTTTTCTAATAGATGCATCTAGATCTACGAGCAAAATCGCCATGTCGATAGTTTTGCCACTTAAGAAATTAAAGATCTAGCCTATATATATTGGAGTGTGGACTGTACGTACGCAGTTCAGAGCCTCTTTGAGAAACTTGACGTCGCCAAGGCTGAGGCTCCGATTCACGAAGCGCTTGCGTCGGGGGAACTCGCCATCGCCGCCGCCATTGTCACGCTTGAACAGCGTGTGCGGGTCCCTCACGAACGCGATTGTGGCGACGAAGAGCGTGACGTCCACCACGGTGTGCCACGCGAGCACGACGAACGACCAAAGCCACGCAATGAACGCCAGCACGCCGGCGGTCCTCGGGGGCCGCGGCCGCGCGTAGATGTCGCCGGAGCGTGCGGGCGGCGCCGGCATGGCCGGAAGCCTCGAAGGGTCGGCGGCGCTGCGTGTGGAAGCCATGAGGAGGGTGAGCAGCGACATGCCGTCGCCGAGGGAGTGGTGCACTCGGATCACAGCGGTGGACATCGCGTCCGAGGTCGGGAAATCGAGGAAGTGGAACTCCCAGAGCGGACGGGAGCGGTCCATGGGCGCCGTGGACAGCGACGACACGTAGTCCTCCACGGCCGTGTCCGGGTCGGACGACACCATGTCGGGCGGGCTGGGGACGACGATGATGTGGTCGTCGAGGTTCAACGCCGGCGCACGCACCCACCGTGGCTGGCCATCTTTGGTGACCTGGATGCATCGGAAGCGCGGGTACCGGGCGAGCTGGGTGCCGATGCCGGCGCGGAAGACGGGGAGGTCGAGGGGCGAGCCGAGCCCCATGGTGACGACGATGTAGAAGCCATCCATGAGCCTTGCGGTAGGGCTCACTGGCTCCTCAGCCACCGCCGGCCAAGCGTCAGCGCCGCCGCCGGACGCTGCTCTTGAGGTTCGGATCGTGAGTGGAGGCTGACTTCTCTCGCCAGCGTCGTCCATTATCGTTACTACTCCTATCTTAGGCGGCTCGATCGATCCCTGCAGCATGCACGCATATATGTATTACCCGAAATTAAGCGGGTGATGTTAATCCTGTAAAATACATAGGCTACTACTCTTAGACCATATCCAGTCATCGTCTCCAAAGCCGCTCCCAAAGCTTTTTGAGACGCCGTCGGACATATAACCGGTTTCAGTCTTGCGTTCTAAAAGGCATTTTCGTCCGGCGCGACTTAATACGGTGTTTGGGTTCCGAGACAATCCTAGCTTCACAGGTGACGCTGCGGGCGCGCCGGATAGATAGAAAATCGAGGCGGGGAGTGACGGACCCGATGCGTCATTAAGACAGAACGAAGCGCTGCAGCTTTGCTTTAATAACGACGGCGGGACAAGCGAGACGTCCCGTCGGCCAGTAGGCTTGATCCTAGCCGTTTTGATTCAAACTTGTAAAATATAAACTTTTATTTTCGTGCAGCTATCTATTATTTTGGGGCCTCTAAATGCGGGCGTTCCCGAGGCGTGCCCCAAACACGGCACCACTCTAACGCATCCCTCAAACGCTCGATCTGGCGCGTTTTGGCGGCTGCTTTGGGGTGACGACTGGAGATGCTCTTAATCCTCGGAAAGTACTACTCACTCGGTTCAAATAACATTGCAACTTTATCTTGGCCAAAGAAATATATTAATATTGTGAAGATATTAGTTACACCCATCCTCTGCAACAACGTATTTTTTTAATAACATTATGGCTACACGCAACTAAAAAAGAAGAAACTAATTTTTTTTACAGTAATCTAAGCCTTGTAGCAGCAGTACAAACATCACCAAGAAAACACTTGAAATCTAAATTTCTCCAAAAGCAACGCCTCTAAGAAAGAAATAGTGCACAAACGATATCGTCATCCAATCATAGACCATAGATTTTCGTCCTGAAAAAATCTAGACTCTCAAAACAATGCCTTCAAACAAGGTCATTGCGAGACGCAGCAAGTTAATGCTAGACACTAGTAGGGAAAAGCCTACCTGTCGCGTGCCAAATTGAACTATTAGTCACATGGCCCGTCACGTGACTGGTACCTCGCTAGTGGTAATGACCTAATAGTCGCGCAGGACCATGAGACGCGACAGTAAGCCCGTTACGTGTCGCGTGCCCTTCCCACACGCTGCTATTAGCTTAGTAGTCGCGTGCCCTGGGCGCGCGATTAGTAACAAGCTAACTGCCGCGCCCGCTTCTATTAGGTTTTAGTCGCGTGGGCACGCACGCCGCTAGTAGGTCGTACTGGCCGCGTTACCTGCCCGCCCGCTACCACTACCTCGGGCTGTGTTCCAGTTCTCCTGCTTCGCGCCAGCTTATTCCACCAATTTAAACAATTCAAATCAAAACAGGTACAACAGAATTCATTCACATTAATTAAACCTCAATCGATTACCAAACTGGTACATCAAGTTCATCAGAACAATACATAAGGTAGTATACATGTAGATACAACTAGCATGCATCTAACACATGAGAATCACATACAACACAACTGCAATCACAAGCAACATTGTGGAGACTAAGATGGTCTTCTTCAAGTTCTTCTTCCTTTGTTCCTTCTTAGTCTTTTCCTCCTTCCTCTCTTCCCCTAACAGGTGCTTCATGTATCTAGATTCCGCTTCAGCTTTGCTCTTGTACCATTTGTAGTTGTTGCCCTTGAACCCGTTCACTTGCTTCAGACAGTCATCCCACTCACCATACACTCCTGGAACCCTACCTTGGTACACGACATACTGATACGTCTCAAACGTATCTATAATTTTTTATGCTCCATGCTTGTTTTACACCAATTCCTATATGTTTTGTTTACACTTCGTGGCACTTTTATGCATTTTTCGGAACTAACCTATTGACAAGATGTCACAGTGCCAGTTTCCTATTTTCTGCTGTTTTTGTATTTCAGAAAAGTTGTAGAGAAAATATTCTCAGAATTGGACGAAACAAAAGCCAAAGTTCCTATTTTCCCCGGAACGAAGACGGAGCCCAGAGCAGAGACGGAGGAGGGCCACAGGGTGGCCAGACCTACCCTAGGCGCGGCCTGGACCTGGCCCGCGCCTAAAGGTGGTCTGGGGCCACCAGGCCTCCACCGACCTCGCCCTTCCGTCTATATAAACCTCCCGACGCAAAAATCCTAAAGATACCAGCCTCCGCCCACGAAAAGTTCCGTAGCTCAGTCACCGTCGCATACAAGATTCGGGGGACAGAAGTCTCTGTTCCGGCACCCTGCCGGGACGGGGAATTGCCCCCGGAGCCATCTCCATCGACTCCACCGCCATCTTCATCGCCATTGCTAACTCCCATGATGAGGAGGGAGTAGTTCTCCCTCGAGGCTAAGGGCTCTACCGGTAGCTATGTGGTCTGTCTCTCTCTTCCATGGTGTGATCTTTATGAGACCATGAGCTTTGTAATCTAGATGTCTTTATGCTATTCAAGTGGATTTTACTTATGTGATCTCCGGAGACTCCTTGTCCCACGTGTGTAAAGGTGGAGTGTGTGCACCGTGTGGGTCTCTTAGGCTATATTTCAGAATACTTGTTCACTGAATTATGATTTGAGTTGGATGTCTCTATGAAATTGTGGTGTGTTAGTACCTCTTATGAATGCTCAAAGTACAGCATGGGGTGTTCATTAGTACTTGGGAATACATCTTTAAGGTTTGCTTTTGCAGTCCTACGCGGTGCATTAGTTTTCGTTATCCAACCGGAGAGTAGTTCAGAGTAGCAAAGTGAAGTGCTTATATTTATATTCCTTTATGATATCATTGTTGAGAGTGACCACTAGTGAAAGTATGATCCCTAGGCCTTGTTTCCAAACATCGAATCACCGTTTATTTACTGTTTTACTGCATGTTTACTTGCTGCCATATTTATTTCAGATTGTTATTACCACTCATATTCATTCATATCACTTGCATTTTACTATCTCTTCGCCGAACTAGCGCACCTATACACCTGACAAGTGTATTGGGTATGTTGGGGACACAAGATACTTCTTGTATCGTAATTGCAGGGTTGCTTGAGAGGGATATCTTTGACCTCTACCTCCCTGAGTTCGATAAACCTTGGGTGATCTACAAACCTCTGCACTTGGAGGCCCAACACTGTCTACAAGAATAGAAACATACGTAGACATCACGTACCACTACTTCGCCATCTCTATATCCAAGATAGATGTGTCATAAGCCAAAGCCATCCAAGCCATAGAAAATTAATATGCAAAATAATATTAGGCAACAACAACAAAAATGTTCGCAATACAAAGGAACATAACTAAGCTATGTGAGATCTGTTTTGTCATTGTAATCCTTCGGGAACCTGTACCGTGTGTGCATCTTCGTAATGAGTAGGGTATGCAAATGGTGCCTGCTAGGGTCCCTTAACATTGTTTCGTTGATCGAAACAGTGTCTCGGAGAATGCATCCTAAGTCATTGCCGTATCTCGCTGCAACCATTTCCGGAAGTAACGGCTCACCGTTGGCCACTTCTACTTCGTGGACATCTTCCCTTTTTGTAGGGAGCCTGTTTTGGCACCTGAATTTTCGTGTCCTCATCGATTGGCTTCCATCGGTGGTCAGGTTGCCAGCCCCACCATCGGTGGTTCGGTTGCCATCCCCGTTATCGGTGGTCCGGTTGACATCCCCGCCATCGGTGGTCCAGTTGACATCCCCGCCATCGGTGGTCCGGTTGCCATCCCTACCATCGGTGGTCCGGTTGCCATCCCCACCATCGGTGGTCCGGTTGCCACCCCCACCATCCTCGCCATCGGTGGTCCGGTTCCTCTCCCCGGTTTCATCGTTAGTACTATCATCTTCCTCTTCTTCAGCCATGACCTCGTCCATACAGGGTTGTCACGGATCCAACATTAAATATTGCCAGTAATATCTTGTCGTCTAAAATCTTCTTCTACACGATCTACCTCGTTGTCGTGCTTTTCGGTCGACATGTACGCACTAAAGTTAATTAAATTGAAAGTAGTTAGTAACATAGAAAATTTCGTCATGATCTATGCTAAAATAAGACATATATGGAGTGCTAGAAATATGCCGAATAGAAATTAATCAATATTTCGGTAAAACATTAGCAACTCATTTACGTTATATATATAGCATGTCTCATATACATGTCCCATGTCTCATGACCGTGAACAATTCACATCATTCTCTGATCATCAACAATTCACATCATTTTTGTCTCATCATCAACAATTCACATCATCTTGTCTCATTGTCAACAACACAATTCAACCACTAGTTCACGGCCGGACAGTTCGTCGAGCAGTTATAGGGCGCAGTCAAAGGTGGTCTCAAGATATGGAGAGGTGGACGCGCGACTCACCCTGGGAGCGGAGCAGGAGAGCTAGGTGAGCTGGGGAAGGCTCGCGGCGGTGCGAGCAGGTCTAGCGGGCGGCGGTGCGAGCAGCAGGTCAGGCAGCGCGGAGCGAGGCGAGGCGAGAGAGAGGCGATCGGTGGCGCGCGTTCGAACAAGGCAGTGGGAGGCGGCGGCTGGAGCTAGGCTAGGCGAGCAGTGGCGGCGCGCACGAGTTTTAGATTTATGCCCGAAAATGGCCGCGGGAGTTCCTTAAACCGAAAAGAGAGCCCACGAGGCCACACTGCGAATAAGTTAATGGCAGCGCGCACCCTAAGGGGCACGCGACTGGTAACTTATTGGAAGCGTGTGGCTTTGGTAGCACGGGACTGGTATCTTACTGCAGCGCGTATTTATCGCCACACGCGATTGGTATCTTACTGTGCGCTTAATTAAATAATGAAAAACCACCCACACACCAAGTTTCGAAATATGCATATAATATAGATGGTTATACATGGATGATTAATTAATTAACTCGGCGAAGACATGCACTACACCACTGTCCAATTAGTTAGATATATGCTTGTACAAATTTTAAAAGAGTACTGATACATATATAACTTTAGTGCTTCATCGTTTGACAATCATCTTCTTCTTCTTGCCTTTTTTGCTTGATGTTGAATAATTTAACCCCATATCATGACTTCTTTTGAACAGACGACCTTTCTTAGGTAGTGTGGTTCTGCCTCTTCTTGGAGTATATGGTGTATTATCATCATCACCATCTTCTTCAATCTTTGGGTCGCCGTATTGGTCGAATTCTTCCTCGTGGGCGACTCCATCAATTCCAACGATGCTCCTTTTGCCTCTCCTTATGACAACACGGCTAGGTTTGGTCGGATCGGTTATGAAGAAGCATTGCGCCACCTACGAGGCTAATACACATGGTTCATTCTTGGCTGTGACGTTCGCCCCAACATTCTTGGCTTGGGCTGGTGGTAGATGCATGGTAGTGACGATATTCTTAGCCCACCTAACACGGAACATCGGAATATTCTCTCCAGCATAGCTTAACTCCTAGATCTTCTCGATCCTTCCATAGTATCTATCCTTTTTGTCACCGGTGAAGGATTCCATTGTTACCCCTGAGTTCTGATGTTCACTATTTTTATCTTTATCCTCAGTGTAGAATGTGTATCCGTTGATATCGTATCCTTGATAAGTCGCAAGGTTGGTCGTGGGTCCCTGTGACAAGGTGAATAAGAATTTTCCATTCGTAGAAGTCATTGGCGGGGGATTAGCTAGAAGACGTTCTTTGAACCAACGCAGTCCCTCTATCTTCTCTTTCCCTAGGTCACGATACGTATCTACAATCATGGTTTTGTGCTCTATCAACGAAGGGTCAACAATCTCCAAGTGTTGTAGCGCTACTAAGTTTGCTCTGTCAAAGTCGGCGAGTCGGCCAGACTGGCCGACATGCATTTCCCTCCATCCATTTCTGTGACCTACTCCATCGAGTCTGCCAAGGTGCTTGTTCACGGGCAAACCAACAGAGTTGTCGATGCTTAGATAATTCGTGCAGAAACAGATGCACTCTTCGGTCAGAAATCCCTAGACGATGTTTCCATCGGGATGGGCCCTATTACGAACGTATCCTTTGATGACACCATTCATTATTTCGAACGGCATCATGCTGTGCAGAAATGTTGGCCCAAGATTGGTGATATCTTCAACCATATGAACCAACAAATGCACCATAACATCAAAAAATGCGGGCGGGAAGTAAATCTCTAGCTCGCATAGTATGACAACGATCTCTTCTTGTAGCCTTGCGAGTTTCTTCAAGGTGATCGATTTTTGAGTGATAACGTCGAAGAAGTTACACAAGCCAATAAGTGTTTCATGGACGTGCGTGTCCATTATCCCTCGCATCGCAACCGGAAGGATCTATGTCATCATCACGTGACAGTCATGAGACTTCATCCCACTGAAATTTAGTTTCTTCGGGTCTAGATATCTGCTTATCTTCCCCGAGTAACCGGAACTAACTTTAACTCCTAGAAGACTGTTGTAAAACTGCTCGATCTCATTTTTACTTAGAGTGAAGCACGAAGGAGGACAATAATAGTCATTCCGCTTAACCTTTTTTCCCTTGTGACCTTCTGTCTCCTCCTAATCCTGATCATTCTCGGGGCATCCTCCGTGAAGCTCATGCCTGATATCCAACTCTACGAGGTCGTTTCTTGCTTTCGGCCCATCTTTGGTCCTCTCCGGCATGTTGAGCTGAGTGCCAAGCAAACTCTCGCACACATTTTTCGTGATATGCATGACATCAAGACTATGAGGTGTATCGAGGATTTTCTAGTACAACAAGTGCCAAAAAACAGACCTAACTTTCCATACCTTGTGCAACGGCGTCGGCGCCTTTCGCTTCTTTCCTGGTGCAGGGCACTCTTTCCAATTTTTTAATAACGTATCGATTTCTACGCCGCTCCTTCGACGGGGTACTCCTCGGAGCTCATCTTTACCATTGAACAGATAACCACGGTTTCTCCAAGGGTCTTTCTTGTGTAGCCACCTTCGATGCCCCATGTACACGGTTTTCGAAGACCCAGGCTCTTTCCCTGGCTATTCATACGTTGTCAGATGCATGCACCTGACACACCCACTGTGTCCATGGCACACCTGGCTAGCGATATATTCGTAGCCAAGATAGTCTTGCACCGTCGTGATCAATGCGGCTCTCATAGGAAAATACTCTTCTCCGACAGCATCCCATGTATTTACCCCTTCGTCAGCCTCTAGCTCCTCCTTCAGTAGCTGGACATACAAATTGATATCGTTCCTTGGTTGTGTTGGTCCTTGAATGAGCATGCTCATGTGTATATACTTTCTCTTCATGCACAATCATGGGGGAAGGTTGTACATCCATACAAACATGGGCCAGGTGATGTGTGTGCTACTCTGATTTCTAAACGGATTGAATCCATCGGTGCTCACTCCCAACCTGATGTTTCTTGGTTCTTCCCCAAATTCTGGATATTCAATGTCTAATCCTTTCCACTGGCATGCATCTGCAGGGTGAGTGAGCACGGTTTGTTTCCGCCCTTTCAGATCTTTAGCAGGTGCCTTCATCCTTTCCGCGTGCCAGCACATGAGCTTTGCTTACTTACGGTCCACAAAATACCGCTGCAGACGTGGAGCGAGCAGAAAGTACCACACCACTTTTTGCGGGCCTTTCGTATTTTTCTTATATTGATCGGCATTGCACTCTGGACATACTGTTTCGTCTGCATGCTCGTTCCGATAAATAACACAATCATTGATGCATACGTGGTATCTAACGTGGGGTAAATCCAAAGGGCAAACGACTTGTTTTGCTTCATCTACACTAGACGGAATCTTATTCCCTTTGGCAAGAAGATCCTGCAAGAATTTCAAATGTATGTTGAC